>JAJHSJ010000004.1:42017099-42417099 GCA_021015155.1 Magnolia officinalis | reverse complement strand
GAAATCATGTGGATCACTACACCATAGGAATTTGGGATTTTGGGTGGCCCAACTAGTCATGTGAATTGGTGGAAGTTGTGTGGGCCACCACACCATGTGAGTGCATGACTTTTATAGCCCACCTAACTGTATGAAATTGGGGCAATTGTATGACTACTTGTCTAAGTAGATTTATGATTGTTGTGACCCTTAACCATATGATCACTGACAGGATAAATGGCAGGTATATTTAGTGAAATGGTGTTGAATTTATATCTTATAAATCTTATGATTGTGCGTGACATGGATAGCCGTAAATCATGTGGGTATGTGGGGAATGTGTGTCCCAACCATATGATCATGTGGTGCTTAGGGGACTGTTAAGGTATGTGAAATTGTGGTACTGGCCGCCTGACTATGCGAAAGTTTAGTAAAGTGATTTCCCCATTATGCGAGCTATGGTATAATAATAATAATAATAATAATAATAATAATAATAATAATAATAATAAGTAACCATCTCACCTTAAGTCTCTTATTATGACAAGTAGAGTGACATTTTTGTGGCCACTCAACCACACGGACTTCTGATAATGGAGTGGCCATAAGACCATATGGGTATATGAGAATTGTGTGATTGCTCAGGCTCGTTGACTATGCTGATGGTGTAACCTATTCTATATGTGAACTTAGGGCGTGTGTCAGATTGATTATGGACCCAACCTTGATGTGAGTATTGCATATTTCATCATTTATTCATTAGGTTAGCTAAATCTAGAATATGATTCCAAAATGACCTAGATCTAATTCCTAAATAAGTCAGACGACATGAAATAGTGTTAATTGAATGTATAACCTTCAAACACTTGTGAACACACTCAATGTATGTATTTTATCCACACTGTTCAATTGTTTTGCCATCCAAATAGTTTGATGATGGAGCCCGTTGACTTGTGCCTTGTGCATTTGAATTGTTCTTCTATGTACTAACTTAATTTATGAGAGATCTCTATATTATGTACTTGTTAGGACCCACCATAATATTTATGTGTGGACCCATCTGCTTATAGTACTATTTGGAACTAGTACCCACTGAAATAGCGGTAAGGCTGCTTGAGTTGAAGAAGGAATATGCCAATATGTCTTAGAGGAGGGTGAATAGGACTTTTCAAAAGATTTAAGATTTGTAAAAATCCCTTAATACTAATCCTAACAACATGTATAAATTAGGATTACTCAAATGTAACTCTACTGGCTTCCAAGCCTGGTAGAGGATCCAATCACAAACTATCTTAGAAGTAAGTAGTATGCAAGCTAGCTTATGATGGATATGACTGTGTAGGTGTGTGTGGCATGATCAAATATTCAGATGAGGAAGTGTGAAAGCAAATCACACAATCATAAAAATAACAATCTCAAACACAGTCATTTTATAGTGGTTCGACGATAAGTCTACTCCACTCCTGGCTGCCGCACTCAACCCTTGAGTGTACCGAATTTCACTAAGGAGGTTTCCCAGGGTTCACATCAAACCTAAGGTTTTAAATCAGGTTCACCTTCAACATTTACACAGAGGTTTCTACTCGGTTCACCTCTAACTCTGGAGTTTTATTGGTTCAGTCCTAACCAGATGTTTATGCTCTCCATAGAGTAAGGGTCCACACAACGCACCCGGATGCTTATGCTCTCCATAGAGCAAGGGTCC
Organism: Magnolia officinalis; assembly: GCA_021015155.1. NCBI lineage: Eukaryota > Viridiplantae > Streptophyta > Magnoliopsida > Magnoliales > Magnoliaceae > Magnolia > Magnolia officinalis. The sequence goes on along the minus strand of JAJHSJ010000004.1, from coordinate 42,415,415 downwards.
ACACAATGCACCCAGATGTTTATGCTCTCCATAGAGCAAAGGTCCACATAACGCACCCACAACGTACACTCCCGCCGGAGGCCTCCTACGAGGACTTCAAAGGGTGAGAACCACTTAAGACTCAATCCTAGAAAGGAATGATCACAAGCGTCCTCTTGGACTCTGAATACTTACAGATAAGTTGATGAGTCCCATTCAGTGCAATGACGAAGATCTCCTCCTTGTTGTTGAAGAGTCTTCGACTCCCTTGATCTGCAACACAAAAGATATACCAGTACTTGGCTTCGGGTTGGGTCAAGGTTTGGTGGAATCCTACTCTCTAAAGATTTTCCTATAAGGAAGATAGAGTAGTTCCAATCATCAAAGCATTCAAGGCATCCCAGCTTAAAGATTTGTCATTAAGATAGTAGCTGGAGGAGCCTTGAATGCGGAAGTTCATTCCCCAATCCACTCTATTGAATGTCAATGGTGAGGGTCGATTGGAGGATAAACTCCCTTGAGGGAAAGGGCTTTAGATATAAGATATAAGTTGAAACACTCAGAAGCTCTCTCTTCTTTCTCTCACAGCAACAAAAGACAAGTCCTCTATATATAGGCAAAAGTTTCAACAGATATAAAACGGTCACATTTATGACAGAGTTCGATATCATCAAGCAGGTTCGATATTATCGAGCGTATACTCTCGATAGCATCGATGGTCTGCTCGATGACTCGTACTCAATGTCATACGCTTTTGAAACTCTTTACCAATTGGTCGATGAATTGAAACAATTGTCGATGTCATCGGATTTCAAACTCTGATTCCATCGATGACATGTTCGATCCATCGACACTTGAAAAATGAGAGAGACTTAACTTTAAAATATTTCAGGTTTTCATGAATGATCGGGAGAACCATCGAGATCATCGGAATTTGAATGTCGATGATATCGAGATAAGAGTTGATGCATCGATAAATCCAGCAGATTTGTCTTTAAGCTTGTTGGACGATTTGTGTCCTTATTCGATGCAATCGACCTGGTGCCGATATCATCGATATTTGAATATCGATTCTATCGAAGGGCCCACGATCATAGTTAAAAACAACCTGAAATATTTGCTGTTAGAAATGCACCCCCTCCATCGATATCATCAATGGACTTTCGATGTTATCGATATTTGATTTCAGATCATATCGGAAGAGCATCAATATATCGAAGAAATTTGAAATTTTCATTAAAAAAACAGGGGCGCCGGAAGTCTGCCTGTCATTCTTATCGAGCCATTCTTCGATAGGCTCTAGATTTGAATATCGGTGATATCGATATGTGTATCGATACAGTGATAATTCGTCCAGATATGTTGTGAAGTTGCTGGACATATTTAGTGCTTATATCGATGATATCGATAGGTGTATTGATACATCGATAAATCCGTCCAGATGAATATTTAGTTACTGGACATTTTTGGTCCTCATATTGATAATATCGTTAAGGTATCGAGGACATCGACAGAGCAGGTCGATCATATCGAGGGTGTTCTGATAAGATCGACAGGGCGAGAAAAACTTAGAAATTTTCTTATTTTGAAAAAAGTTTTCTCTCCCTAAAAACCCCAAGATGTCTATCTTGTTTTAAGGGTTTTTAATTACCTGGTGTTTTAGGATATGGGATGTGAGGCTTTGATTTACGTGTGATGAGCTCGGACACATCCGGTTGAGGCAGACGCTTGAATTGATCTTCCTATCAGGCTCTATAGTCACTCTGACTCAACGCACATGTAACTTGACAAACCAGGGCACTTTCAATCTCCCCCTTTGTCAATTACGTGACCAAATCTCCAAAACACCCTAGGATAATATCTAGACAGAGATATCCTAAATTGTGTACATACTTTTTACACAATTTTACAAATTCTAGGAAACCCATGTACACAACATAATATCTGCTCCCCCTTTCTTGGTGCAGCTGCTCCCCCTAACACCTGCAACACCATTAGATATACAATTTTCCGCTCGGGGTGTTTCTAAATGTTCTCCCCCTTTTTGTCAGTCATTGACAAAGGTATAACAAGTGATATTGACTGAAGCTTGAAACACTTGGGAGAACCAATCAGGGAGAAGTAGATCATTGATGTATAAAAGTTGTAACTTAATTCAATCAAACATCAATTTCAGAAATCATGAACGCATATTAGATAAGATAGAGCAGTTGTATAGCAGTTTTTAATCATATGAAATTCCTAACATGATAAACCAGGGGAACATAACACAAATATGGCAGGAAAAAGATTGAGCATTATATTCATCCATAAAAGTTCCAAAACTGCCATAGACAGCAGTAACTCCCAAGCCAAAAAAAAAAAACTGTTTAGTCCAGCAAAAATTATATACTGCTCCACACAGCAGTAACCCAAAACAAAATATCAAGCCGATATATGGCCACCCAACAACATCCAGCAACATTAGCCCAGCAGTAGGCATATACAACTAAAAAGAAAACTGTGCACATCTAGAAGGCTGTTATACACACCAATGATAGCGAAGAACATCAAAAAGAGACTGATGTTCAAACATGAGTTAAGAGTAAAGTGTGTATGATAGCATGCATGACTCAGCCTTACGGAGCAGAGTGAGATGGCATCGTGTCGTCCCGTCGGCATGTCATCAAATTCACCAGCTGTTGTACCGTGCTCTGTACTCCTTGATCCATTCTTTTCAAAACTGTAAGCCTTTCTTTGATTGAGTGAATGTCTTTCAGGATTGCTCCAATCCTATCCATTTTGAACTTTTTCCCATATCCGGCTGATGACGTGGACGGAGCTGGATCAGGTCCAGGAGGTGCATCTTCAGCCATTGTAGCCCCTTCCATGGGATCACCACCTTCTCCTTCAACTTCTTCCACCTGGATTTCTTCCTTAGGGTTCTCTTTGTACTCGTGAAACTCCAATTCCATTCTCCGGATATTTCTTTTATCGAAAACTTGGAGTGGGAATATTGGATCTGTAGTTGATGGGAACCCGATTTTGTTGCATTCCATGCCGATAATTCAGGGATATAGCAGATGGAGGTGCCTAGATGTGTGGATGGCGTTTACCAACTGAGAGAAAATTAGAGATGGAAGGCAGATCTTTGATCCTCTAGCAACTGAGTATACGATCATGGTCATGAGGCCAATGGGATCGGACCTGTTGGTACTTCTGGGATAGATGTTGGTAGCGAAGATACCATGCAAGATCTGAAATCTGGGATCCATATACCCGGCTTTTAATGCATTCCCTTGATGTCAGGGGATGTCCTTACCATTGCAAAGATACATAGTAACCCTGGATCAAATGTCCATATTATCAAGATCCACCTCTAGGATACCTTTCGGGACCATGTTGAGTTCGATAGTTCAGCTATTGTAGCCGGCATGATAAATGCATCATCACCACCCAAAGATACCATGAACGAAGGAGGGTCAACCACTGGTGAATGACATGCAGCAAGGAAGTTGCGTGTTCTCTCAAGTTAGCATGGCCCACGAAAGTTCAGAACCGGCAACCAATCTATTACGGTAAATAGGGGTTCCAATTTGTATGGTTTGAGGCATTCCCTGTCTACCCTTCTTTCATGAATAAGCTTCCTGCCGATGTATTTGGGTGGCCGTGAACTTGTTCCAATTGGAGCAGGTGGAGCCGGAGATTCATTTTGGGACCCACCTCGTGATCTTTACTGAGTGAGGATCCTACTTTCCGGCGCCCTCGCCCTTTCTCTAGAGGTGAGGACTTTTTGTCAGGTAGTTCTTGAAGACTCCCCCTGACCGGATGCTACTCCTTTGTCCTTTCCCATCTGACAGATACGATTTGGGAAAGATGACAAAAAAACTGACAAAATGACAAATACCCAAAAGAGAATGGACTCTTGGCATGTTAGAAGGGTATTACCCGATTTGTGGAATGATTTGAGCAGTGCGACGTGGCTTCAACTAATTTGGTAGAGAGAATCGAGTAAAGAAAGTGACGGAGAAACCCTTTGAGAAAATACCCCCCTTTTTCGTTTCGCTTGCTTTTATCGAGCGACATCTGTCGATATGATTGACCATTGTTTCAATAATATCGAAAGGTTACTTATCGATTTTATTGAGTCTGTTTCCGATATCATTCTTGGCCACCCGACTTTTCATATCCTAAAGAGGTGTCAATAATATCGATCTTTTATCAATAAATCGAGAATGTCATATTGATAGTTATATCGAAGATGAAGATTTTCAATTTTCAGCATTCAGACAGATCTTCAAGTATACTTTTTGTATTCATATTAATAGTATACTCAGCAAAAAATTATGTAAACACCAAAATTATAAACAATTGAATGTTTATACAAAAGATTGAGGCAAGGAACCTCAGATATATCAATTTAAGTAAAAAAAAAAAAATCATTTTACCACAGGTTCAGATTCTATTGCTTGGTCTGAACTAATTCTTTCTTATCCATTTCATTTTATTAACCAATTTGAGTGATGGTCCAGGAGCATTGTTTCTATCTATATCCTTCAAAGGACTCTTGAAGTTTTGTACTTCTTTGGTTGATAATTTTTTAACATGATTCTGACCAGAGTCAGGTTAAGTCCTCCTAGGAGCTATGCATTCAAAATTATAATGACCTAAATCACCACACAAATAATATGCTGGAGTTGTTCTGGTTTTTCTTCCAGAAGCAGCAGATTTTTCAGTTCTGGGGGTTGCAATTCTAGTCTTTGATTTATGTTTTTCATATCCTAGACCGCTTTTATCCTTTCCAGGTCTTCCCAATCCTAACAAATTTTCTAGTTTTTCACCACTCTGGGAAAACTTGTAATTTATCTTGGCTATCTTCTTGGATTCTTCCAGATCAAACATGAGTGTATGATTTTCGTTTTGAAGAAGCATATTTTTGTCTTCTAATGCTCAACCTGTTCGTTCATTTTTTCAGACTCGTTTTTAAGAAGAGTATTAACTTGTTCAAGTCTATCATTATCCATATGATATTGCTACAGATCATTTATCAAATGTGTGTTGATTTCCAATGCTTTATCCAAGTCTTTCTATAGCAACTTGCTTTTGTTTTCTACTATTCTGAGTCTTTTAAGGATATTGATGCTATGAATATAAAGTTGATTATAGGTATCTTGCTATTGATCCTTTTCGATTTCTTCTTCTTCTTTTTCTTCAATTTCCTCATTGTTAGATGAAAATGATTCAGTGGCTAGCTGTTCTTCTTCAGATTCATTTGGAATGATCAAACCAGTGGAGACCATAAGTATTTTCAAGGATTTCTGATCTTCGTCGCTTTTTGAGTCACTAAGTTCTGAATTTTACTCCTTAGTATCATCCCACGTGGTAGCCATAGCCTTACCTTTGGTTTTTCTGTTTAGGCATTCAGTAGATAGGTGTCCATACTCTTGACAGGCATAGCGTTGTAGTTCTTTGGTCCTTTTACCAAATTTGCCTGCAGAAGGTTTGTTTTTCACCTTTCTACCTCTGGAAGGCCGGTCGAGATTCTTATGAAAGAATCTTCTGAATTTTTGTGCTAGCAAAGCCACTTCTTCATCTTCATCTTCCTTTTTTACTGTCCTCATGAATTCTTTTCTTTGAGGTTTTTACGACAATGTTTTTGGATTTTTGGGGTTGTGTGAAGTGTAGTTCAAAAGTTTGTAGGGAACCTACCAGTTCTTCTACTTTCATTTCATCTATGTTCCTACACTCCTCAATTATTGTTACCTTGGGATTAAATCATTCTGGTAAGGATCTTCTATTTTTCCTACAAATTTTCGGTACCAGAGCTTTCTCTCCCAATCCACCCATGGAGTTGCAAATAATATTTAACTTGGTGAAAAACTCCATAAACATCTCATGCTTTTCCATTCTGAGACTTTCGAACTGTGAAGTCAGGAGTTGAAGTTTGGATCGCTTCACAGTGCTTGTGCCTTCATAGGTTGTTTCCAATAAATCCCATGCTTCCTTGGATATCCCACACATACTTATCTGATTGAATATATCCTGGGACACGGCACAGTAAATAACATTTATAGCCTTGCCTTCAAATGTTTGCCTTTCTTTGTCGAATGTTGTCCACTTTTCTTTGGATTTGGGCTTTGTAATTGTTTTGTCATTATCAAGTATGATTGGTTCAATAGGTGGCACATATCCACTTTCAACGATATCCTAAACATCATGATCCAAAGATCTCAGAAAGTAGTGCATCCTAGCCTTCCAATATGCATAATTTGAGCTGTAAAATACTGGAGGTCTAGTGACTGATGAACCCTCTCCTTTGGCCATATTCCAATCTTCAGTCAAAATCACTCTCTAGGTGGTGAAGCCCTTAAAGAGAGAACCGCTCTGATACCAATTGAAATAGCGATGAAGACCGCTTAAGTTGGAGAAGGAATATGCCAATATGTCCTAGAGGGGGGTGAATAGGACTTTTCAAAAGATTTAAGATTTATAAAATTCCTATTACACTAATCCTAACAACATGTACAAATTAGGATTACTCAAATGTAACTCTACTGGCTTCCAAGCCTGGTAGAGGATCCAATCACAAACTATCTTAGAAGTAAGCAGTATGCAAGCTAGCTTATAATGGATATGACTGTGTAGGTGTGTGTGGCGTGATCAAATATTTAGATGAGGTAGTATTAAAGCAAATCACACAATCATAAAAAATAACAATTTCAAACACAATCATTTTATAGTGGTTCGATGATAAGTCTACTCCACTCCCGGCTGCCGCACTCAACCCTTGAGTATACCGGATTTCACTAAGGAGGCTTCACCGGGTTCACCTCAAACCTCACTTTTTAAATCAGGTTCACCTTCAACCTTTACACAGAAGTTTCTACTCGGTTCACCTCTAACCCTGGAGTTTTACTGGTTCACTCCTAACCAGATGTTTATGCTCTCCATAGAGCATGGGTCCACACAACGCACCCGAATGTTTATGCTCTCCATAGAGCAAGGGTCCACACAATGCACCCACAACATACACTCCAGCCGGAGGCCTCCTATGAGGACTTCAAAGGGTGAGAACCACTTAAGACCCAACCCTAGAAAGGAATGATCACAAGTGTCCTCTTGGACTCTGAATACTTACAAATAAGTTGATGAGTCCCATTCAGTGCAATGACGAAGATCTCCTCCTTATTGTTGAAGAGTCTTCGGCTCCCTTGATCCGCAACACAAAAGATGTACTAGTACTTGGCTTCGGGTTGGGTCAAGGTTATGATGGAATCCTACTCGCTAAATATTTTCCTATAAGGAAGATAGAGTAGTTCCATTCATCAAAGCATTTAAGGCATCCCAGCTTAATGATTTGTCATTAAGATAGTAGCTGGAGGATCCTTGAATGCGGAAGTTCATTCCCCAATCCACTCTATTGAATGTCAATGGTGAGGGTGGATTTTAGGATGAACTCCCTTGAGAAAAAGGGATTTAGATATAAGATATAAGTTGAAACTCTCAAAAGCTCTTTCTTCTTTCTCTCACAGCAACAAAAGATAAGTCCTCTATATATAGGCAAAAAGTTTCTACGGATATAAAACGGTCACATTTATAACAGAGTTTGATATCATCGAGTAAGTTCGATATTATCGAGCGTATACTCTCGATAGCATTGATGGTCTGCTCGATGACTCAGACTCAATGTCATACACTTTTGAAACTCTTTGCCAATTAGTCGATGAATCGAAACAATTGCCGATGTCATCGAATTTTGAACTCTGATTCCATCGATAACATGTTCGATCCATTGACACTTGAAAAATGAGAGAGACTTAACTTTGAAATATTTCAGGTTTTCATGAATGATCGGAGGAATTGTCGAGATCATCAGAATTTGAATGTCGATGATATCGAGATCAGAGTCGATGCATCGATAAATCCAGCGGATTTGTCTTTGAGCTTGTTGGACGATTTGTGTCCTTGTTCGATGCAATCGACCTGGTGTCGATATCATCGATATTTGAATATCGATTCTATTGAAGGGCCCCCGACCATAGTTAAAATAACCTGAAATATCTGCTTAAGAAATGCGCGCCCTCCATCGATATCATCGATGGACTTTCGATGTTATGGATATTTGATTTCTGATCATATCGGAAGAGCATCAATATATCGAAGAAATTTGAGATTTTCATTAAAAAAACAAGGGTGCCGGAAGTCTGCCTGTCGATCTTATCGAGCCATTCTTCTATGGGCTCAAGATTTGAATATCGATGATATCGATATGTGTATCGATACATCCTGTGGCTCATTTACTATATGTTATGTCTAAGCCTTTCATCTCATAATCACTTGGTGCATGTACTTTGCGTCACCACCACTCATTAACCATAAGGCCCAGTTAGGGTATAACCATGTGGTCCCAATAGAAGAAAATCGTATCGGGCCAAAGCTGCTAATGGAATATCTATCTTGCGAAGGATATGGTGTAACTCTTATTACAATTAATGCTCTAGATTATGATAGTTATGGATGATATTAGTGATGTCAGTGATTGTGGTTAATAGAAGCATGTGATTTAATACTTGATTAATGTTGTTCCACTCCTTAGCATACTAAATTCATCTACTTAACCATGTTGATATTGATCATACTCATGTACTATGGAATGATGGTATGTGTAAGTGTACTTCAATATACTTGTTCTTGTGTAAAATATGTTCTCTTCAGTTTAGTCACATGACTATGGATTAATATAGTTGATAGTGGCACATGATAATTGTATGTCATTTTGGCTTAAAGGTTAAGCAGACCCTAAACTCATGACATTATATGCATACCACATGCACTTGAACATATGCCTTATCTTGGTTGCTTGAATTCATGTATAATCATGACATACATGATGTTCGTAATACCACAGTCGTGCCGTATAACATGAGTTAGATCTTGACGATGAAATGTTCATTTATGATGATGACTTGGGTTATCCCTGAAAATGAACGGTACACCGAAAGTGTGGAAATAGTAGGGGATGATGTGCCCCTTGGGTTGAAAGTCCCTAAACCCCTATGCTAGATAGGGTTGCCTCACCGTCGAGCCGAGTGGATACATGGGTCATGGATTTGACTCCAATTGATGCGATCGGGTTAAGAAGAGGTTGGTCTAACCTGCTTAAGGGCTGAGGTGCAAACAGGGACCGGTCTGACTCACCGGTGAGGAGAAGTGCGAATGAAGTCTGCTACTGCATGCCGAGTGGAAGTCCACCACAGGGCGGGTATGCGAGCTCGATTACTAGTGTCTAGTGCATGGGTGTCGACCACGGTGTTTCCCATGATATACAGTTGGTGGAAGTCCACCACATGGCGGGTATACGAGGTCGATTACTAGTGTCTGGTGCATGGTACTGACCACAGTGTTTCCCGAGATATACAGTTATGATATGGCATGACAATATAATAATTATGATGTGATTACAGATGCATGTAATATGGTTATCGCTATGGTATAGGGGAAATGAAAACATGACTTGGTGATGCTGGTAGAATTGACTCAGAGTATTACTATGATGCATATGCATTGCATTGGCATTGACATAATACCTTACGTTCTACACGCTTTTCATATATATGATTTCCTTGTAGCATATTTATCTTGCTTGCATGTAGGACACACTACACACACATGTGTACTCACTAGGCTTTTTGACTAAGCTTCTTATTTCCCATTTTTTCAAGGCTGGAGTATCTTGGAAGACTTAACTTTCTCGATGTATTACATCTATTTTTCGATTTGGCAATGTTGACGTTATGTACCTTTTGTAAAGCATTGTACTTGTAGCCATAAAGATTTATAATGGAGAATGTTGCTTGGTATTTTGATCATGGATCTTCGTGCTCAGGTATTATTAAAATAATAAAAAACATTAGTTAAAAAATCTTCCTTGTGGTGTGCCGAACTTAAGACTTGGTGTATGGAAGTCGAGTGCTGGGTTCGGGGCATCACGAAAGCTGTCCATCCCCGGATTTGGGGGTGACACCATGTATGCAATGGACCTCACCTGAGTCAGACAACTCAGTGGGCCGCATCATATACACTAATAGCTCAGCTAAATCAAGAGCTCAGTGGGCCCCATGCCCAGTCCAATGCAGTGGACCACGCCCAACCCAGTGCTGTGGGCCACACTCAAGGCTTAAAGAAAGGGCCAACCGATGGGTGTTGTGGGTCCAAAAATTTTAAAATGATTCAACTGGGCTAGGACGAATCCCGTCTGGTTCTTCTATGCACAGATTGTTGAGCTAGAAACAGTCCAGCCCAAGCGCAGCCACCGTTCTGCAAATTTCTGGGCTCACTGTGGAAACGAGTAAAGCCCAAGCCCTTACCTCAGCCCTTTTGGAGCCTTAGGCCTGGTCCAAATCAATGCTGAATATAACTCCCTGGAAGGTATGCGAGTGAGTGCAGTGTTGGGCCGGATGGACCCATCCCAGTCAGCCCATCTCAGGGTGAAATTGGCGTCACTGTGGTTGGGCCAGGAACCGACTGCCCATCTTAGTTCTCTCATGGACAGGATGTTGCTGCTAGATCGAAGCAAGTCAGCCCAGCCAACTGTCTTTAGGCCATTTGGGTACACCAAGCGTTGGGCCAAACACAAGTTGCCTAGCCTAGTTCCTTATGTTGGGAATGGGTGTGCAGTTGGGCCAAGACAAGCCCATCCCAATTAGTCTTTGGTCAGCATGCACGGTGTAAAAGACAGCCCAATCAGCCTACCTCACATTGGTATTATTGCTAAGCCAAGAATAGCCTATCCCAGCCCAATTTCTAGGCATTTATTGGATGTAATAAGCTTGGCCAAACTAGGCCCAGTTCGGGCCTTAGTTATGGCCAGATTCAGGCCTAGTCTTGGCCACATTAATTGGGCCATGGTTGGTGAGCCTGGACACCTTGATGCAGGCCCAATTTCCTTGATTATGGGTCCTTACTAATGTCAGGCCTGTGTCCTAGTACCATTCCATTCCTTAGGATCCCACGATCCTTCCCATCGAATTTCGGCAACCCGTGACCTATAAATAGCATTTGTGAGCGACCCTGAGTTACATCCTGTGAACCCGAGCCGACTCAACCTAGGACATATGCCATTGCGACTGCATCATCGTCGCGGTTCCAACGCCGCGTCTCATGCGCCAATGCGATGCTTAGATTGAGAGATGTGGCCCGTGCATTATCCCGGCCGTTGATCGCATGTTGAGGGACCCGAGGTCTCTAGGTAGATAAATATCTCTACAAGTAATTATGATGGTGACATCACCCTAGCCTACCTAGGGTAGGATGATGTCACCCTAGCCCATGCCTCTTACATGTAATGATAGCTAGCATGCTTCTCTTTACCCCATGTGCAGTCATTATCTAGCATAACAATAATTACCTATTTTCCTCTCTCTCTTATCTCTCTCCCTCCCTCTCTTCTTCTTCATTTCTCCATTAGTAAGAGCTTGGATGTCCCACCATTAAAGAGAAAATCCATCCCCATTGCAGCCCAAGATCTCTCAATCCAACCCTTTAGATCCCATCTCAAGCATAGAAACCTCTCTCTTGGAGCTCTAGGACCTTAAGGTGGAAGGAGTTAAAGATTTAAGGTGGGTGCCATGTTAGGAGTAGTTCTTGTAATTTCTTTCTTAGATCTTTTAATCTCCTTACTTAGGGTCATGTGAGGCCCACCAATTGATGATGGAGATCCTACTTGACCCCTTGGATGTGGCCAATGGCCTACCCATATTGCATGCATGAGCCATGATGAGGCCATTATCCATGGACCCCATCATGATGTTTTGTTTTAATCCAAGACTTTAATGGGTCATCTAGACCCTAATTTCACGGTGGGGATGGCATCCCCACCTCAGATTTTCAGATGTAGGGTCCATGCATGCATGGGACCCATTGATGTAAGGTTTGGATTTGTTTGGAGGGGCTTATAGTGACACAGCCCCCTCCCTTTTGGCCGATCTCTCTCTCTCTCTCTCTCTCTCTCTCTCTCTCTGTGTGTGTGTGTGTCCTTTTTTTATGGTGTTGATGATGTGTGTGGCCCACCTGATGTGTGTATGACATCGAACCGTCCAAATTTGGTGGACGTCCTTATTGTCCAATTTTCTGGATGACCAGTATGATGGCTCACCTAATATGTGCACAACATTCTAGCATACCTGGATTAGAGGAAAGCACAAATATCAACTTGATCAAGGTGTTGTGGGCCAATGCACGTGGACCCCACTTCCATGTGTAGTACCTGCACCGTCCATCAGGCCAGCAGGGCCATTCATCAGCAGGATGCTGCTAGATAGCCGTCCAGCAGCCGTAAACCCACCTGGATGAAGGTAAAATATAAATATCAGTTTGATCTAACTATGGTGGGCCACGTACACGTGGGACCCACTAAATGCAAGTGCTCAATCCAGGTCGTCCGTCCATTGCTAGAACATGAGGCCACCTTGATGATGTGTTCCATCCACGCCGTCCGTTCGGTGGGTGTCTAGGATGCCTGGATGGATGAGTGAAAACACAAATATATACTTGATTCAGAGCTACTAGTAGGCCACACGTGTGGACCCACCTAATGTATATGTTTCATCCATACCATCCACCGTCCAGATAGGCTGGACGGTGGAGCCTACCATGATGTAAGTGTTTCATCCTTACCATCCAGTCCAGCTGGACATGGATCCCACCTTGATGTTTGTGGTTTATTCTCACTGTCCAGTTCATTCGGGATGTGGACCCCACCATGATATATGTGTTGTATATCCTCACCGTCTAGCCTGCTGGATGGTGAGACCCACATGATGTATATGTCTCATTTCGCACCATCCGACCATTACTGGATGTGCAAGGTCCACCTACTGTACACATAGGGCCCACCTGCTGTACATGCAGGGCCCACCTTGCTGCATATTGTTGGTTTGGTGGGGCCCATCTGCACTATCCAAGCCCCCCTTGATGTGTGTGTTCTAAGCACACTGTCCATTTATTTTCTGGACCATAGGACTGACCTGGGAGGCCCACCTTGATGTATACATTACCCATGTTGATCATCTATTTTGTTGGATCAGGGGTTACCCCATTGGGCCAATGCGATGAGGCCCAATATGATGTATGTGAGGCCCATGTGATGAGGCCTAATGTGATGTATGCTAGGCCCATGTGACAAGGGCCTATGTGATGTATATGAGGTCTATGTGATGAGGCCCAATACAATGTGTGTGAGGCCCATTGTGATGTATATGAGGCCCTTGTGTGAGGCCCATAGTGGTGCATATGAGGCTTATGTGATGTGTGATTCCGCCTTGATGTATGTGATAATGATTATGATGTCCATCCATCTCCTAGTTAGAATAAGGCCTATGGGCCCCATTATATGATAGGTTTTAAATGGGCCATGCCTTGAGAGCAATGATGGTTAAATGTCCACATTGTAATCCTCCCTAGGGCCCATTGTTAGGCTCATTCTCATCATCCCTTAGTGGGCTAACCTAAACCGTTGGGCCCCCACTATTATTAGTACGGATCATCTCACTTTATTGGGCTAACCTCAAACCATTGGGCCCCCATTGATGCTAGTAGCATTATCCAAACCTTAAAGCCCACCTTGTGTGCTTACCGGGCCTCCATTAGGCAGCCCTCTTCATGACATAATAGAGTGGATTAGGAAGTCCACTCCTTATTCTTAGGCCCATTCATGATATAAGTAGGCTATCTAGTCCCATCCTTGTCATGAAGAGAGTACATCATTACCATACATAGAAGAATCTGTGGTATCAGATTTGGTATATCCACTGTTGAGGACCGATCTTGATATTATATCTGTTAATCATGCCAGTGTAATTGAGTTAGTAGGACATACTGAGTATAGGCTAGTATAACATCATGTTATATACCCATGCGCATCATTTGTATGCTTGTTATGAAGAGTGAGTGATCATAACATATGTCATTGGGTAGATTGTTTATGTGACTAGTTGATAGATGGAGTTGCCCCACATAAGCGCGCGGTATGCGCATGATTAATGTATGATTAGATAGTATGATTCATGCACCTTACATTGTATGATTCGATTACTGTACGCCCTAGCAACATCAGGACTGTAGCCTCCACAGGCATAGCATGGATGACAGGATTGGATACCAAAAATATTTGTTACTAGCATGGAGGCGCCATAGATGTCCCAGGATGAAAGTCCTTAAACCCTTATAGTACCAGGAGGATCCTCCAATGTCGAGACCGAGTGGATACATGAGCACATGAGAGCCGGATACCAGTTGGCCGTGTCTCCCACTGCGTCGTGGTCGGTCAGAAGGGAGTGTGGCATTACCCACCCAAGTGAGGGGGCAATGATTAGGCTAAGTCTGACCCAGCTTGAGGAATGTGTCAGGCCTGTATCTTAGACAGTACCGTTCCGTAGATTTTCATAATCCTCCCTATTGAATTCCAGTAAACCGAGACCTATAATCGTGTTTATGTGCGACCCTGAGTCGCATCCCGATATCTGAGTTGACTCGACCCGAGACATATACCCTAGCGACCGCACCGTCATCACGGTTCCAACGCCTTGTCTTGCGCGCCGATGCGAAACCTAGGCCAAGAGTTGTGAGCCCACATTTATTTCAAGAAAATGCCATGCATTGCAATCCCGAGAAGAGAATCTCTATAATCTATCAAATCAATCCCATCAATCAATCAAGTACAACACCCATATATCTCTCACCCAAAAGTCCACACAATTATACCTCTAAAGTACACCCATCACACCCATCCCTCTCTCCTTACATCCCCTCTCTCTCTCATTCTCCACCCATTCTCCCAAGCATCAAGAGAGAGAGCCAATGTCTAAGTTTCCCATGGAGAAGATATTGTGTGGCCCACTCCCTATGACCCTATCTCCCATCTCCACCCTTCAATCTTTATCTTCCACCATCAAAGGGAAAGCCTAGGAGCTAAGGAGTCCTTGAAGCATAGAAAAAACAGAATCGGTTGGTGTTTATAGGATTAGATTGTGATTTTTGTGATGGACCAAGTGGGGCCCACCAATTGATGGTATGGATCTCATTTGGGATCCATCTTGATGTATGTATTGTAAATGCTAGGAAGGCTCATAATGGCGGAGCCCGCCATCGCTCGTTTTCCTCTCTCTCTCTCCCTCTCTCTCTTTCCTGATGGATGGCCCACTTTGATGTATGAGTGTGATCCATGTTGTCCCATTAGTGGGACGTTCTCGCTATCCAAAATCAGGACTCACCCTTGCTGCCCATTTTTAGGCCAGACTGGACGGAGAGAAAACACAAAGATCATCTTAATATAAAGCTGGTGGGACACCCATGTGGGACCCACCGTGCTGTATATATCACATCTAGGCCATCCATCGAATGGGCCAGCTGCCTAGGACGCTGTTGGACATTGTCAGCAGCTGTAGGGCCCACTGAGGTGTGCTTCATCCCCACCGTCCAGTAGGTCTAAACGGTGAGAAAACATGAATATCAACTGTATACAAGGTTGTTGGTGGGCCACACCACGTGGTCCCACCTGATGTATATGTTTCACTTAGGCCATCGATTGTCCAAACCCCTCGACGGTGGGATTTGCATGATGTATGTGTTTTAAATACACATTGTCCATTTATTTTGGATGTGGGCCCACCCCACACGTGCGACATGTGTGGGGGTGGGATCCACCTTGATGTACGTATCTTACATCAAATCGTCCATCCGTTTCAGGACGTGTACTCCACCTTTGATGCATGTATTGTATATCCTCTCTGCTCATCCATTATTGGATGATGGGGCCCACCTTGTACGTGTGACATGTACGGAGGTGGGGACCACCTTGATACTGTGCTGTGGAGCCTACCTTGGATGTATGTATTATATCCAAGTCGTACATCCAGATCATGGGTCCCGCGTGAGACTCCATGATGTATGTGTTTCATCCACGTTGACCACCTATTTGTTGGGGTGGGGCCCACTTTGAGGATGTGTTGTATATTCACACCATCCATCACGTGATTGACGTGGCCCACCATGATGAATGTATTGTATATCCGCACCATCCATCCCACTGGATGGTGGGACTCACCCCCGATGTATGTATTTCATATCCATGCTGTCTACCCATTTTTAATGGCATAGGGCCCACTTGTTGCAAGTGTTGGGCCTACCTGCATTGTACAGGCCCACCATGTTGTGCGTGTTTCATCTATACTATCCACTTGTGCGGCCCACCTTGATGCATGTATTTTGTACCACACTATCCATCCTTGGGGCCCGCTGTGATATACGGATTTTATCAGCGACGTCCAGCCTGTGAACCCCTCATATGATGTATTTAAGGCCCATCTTGCAAGCCCACCTCGAGGTATATGTTGTGCTTGTGGCCTATTTATTTTGCTGGATTATGGGCCTTCCTATTAGGCCCATGTGATGCGGCCCACTTGATGTATTTGGGGCCCAGGCGTGAGGCCCATTGTGATGAATTTGACCCATTGAGATTGTATATAAGGCCCATGCGATGCGGCCCACTTGATGTATATGAGGCTCATGCGATGCAACCCACTTGATGTATATGAGGCCCATGAGATGCGGCCCATTACATTGTTATGTGGCTCATGCAATGAGGCCTGTTGTGATTGTTTATGAGGCCCATGTGATATGGCCCATTGTGATATGCGAGGCCCATGTGATGAGGCCCATTATGATGTATGTGAGGCCCTTGTGCAAGGCCCGCTGTGATGTATTTGAGGCCCAAGTATGTGGCC
This sequence comes from Magnolia officinalis, assembly GCA_021015155.1. Taxonomy (NCBI): domain Eukaryota; kingdom Viridiplantae; phylum Streptophyta; class Magnoliopsida; order Magnoliales; family Magnoliaceae; genus Magnolia; species Magnolia officinalis. Next base: position 42,398,676 of record JAJHSJ010000004.1, on the reverse strand, counting down.
TGTTGTGATGTATTTGTGGCCCATTGTGATGTATTTATGGCCCGTTTGGTGAGGCTCATTGTGATATGTATTAGGCCCATGTGATGCAGCCCATTGTGATGTATTTGAGGCCTATGTGATACGGCCTGATGTGATGTATATTAGGCCCTTATGTGAGGCCACGGGCCCCACTATATGTTAGACTCTATGTGGGCCACTCCTTAGGAGCAATGTTGGTTAAATGTCCACATTGATGGGCAGTGATGGTTAAATGTCCACATTGTGACCTTCCCTTAGGCCTTGTTAGGCCTATTCTCATCGATGACGATTATCAAGGCTAGTTATCGATGCCAAGTAGAGATGATGGTTAATGGTGCCGATTATCGAGGTCGATTATCGATGCTGATTATCGGTGTTGATTATCGATGCTATATCGGTGCTAATTATTGAGGCCAATTATCGACGCTGAATATCGATGCCAATTTTCGAGGACGATGCTGATCATCGATGTTGAATATCGATGTTGATTATCGGTGTCAGTTATCGATACCAATTATGAGTATGTGATAGCATAGCATCATAATACATGGCCATACGCATCATCTACATGTTTATTATGAGATGTGGTTGACTATTGCATATGCCATAGGGCAGGTTATTTATGGGACTCCCTAATAGGTAGAGTCATCCCACATGAGCACACGGTACGCGCATGTTTGATGCATGATTAGATGGTATGACTGATGCATCTCGCTTTTTGTGATATGACTACTATACACCCTATTGATATCAGGGTCGTAGCCTCTATAGGCATATCATGGATGGCTAGATGGGACACCGAAAATCTTTTTTCTACATAGGGTGTTATAGATGTCCTTGGGTGAAAGTCCCTAAACCTCCATGGCTAGGAGATGCTCTAACGTCTAGACCAAGTGGATACATGAGCGACCGAGTGCAGAATAACAATAGGCCGCGTCTAACACTGCGTCGTGGTTGGTTGGAAAAGGGTATGGCCTTACTCGCCTGAGGGTAGGGGGCATAGCTAGGCTGAGTTTAATCAGCTCGTAAATGAGTCCACTATCGTTGTGCCGGGTAGATATTTACAAACTACTAGGCAGGTGGATAGTGAGGTCTCTTCCACTTGCATGGTTGCATGTCCAATGGGCGGCAATCGTGTGTAGAGTGTACTAGACCTCGACGATGATCCCAGAGATGTACAGTACTGATATGTAGAGTTATTGAGCAGAAGTTGCATACTTATCATTTTACTTTTTCATTCATTCATTTACTATCCACTCAAGCTGGTGGTGCGCAACTAATTGTTGTGTACCTTTGCAATGGCTAGGATTTTGGTTGCGGCGCGCGACTAACATTAGATTAAGAGTTTACCACGTTAAGTCTAGCTATCCAAATTTAGGTATGGGACTGGTTTAGATAGAAGTCCCTTGTGATGGACCCCATAGCCTGCGATACTAGGTACTATCATGTCACGCCCCAGACTCGATAACCGGAATCCCAAGGAACCCGATGGTCGGTTCTGGCCGTAACAACCTCCATAGTATCCCATTCTCGGCTCCGGAGACAGGTTCCGATCCTGGGATCATACAAGGAGGATTTTCATAACAGTATAATCATTACCAATAAGAGCATACCCAAGATCACAACAAGTACATCTGAGAATAACAAAGGCACACATCACAAAATCCACTATAAATTTGAACTTTTATAATCATCCACAAGGTCCAAAAGGACATACATGAGATAAAAGGAAAAGAGAGAAAGGTCAACAACACTGGAGTCCTCAAATGCTCAGCTTTACTCCATGCTCTACTACTATGTCGCCTGCCTAGAGTATCCTGCACGCATCAATCATGCATAAGCTTATAGAAGCTTAGAGGGTGGTGTAGGTGTGTGATAATGGTGCACAGAAGAGTAGTAGGAGATACAAGGAGAGAAGCATGATCAATGAGGATATCACTAGCCTTACCCAAGCTTATCATGAATAAGATGCAATGAGTACTGGGTTCCATGCCAAGGCAATGCATGAAGGGACTTGTACAACCAATGCTAATGCAATGCAAGTAATGTTAGTGCTCATATCCAAACCACAAGTCATGTATATTTCCGATCATAAGAAAATCACCGAGGTCCATTACATTGCAGAATGACTGTCGCTCTACAGACCCTGCACAGTCAAACGAGTGTAAGAGACCTCACTACCCGCCTGTGGATAGCCAATCACTAACAAGGCCTGAAGGTATTGAACCCATTTACGAGCTGGTCAGACTCAGTCTAGCAATGCCTCCTCACATCAGGCAGGTAAGGCCACACTCCTATCCAACCGACTACACGACAGTGGGAGTCGCGACCTAATGGTATAAGGCCCTCGTGCACTCGTATATTCCACCCGGTCACGGCGTTGGAGCAGATCCTTGGTACCATGAAAGTTTTGGGAATTTCACCCATAGGCATCCTATGCACCCGGTATGCTCAACTAATATTTCTGGTGTCCACACATATGGTCATCTACGAATACCCCTGTGGAGGCAAGCCCAGATGAAGTAAGGGCAGATATCCATAAGTTATGCAATGCAAAATGCATGAATCACACAATCACCCATGCACCAATCCCAAGCATCCATCTCTCGGGGAGATACCAACATGTCCTACACAATGACACAACCATGACCAATCATACCTTAGCAAAGCATGCATATGATGCATATGGGAGTGGGTCATGAAGATGAATAGGGGTGTCAATGAGGTGAAGATGAACTCTCCACCTAACCATGAAGGGTCTCGGTACTTAACCAATTTCTTATAAGGAATACAACCTCTAGTGGGGGCCCATATACTTAGGTAAGCCCACGAGACTAAGGAGAACAATGATATAAGCCTAAATAGATGAAATGAGCCTAGAAAGGGTCTATGGTGGGCCTTTAACCACCCATAAAAGCCCATGGGCCTACCTTAGGGCCACCAATGTGGACATCCAACCACAATTGGTCCCCAAGAGGTAGCCCATCTCTAATTGATCATGGATCAAGGCCAAGGCCCACACAACATTAGAAATAAGAAATGGGTAACCATTACATACCACATACATTCATGTTGGGCTTTAGAAAGGCGGCCCAATCCAAAACATGGGTCTAATGGGAACACATATAGCCCAACCCATATATACCACTATGAGCCCATAGGGGAAAGGTTAGGGCCTAACATAAAGGCCACTAATCCCATATATTGTGATGGCCTAGTGGGTAGCCCATTGCTTAAATCACATGGGCAAATGTCATGCTCTTAGTCAAGTAAGTTGGGCCTACAACTCGGCCCAAGTATAAAGTTGATTTGGTGGGCAACCAAGGGCCCATATACTTATGTAATCCAGCCCACTAATCCAACACAATAGTATGGTAAAAATGGCCCAAGAGTTTAATGGGCCTATCTGGAAAGTTCCTGCCCAATTGGGCCTAAAGAGTTCAACAACTAGCCATATTCATGGACCCAATTAAATTCAACTGTGGTGGGCCTCAACATTGCATTTATTAAGCCCAAAATTTAAGGAACTAAAGGTACAAATTATTACCTCTAAGATTCTTCACAATGTGGTGGGCCCCACTCCTCAAAATTTTAGCCCAAAGGCCAAGCATAACTATAACATGTTGTTGTCCTAAATTTGGGCACTCCATTGGAGTGGGTCCAGGGCTTTTAAAACATTGGAAATTGAGGACCAAGGTCCCTCATCATGCATACAATAAGATAAAACCCAAAAAGGTGGCCCACCATCAAAGGAAATAATTTTGAATTATAGTTTTTATGAAGGCATATTGCTGGACTGCACAGTAGAAAAATCTGGCAGTCCAACCATCTTAGCCCATTCTTTTGGATACCCAAATGGGGTCAATTGGGAAATTTTATAGAGTGATACTTCCATAGGGGGGAGACACACCCGAAAATTTTCAGAATTTTTAGATATTCCTATGTATTTTAATTAATTTAGACAAAACAGTCTATCCAAAAAATCGGACAGACTTGGACGTCCCAACGTGGTGGGCCAGTCCGGCCTCCGTCACGGTGTGTACAGGGGTCCATTGGCCCTGAAATTTGGTAGGTAGGTCCCACCATGGGTGGACAACAACTTCACAAAATTTGAGAATTTTTAGACATCTAAAAATATTTTAATTTATTTAAAGAAATCACTCTATCCTGAAAATCGGACTGATCTGGACACCATATTATAATGGGTCAGTCCAGCCACCACCATGGTGTGTACAGGTGTCTATTGGCCCCAAAATTTTGTAGGTGGGTCCTACCATAAGTGGACCACCTCCCTGTAAATTTTCACCTAAAAGTATTTTAATAAATTTTGAAATTCCAACCTGTCCAGGGTGGAATGTTCCTGGAACAGTGCAGAAAATTCAGACTGTCCACCTCACTTGGATCACACCTTTGGGACCCCAATGAAGGTCAGATGGGGCTGAAATTTGAGGGACATGAAGATGAGATCCCCACCTTTTAGAAAATTATATTTGATGGGTACAAAAGGTCCCCCAATTAGTCCCAAATTCAAGCCCAAGTCCAACAAAAAATCTGTCTAGAAATTTCTGGACAACAATACATGGCTGGACACAGCAGCCTATATCTCAATAATCTCAGCCATAAAAAGGGTGTGTGACCTTCTTTAATGGGCTCCACATATGTCTAGGTCACAGACTAAGACTAGGACACTTGCATGCATTGATTAAGGTGTCCAAAGATCATGGAGTTGGGTGGTAAGGGCATCCCACCTTGCTGGATTTTTATTTTTATTTATTTTGGGACATCTTAGGCCCACTAAATGGGCCACACACACATCATCATCCACACATCAAAGAATATAGAAGAAGAAAAGAAGGTAATCCGGCCATAGGGGTAGGGCCCCGCCACTAATGGGCCCTCCCAAGAATGAATCATACCCATACAACTACATTGATTGTGCATGCAACATAAAATCACTACATGCATGATCTATAATTGCTATGGATAGTTGGGATGCCATCCCAACATGATCCTTAAGGTTTAGATGACCTTAAGATGGAGTGGATTATTACATACATCATGATGGGGTCCATGGAGAATGGCCCCATCATGGATCATGACATGCATGTAGGATGGGCCAAAGTGTAAGACCCGTAACCTAAACCGTACCGTTCAGTCAGCTCCCGCGATCCTACCGGTCGAATCCCGGTAACCTTCGATCTGTATTCAACGTTGCGCTTGCACATAAGCCGAGTCCTGCATATAAGAGTCGGCTCGACCCGAAACTTGTACCTTGGCGACCGCGTCGTCGCCGCGGTTCTAACGCCGCGACTCACGCACCGATCCGATACCTAGGTGGGGAGATGTCAGTCAGCGTTCGGTTCGAAGAAACGCCGCACGTTGCGAATCTCGAGGGAATCTCTACGAGATGTCCCATCAAATCATGTCAAGTACACACCATGCCATGTGAACATGCAACCCATCCCTCCTTTTCTAAAAGTCAATATTCTCTTTCCCCTCACCATACCACTTTTTACAATTTCAAACCAAACCATACCACTTTTTACAACATTTCAAACTCTCCCATGCCACCCCATCTTCCTTACATCATCATCCCATCCATATCTCTCTCTCTCTCTCTCTCTCATTTCTAAATCTCCCAAGCAACCAAGGGGTTCCAACGTCCAAGCTTCCTCTCTCCCAAACCACAAGTGTGGCCCACCCTCTCATCTCTCATCCTCACCATCAAAACTCTATCGCCACCGTTGAACGTTGAGCATAGGTGTATACAAGCCTTAAGGAGCAAGGAGGAGTGCAAGAGGTGGGTGATCCACCGTTAAATTTCTTTTCTTAGGGCCACTTGTTGGTGGGACCCACTTTTTATGTATGAATTGTATCATGTGGGGCCCATAGTGGCGGGGCCCCACCATCACTACATTTTCTCTCTTGTCTCTTTCTCTATCTCTCTCTTTCTTTCCTTTCCCCTTGAATGTTGTGGACCCCACCAAAGTATGTTAAATCCACTTCATCCATCAGACGGTGTGGTCCACCGCATTTCAGGTGAAACCCACCCTTCATTTATATATATGTAGTAATATATTATATTATATTATTATAATATATATTAATATATATGTGTATGGTGTGCCGCCTGCATGTAGGACCCACCATGTGGTCTGTGTATGTGGGACCCACCATGAGGTGGTGTATACCGGCCATCGTCTCTGGACGCTGGACGTGAAGGACGCATTCTTGCAAAAAAAAAAAAAAAAAAAAACAAGGGTTAAAGTTATTTTTTTGTGTGGGCTGCTCACGCAGGCCTCACCTTGATGTATGATACTGATCCACACCGTCCATTCTGATCTTCAGATCATTTTAGGCGTTGAGCCGAAGTTTCAAGATGATCCGATCACCAGGTGGGCTATACCCTCTAAAACCATGTAAAGACACGCTAGAACATATAAAAGTACTCGGTGGGACCCACCTGAAGTTTGGATGCAGCTGAAACTCGTTCTGGACGGGTAGAATAGTGGGACACATATAATGGGTGGGCTGGATTGTGAATCACATCTCGTTGGGCCCCAAAACAAAAAAAAAAAAAAAAAAAAAAAATTTCAAAAGGAGCAGCAGCGCTGCTGCTGCAGCAGTCGCTGGCGGACGGACAGGCTGGGCCTCACGGCCCAGATGTGGACCCCACCATGATGTATATTTGATATCCACACCGTTCATCGGGTGGGCCACTCCCTGAGGTGGACCCACTCCAAAAATCAACTGTATACGGAACTCAGGTGGGCCATAGCATCTAAAATCATGTGAAGATGTACCTAAACATATACAATCAATTGGTGGGGCCTACCTGAGATTTGGACATGGCTGAAACTCGGCCTGGACGGCCAGACTAGTGGGGTACACAGATTGGACGGTCTGGATTCGTCCAAAATGGACCCCACTTACCACAAAAAAAAAAAAAAAAAAAAAAACAAAACAAAATAAAAAAAAAAAAAAGAGCAGCACTGCTGCTGCTGCCAACGCAGGCAGCAGCGCCTGCGGGTGTGAATGAGGCAGGGACCCACGGCTCCCTGCCGTGGGCCCCACATGATGTGTGAGTTTCATCCATGCCGTCCATCTATTTGATGAGATCATTTTAAGGCACGAGCCCAAAAACAAGGTAAATCCCAATCTCAAGTGGACCATGTTACAGGAAACGGTGTTCATGGGGCTGACCCCATGAACAGTTTGGACGGCATATAAACGTTATAGTGGGCCCCTAGGTTCGTGTGACCTCATCAACAGGTGAATGGAAAATATATATTATGGTGGGCTTCACATGAGGCCCACTTGGATGTATAGGGGCTCATGTACTTAGGCCCATCTTGATGTACTTTTAGGCCTATTATTGAGGCCCACTTTGATACATATGGGCCCATGTGTGTAGGCCATCTGGAGGTATTTATGGGCCCGTTGTTGGGGCCTACCTTGATATATATGTAGGCCCACGTCATGAGGCCCATTTGAGGTATTTGTGGCCTATTGTTGGGGCCCACTTTGATATGTATATGGCCTATGTAATTAGGCCCGTTTGATTCACATAAAGCCTATGTGATTGGGCTCATTTTAATACATTCTCAGGCCCATGGATGACGGCCCATTGCAATGTACCTAGGGCCCATTGGCGAGAGTCATTGAGGTGGCCCACTTGATGAATATAAGGCCTATGAGATATGGCCCATTTGATGTATTTAGGGCCCAGTGGGATGTACCTAAGGCACATTGCAATGTGTGATTCCACCAGGGTTTATTTAATGGTATTTAAGACGAGCCGAGCCTTGGGGACAACGTTGGTTTGACGTCCACATTGTACGAGTAATGTTGGTTAGATGTCCACATTATAACTCTCCCTAAGGCCACTGATAGGCCCGTTTCGGTTTCATGTAGACCATCTAGGCCCATCTTCATTGAGAGGATGGTTTATTGCTTTATAACATGTTTAGCACAGCCCATGATTCATGATCATACGCATCATATGTATGCTTGAGATGAGGAGTGTCTGATCATAGCATATGCCTTCGGGCAGACTGTTTACGGGCTCCCTGATAGGTGGAGTTGCCCTACATGAGCGCGTGCTTCACGCAGGATGGTTGCATGATTGGTAGTGTGGTTCATGCACTTGCATCTGTATGATTGGGATATGCCCTAGCGACATCAGGGCCATAACCTCCACAGATATATCGTGGGTGGCTGGTTGGATACCGGAAAATCTTGTTCCAAGCAATTGGGGCGCCATAGATGTCCCTGGGTGAGAGTCCCTGAACCCGATGGTACCAGAGGATGACTCCAACGTCGAGACCGAGTGGATATACGAGCGCACGAGGGCCGAATACCATGAGGCCGCGTCTCCCACTGTGTCGTGGTCGGTTGGAAAGGGGTGTGGCCTTACTCGCCCGAGAGTAGGGGGCATTACTAGGCTGAGTTTGACCAGCTCGGAAATGGGTTCGCTATCGACGTGCCGGATAGGTATTGGCTTACTATTGGCCAGGCGGATAGTGAGGTTTCTTACGCTCACTTGGACTGTGCTACTTGGAGAGAGACAGTGCCATTTGGAGTGTACTGAACCCCGGTGATTATCCAGACTGAGAACTGTATTGACATGAGGATTTGGATGAGGATTGGCATGTTTGAGCTGCATCTTGCATCGCATGGTCTTGGTATGGCCGATTGCATTCATATCTTATACTATATAGCCTTGGTACGGCTGGTTGCATTTTCGTACTCATCAGCATGATTCCGCATTACTCCGGCATTGCATTCTGAGCACGTTCGCACACACTTACACCGCCCTCTAAGCTTTCTATAAGCTTATGCACGATTGACGCGTGCAGGTGACGCCAGGACGCAGCTGTAGTCTCGCCGCAGTTGGAGCGTGCCGCCGAGCTTTTAGAGTTTTGATATTACCACTATCTTGTATTTCCCTTTATACGCACTGTATTCAAAGTTTTTGTTCATAGTGGATTTTGTGATGGTGTTCTTGTGGTTATTGTTCGTGGGTTATGCTTGTAGTTATGCTCATTACGAATCAATTTGATTATTAGAAATCCTCCTTGTAGCATCCCAGGATCGGAACCTGGCGTATGGGCGCTGGGAGCCGAGAATGGGGTTCTACGGAGGCTGTCGGCACCGGATTCGGTGATCGGAAATTTTGTGAGCCCGGTCTCCGAGTTTGGGGCGTGACACAAAGGGCCACATCCATGGGATCAAATGGGATCCCCACCATGGATTGGTGGGTCCCATATGATCCATCCATGAAAAAATAATGAGATTAAGAAAAAGAAAGGAATTCAACAAAAGAATAGTCACCCACATTAAAGATGACCACCAAACTTCCACACTAAGGTCCTTTAGCACCAAGGGAGATGGATCATTGGTGGAGATGGGGTTTCAAGGGTTAGATGGTGGGGGATTAAGGAGGAAGGTGGCTAGAAAAATGGAGGAAAATGGGCTGGAGAAATGGAGGAAAATCGCTAGAGAAGAAGAGAAGAGAGAGAGAAATGAGAGGGAAAGAGGGAAAGAGAGGGAAAAGCTTTTTAAGAGAAGTAATCATAACCTATGGTGATATAAAAAATGTTTACTAGGGTAGGTTAGGTATGGGTGGTGTGTGAGGTCTTGGTAGTGTGAGTTATGGAGATTTAGGTGGTGTGTGTAGTGTGTATGGGGACTTGTGCCATGGGTGATGGTGGTCCACATGTATTCCACCTAAGTGGGCCACATGATCAATGGTCATATAATGAAATGTACATAACTTTTGATCTACATATCGGACTTATGTACGAGACGCGGTGTTGGAACCATGGCGACGATGTGGTCACAATGGTATAGGTCTCGGGTCAATCTGAGTTGGGTCTACATGACCAAACTCAAGGATAACCGTAAATACTATCCAAGGGTCGTGAGTCTCTAGGATTCGACCGGTAGGACCGCAAGACCATGATGAACAAGATGCATACTCACAGACACGCATGCACACATGCAAACTCGGTTCGGGTCTCACATATCATCCCCACTTCACCCTCCAGCTTGGTCATTTTTTTCGCACTGCATATTACATTGCATCCTCAGTATATGATATTTGGCTTATTATGTTTCCGCATTATATAGTTGATCTACATTGCTTTCTCAGTATATGATATTAGCTTATTAGGTTTTTGCATCGCATAGCTTGGATAAGGCTGATGGTATTTATGGACTTACCGGCATGTTTCTGCATTGCTGTGATATTGCATACTTCACACTTACCTTGGGCACACACGTGCAACACCCTCCAAGCTTTCTATAAGCTTATACACAATAGATGCGTGCAGGTGATGTTAGGTCGTAGTAGCGTTCAGCTTGGAGCATCCAACTATCTTCTAGAGCTTTGAAATTCGATATATGTATTTTCCTTTCAGTACTATATTAAACTGTTTATATTAGTGGATATGTGATTATGATGTTTCCTTTGTGATTTGGGTAAACTTGTGGTTATGCTTCTTATGAGATAAATGTACGTTGAAAAATCCTCCTAGTAGGATCCTAGGATCGGAATCTGGCGTATGGGCACCGGGAGCCAAGAATGGGGTACTACAGAGGCTGTCGGTATTTGATTCAGCAACAAAAAATTTTGTGAGCCCGGTTTCCAAGTTTGAGGCGTGATAGAATAGGTCCGCTATCAACGAGCTGGGCCCAATATTGGTAGGCGGATAGTGAGGTCTCTTCCACTTACCCAATTGTACGCTTAGATGGGGCGGCAAGCTTGTGTTTAGTGTATTAGACCCCGGTGATATTCTAAAGATGAATTGTACTGATATGTGGATTCAGATGAGGACTAGCATGCTTGCTTGCATCTTGCATATGATATTTGGTCAGGTAGGTCTTACATCGCATAGCCTTGACATAGCTGATAGCATTCATGGACTTATCAGCATTTCCGCATAGCATTCATGGATTTACCAGCATGTTTCCACATTACTCTGATAATGCATACTTGACACATACCTAACACATACCTACACCACCCTCTAAGCTTTATATAAGCTTATGCATGATCGTTGCATGTAAGTGATGCTAGGACGCCGTAGCAGCACTAAGTCAGGAGTGTGCCGCTTAGTTTTTGAGGCCTTTGATATCGCCATTGTATTTCCCTTATGCATTGTACTTAAAGTTTCTGATTATAGTGGATATGTGGTGATGTTGTTGGTTGTTGTTTGTGGGTTATGCCTATGGTTATGCTTCTTATGAAATAAATTTATGTTGAAAATCCTCCTTGTAGGATCCTAGGATCGGAACCTGGTATATGGGTGCTAGAAGTCGAGAATGGGGTACTATAGAGGATGTCGGTGCCAGATTCGGCGATCGGGAATTTTGTCAGCCCGGTATCTGAGTTTGGGGCGTGACAACTAACCCCCACATATTTTCAATAATTTAGAAAGATAAAGGCCTTTGGAAACACTAGTCTAATACAAGCAATGACTCTACAAAATCACTTGCATGACATTAGGCCGCAAGACACTCACGGGAACTTGAATCGAGGAAAGGCCTACAAGCCTACAGGAGATGACTTCTCCCCTTAAGCTTTTCATCTCTAATTTAGATCAAGGATAGTCTTCACATTAACTATGAATGAGTTTGATTAATTATTTGATTAGCTTACTTGAACAAATGTTTGAGGATTAATAATCCATGAGCATAAAATGTAAATGTTAGAACTTGATTCATTAGGTGACTCTTGAATTATATTTACAAGTGCACTTAAGATTTACTTTAATTATTTGAATGATACCTTAGTTATTCTAGATGGTCATATTTAATATCTTTGTCATTCTCACATGATATTGTTCCGTTTGTAAGACACATATGAATCCAAATCTCTCTAGTCAAGAGGGAAACCTCTATCTAAGCAAGAGAGTCCGTTCTTAGGGTGTAATGAGATTGATTATGCTAAGTGATGCGGATACAAGGGCATTCAAGGTGTACCAACGAAGAAAGTGCCAACTACAAGTGTCATCCTTGTGGATAGGCAACTATTGAGGAGCTGAAGACCTTTCACATGTGATTGGATATATAGAAGACCCCACTTAGGGAAGACACATGTGAAGGAAGATTGAAGAAAGAAGACCGAGTGCCCGAACTTTCCCCTACTTATGTTATTTGCGCATTTTTACTTAGTTAGGGGTCTTTTAGTAATTTTATATCTTTATTTACTTATTCTAGGAGTATTTTACTAATTTTATGTATTTATTTACTTATTTAAGTACGCTAAAGCCCTAAACTAAAATTTTAACTATTAATTAATGAAAAGTAAACCCTTTGGTTGCCTCCTTCCTCTCTTCTCTCTAATGGTACTTCTTCTCTTCCCTTGATCTTCCTCTTCTAATTTCTTCTTGTGCCCCTCCAACTTCTTCAAGGTAATTATTTTCTTCTTTCTATTTTTCGGTTTTAGCTAATCCTTCTTCGATCAAAATCTTGAGAACCGATCTAAACCCTAAACCCCCAAATTCTCAAATCCCTAATCCGAGAAACTTCTTGATTTTTCGGACTAGTGATCTTCATTGATCGATTGGGTGTGACCATGAAAGATCGGGAGGTCTCATCCCTCGCCGGATCCAACCTAAATAATAATTGAATGCCATACTCCATGGTTGTGATGATGGTCCGCTCCATTGCATGTTTTCTTTATAATTTTCTCATTTATGATGATTACTGCTAGAACTTTAGATCATTTATTCCTTTTTTTTCCATTGTTTAATTATGTTCATGAGCATGCATCATAATTAGGGCTGTCCCGTGTCACTAAGACTAAAGCCTCAACATGGAGTTATGTTAGTGGCAGTTTAATTCATGAGATTGACTATTTATGGGGTGTTCCACCTACCTGACCATGGAATGAACAATTCAACATTTTATCCCCATTGTTTATTCGCATTTGATCATACATATTGACTCATTTTAATCGCTGTATTTAATATCTTCGATATTTCATTCTTACTCAGCATATAATGGTAGTTTCCCATACATTGAGAAATGATTGGCCACATATTGATGGGTTCTATCTACACCTTAAGGCAGTAGACTCATGGTGGAGGATGGTGGAATGGGACACTATGCCTGAGCTGTCAGCCTACGCTGGGTGACAAGGCCCCCGTAGTGACCTTGAGCTTTATTAAATTGGCTGATTGTGATTGGACTAATAATGGCCTGGCTAATCATCCATACATGGTATATTGGTGATGACGGGTGTATATTTTTGGATGTTGTAGCACGTGGCCTACGGGTTATTGGGGTATCGTTTCGCTAGCTGCCAGACCACTGACTATCGATCTACTTATGTGATGTATGATGATTGGTCATTATGCGGTACGTGATGTACGCACGTGATGTTCTTCGCTGATGGACAGCCTTTGCATGGGTGACGAGCCCAACTGCCGACTGGATGAGTATCCCCAGGTCGATGATGCATTCATGCAACCATGCATATAATAAGACTGCATTTTGTTATGTTTATTTGCCTTGTTGCTTTCATGTTATACTTGTCTGAGGTGGCGGTGCGTAATCTTGAGGGCAATTCACACTGAGCTGGCCACTCATCCATCAAATACATAATCGTACAGGTAACACAAGTGGCGTAAAAGGCACTCATGTCCAGAGTGATAAAGAACCTAACACAATTATCAAGGATGCATGGCCGTATTTGCCCGAAGGAGTTGTGCGATCTTGTGGCTCAAGCCTATATGCATTTTATTATTTCTTTTATATAAATTATGTAATTCTTGTATTTGTTAATATAGAGACATTGGTTTGTATAAGTGATTATGGGTAGCCGCCCGTATATTCTGAATGTAATGCAAATTTTACTTTATGTTTGATTTATCCATCTTTCACTAAACTGCTGACTCTAAAAGGAAAAAATATCTGAATTCAACTATCTTTAAAGGTTAACACTCGGGCTTTTGGAGAACGAGTCATATACTTGGGTTCCAAAAACTCAGGGCATTACAGGTAAAACCCACATTTGGAAGCAAAGCTACCAGGAACAACAAATTCATTCGGGGAGGTCCCTTAAGAACGATAATGTGTGTGATATGCATGCATTCATGAGTTTGGGTTTCACCATTCATTTCTAGATTTACAATTTCAATGGTTTTTAACAACATATATATGTCATGCTCCAAAAGTCGGATATATAGTGTGCATCCTCAGACTCGAGTTACAATCCATGACTCGTTCACCAAGTGCACATAATTTCACTCACTAAAACTTTGTTAGGAGGCATAATTTACTATATTTTAAGTTCTTAGCACATTAACATCCATATATTTGCACAATCATACGTTTTTCTCTGTTAGCTATTCCATCATATTCACAACTACAAAAAAAATTCCAAAATCAAACTACGTTCACCTATTTCAGACTTTATTCAACTAGGACATTCATTACCGTCTTCAATAAAATTATGATTATAAGCAATGGAATGTCAAATATAAACACTAGTGACTAAATAGAAAATTAATCTCCTATTAATCAATTGCATGTAAATCATCCCTCTAATGCAACAAGTTTATCTTTTGTCAAATATGGCCATTAATTCTAATTCTGATTCGTTAACCTGGCCTCATTCTCTGCCTCTTAATTTAGTTTTTCTGTTTCATACGTCTTTGTACAGTTGTCAATCCACAACGTTAGTTGGCTAGGCTAGTGAGTGAACCTAACATGGTTCATATGTAACACAATATATATATATATATATATATATATATATATATTATATATATATATATATATTATATATATATATATATATATATGTAAGCATAAGTATGTATGTTAAGATATCATAAATTCACATCAAGTGGGATGATTGTCCACTTGCTTGAGTCGATCTGTCAACCCGCATCTGCCCCTAGTAGACTTCTACTGTAGGCAGGCATAGGCAAGGCCCTCATCTACTCAATGAGTAGGCTTCCTCTAACAAAGGCATCCAGTAACGAATCTACTAGGTAAACCATCCAGAGAGATCCTTCAGGAACTCAGGCACAAGTTGTGCATGCAATCATCTCGAAAGTGCCTCTAGAAATCAACGTAGCAATGATATAGATGCATGTATTGCATGAATCAATATACTCAGTCAGTATATACATCTCTTGGTATAAGAAGAATAATGGATTCATGATCATAATGATCATAATGGCTCACATATTCATGTACTCAATACACATTAATAATCATCATATCATGAATCATTATAAGAAGAATTAGCTTAACATATTATGGCAACAAAAAAGTAATAAAAATAAATCATTATAATAATAACAATCATAACAAACATATCATCTATCTTAAGCATATATGTATGAGACACGTTGGGATTCACTCACCTTTTCTTCCTAGAGTCAAATCTACTGAACAAACCTATGCTTGGAAAACTAGACCCTGAATCCCTATTAAGATGATTTAACATATTACAATTCAATTAAACTATTCCATCAAGGGGGGTTCACCTTTGATAAACCCAAGATGATCCACCATTCATCCATTTAAGTAAATTTGAAAATCAACAAGGGATTGTTGACCTATGTAGTCGATCAATCGACTATTGGTCGATGAAATTCATATTTTAACATCGTAAGTCTCTTGAAAAATTTGGTCACCTTCGATCGATAGAACATGCCCATCAATCGATCGAAATAGGTCAAATTTAATTCAACTAGCTCGCTAGACATATTTGACCATTCTCAATCGATTCCCTCGATCAATCAAACCTGGACTTTAATCAATTGGGCTAGGTTATGATTTTTTAACTTTGGTTGTTTAATAAAAAATTACTCATTCGATCGATTGAACATTAACTTTAATTGATTGATTGACCGAAGTCGGGTAGGTTTTGCTACACAATATGATTTTCCAAAAAATTTAATATTTTCTTCTCTATTCCTAAGAATTCAATTGATTCATAGATTGAGTCCAACCCACCCAATGGTTTTCTTTGTGACAAATTTGAAATAATCAAAGGATTGGTTGGATTTGAAATATTCGGGATATACAATCTT
This sequence comes from Magnolia officinalis, assembly GCA_021015155.1. NCBI lineage: Eukaryota > Viridiplantae > Streptophyta > Magnoliopsida > Magnoliales > Magnoliaceae > Magnolia > Magnolia officinalis. The sequence continues at coordinate 42,382,603 of JAJHSJ010000004.1, read as the reverse complement.
GGTTAAAACAGTTTTTACAGTATGGTCTAACATCATCTATACTATTTGTAGATTAATATGGGAAATACTTCATTCGATCAGTCTAGGATTTGAGGTCTTGGCACAATTTGGCTTTAAGATCCTTTGATTCGAATATTCCTAGATTGATATGGTTGGTTTTCTTAAAGCGATCCCTAATAAAACAAGATCTCAAACAAAAATTGTTCACTTTTCTTTAAGGTCTCCATAAATTAAAACAATGGACGTAAGATGGATTCGCCTTGTTCATTGTTTAAATCTAAGGTTTTTAGGTTGAGAATTCAGAAAAATTAAAAGAAATCTATAGAAAAATTACTGGCAGAGGCTTCTCTCTCTTTCTTTAGACGGATCTTTGCTTTAGGGTTTACTACAGTGTTCGGAATCAATCCACTGACCTATCCTTCCATCAAGAGTACCCTTACCAACTACGCTAAGCACTTTTATTAGTAACAACAAAATTAAATTAATAATTTGATTAGTCTAGTTCTTATATGGCTCGAAAAAGAAAGGTCGTTACATTCTACCCCTATAAATGAAAAAATTTGCCGTTGAAATATTCCTAATTTAATAATCAATTAATTAAGAATACTTTTCTCGAATCTCTGCCTCTTACTCCAAGTATGCTTCGTCAGCTCCATGATGAGTTCATAGCACCTTAACCAGTGTCACAGTATTGGTTTGTAAAACATGCTCCTTTTGATATAAGATGCAAATCGGTTCTCGATGTAGGTCGTATCTTCCTGAACCTCGAAGTCTTTCCATTCGATAATGTGCGAAGCATCTCTTTCGTATTTTTGAAGCATCGATACAAGGAATAAGTTATGAACACCATCTAACTGATGTGGCAACATAAGATGATACTTTAGAACCCCAACTCGCTCCAAATTCTTTAATCTTCTTATAAATCGAGGAGCCAACTTCTCTTTAGCACCAAAATGCATTAACCCCTTTGTTCAAAAACCTCAATTGCAGGTTTGTGAAGTTGTAATAACTCGGTGAGACTGAGGTAATACCCATAGGGACTTGTTATTATACGATTTCTGAAATATATTAGAACTAGAACTAAAATATAAACTAACTACTAAAATTTATTTTTAAAAGAGTAATTGTGAAAGAAACTATCAGAGACAAAATACTAGAGTGCCAAGGATCCACTCATAACCATCTCAATGTTAATTTACTTGATCTAATTAGATCACATAACTGGAATCGAAGTCCTGTTCTATCCAACTAATTAATAGAGCAGTTAAATCATCATTTATACATTTCAAAACAGGTTTGAACTTTCATTGAATTGGTTCCCTTATAAAGCATCAACAACTTGATTGTAATATATGAAAAGCATCTATCGTGCCCAGAGTCAACGATATATTAATGAAATCTACAGATCAATCATTTTACAAAACATGTAAGAAAATATTAATAGTCTTCCTAAGCATCCAATGTACCCAGAGTCGACAATGGATTAAAATAAACTAGAAATAGTTTTTCATTCAAACCAAATATCAATGAATTATTAACATATAATTCAAATAACTTGAATCAAAGTAAACTAAACATTAAGAAGAACTACAAGCTTCACCTCTTAGCTCTAACTAAGAGATTAGCTAGTCAAAGAAATAATTGAACTAAAACTCAAACAGAAAAACATAAAAACTAATTAGAACTAAATATTTGGAGAAGAGAAATGACTCCTTAAAGCTCCACAACTCCTTGCTCTACTCTACCCTAATTCATTATTAGAAAATCCTAAAACATCCCTTTATATAGCTTTAATTCACACGGACTTGAATTTATGCATTAGATCACAACTTTGATGTCACTTTGATGTCATTGAACGCCCATTAAAGGAATTAATTAATCACAAAAAATTATCCAGCAATGAATCTTAAAATTCAGTGATTTTCTCGATTCCATCGAAGCTCCTTCAATGACATCAAACACTCATCAAAGGGTGCATGAATATGTCTACCAAAAAAATCAGAATTTTATGATTTTTGCAATGAGATCAAGGATGGCTTCGATGACATCAAGACTTACTTTGATTGCATCGAAGGGTCGATTTTTGTACTTCTGATTTTCTACACTTTGAATTTTAAGTTTTCTTTCTTACTTACTTGGTTTCCTTAGATCTTGGACTCTTGAATTATTTAATGCTAATTTTCATAGATTCAATCCCCCAATTGGTAATTCTTTGAGCATTAAATCCTTACTTTAAGGATCATTTTCTCCTTAGCTCTCAAAATAACATAGCAAGAGAAAACATATGTAATTAAATCAATTAAGCGCGTCTTGATCAGGGTCGAATATTGCATATCAGACCCCAGTAATTACTTGATTTTACATACATGATAATATTTAATGCCAGATTTTACTCGTGTTTTTGTTACAGGAGGAAATTAGGAGCGTGTATAGCAAAATGATGTTAAAAGCATAGATTTGACGCTCCAAAATTACCAGAGCACGAGATGTACTCCAGAAAACCAATGGTGAAGAATATACACGCCTGGGATCTGAGGAAAGCACGTTTAAGAGGCCCGAAATTGGTCCAGAATGCAAAATCACATGGTTCCCACCATCCGATCAGTTCCAAACTCCATACATGAGATGAGGGCAATAAATTAACCGTACATATCAAGTTTCAGCCCTCGGATCACTATGGAAGTGTCCCAACTGACAAATCAGCTCACAAACCGTTGATTTCAGGCCCACCTGATATCTGGAACTGTCTCAAATTGGATTTTGGCGGGTGAAATAATATGAGGAAAAAGATGGAGGGTGCAGATTCCGCACAAACATTACAGTGGACCCCACTAAGTGCTGAGTGTACACAGGCCTTATGTGTAGCCGCGCCACACGTGACCGCACGAGACGGTCAAAGTCGGCTTGACCGACTTCCTCTCGAAGAAAAGAGAAAAAACGGAAACTTCCGTTTACAGTGTTTCTCAAAGCCGACCGCGGTTTTGAGTTGTGGGTCCCACCTAGTGTCCAAATGGACAATCCAAACCGTTCATTCACTTCCTGGGGCATCCATTACCACTGCCTAGATGGCAGAATCTTAGACTATAGCAGAAGATGGTGTTCCAACCGTTCAAACACCAAACGAACGGTCGGGCAGAAAATCAGGTGGACCTCATCAAAAAAGGGCGGAAATCTGCATTCCCAACCGTTTTTTCCTCCTCCATCCAATGGACGAAGTGGATTTTTGAAAACATCATCACAGTGGGTCCCACCATCTTCGCAGCGGAAAGAAACCGCGTCCGTTTGCGCGTCAGCGAGGAACGGCCGCTGGCCGTTTTTACGGACGTCAGTGGGCCCCACCCGTCACCTTTCCGGATGATCCGAGCCGTTCATCTTGTAGACGGCCATGAGAACTACAAAACCATGCTGAGATTCCACTCCCATGCGTACACATGTGTGCGGTACAGAGGCCAAAAGTGGACTGCCCCGGGACGTTAAAAACTGAGTTTTTTGTGATTTCTTCTGTGGGCTGTGCTAATGGACCTTCAAAACCACCCATTCCTGACTGAAATTTCGTCCTGAATCTAATGGACGGGGTGGATTTTCCAGAAAACACCTCTGTGGGGTTCACCGGTCACGACAGCGAAAGGGTGCGAAAGGTTTCGTACAATTTGGAAATCCGGTTTTCCAGGCAATTTTGGGCCACCATCTTTGATCATATGGCAGATCTGAACCGTCCATCATGTAGAGGACCCAAGAAAGTCCTAAGGGACGGTGTTTGTTGGAATTTGAACGAGGAAAGTGTGGTATTTCGAGGCCCCGAACTTAGCTGCGAAAAAGCTTTCGCTGCGCGTGCGACAGCTTCCCAGATCCGATTTTTACCACACTCACAGCCACTCCATCAGCTATAAAAGAAGAGTCTTGGACATGAGAAAGGCATTCAGAACCATTCAGATCCAGAGAATTCGAGATCCAGAGCCAGGAAGAGAAGAAAGAGAAGAAAGAGAAGGAGGAAGAGAGAGAGATCGATTGGTTTGGTGTTTTGATTTTATGAATTTTATTGAATATTTTTTCATGGATTTTATGGGTCACTAGTCTCTCAGCTAGGGCTGAGATGAAGCCCCTAATTTGATCAGCTCTTGTATTGGTTGATTTACTTTGAATATCAATTAATTTGTTTTTTTTCTCTAAGTGAGCTTTATGGGTTTAAATTCCATACTTCTCCATCTATGAACTTGATCAAGGTATATAGATGGATGTTGTTTGGATGCTTATTACAGGTGCTTGGGTCTGATCAAGAACAAGTTTCCTATAGAGGAAGGAACAGGGTGCTTTAATGAATGTACATTCCATATACCCGACCAAGGATATGGGATATGTTGTTCATGGCATTGCTTAAAGGAATTAGACAGTCTGTATGCCCGATTAAGGACACAGATTGTACTTTATCTATTTAAGTGGTATCAATCTAGATCAAGGTGAATCAACAGACAAGACAAGGGTTAGGATAGTTAGGGGTGGATTCGAAAGTCCTAGTGCTCTTTCTCTGATTAAATTTTCTTCCCTATTCTTAATAGTTATTTTCCATAAATTTTTGTTAGCAATTTGATCCTTTATTTGTTGAATTAGTTAAGGAGAATCGTAAATTTGAATTGTGACGACCAGTCCCTGTGGATTCGACCTCGATCTTACCGAGTTATTACTACATCACAACCCTACACTTGGGGAGTGAACAAGTTTTTGGCGCCGTTGCCGGGGATTGTTTCGATCCAAATTGGATTTAAGATTCTCTCTTATCATAATTCATAGTCTTAGGATTTTACTAATTTTAGATTAGAGTTTTTGTTTAGAAACTAACCTGTTTCCTATTTTGTAGGGTCCTGAAATAAACTTCTAATTTGGTAATCCCTTTCTAAATTCTTTATTTATTTTTTTTTAATTTTTTTTTTCTAATTTTTATTTTTAGAATTAGGATTTTACTTTTTAGGAATTTTCTAATTCTAGAATTTTTTTTTTTTTAATTTTTTTAATTTTCTATTTTTAGATTTAGATTCTTCTTTTAAGTAACTTTCTATTTTTAGAAATTTCTTTTTAGAAACTACTTAGTTTTATTTTTAGTAACTTTCTAATTCTAGGATTTCTTTCTTTTTTTAGAAACTAACTCTTCTTTTTTGTTCTTTAGGAAGTTTCTAATTTTAGATTTTCTGTTTAGAAACTAACTTGTTTTGTTTTCTTTTGCAGGATTCTAACATAGATCTCCAAATTGGAATTGAGGAAGGAAGCTACTAAGTGAAGGAGGAGCTTTTGAAATCTTCTGACATCAATCATCTCCTTTCCTGGGTTCTTTCTTCCCATTCTTGTTGACATAGTTTTAACTTGTTTTAGAATCTCATAGTTTCTAGTTCTAGTTTTATTTCTCTTAGGTTGCTTTTTAGTTTAGTTTCCTTTCTTACATTGCAATAACATAGTTTATGCTAGGACGTAGATCTCTGAATATAGAACTAGCACCTTTTGATCCTGAAATAGAAAGAACTTTTCGTAAAAGATTTAGAAACATCCTATTTGAAATGGCAGAAGAGAATGGAACTAAAGCTCTTAGAGATTATTCAGCTCCTGTCCAATTCAATGCGCCTTCATGCATAGTGTTGCCCACCACCACGGCAGCACACTTTGAACTGAAGACTGGGGTCATACAATTGTTGCCTTCTTTTTATGGGTTAGACAAGGAGGACCCATATCATCATGTGAAAGAATTCCTAGACATTTGCTCTACCTTTAGGTTTCAAAACTTTTCAGACGATTCGATCCGTTTGCGCCTTTTTCCTTTTTCTTTGAAGGATAAGGCGAAAGCATGGTTGAATTCTCTAGGAGTTGGGTCTATCACTACATGGGACCAATTGTCTAGGAAGTTCTTAAACAAGTTCTTCCCTGTTCACAAAACAAATGCTCTCCGTAGAGAAATCACTAATTTCACACAAAAAGAGGGAGAGCACTTTCATGAATGTTGGGAAAGATGGAAGGACTTACTTCTTAAATGTCCACACCATGGCTTTGAAAAGTGGCAACAGGTTCAATACTTCTATGACGGTCTGACACCCCAAAACCGTCGCATGGTTGATGCCACCAGTGGAGGGTCATTCATGACCAAAAGTGATGTGGAAGCATGGAACTTCTTTGAAACCTTATGTGAAAATTCCCAGCAATGGGACTATTCAAATAGAGATGACAGAAGTCCCCAACCACAAAAGAGAGGTGGTATATATGAGATAGGAGTCACGCCAGATCTTCATGCCAAGATTGATGGCCTGACCAAGAAGGTTGATGCTCTGATGTTGCATAATGGACCTCCACAAACAACTCAAGCCGAGGCTTGTGGCATATGCTCTAGTCCTGCCCATCCTATGCAGTCTTGTCCGTCTGGTGCAGCATCCCCAGAACTTCTCTCTGAACAAGTACATGCTATGAATACTTTTCAAAAACCTGGGAATGATCCTTACTCGAACACATACAACCCAGGGTGGGCCAGACATCCAAACTTTTCTTGGGCAAAGGGACCACAACAAGGAGGACCATCTGGAAATCCTCCTATGCAACCTCAGCAGTTTCCACAATATCAACAAATGCCTGCACAATCAAGGAAACCATCTCTTGAGGATACACTCCATCTTTTTATGCAGAGTTCTCTCCAATTCCAAAAAGACACCCAACAAACCTTACTAGCCAACCAGCAAAGCTTACATGCAAATGCGCAATCCATTGCCAAGCTGGAAGTACAAATGGGTCAACTAGCTGCCACATTGAGTGAGAGAGAGAAGGGTAAGTTCCCTAGCCAACCTGTGGCTAATCCAAAGGGACAGTATGAGATTGGCTCTAATTCCAACCAAGGGCAATATCATGAGCAAGCCAAATCGATCATTACCCTTAGGTCAGGCAAACAGATTGACAACAAAATAGAGATACCTAGGGATGAATCAAATCAAGGTGAAGCAGAGAGACACACCAATGCATCCAAAGTCCAAAAACTCTCTGACTCTCCAAGAGCCGCTGACGTGCCCAAAGCACCCTTTCCTCAACGTCTGGCATCAATGAAGAAAAGAAACAACTTTGATGAAATCTTGGATGTGTTTAAAAAAGTGCAAGTCAACATCCCGTACTTGACGCTATCAAGCAAGTCCCTCCTTACGCTAAGTTTCTTAAAGATTTATGCACTCAAAAGCGTAAGCAGAATGTTCATAAGAAAGTCTTCCTTGCAGAGCAGCTTAGCTCCATGATTCAACATAACACTCCTCCTAAATTTAGGGATCCAGGAGCTCCCACCATTTCTTGCGGCATAGGAGATCATAAGATAGGGAAGGCATTGCTTGATTTAGGGGCGAGCGTCAATTTGTTACCATATTCGGTTTATGAGCAGCTAGGACTTGGTGAGTTGAAACCGACTAAAATAACGTTACAGCTAGCTGATAGATCTGTCAAGGTGCCCCGTGGTGTTATTGAAGATGTGCTAATCCAGGTTGACAAATTTTATTTTCCAGTGGATTTCATAGTTATAGATACTCAGCCTGTTCAGAATCCTCACAGTCAGATCCCGGTCATTTTGGGTCGTCCATTTTTGGCCACATCTAATGCTATTATAAATTGCCGAAATGGAGTTATGAAGTTATCCTTTGGTAACATGAATATTAAACTTAATGTTTTTAATGCAGGACAACAATCCGCAGATTTGGATGACATATTTGAAGTGGACATGATCGAGAGCCTTGTGCAGGACTCCTTCCGTACATCTTTTGAAGATCCTCTTGAGACCTGCTTAGCACAATCGGGCATGGATTTTGACATCGATAGTCCCATCCACGAAGTCAATGCACTGCTCGACTCTACTCCTATATTGGAGACTGAAAAATGGAGAGCGAAAGTGGAACCTCTTCATCCCTCTGAGACTCTTCCTGACAGCACAGTTTCTAACTCTGAGAAGGCGAAAGAGAACAGGTTGCTTAATGTTCTTCAAACATATAAGGCAGCAATTGAACGGAAGATAGCAGAAATACAAGGAGTGTGCCCCACTGTATGTAAGGATCATGCTGTGGAAATGTCACGTAAAATGCAATGGAAGCATGATCCTAACATGAAAGAAGTTGTTCGAGCAGAAGTCCTTAACTTATTTGACGACAGTGTCAGTTACCTCATTGCAGATAGCACAGCTCATGGGAACTCACATCACTTGTCTGGGATTGGTTAACCACAGTGTTGAGGTAAGTTCTTTGGCGGACCCTGGTCTTAAAGATTAATGAATTCATGGTCCGTTTTTGGTCTGGCTGAAGACGTTAAACTTAGCGCTCCTGGGAGGCAACCCAGCATTTCGTTGATTTCTTTGTTAGTTAGTTCAATGTTTGTGGGTAACATTACTGCAAACCCTCACGAGACTACAACTCGTCCACTAGGGGTAACCTAGGGGTTTAAAGGCTTGTTGCATGCGCTAAATGCAATCGAGAGCACCTGCGAAAGTGGTATAGGTAGGATCTTCTTTTATTTTTCTTTTATTTTTACTTCTGTTGATCTCTCTCTTGTGCTAACTTGCTTTTATGATGAAATTTTTTTGAGAAAGCTTCTTGATTCTCCATCAAGGTACTATCTTTCCATCACTCATCTTTTATTCTCGCTGTCCCATGTGCATTGCATGCTTATTTCTTTTACATTGAGGACAATGTAGATTTTAGGTTGGGGGTGGGAGATTAGGGTACCTAATCAGTATTTTCTTGGTCTTGAGCAAAATTTGTGAAATTTTTAAAATTTTTTCTGGAATTTCTATTGAATTCAAAGTGATTTTGAAGGATAGTTGTGATTTTAACATTATAAGATATGTGATGTTGGTAACTTATGACTCTTGGATTCAGCCATCTACTTGATTTCACAGTCAATTTTGAATTGATAATCCATGATTAGAAATTGTAAACATTGATTGAGCCATGATTTCACATATCACATCTCGCTTACACATTAAGTTTTCAGTTCGATAACTGAATGATTAACTTGGTAAAAAGAAGAATTAAAAGGCTAAGTCACATAATCGTCATCATAGGTTTGCTCCCTATAGATGAAGATTCGATTCCTCATAATTGACAAAAAAAAAAAAAAAAAAGATTTAGGCGACAAATTTTCACCATAGGTTTGCTCCTTATAGGTGCAGATTTGATTCTCCTCCTTTGCATACTATTCATAAAGAAAATCAAAAAGGTTGATAAAATGAAAAGTTAATCTGTGAGATAAGTGTTGGTTTCAAGCTTGGCAACTTACCAAAGATATCATGAAATTGACAATTGGATCTCTTAATGATTGTACGTCGAGAATATACTATACACTCGTGGAACTCAATGTTTAGGAATGTTCAAATTAATGGATTAATATTTTAAACTTGATTATGAAATCTGCTGAGAGCTTGATTCCAAGAGAAAAATTCCACACACCAATCATGAATCTTAGAATTTTCACATCTCAAGCTATCTGTTCACAAGTCACTTGAGTTTACAGGAATTATCTTTTATCTCTGAAATTATTTTTCGCATGTTTTGCTCGGGACTAGCAAAATGCTGGTTGGGGGTTGTGATCAGGGTCGAATATTGCATATCAGACCCCAGTAATTACTTGATTTTACATACATGATAATATTTAATGCCAGATTTTACTCGTGTTTTTGTTACAGGAGGAAATTAGGAGCGTGTATAGCAAAATGATGTTAAAAGCATAGATTTGACGCTCCAAAATTACCAGAGCACGAGATGTACTCCAGAAAACCAATGGTGAAGAATATACACGCCTGGGATCTGAGGAAAGCACGTTAAGAGGCCCGAAATTGGTCCAGAATGCAAAATCACATGGTTCCCACCATCCGATCAGTTCCAAACTCCATACATGAGATGAGGGCAATAAATTAACCGTACATATCAAGTTTCAGCCCTCGGATCACTATGGAAGTGTCCCAACTGACAAATCAGCTCACAAACCGTTGATTTCAGGCCCACCTGATATCTGGAACTGTCTCAAATTGGATTTTGGCGGGTGAAATAATATGAGGAAAAAGATGGAGGGTGCAGATTCCGCACAAACATTACAGTGGACCCCACTAAGTGCTGAGTGTACACAGGCCTTATGTGTAGCCGCGCCGCACGTGACCGCACGAGACGGTCAAAGTCGGCTTGACCGACTTCCTCTCGAAGAAAAGAGAAAAAACGGAAACTTCCGTTTACAGTGTTTCTCAAAGCCGACCGCGGTTTTGAGTTGTGGGTCCCACCTAGTGTCCAAATGGACAATCCAAACCGTTCATTCACTTCCTGGGGCATCCATTACCACTGCCTAGATGGCAGAATCTTAGACTATAGCAGAAGATGGTGTTCCAACCGTTCAAACACCAAACGAACGGTCGGGCAGAAAATCAGGTGGACCTCATCAAAAAAGGGCGAAAATCTGCATTCCCAACCGTTTTTTCCTCCTCCATCCAATGGACGAAGTGGATTTTTGAAAACATCATCACAGTGGGTCCCACCATCTTCGCAGCGGAAAGAAACCGCGTCCGTTTGCGCGTCAGCGAGGAACGGCCGCTGGCCGTTTTTACGGACGTCAGTGGGCCCCACCCGTCACCTTTCCGGATGATCCGAGCCGTTCATCTTGTAGACGGCCATGAGAACTACAAAACCATGCTGAGATTCCACTCCCATGCGTACACATGTGTGCGGTACAGAGGCCAAAAGTGGACTGCCCCGGGACGTTAAAAACTGAGTTTTTTGTGATTTCTTCTGTGGGCTGTGCTAATGGACCTTCAAAACCACCCATTCCTGACTGAAATTTCGTCCTGAATCTAATGGACGGGGTGGATTTTCCAGAAAACACCTCTGTGGGGTTCACCGGTCACGACAGCGAAAGGGTGCGAAAGGTTTCGCACAATTTGGAAATCTGGTTTTCCAGGCGATTTTGGGCCACCATCTTTGATCATATGGCAGATCTGAACCGTCCATCATGTAGAGGACCCAAGAAAGTCCTAAGGGACGGTGTTTGTTGGAATTTGAACGAGGAAAGTGTGGTATTTCGAGGCCCCGAACTTAGCTGCGAAAAAGCTTTCGCTGCGCGTGCGACAGCTTCCCAGATCCGATTTTTACCACTCCAGCCACTCCATCAGCTATAAAAGAAGAGTCTTGGACATGAGAAAGGCATTCAGAACCATTCAGATCCAGAGAATTCGAGATCCAGAGCCAGGAAGAGAAGAAAGAGAAGAAAGAGAAGGAGGAAGAGAGAGAGATCGATTGGTTTGGTGTTTTGATTTTATGAATTTTATTGAATATTTTTTCATGGATTTTATGGGTCACTAGTCTCTCAGCTAGGGCTGAGATGAAGCCCCTAATTTGATCAGCTCTTGTATTGGTTGATTTACTTTGAATATCAATTAATTTGTTTTTTTTCTCTAAGTGAGCTTTATGGGTTTAAATTCCATACTTCTCCATCTATGAACTTGATCAAGGTATATAGATGGATGTTGTTTGGATGCTTATTACAGGTGCTTGGGTCTGATCAAGAACAAGTTTCCTATAGAGGAAGGAACAGGGTGCTTTAATGAATGTACATTCCATATACCCGACCAAGGATATGGGATATGTTGTTCATGGCATTGCTTAAAGGAATTAGACAGTCTGTATGCCCGATTAAGGACACAGATTGTACTTTATCTATTTAAGTGGTATCAATCTAGATCAAGGTGAATCAACAGACAAGACAAGGGTTAGGATAGTTAGGGGTGGATTCGAAAGTCCTAGTGCTCTTTCTCTGATTAAATTTCTTCCCTATTCTTAATAGTTATTTTCCATAAATTTTTGTTAGCAATTTGATCCTTTATTTGTTGAATTAGTTAAGGAGAATCGTAAATTTGAATTGTGACGACCAGTCCCTGTGGATTCGACCTCGATCTTACCGAGTTATTACTACATCACAACCCTACACTTGGGGAGTGAACACGTCTATGTTCATAAAATTAATGCTTAACAAGGAGAAAATATATAATATTTCATACTCAACATACACCCCAATTAGCATTTTGCTAATGTCGAGCAAAACATGCTGAAACTAATCTTCCAAAAATCCAAATTTCAAACCTTCTTTAGAAAACAACATTTTGTGCACTCTTGTACATATGAGTAAAATTCAAAGATATAAGATTGAAATATCCACTGTCTACAACCTAATATCACTATTAAACATTTAGACTAAGTTCTCCTTAAACACTTAATCAATAAAATGCATTCAAACATCAAGTACCTAGTGTGCTTAGTGGAGTCCAACTTATAATCCATAAAAGTTAGCCTTCACTCCATAATGTTAACCATAATCATTACTTAAAGTGAACAATTCAATACAAGTTATTGATTCCAAACCTATCTCCTTTTCACTTACTTCTTAAAATTTTTTTATTTTACTTTGTCGATGGCTTTCACACTATTTTCATTCTTCTTTTCATTCTTTTTCATTATTTTCTCATTAAAACACATACCATAAGTAGCCATTTTTTATTTCACTGTTTTTAGCAGGTCCTTTTCGTTTTCTTTTCATATCAAGGTCGATAAGGATCTCTAGACTTGGATCTTAACACTTTTAAGTAATCATCAAGCTAAAACTAGGTGTTTAAGTCAACTCTACATAGTATGAGTTAGATGTGAATTATGAACTAGACTTAATTGATGTTTAAACTTTCTATTAATCAATTCATTAAAAAGATTTTATTTTTTTTCAAAAATCTACTAATTAAGTAGACTTCAGATTTTGTTAAAAATTTAATCTATATATTACGGAATATTAATCTTCAAAAAGATTTTTGAAACTGAAAATTTTAAAAATTTTCAAGAATTTTTGCTCAACACAGAAAATACTAATTAGTTCATCTAATCTCACCTCTAAGCTAAAATCTACATTATCCTCAATGTAATAGATAAACAATAAAATCCTCATGAGACAACGCAAAGAAAAGAGGAATGAGTTAGGGAGATAGTACCTGAGTAAGATAAATGAGATGGTATGAAGTCTTCATCATTTAAACGAATTAGTACTAAAGAAAAATAAAAGTAAAATAAACCTAATTTTTCTAATCTTAAACCAAAGAAAGTAGTAAATGGATAAATAGACCTCCATCATACTTAAAGGCCAGTTCTGATAGGAAGGATAAATCAAAGGGATGGACGTATCCTCAGAATCAAATTTCTCAATGACTGGCTTCAGATGATGACCATTTACTTTGAAGATGTCACCATGCATCAAGTTTTCTATCTTGACATCCCCATGAGGATAGACTATTTTGACTTTGGAGGGGCCGGTCCATTGAGATCTCAACTTATAAGAAAAAGATGAAGTCTAGAATTATGAAAAAGGACGTTTTAGTTAGGCGCAAAATATTTCTGAAGAATGTTCCTATCATGGAACACCTTCATTTTGTACTTGTATATCCTAAAATTCTCATAAGCCTCATTCTGAATTTTTTAAAGTTCATTTAATTGTAAGTTGCACAGCGAGCCGGCATTGTCAAGATTGAAGTTGAAATTCTTTATAGCCCAACATGCTTTATACTCCAACTCATCATGTAAGTGGCAAGCCTTCCCATAGATAAGTATAAAGGGAGACTTCCCAATAGGGGTTTTATATGCCGTACGGTATGCCCACAACGCATCGTTCAATCAAAGTGACTGATCCTTGCAATCCGGGTTAACCATTTTCTCAAGAATTTATTTTATTTTCCTATTCGAAATTTCAGCTTGGCTGCTTATCTGAACTTGATAAGGGTGCTCATTTTATGAGAAATACCATATTTTGCATTAACGCTTCAAATAGTTGATTACAAAAGTGAGATCCTCCATCACTTATAATGAATCGGGGGGTTCCGAACTGGTAAGATATTTTCCTTTAAGAACTTAATGATCTTACGATGGTCATTATTTCGATACAGAATTTACTTGACCCATTTAGAGACATAATCCACAACGAGCAAAATGTAGATATTTCCAAAGGATTGGGAGAATGGTCCCATGAAATCAATGCTCCAACAATCAAATGCTTGAATGATAAGAATCGGGTTCATTGACATCATATATTTACAGGACAATCCTCCTAATTTCTGACAATGCTTACATGCTTTACAAAAATCGTGTGTATCTTTGAACATAATGGGCTAGTGAAAGTCGTACTGTAGAATTTTTGTTGTGTTCTTCTTAGCCAAGAAGTGGCCACCATATGCATGAGAATGGGAAAAGGATATGACACTATGTTGTGCATTGTCATGAACACATCTCCTAATGATTTGATCTGCATAATTTTAAACAAATATGGATCACCCTACTTGAACTTACGTAACTCGATGAAGAACTTTTAATCTCACGTAGTCCAATATGTACGAATTATAACTATGCCAAGATAATTAGCAATATCAGCCTACCAAGTTAATTGAGGGACTTTGATGAGTTGTTCATCAAGGAACATGTCATTAATGTGAGTCGGTTCCATAGAATCAGATATAACAAGCCGAAGAGATAGTCGGCCACTAGGTTTTTTACTTCTTTCTTTTCTCATATTTCTATGTCAAACTCTCGGAGTAGAAGGATCCATCTTAACAAATGAGGAAAAGTTTAGAATTCTACTTGCGTGGTAGATAACCCAAGGCCTCTTCTATTTTCTTTGGCCCAACACCACCCCAATAGCATAATCACTTACATCACACATAATCTCAAAAAGTAAACTCTAGTCGGGTGGTTGCATAATGGAAGTGTTAATCAACATGTTTTTAAGCTTGGTGAAAGCTTTATGGCATTCTTCATTCCACTCAAAGGGAGTATCCTTATGAAGAAGATTGCACAAAGGATGAGAGATAAGACTAAAGTCCTTTATAAACTTTTGGTAAAAGTCAGCGTGTCCTAAAAAGGATTGCTCCCCATGTATACTTGTGGATGGAGGTATGTTAGAGATTAAATTAATTTTGGCCTTGTTTACCTCAATTATATTGGATGATAAATATGTCCAAGGACTATTTCCTTTTGAACCATAAAATGGCATTTTCCCAATTTAGCACAAGGTTCTTTTATTCACATCTCTTCAGCAAGAGTTTAAAACTATTTAGGTATTTACTAAAAGTTGTACCAAAAATAGAAAACTCATCTAAAAAAACCTCTAAAAATTGCCCCATCATGTCAGAGAAAATACTCAACAAGCATCACTGAAACGTGGAGGGATCATTACATAGTCTGAATGACATCCTCCTTAGCGAAAGTGCCAAAAGGACATATAAATGTTGTCTTCTCTTGGTCTTCAGGGGCTATCTCTATTTATTTGTAGCCTGAATATCCGTCAAGGAAAAAATAGTAAGAATGACCAGCAAACCTTTCTAAAATCTAACAACAAAAGGTAAAGGGAAGTGGTCTTTCCTTATGACGATATTCAACTTTCTGTAGTCAATGCACATTCTCCACCTAGTAGTAACTCTAGTTGGGACGAGTTTATTATCTGCATTGGCTATGATGGTAATCCCGAACTTCTTGGGTACCACCTGAGTTGGACTCATCCATTGGCTGTATGATATAGGGTATATGATATCCACATCCAACAACTTTAACACCTCGACTTTAACCACTTCTTTCATGTTTGGATTTAATCGGCGTTGTGATTGTCCAGATGTTTTTGTATGATCATTAAGGTGAATGCAATGAGTACAAATCAAATGATCAATTCCCTTGAGGTCCACAATTGTCCATCTAAGGGCTCCTTTATGTTCCTTGAGAATACAAATAAGCATACTCTCTTGTCTTTCATCCAAGTGGGAAGAAATCACTACTGGATATATTTCATCTTGACCCAAATAAACATTTAAGATCAGCAGACAATGGTTTTAGTTGAATCTTAAACACATTGACACTAAACGGAAGAGGCTTTATGTCGGTTTGGGGCAATTTTTCAAATTAGTTTCAAGAACTCGTGTAGCATCAAGCAAGGCATCCATCTCCTTATTC
The DNA here is from genome assembly GCA_021015155.1 of Magnolia officinalis. Taxonomy (NCBI): domain Eukaryota; kingdom Viridiplantae; phylum Streptophyta; class Magnoliopsida; order Magnoliales; family Magnoliaceae; genus Magnolia; species Magnolia officinalis. The sequence goes on along the minus strand of JAJHSJ010000004.1, from coordinate 42,366,602 downwards.
ATATCATCATCTAAATCAGTGGAGTGGGACAAGTACATCTCTAATGTGTCAGAGTATAGGGTCAAGAGTGTCCTATCTTCCACAAATGAATCAATCAAATTTACTTCATAGGCATCATTAACATCCTTTAGTTGTTTGCATATATTGAATATATTCAGCTCCAATGTCATGTTCCCAAAAGTTAGTTTCACGATCCCATTCATATAATTGATTATTGCATTTTATGCAGCGATGAATGGTCGACCAAGGATGACATGAATTTGAGTGCTCACATCAATGACAGGCTTAGTATCCAAAATAATAAAATCTACTGAATAGTAGAATTTATCGACTTGGACTAGCACATCCTCTATCATCTTTCTTGGTGTATGAACCAAACGATTAACTAGTTGAAGTGTGGTGTTGTTGTGTTTTAATTCACCTAGACCAAGCTATTCTTAAATCGAGTATGAAATCAGATTCACACTCGCCCCCAAAATCAAGTAGTGCATGTTCAATCCGGTTATTCCCAATCACATAAGAGAAGGTTGGGCTACTAGGATCTTTTTATTTATAGGGCACATCTTGTTTGAGGATGGCACTCATTTTCTCATTCAAAAATATGTTTCTAGATGTTTTGTTGTCTCTTAACTGTGTAGAGATCTTTCAATAACTTGACATATGATGGGATTTGTTTAATGACATCTAACAGAGGAATATTAATTTTTACCTATTTTAGGACCTCCAAGATATCCCAAGCGTTTGATAGAGGTTTTAGTGAAATCAACCTTTTAAGGAATGGAGCAACTGGTTCTGGTTCTTTCTCATGTGTAGTATTACTAGGTTCATCATTCCTCCCATCGTCTATCGAGTCATTAGGCTTCTCAGCTCTCATCGAGATGCTCCTGTTAATTACTTTTCTACCTCTTAGAGTGGTGATAGACTTGGCTTGCTCCACATGGTTGTTCAAAAAGCTTGGGTCACTTAATTCACATTGTTGTTTTGGGTTAGGTAGAGGTTGGGCCGGAAGAATCCCTTTCTTCCTAACAGATAGTTACGACTTTATTCTTTGGATAGATGATGCAAACACTCCCAAGGATGTTTTGATACCATGGAATGCTTGTAACGTATCTTGGTTAAATTGCTCTTGATATGGCAAAAAAATTTGAATTGTATCTTTTTGTGGTCTTTTTTTACTGAAGAATGGAGGAAGAGCCCCTTAAGGATTTCTATCAATATTGGCCATTTGCCCATTCCTCCAACTGAAGTTTGGGTGTTTTCTTCCGCTAGAATGATGTGTTTGAGATGGGGGTGCTAAAAGGCCTTTGATAATTGTTCATGGCATTGGATTGCTCATGTAACAACTCTTGGAATGTAGGAATTGTGGAACAATCCTGCGTCAGGTTTACATTACTTGCACAAATACCACAAAAAATCTTAATGTTCTCGTCGGGTTTAACAGTTTCTACTTTCTTCAGTTCCATGGCTTTGACCTTTCGTGTGAGATTAGCTACCCTGACATTCACATCGTCATCCTCCCTTAAGATGTACATTTCTCACTTCTCTTTAGACTGAGACGATTTGGGATTAATGTGCTTAGATGAAGTATCCCATGACTGTGCGTTTTTAGCAAGCACATTAAAATAATCCCACGCGTCATCAGGATCCTAATTTATAAATTCTACACTACACATCATCGCTATGAATTGGCGCATTGGCAAAGTAAATCCATTGTAGAAAAAGCTTATTACCCACCAAGTTTCATAGTTGTGATGTGAGCAAGAATTTAAAAGATCCTTAAATTTTTCCCAGCATTATAAGAAGGTTTTTTCCTCTTTCTAAGAGAAATTCATGATCGCCCTCTGTAAGGTGTTGGTTTTATGAACCGGAAAGAACTTCTTAAGGAACTCTCGAGTCATCTCAAGAAGTCTCGATAGATCCATGTCTCAAGAAGTGAAGCCAAAACTTGGCTTTCTCCTTCAAAGAGAAAGGGAACAACTTTAATCTTAAAGTGTCTTCAAATACGTTATGAAAGTGTAGGGTTGCTACAATCTCATCAAATTCTTTTAGGTGTAGGTATGGACTCTCAGAATTGAGTCGATGAAACTTCAAAAGTAATTGGATCACTCCTTATTTAAAATTCACATTTTCTACATCATGTTGAAATATTATGCAGGAAGGTGTACTCACCCTCGCTAGTTATAAGTAATCACGTAGAGTTCTAGGCGAAGGAGCATTGTGTACATCATTACTCTTTAACAGGATGGTGAGGTTGATTGTCAGTCATACTTTCTGTCAACCCAAAGGATCTCAAGGTGTGTCTAATCCGGTGATGGATAGGCAAACCTTCGACTAATCCTCCTTCACTTAAGAGATGTAGAATTTTTTCATGGACCCACTTGGGCATGAAACATTCTCAACCTAAGTTTAAACTAAAACTTACTTCAAAAAAAGAAAACTATAAAAAAATTAAGAAATTTGAAATACTACAGCAAGAAGTGTTTGAATGATATTACCAGATCGATGATTCTATGTTGGATTCTACAAAACATAAGAACAAAATTAGTAGCTGATAATTTAAAGAAAGTTAATATGAAAACACAAAAAAAGTTAAACTGAATCCTATCCTAATTCTAATACTAATGTACTTTAAAAAAATGTAGGTGAAGTCCCCAACAATGGTGCCAAAAACTTGTTCACAAACCTAAAGTGTAGGGTTGCGAAGTAGTAATAACTCGATGAGACCGAGGTCGTACCCATAGGGACTTGCTATTGAACGATTTTTGAAATATGTTAGAACTAGAACTAGAATATAAACTAACTACCATTTTTTTTTTTAAATGAGTAATTGTGAAAGAAACTATCAGAGACAACATTAAAGTGCCAAGGATCTACTCATGGCTATCTCGGTGTTAATTTACTTGATTTAATTATATCACACAACTGGAATTGAAGTCTGGTTCTATCCAGCCAAATAATAGAGCAGTTAAATCATCATTCATACACTTTGAAATTGGTTTGAACTTTCATTAAATTGGTTCCCTCATAAAGCATCGGCGAATTGATTGTAACATATGAAAAGCATCTATTGTGCCCAGAGTCAATGATAGATCAATAGAATCTATAGATCAATCCCTTTATAAAACATGTAAGAAAATATTCATGGCCTTCCCAAGCATCCAATGTGCCTAGAGTCAACAATGGATCAAAATAAACAAGTAATACTTCTTTATTTAAACCAAATATCAATGAATTGTCAACATATAATTCAAATAACTTGAATCAAAGTAAAATAAACGTTAAGAAGAACTACAAGCTTCACCTCTTAGGTCTAGCTAATAGATTAGCAAATTAAAGACAGAATTGAACTAAAACTCAAACCGAAAAACGTAAAAAATAACTAGAACTAAAGGTTAGGAGAAGAGAGAGTGTAAGGCTCGTATCCTAGACTTTACTGTTCCCTGGACCCCACGGTCCTCCCGGTCAAATTCCAGCAACCGTGACCTGTAATCGACGTTTGCACACAACCCTAAGTCTCTTCCTGTATATCTATGTCAACTCAACTCGAAACTTGTATCCTAGCAACCACGCTGTCACCGCGATTACAACGCAGCGTCTCACTTGCCGATGCGATACCTAGCCAGGAGTTGTGGGCCTGTGTTTATTTTAAGGAAAACGCCATGCATTACAAATTTTGAGAGAATCTCTACAACCCATCACATCAATAAATCACCTCAAGTCAAGTACACATCCAATCACTCCCCTTACAATACCCATACCCTACCCATCTCTCTCCCATTCCCAAAGTCAACTCTCTCTCTCACTCTCTCTCCACCCATCTCTTTCTTACAACACCATCTCTCTCTCGCATACATCACTCCATCACATCCCATTCTCCAACAAATCCCAAGCCTCCATGAGAGAAAAATTCTAAGGAGAGAAAGCCTAGTGTGTGCCCTACTCCCTGACCCTAAATCCTCACCTCCACCCTTCAATCTTCATCATCCACCATTAAAGGTTGAGCATAGGAGCTAAGGAAGCTAAGGGACCAAGAAGAAGGCCAATCGGTGGGTGATCGTAGTGTAGGACCTTGTTTTCTATATAGGGCCCACTTGTGGTGGGACTCATCTTGATGTTTGTGTTGTAACAAAGAGGGGCCCATAGTGGCAGGGTCCCTTTAATGTGTCGATATCTCTCTCTATCTCTCCTTCTCCCTCTTTTGTGATGGAATGTGAATATGGCTCACTTGCTCTAGACCGTCCATGTGTTGGGCCTCATCCCGCTGTCATGGGTGAAGTAAGAACACAAATATCAGCTGATCCAAAGCTTGGGTGGACCACACTTTCGTGAACCACATCTCGCTGCTAATGTGGACCCACACAGTCCATCTACGGTTTGAGGCAGATCCAAATATCTGTGGTGCACACTGTCCAGACCCTAGACGTGTGACCCACACCAGCTATGTAGCTATGTATTGACGTTAGCAAGGTGGTTTGATCATAGTTGTGATCCAGACCATCCGTCCATTTTTATCTCTGGTGGGCCACACGTGTGGACCCCACCATGAGATATGCGTTATATCCTAATTGTCTAGTCCATCTTTCTCTGGATGTTTGTGCTAGCCTCAATACATGTGTCTTGCAATCCAGTTCGTCTGTCTAGGACGCTAGATGCTAGGCTGATTTTTTTTATTTTTTTTTTAATAATAATAACAATAATAATAATATAAAATTAGATTATATAAATACCATATGTATATACGGTGGGCCTCATGTGGGACCCACCTTCATGGAAAAAGGATTAGCTGGTGCATCCCACACCAGCTATATATAGCTACTGCATTTACGTCAGCTAGTGTGGGTCCAACATGGGATATGTGTTATATCCCAACCGTGCATATGTGAGGCCCCTTCATGATATATATGTTTAATCCCTACCGTCCAGATGGGCTGGATAGTGGGGCCCGCTGGAATGTGAGTGTGGCACCCACACGTGGGTCCAGTAATGATCTAGACCGTCCGTTCCCCACTGGACGAGTAGCCATATAACTGATGTAGTGATGTCAACAAGTTCCGTGGGACCCACCAGAGGTATGGGTCTAATCCACACCATTCAGATGGTTGGACGGTGGCACCCACCGCTGATGTATGTGTTACATCCAAACTGTCCATCTAAATGCCGAGCACGTCTTAAGGCTTGAGACTAAAAATGAGGCAAATCTGTGTATCAGGTGGACCACACTGCAGAAAACAGTGGAGAATTAAACAGCTACCATTAAAGTCTTTTTGGTATCTCGGAACTTTTGGATCAATATGAAAAAAATTCTTGTTATTTTATGTCTTCGTGACCGTACGAATAGATTAGATGGAAAATAAACATGATGGTGGGCCCCTACAAATTTTAAGCAGGGAAAATCATTATCTCCACTGCTAATTGTAATATGGTCCAGATGATCTTCCGATATGATTCAATTTTGTGGGTAATGCTCTAAAATGATCTCTAATAATAGATAAATGGTATAGAAAGTTCCACTAGGGCGATCGATCTACCTTGATGTATATGAGGACCATTGTTGTGATCTACGTTGGTGTATATATGGTTGATTAGTGCGGCCCATTAATGTGGCCCACTTAATATATATGAGGCCCATTGGCGCGGCCCATTGATGCAGCCCTGTTTATATATATAAGGCCCATTGGTGCGACCCATTGATGCAGCCCACTTAATGTATATGAAGCCCAATTGTATGACCTATGTGATGCAGCCAACTTAAGTATATGAAGCCCATTGGTGCAGCCCAGTTAATGTATATAAAACCCATTGGTGAGACCCATGTGATGCGGTCCACTTGATGTATATGAGAGGACCAATGTGAGGTATTTGTGGCCTTTGAATGAGGCCCATTATGATGTATATGTGGCCCATTTGGCGAGGCCCATTATGATGTATTTGTGGCCCATTTGGTGAAGCTCATTGTGATGTATTTGTGGCCTTTAATGAGGCCTGATGTGGTGTATATGAGGCCCTTGTATGAGGTCATGGGCCCACTATATGTTCGGCTCTATGTGGGTCACTCGTTGGGAGCGATGTTGGTTAAATATCCACATTGATGGGCAATGATGGTTAAATGTCCACATTGTGACCTTCCCTTAGGCCTTGTTAGGCCCATTCTCATCCTTCTCTAAATGGGTTGACCCTAATCATTGGACCACATTGATATGTGCATGATCCATGTATTCATATTAGGATAACCTATAATGTTGGGCCCCATTGGTTACCAGTAGGGTTGTTTTTAATCTTGGAGTCCATCCAGGACTTATTTAGGTCCCATAGGGCAACTAGCGGGCCATATGATAGTATGGTGAAAGAAGCCCACTCTGGATCCTTAAGAATATATGTAGGCCACCTAAGCCCAACCTTGATATGAGGAGAGTACAACATCACCATAGATGAAGGGACACATGCTATCAGATTTGGTATATTCACTTTCGAGGACCAATCCTCATGTTATGGATTAGATCTGTTGCCCTTCTATAGACCCCGCCATATATATAGGCCAATCATCGATTACGATTATGTTGCCATACACACTTAGTATGTGTTAGCATAACATTGTGATTATATAAGGCCCATCATGACCATGTAAGAACCATTGTGATAGTATGAGGCCTATTGTGTATGTATGAGGCCCATTGCGATGTGTGAGGACCATTGTGTTATGATGGTATGAGGCTTATTGTGTATGTTTGAGGCCCATTGCGATGTGTGAGGACCATTGTGTTATGATGGTATAGGCCTATTGTGTATGTATGAGGCCCATTGCGATGTGTGAGGACCATTGTGTTGTGATGGTATGAGGCCTATTGTGTATGTATGAGGCCCATTATGATGTGTGACGACCATTATATTATGATGGTATGAGGCCTATTGTGTATGTACGAGGCCCATTACGATGTGTGAGGACCATTGTGTTGTGACGGTATGAGGCCCATTGTGATTATATGAGACTCGTTGTGACTATATGAGACCCATTACGATGTGAGAGGCCCATTGTGATTTTGTGAGATCAATCATGCATAGCATCATATTACATGCCCATACACATCATCTGCATGTTTGATATGAGATACGGTTGACCATTGCATATGTCATTGGACACAGGCATATCGTGGAAGGCCAGATGTGACACCGGAAATCTTTTTCTGCACGGGGTGCCATAGATATCCTTGGGTGAAAGTCCCTAAAACCTTTAGGTACCAGAGTATGCACAAATGTCTAGACCAAGTATATACATGAGCACCCGAGTGCCAAAATTCAGCAGGATACATCTCCCATTCTGTCGTGGTCGATTGGGAGGGGGTGTGGCCTTACCTACCGAGGGAGTAGGCAATGTTAGGCTGAGTATGACCAGCTCATAAATGGGTCCACTGTTGACGAACCAAGTAGATATTGGCATACTGCTGTCAGGCGGATAGTGAGGTCTCTTCCACTTACCTAGTTGTGCATTTGATGGGGGGCCAGTGGCGTCGAGTGTACTAGACCCCGATGATGATCCCTGAGATGTACGACACTGATATGTGGACTTATTGAGCAGGAGTTGCATACTCAACATTTTACTCATTCATTCATTCATTCACTATTCACTTGGGCTGGTGGTGCGCAACTAATTTAATATGTGTACCTTCGAAATGGCCAGGATTTCAGTTAGGTGCGCGACTAACCTAAGATCAGGAGTTTACCACATTGAGTCTATCAATCCAAATTTAGGTATGAGACTGATTTGGATAGAAGTCCCTTGTGATGGACCCCACAGCATGCGATACTACGTACTATCATCCCGACTTCATGCTCTATCTTGGTCATTTCATTCGCATCGCATATTGCATTGCATTTTTGGCACAATGCATTTGGTTTACTATGCTCATGTATTGTATATTCTGAATGAGGTTGATGGTATTATGAACTCGTCAGGATTTACATATTGCATTGCATCCTCAGTATATGATATTTGGCTTACTATGACTCCGCATTGCATAGCTGATCTACATTGCTTCCTCAGTATATGATATTGGCTTATTATGTTTTTGCATCGCATAGCCTGTATAAGGCTGATAGTATTTATGGACTTACCAGCATGTTTCTGTATTGCTTTGATATTACATACTTGACACTTACCTTGAGCACATACTTACACCATCCTCTAAGTGTTCTATAAGCTTATGCACAATAGATGGGTGCAAGTGGCGTTAGGTCGCAGCAGCGTCGAGATTGGAGCATGCAGCTATCTTCTAGAGCTTTGATTTTCGATATATGTATTTCCCTTTTAACACTGTATTCAATTATTTATATTAGTGGATATGATAATGATGTTACCTATGTGATTTGGGTAAACTTGTGGTTATGCTTATTACGAGATAAATATATATTAAAAAATCCTCCTTGTAGGATCCCAGGATTGGAATCTGGCATGTGGGTGCCGGAAGCCAAGAATGGGGCACTAGGGAGGCTGTTGGCACCAAATTCTGCAATCGGGAATTCTATGAGCACGGTTTCTGAGTTTGAGGCATGATAGAAGTTGGTATCAGAGCATAACTTAGGAATACCTGATGATAACATCACATACCTTTTGATAGCTACCTTACACTCTATGATTGTTGAGAACTTAAAATGATCAGGTCCTTGAGTTTGAATATCTTAGAGACCTCTGGTATAGCTCCCATCGTGTGTATATTTGAGAGTGTTTAAGGATAATAGGCGCCTTTGTTCTTTCTTATAAGACATGACGCCCAGGAGATCGACTCAAGAGACTCCCGCTTCACCACCTGCAACTCCTGCTCTATCATCTACGACTCCCACTCCACCACCAGAGACCCCTGTTCCCTAGCCTGAGGATGTCGCTCCTTCAGCTGAGACCAATGCGAATCCAACCGTACCGTGAGTGCCTCCTAGTTACAACAGATGTTGTTGGCTGCCCTTCAAAGGCAGGGCAGACACCCCGTTGTTTTGTCAGCCCAAGCAGAGTAGGAGCGTGCGAGCGCCCTTCTTTGGGAGTTCCAACATCTCGATCCCTTGCATTTTTAGGGTGAGCCAGATCAGACAATAGTTGAGAGATGGCGCTCTGAGGTAGAGAAGATTTTTTATACGATGACATGTACGACCCAACAGCGGGTCCGGTTAGCTGTACTTCTTCTCCAGGGTGAGGTCGAGCACTAGTGGACCTCCATTACCTGTGTCGCAGGGCCTGATTTTGTTTGGACATGAGAGGATTTCATTGACCGATTTGACCAACAGTACTTGATCGATCACATTCGTCGGTAGTGAGCGTTAGAGTTCAAGACCTTGGTGTAGGGAGACATACCTGTGGCACAGTATGCAGCTCGTTTCGTGGCGCTATCGAGGTTCACGCTATATTTGGTTGATGATGAGGAGAAGAAGGCCAACCGTTTTGAGAATGGCTTGCGTTACAGTCTTTGAGGCCTTATTATTGGGCATGAGCTCTCAACTTTTCAAGCAGTGGTATAGAAGGCTCAGATCTATGAGACTGAGTGGGCTGGCGCGCAGAGTGATCAAGATCAGAGGAGAGACCAGAAGAGGCAGGCTCCCCCCGATAACTCCCAGCAGCAACAGCGTTAACGGGCGCAGAGGCACAGGAACCGCACAACCGTCTTAGCATCAGCAACACCCCCAGCACCACCTTCAAGGCATTTCGCTGATGTCTGTCATGGGTGCTGTGGGACGAGACACCATTGACGGGAGTGTCCCCGCCTTCAACACCAGCAGTAACGATAGCAGCTCCTACCATTGGGACCCCAACAGCAGCCGAGGCAGCGACGACCATAGAGAAGACATACACCACCCTAGCAGACCCATGACAGACTTTATGCAGCCCAATAGGACCCTCAGTCATCAGGAGCCGCCGACGATTCGCGCGACCAGGCATTAAGACCATCTTGTTAGATTAATCGTTGATGAAATTCTAAGGCTACAAGGTATCCCAGTTTCGATCGTTTTCAATCCAGGATCTGAGGTTCAGTAGGGATCACCATAGTGTTAATGAGGCATCTTGGGTGTAAGAGGCTAAGATTCGTGAGTGTTATCCCCATCTCCTTGTTGTTGACTACATTCGCGGGTTGTGTTTCTGATTTTACATAGTGAAGTGATTTCCCTCTTTTATGAGCTCCAGTTAGTTGTGTGATAATGTAAATTTCAAGGACGAAATTTTTGTTAAGAGGGGAGAGCTGTAAGGCCCATATCCTAAATTGTACCGCTCCTTGGACTCTCGTACTCCTCCCTATCGAATTCCGGTAACCCACGACCTATAATTGGCATTTGTGCATGACCTTAAGTTGCATCCTGTATATCTATGTCGACTCGACTCAAAACATGTATCCTAGCGATCACACCGTCTTCGCACTTCTAATGATGCATCTCACTCTCCGATACGATACCCTGGCCATGAGTTGTCAGCCTGCGTTTATTTTGAGGAAAACGCTGCGCATTGCGAATTCTGAGAGAATATCTATAACCCATCACATTAAGCAATCACCTTAAGTCAAGTACACATCCCATCACTCCCCTTACAACACCCGTACCCTACCTATCTCTCTCCCATTCCCAAAGTCAACTCTCTCTCTCTCTCTCTCTCTCTCTCTCTCTCTCTCTCTCTCTCCTCTCCCCCATCTCTTTCTTACAACATCATCCCTCTCTCCCATACATCACTCCATGCCATCTCATTCTCTAACAAATCCCAAGCCTGCATGAGAGAAAAATTCTAAGGAGATAAAGCCTATTATGTGGCCCACTCCCTACCCCTAAATCCTCATCTCCACCCTTAAATCTTCATCATCCACCATCAAAGGTTGAGCATAGGAGCTAAGGAAGCCAAGGGACCAAGAAGAAGGCCAATCAGTGGGTGATCATAGCGTAGGACCTTGATTTGTATGTAGGGCCCACTTGTGGTCGGACTCATCTTGATGTTTGTGTTGTAACAAAGAGGGGCCCATAGTGGCGGGGTCCCTCTAATGTGTTGATATCTCTCTATCTCTCCTTCTCTCTCTTTTGTGACGGAATGTGGCCCACTTGATGTAGACCGTCCATGTGTTGGGCCCCATCCCTCTGCCATGGGTGAAGTAAGAACATGATTATTAGTTGATCCAAAGCTTAGGTGGGCCACACTATCATGGACCACATCTCGCTACTCATGTGGACCCACATCATCCATCTATGGTTTGAGGCAGATCCAAATATTAGGTGGTGCACACTATCCTGACCCTAGACTTGTGACCCACACCAGCTATGTAGCTGATGTATTGACATCAGCAAGGTGGTTTGATCACAGCCGTGATCCAGACCATTCGTCCAATTTTCTCTTTGGTGGGCCACACGTGTGGACCCCACCATGAGATATGCATTATATCCTAACTGTCCAGTCCATCTTTCTCTGGACGGTTGGGCCGGCCTCAATGCATGTGCCTTGCATCCAGCTCATCTGTCTAGGACACTGGATGCTGGGCTGATTTCTTTTTTAAAAATAATAATAAAATAATAATAATATTAGATTAGATTATATAAATATCATATGTATATATGGTGGGCCCCAGTGGAACCCACCTTCTTGGAAATGGATTGGCTGGTGCATCCCACCCCAGCTATATATAGCTACTGTATTTATGTCAGCTAGTGTGGGTCCCACATGGGATATGTGTTATAACCCAACCATGCATATGTGGGGCCCCCCTTCATAATATATATGTTTTAGTCTACCAGGTGGACCACACTATAGAAAATAGGTGGACCACACTATAGAAAACAGTGGAGAATTAAACGACTATCATTAAAGTCCTTTTGGTATCTTAGAAGTTTTTGATCAATATGAAATTTATTTTTCCCCTTAATTCAGGTCTTCGTGACCATACAAATAGATTGGATGAAAAATAAACATGATGGTGGTCCTTTGCAGATTTAAGTAGGGAAAATCATTATCTCCACTACTAATTGTAGTATGGTCCAGATGATCTTTCGATATGATTCAACTTTGTGGGTAATGCTCTAAAATGATCTCTAATAATCAATAAATGGTGTAGATAGTTCGGCTAGGGCGATCGGCCTACCTTGATGTATATGAGGACCGTTATTGCGGTCTACCTTGGTGTATATGAGGCTCATTAGTGCGGCCCATTGATGTGGCCCACTTGATATATATAAGGCTCATTGGTGCGGCCCACTTGATATATATGAGGCTCATTGGTGTGGCCCATTGATGTAGCCCACTTGATATATATAAGGCCCATTAGTGCGGCCCGTTGATGTGGTCCACTTGATGTATATGAAGCCCATTTGTGCGACCCATGTGATGCGGCCCACTTGATGTATATGAAGCCCATTGGTGTGGCCCATGTGAGTAGCCCATGTGATGCGGCCCACTTGATGTATATGAAGCCCATTGGTGCAACCCATGTGATGCGGGCCACTTGATGTATATGAGTGGCCCATTGTGAGGTATTTGTGGCCCATGAATGAGGCCCAATATGATGTATATGTGGCCCATATGGCAAGGCCCATTATGATGTATTTGTGGCCCATTTGGTAAAGCCCATTATGATGTATTTAGGGCCTTTAATGAGGCCCGATGTGGTGTATATGAGGCCCTTGTATGAGGCCATGGGCCCACTATATGTTCGGCTCTATGTGGGCCACTCGTTGGGAGCGATGTTGGTTAAATATCCACATTGATTGGCAATCATGGTTAAATGTCCACATCATGACCTTCCCTTAGGCCTTGTTAGGCCCATTCTCATCCTTCTTTAAATAGGTTGACCCTAATCATTTGACCCCATTGATATGTGCATGATCCATCTATTCATATTGGGATAACCTATAATGTTGGGCCCCTATTGGTTGCTAGTAGGGTTGTTTTTAATATTGGAGTCCATCTATGACTTGTTTGGGCCCCCTGGGGCATCTAGCGGGCCATATGATAATATGGTGAAAGAATCCTGCTCCGGATCCTTAAGAATATAGGTAGGCTACCTAAGCCCAACCTTGATATGAGGAGAGTACAACATTATCGTAGATGGAGGGACCCGTGCTATCTGATTGGTATATTCATTTTTAAGGATGGATCCTCATATTATGGATTAGATCTGTTGTCCTTCTATGCACCCCGCCATATATATAGGCCAATCATCAATTACAAATATGTTTACATACGCACTGAGTATGTGTTAGCATAACATTATGATTATATAAGGGCCATCGTGACCATGTAGGACCCATTGTGATGGTATGAGACCTATTATGTATGTATGAGGCCCATTGCGATGTGTGAGGACCATTGTGTTGTGATGGTATAAGACCTATTGTTTATGTATGAGTCTCATTGCGATGTGTGAGGACCATTGTGTTGTGATGGTATGAGGCCTGTTGTGTATGTATGAGACCCATTATGATGTGTGAGGACCAATGTGTTGTGATGGTTTGAGCCCTATTGTGTATGTATGAGGCCCATTATGATGTGTGAGGACCATTGTGTTGTGAGGGTATGAGGCCCATTGTGATTGTATGAGACCCATTGTGACTATATGAGGCTCATTGTAATTGTGTGGGATCAATCATTATTATGTTCGATAATCATACATAACATCATGTTACATGCTCATACACATCATCTACAAGTTTGATACGAGATACGTTTGACCATTGCATATGTCAACGGATAGGTTGTTTAGAAGACTCCCTGTTAGGCGGAGTTGCCCCACATGAGCACGTGGTACGCGTAGGTTTGATGCATAATTGGATAGTGTGACTCATACATCTCGTATTTTGTGATATGACCACTATACACCCAAGCAACATCAGGGCCATAGCCTCTACAGGCATATCATGGATGGCCAGATGAGACACCAAAAATATTTTTTTACATGTGGTACTATAGATATCCCTGGGTGAAAGTCCCAAAACCCTCTAGGTACTAGAGGATGCCCCAACATCTAGACCGAGTGGATACATGAGCGCCTGAGTACCAAATACTAGTAGGCCACATCTCCCACTGCGTCATGGGTGATTGGGAGGGGGTGTGGCCTTACCCGCCCAAGGGAGTAGGCAATTCTAGGCTGAGTCTAACCAGCTCATAAATGGGTCCGCTATTGACGAGCTGGGTAGACATTGGTATACTGCTGACAGGTGGATAATGAAGTCGATTCCACTTACCCAGTTGTGTGCTTTATGGGGTGGCAGGTGGCGTTGACTGTACTAGGCCCTGGTGATGATCCCAGAGATGTATGGTACTGATATGTGGACTTATTGAGCAGGAGTTGCATACTCAGTATTTTACTCATTCGTTCATTCATTTATTATCCACTCGGGCTGATGGTACACAAGTAATTTTACATGTGTACCTTCAAAATGGCCAAGATTTCGGTTAGGCGCATGAATAACATGAGATTAGGAGTTTACCACATTGAGTATATCTATCCAAATTTAGGTATGGGATTGGTTTGGATAGAAGTCCCTTGTGATGGACCCCACAGCTTGTGATACTACATAATATCATCCCAACTTCACACTCTAACTTGGTCATTTCGTTCGCACCACATATTGCATTGCTTCTTAACACATAGCATTTGGTTTACTATGCTCATGTATTGCATATTCTGAATGAGGTTGATGATATTATGAACTCGTCAGGATTTGCATATTACATTGCATCCTTAGTATATGATATTTGTCTTAATATGACTCCATATTGTGTAGTAAATCTACATTGCTTCCTCAGTATATAATATTTATCTTCAGATGACTCCATATTGCGTAGTTAATATACATTGCTTCCTCAGTATATGATATTGACTTATTATGTTTTTGCATCGCATAGCCTAGATAAGGCTAATAGTATTTATGGACTTACCAGCATGTTTCTGCATTACTTTGATATTGCATATTTTGCACTTACCTTGAGCACACACTTACACTACCCTCTAAGCTTTATATAAGCTTATACACGATAGATGCATGCAGGTGGCATTAGGTCGCAGCAACGTCGAGCTTGGAGCATGCAACTGTCTTCTGGAGCTTTGATTTTTGATATACGGTTTTTCCTTTTAGCACTGTATTTAATTGTTTATATTAGTGGATATGATGATGATGTTGCCTTTGTGATTTAGGTAAACGTGTGGTTATGCCTATTACGAGATAAATGTATGTTTAAAAATTCTCCTTGTAGGATCCTAGGATCGAAATTTGGCATATGGGTGTTGGAAGCCGAGAATGGGGCACTACGGAGGCTGTCAACGCCGAATTCGATGATCGGGAAGTTTGTGATTCCGGTTTCCAAGTTTAAGGCGTGACAGAGAGGATTACTTAAAGTTTCACAACTCTTTGCTCTACTCCTTATACCCTAATTCATGATTAGAAATCCTAAAATATCCCTTTTATATATCTTTGATTCACACTGACTTCAAAAATAACTTGAATTTATGCACTTGATTGTTGCTTCCATGTCACTTCGATGGTATCAAACTCCTATAAAAGGAATTGAATGATAATTGAAAACTATCCAGCAATGAATCTTCAAATTCAGTGATTTTCTCGATTTCATCAAAGCTCCTTTGATGACATCGAACACTCATCGAAGGGTGCATGAATATGTCGAGTAACAAAATTAGAATTTCGTGATTTTTGTGATGGGATGGGGGATGGCTTCGATACCGTCGACACTTACTTCAATGGTATCAAATGGTTGATTTCTGAACTTTGAATCTTTATTTTTTTATCTTCCTTTTTTGGTTTCCTTAGATCTTGTACTCTTAAAATTTTCAATGATAACCTCCATAGATCCAATTCTCCACTTGATAATTCTTTGCACGCTAAATCTTTGCTTTAAGCATCATTTTTTTCCTTACCTCTCAAAATCACCTTGCAATAGAAAACATGCGTAATTAGATCAATTAAGAGCATTTAT
Source organism: Magnolia officinalis (assembly GCA_021015155.1). Taxonomy (NCBI): domain Eukaryota; kingdom Viridiplantae; phylum Streptophyta; class Magnoliopsida; order Magnoliales; family Magnoliaceae; genus Magnolia; species Magnolia officinalis. The sequence continues at coordinate 42,350,665 of JAJHSJ010000004.1, read as the reverse complement.
GTTCATAAAAAAATGGATAACAAGGAAAAAATATCCTCCCACCTTGCTGGGAGGATATTTAACACTTAAATGCATGGAAAAAATGTATATAAGAGGATATTTATGCAACTTTTAAGTCTCAACACACCCCCTAACCAACATTTTGCTAGTCCCGAATAAAACATGCTCAAAACTTCAAAATAAAGTCCAAAGGTGATCAAGAGTAGAGCATTTGAGGATTTAAGATCTCAAGGGATGAAGATCAAGCATATTCGAGTATGTAGACTAAAGGAGATCAAGAGAAAGTCGAACACTGCTTGAAAACAAGTGAAGAAACCAAGGAAAATGAGTCCTTAAAATTCGGGACTAGAAAAATCAAATCATAAAATTCCAAGGACAAAAGGACAAAATCCTGAAAACTATATAAACAACCCTTCGATCCAATCAAGGATAGTTTCGATACAATCGATGATAGTTTCAATCCAATTAAAGATGGCTTCGATCCAATTAAGAAATTCATGAATTTTTAAGTTTAGTTGATGGAAAAACTTTGTTTTCAAATCGATCTAATTTAAGGCCTTTTCAATCATATTGACACACATTGACAACATGTCGATTGGATCGAAGCTTCCATTGATAGAAGCGACAAATGCATATGTCCAAGTCAATTTATGATTATTATTTTTATTATTTTTTAATGCAAGAGTTGAATTTCCATTACTATAAATTAGGGTCCATAGGATGTCTTAAATTATCTTCTAGGGTTTGGAGAGGGAGAAAAAGCTTAGCAGGAGCACTGAAAATGTTCTTCTGCTTCGATTTCTTCACAGGTTCTGGTGGATATTTAGTTTTTCTTTCATTTTTGAGTTTTCTATGTGTAGCTAATCTCATAACTAAGGTTAAGTAGTGAAGCTTCTAATTTATTGCTATGTTTTAGTTTATGGATTCATACTTTTGGATTTGAATAATGATAATTAATTGAAATATCTTTAAATTTACTTTAAAGCTTTGTGTTCAAATATCAATGGTTCGCTAGCCCGTTTCACTACAAGATTGATGAGAGCTTGCATATGAACTCTCTGGAGAACCATTCACAGTCAATTGCAGTTTTGTATTTCCATTTAGAGAAAAGAGATGAACTATAGTGGAAGAGTTACGTACATGCTTATCATTGTGATAAGATTAAGTCATTATAATTCATCTCTTTTTACATGAATAGATGGGTAATTATTATCGAGTCTTGTAATTATGTGGTGACATCACTTACATTTAATTGTGCTAAACAATCACTTGAAAATGATAATGATGGCTCATTTACCTTGTATTTCATAGGAAATTGGAAAACCAAACAGGCTCTTATAGAAAATCACAAAGTTCAGTTATAAGAAATCATATAGCTTAGTTATAACAAATTACAGTGTTCGATTATATAATGATTCATGAATTTCAATTATATCAAAAATCACATCAGAGTTCAGTTATATTAAACCACAAAATTCAATTGTAGAGAATCACATATTTCAGTTATAGGAAATCACAAAGTTCAGTTATAATGCAACTAAAGATTTTAGAACAGACCCTAAACGTAATTCCATACCATTAATCTCATGATCCAAAGATGCCCCAAATGAAATTCCATACCATTTAATCCCACAATCTAAATAGTTCCCCAAAGAATATTCCATATAGTCCCATTGAACAATTCCAAACATTCCCTCAAATGCAAACAGTTGACTAAATGCAATTCAAAATAGTCCCCCAAATGTAATCAAATAGTTCCTCAAATGCAATCAAAATAGTTCCCAATCCAAATGCAAATAATCCCCCAAATGCATTCGTACATAGTCCCCGAAATGCAATTTAAACAATCCCCCAAATACAAATAGTTGGCCAAATGCAATTGCAAACAGTCCCCCAAATACAAATTGTCAGCCAAATGCAATTGCAAATAGTCCATCAAATGCAATCCAAATAGTTCCCCTCACAATTGCAAACAGTCCCTCAAATGTAATCCAAATAGTCCCCTTTGTAATTGCAAGTGGTCCCCTAATTGTAATCTAAACAGTTCCCCAAATGGATGGATAGAGTGGATAAAATGCGCAATTCATAGTGGGTCCCAAGAAATTTTCCAATGGTGAACCCCCAAATGTAACCCCAAACAATCTCCCAAATGCAATTCCACATAGTCCTCTAAATGCAATCCGAACAATCTCTCAAATGCAAAAACTTAGCTAAATGTAATTCCAAACAATCCCCCTTGCAATTGCACATATTCCCCCAAATGTAATCCAAACATTCCCCCAAATGCAGTCCAAACAATCCCCCAAATGGGTGGACAAAATGGATAAAACACACAATTCATAGTGGGCCCCACAAAATCTTTCTATTGGTTAATTGAATTAGGGATTAAACCAATTAAAATTTATAATTAGGGATTTCGATTTGCCAATTGATTTTGATTTCAAAGAGAAGAATAAGAGGAGGTGAGAGGTTTACTTCTAAGATGTCGTTGCTCTCACTCATTGTCAACCACCGAGAGAGAGAGAGAGAGAGAGAGGAGAGAGAGAGAGAGAGAGAGAGAGGAGAGAGAGAGAGAGAGAGAGAGAGAAGGGGGGGGGGGGAATTGGAGTGGGAAGGAAATTATAGCATTGTTGTGATTTTAATATCCAAGAGATAATTTTGATGGCCTCTGTCTGTCAAATAAATTCAACCACAATAATACGCTAACTTTGACGACATGAGGCCGTCAAAGTTATTCGACGAACATTAGTTGTTGAAATTAGTGCATTTTTATGGCCAAATTTTGAGCATTTTCATGTAGTGTCTCACCCAGCACTGTATGTTTGAAATAATGTTTTAAAATCAGTACTTTGTACTCAATTCATTCAGCTAATCAATAGAAAATCGGACCAGCCGATTAGGTAAATTAGATTAGTTTTATAATTTTGACTACATGTATCATTAATTTAGATTTTCTTAATGTTGGCACTAGGTCAAACCCTTTTAGTGCTTATTTGGATTGTGATTTATCATGGTAATATGTCGTAATATCAACATATATAAAAGGCATAAATAATTACAATTTTCACTGCTCAATTTTCTCTAATTACTCTAAATGCACAGATGAAATCGTCCTCCTATGAGTGAGTCCTGCCAATAGATTTCGCAGGATTCACATACAATACGAGATGACCGTTTAAGCTTTACAAGTATGGTGGTGTTCCAGTTGAGGTACACCATCTCTTGATTTTAAACCCGAGTTGCATCATCTTCTTCTGCAACTCGTTCCTACTATATCAAGCTCCATCTTCTAGCAATCACACTTCCATATTTTTTCATATTTCCTGACAACATTTAAGTTGTTGTCACGTATATGTGGTGGTTTTGGTTCGTCTATCATTTGTCTTTGAAGCACATAGGTCGATAAGTCAGTCAATCAGCAGTTGCATGATTTATAACTTATTTATTTGTATATTAATAAGGGTGACAGATTTGCTATTGGATTTACGTGGCCACTCTCACATGGGTTATTTGTTGTTGCAATCATTTTTCTTTGCATTGTTTAGATCATTTTATTGATGCAATAAATAATTTGTTTGTTTTAGGTATCGCTAACGTGTTTTGTGTACAATGAATTGGTAGCCCAACAACGTCTTGGTTACACATGTGTGACTCTCCTGCCTTTAAAAATGAGTTAAGAGCGACTTTTGATTACGAGTCATAACAAAAAAAGGAGAGATTTCAAAATGCATCAAAATTATGTATTTCAACCCCCATTCCAAATACATTTGAATTCACACTGCCACACAACTTTTAAATTATAAATGCACTCAAATACAATTAAATCCAAGTTATTAAACAACCCCAAAGTAGTTTTTTAATGTCTTCGATTATTCACTTTACTTTCTTTCCTCTTCTGAAGGTTTTTTAAAATATCAGTTATTAAAATCTCTTTCGATTTTTATTTATTCATGTTGCGTCCACCTTTAATTTAATCGTCCATCATGTAGAGACAACCATTGTAGTGGACCATTCATTATGTTGGGCGTACCTTGGCCCTATCTTCAATGTGACATCCATCATGTCTAGGCTACTTTCAATATGGATTGTCCAACCTATTAGGCCCACCTTTAATGTGGACTATCTATCATGCAAGACCACTTTGGATGTGGCTATCCATCATGTCGGATATTGGATGTACATCGTCCATTATGTGGGGCCCACCTTTAATGTGGATTGTCCATCATGCTATACCTAATTTCACATAGGGCCTCTATCATGTGGGGTCGCCTTGGATGGCCATTCATCATAAGGGGCCAACCTTATATGTGGATAGTCCATTACATGGGACTCACCTTGATGTTGGTCATCCATCATGTGGGTCAACCATGAATGTCAATTGTCCACCATGTGGGGCACACCTTCAATGTCCACTTCCCATCATGTGGACCTTGCTTTGAGGTTGGCCATCTATGAAATTGTTGTTAGTGTACTCATCTTACACATATGTTTGTCAATCACGTGACTAATTGTGTCAAGTAGTCAGATGAGTCATTCGCAAATGAAGACCGACAACGCAACTGGAGAAGAAGCCCAAACTACAAAGTCAGCATCTAAAGAAGCTTCTTACGATAAGGAACTTGCAAATAGATGATCCCAACCCAAATAGGAATACCTACGTAGGTCATCTATTCTAAGTCAATCTTAAGTCTATATTTTATATCCGATCGTATTAGCTTTTACATATCCCAAGTTGTTGAATGATTGAAAGGACAAAAAAGAAAATTTGTCCACTTTCGGTAGAAAGAAGGTGTCACCGAATGTTACCTTTGGTATCACCGAAGATACCTTCGGTGTTAACGAAGGGGCTCAAAACTGTCCATCAACATCACAACTATAATTTAGTATCGCCGACTTGATAATTCGGTAACACCAACTGCCACCGACGAAGGTGTCATCGAAAGGGACTTATTTTGATCAGCAACATGAGGAATTAATTTGGTACTACCGAATGATATTTTCGTACCACCGAAGCAAGTTCGATGATAACGAAGTTGGCTTCGGTAGTACCGTAGATAAAAGCGACTTATAGAAACTTACAAAATTAGTGGAAATAGGCATCATAGAGTCTCTAGTGTATCCTAAGCTTATCTTAGCCCACTCAGACTCTATCCATATGAGTGTCATGTTCTCTTCATTGTGATCGTTCACTCCTATGAGCATTTAAAGCTCTTATTAATGAAGAACATGAACTAGCGCCTTCTTTAGAGTAAAAAGACCAAACCAATAGGAAAATCCTTGGTTCTTTGATACTCCAGAGTGTTCATAAGTTGTACCCCTTAGGAAATCCACTCATTATCCTAGATAAGAGATTCAACCAACTCATATAATCATGGTCACCCTTTTAGGTACATCTTATGCTTGGTTCTTGATCGTGAAGCCGAACTAACAAGTAAATCCAAGCTACGCGATCAGGTGTAACATCCCAAAAAATCGGGGGTCGAGCATAACTCAACACTCGAGTTCCAGAACATCACTTATGCAACATAGATAATGATGATTAAATGTTGTCTGCATTAGTGTATTGAACATGAGTGAGATTAAGCCAAAATAGCATATCATACTCCAGAGACAGTTAAATTGCAAGCGGAAGACTGTGATAGATATATAAAATATATAAAAACAGTGGTGGGTCTCCAGAGTGTGATAATGTTACTAGGTTAAATAATTACAAGTACAGTTCTAAAATATACCAAATGTGAGGAAGTGTAATATCTTCTATCCCAAGTACCATAGCCCTGTTAATACAATACCAAGTCTTCATAGACCTGTCAGAGATTACATGTAGGAGAACTCCTCAACATCATAGTAGTAGTCCGGCTCTGCTTCATAAGCATTACCATCACCTGAAACTCAACAAATCTGGTTGGTGTGTACAACACCGTCCTGTAACGTGGGAGTGAGTGATCAACTCAGTGGAACAATAAAGCATAGGTTAACATGTTATCAATTCAGTCAAGCAGTAATGATAAAGCAGTAAAATCAAACACTCCTAACTACTCTTATTAATGCAAGTATGAATGTAGTCATGATGTATACCCTTGCCAAACCACCCTCATGCGACAACATCTTACGTTCGCTAATGCGTTCATCCCTCAGTGCTCCACATCTACCAGGCACATGCAGTGCGATGATGAGCATGATTACCGAGCAATTATTAGTCCATTTCAAACAGCAGTATTGGGAAACTAAGGTACCTCCCTTGTATCATTCCCAAACATGATCCATTCTAGGGTCGTCAGTCCTAGTTAATCTCATATGATGGTGTGTTTTCTATGTCAGTGCAAAGGCTGTCAGGCTGTTACGCACAAAGGTTACACCACTCCCCCATCACCTCTTTAACGATTCATCACTATATAGAAACAGGCCTAGTTCATACTTTATACACCGCGACAAAACTCTAAGGCTCACCACAATTTCAGAGTATGCTCGAGGTCACTACAAAGGGCTGTTAGGGCTGTTATGCACAAAGGTTACACCGCTCCCCCATCACCTTATCAATGTAGGCTGACAGCATGAATATAGTGTCTCATACCAGCATAATTGGCTCACGAGTCTGGTTGCTCACTGGTCACTATGGGGAGGCACGTGGCCCCAGCATAGGCCGACAGCTTGACCACGGTGTCCCATACCACCATGCCCGGCTCATGAGTCTTAGCGGATCGAGCTACCATGGTTAAAAGGGATTTCACTGGTAAGTTTGGTACCCTAGGTTCAAGCAGTAGCGTCTAAACATGGTGAACATACATTAGACAGATCGGGTTACTTGACGAGCTCGGCTAGCTCGAGCGCACAATAAGTTGAACACATGAAGTGCATAAGCACTTCGCGTGGCCAATCACTATCGTCAACCGAAGTACGACTCGAGTTCATCGAACACATCTCACGTGGCAAATGAATCACTGCCACAAATTCAATTCTGGTACCGATTGTCTGGAATATAATCATAGCCCCAAACACAATCAATTGCAGATAGATAAAGCAGTAGTGGATCAAGATTCAACTCATACAATCAAGGTCTAGTATTATCCGTTTAAGGCTGCAGGGCTGTTACACGCACTCGTTGCTCCACTCCCCCATCACCCATGACGGATCATAAATGTAAATATGAATTTAAACATATGCATTACATAGATAAATCATAAAAGCAGTTGAGCATGTTATGAAGCCCAACACAAGCATGAGTTTGTACATATTCAATTCCTAATCACACAACTATCCAAGGAAAACATACACATTGTTAAAAGAAGTTGATAATCATATCTCAACACCTTTATACATTACAATTTGCTAACTACTACTCATTCAGACATTTCAACAAATACTTTAAAATACAAACATCAACATACATGACATATGTTGATCACATAGGCATTAAGCCAAATCCTTTCACTAGGGAGTTGCCCCAATCATAACACGCGTACACCCACGACGGATAGTCATGGAAAGTAGGAATGCAAGTTCCATATTCATTTGAACATTTTCACAAACACTTGGGCTACCCATTTCAACATATATAGCGTATAGTAGCCGTGGCGTGATTCAGGGCAAATCCATTCGTCAAAAGGGTATCGCCAATACAACAATCATATATCCATGACAATTAGTCATGGCGAGCACGAATGAGAATTCTATACTCATTCAATCATTTTCACAAACACTTAGAATACACTATTACAACATACATGATGTATGTTAGCAAAACATGTATTAGGGCTATCCTTTCGCCAAGCGAGTATTTTATCCATGTATAATATATTCTACGTATACGGTATTTTATAGAATACACAATTTCAACATACATAGTGTATATAAGCAAAACATGTATTAGGGTGAGTCCTTTCGCCAAACAGGTAATTTATCCACATATAATATATTTATACGACAAATAATCATGTCATACACATTTCCAAAATTTGTACGTATACAGTACATTCTACAAATACCTAGAGTATGTAGAATTCCATATTTTTCATCTTTAATCGAAACGGAAAACAGATAGCACTTTGTACATGTGCAATTGCATGCAGATCATGAATATATCATTATCTGACATTGAAAGCATTGAAAACCATAACCTATAGACCTAAAGTCCTCACCTTTTGTCGTAGAATCGTAATGGAGTCGATAGGTTTGTTAAACTTCCGTATACGGCAGTTTGGCCACGTAGAGAACGAAGTAGGTTAGCTATTTCATAACCCACAACCATCAACACTTCCAATCAAATTAGGGTTAGGGTTTCTTACCTAAAAATGGGGCTGAAATCGCTGGGAAAGCGATTAGAACGGAGTGGTTATGCTTGCATAACGGCAGTGATGCATGACAAGGAGATCCTCCCACAACTCCCACACTTTCTCTCTCTTTTCTCTCTCTCAAATCTCAAATTCGTATGGCTATGAGAGAGAGGGTTCAAAGGTCCTTATATAGCCTAAAAAGTCTCCAAATTAGACTTCAAGTTAAGGTATACTTTGGTTATAACCAAAGCGGACCTTTTCCAGCTCAACGGAGGACTTCTATCGGGCCTCCTTGAGCCAAAGGTCGGACTTAAGCTCACCGACACCATATCTAGGTGGAGTTAAATTTTTGTTTTGGTCGGTATTCCAGATCACACATGGCGGACCAGTTTCAATTCAATGGTCAGCAGATCTCGATCGGAGATTCTGAGTACATGTAAATGTGTATGAAATTTCTCCTGATCCGAGGGTGTAATTTAGTCTGATTCTGACAGTCTAGTTGCTTAAAACTGATTCGTAAACAACATGTGCCAGATTACTATTCAAGATATTTATTTTGAATTAATTTCACATTTCTCACACTCTTCACTCCGAGCTTAAGCGAATAGCACTGGGACACTGACTGGATTTGATTTTTGAGATGGTTGTCAAGCCTAGCGAGGCGGTCCTAAGTCCTTAACTTCGTGTTAATCGGACTTCCGACGAGCGGTCTAGATCTGATACGGAGTTTCGAGATGCTCCTGAGAGCAGCTGGGTAATGAGATTGATCCTAGATTATAGGGTACTGTAGCATCAATGATTCTACAAGTTTTGGGTCTTGCAGATCATATTTAAAGTGATTTGAGTGAATTCTACTGATTGTTTAGTTCAGTACTTAACCAAATTCTGCCCTAATTATGATAAAATACGGTCCTAGGGAAGTTCTATGCCTCTTTCTTGCATCTCTAATTGGTTTATTATTTTAATTATTTTTTTAGTAGTTCATCATCAAGTATACTTCATCTCCACCAAATTTCATTAGGTTTAGTGCTGTAGAAAAATTCTAAAAATTCTAGAAGCGGCAGCTGTCTAAATTCATGACTTTCAGATAGTTGTCACCATGACCTATATTTAACTATATTAATTATTTTATTATATTTTTTACTTATTTTTATATGAAAGTATACTTATTAAGCTTCAATCTGATTTTTGAATCACCTAAATCAGAGTTATAACGAATGAGATATGACTTTTCAAAGTCGTAACAAAATCATAGGAAAAGTGGGTGAAAACGGGCCACTGCCCCCTTGTGGCCCTGCCAGGCCCGCCTTTTGGCGAGGCCTCGCCAACCGGGCGATGCCCTCGCTGGTCACTGACCTGTTTGGAGTGATTTTTCCATCTGATACATAAAATGGATGTATTTTACAAACCGGGATGAGTTATTCGACGTGCAATATATGTTTTTGGGGTGGGAGAAGCTGATCTATCCATGTAGCCTACTTATTTTGTAAGACTCTAAAAGGTTAATGGTTAAAAACCTATTTTATTTATTTATTTACTATTTATAGTAATTTTTAGGTTAAGTATTAATCAATATAACCTAACTTTAAGATTTGTGTCTAATATGAAAGCACTTAGAAAATTTTGAAGTACGAGGTAGTGAAATGTGAGATTTGCGAAGAAAAAGTGAGGTTTTCAAGAGAATGGTTTGAAGAAGGGACTTAAGACCCTTGAATTGAGTGTTTGAGAAGTTAAACAGGAGTTAGGATTGTCCCATCGCTGAAAGACGTCTAATTCCAGGTTGGCAAAAATCCGGGACGTTACAATCTACCCCCCTTAAAACAAAATTTCGTCCCCGAAATTGGCTAAAGGTAATAAGTAAGGATTCTATTAGTTCATTTGCCTAAGACTTATTGATTCAAGTCTCTATGCGCGGTAAGGTGTATATTAGCCTGGTTCATTTTAGTCTACCCCCCTTAAAACTTATTTCTTTATCCATTTCTCATACCTTGATGGTTTGCTACAATTTATTTCTATACCTATTTGGAGTCTTGACGACAATTCCCAACAATTTAGAGTAAGATAGTTGTTTTCATTGTTTGACTAACATGGAGAGACGGTAATAGTGGGCTCGATCTTGATACATCAATCATCTACCAGGCCAGGGTAGGAAGCTCATCGTATCCCTTCCGAATCCTAGTGGATCTTGGTCGTCTGCTCGTCAGCAGAGAGTCCATTGGTAGTCACCCAGGATTGAGAATTGGGTCAAGCCGTGAATGCTTCGCAGTTTATATTTCAGTAACTCCGTAGTCTGATCACTCTAAAAACTTAGGGAATGTCCATCATTGAAAGGCTCAAATTGTCTATGTCTAAGGTTGCCCTTTAGGTCTTAGTCTAAGAGAGTCCTTGTTATTATCTGTATCTAAGGAAATAGTGAATCAAACCTTACTAGATGATCCTAAAATGGTTTCTCATAGTAGAACTTGCTAGGGCTTCTATAATGTTCGTATTCAATCAGCACAGTTTCGATCATAGGCCAGTGGGGTAGGGTTCACCACGCTTTCGCTGCGCCACCAAGATCAAAGAGGTGTATTGATTTGACCTAACTACATCTATTGGTCTTTGGCATTCTCTAAAGTAACCGGTAGTCTAGTCTTTAATTTAGGAGTAGTGGAAATCCATAGGTGTAGTCCAAAGTCTATGCTCATACGCTAGATGATTTCGCATCATTTCTAATACAATGAAGGGTTTTATCACTTAGGGTCAAAGTTGTCTAATTGGAACTGAGTTGTCTGTACTTGATGCTCGAGCATTTCACATATGTTCATTCCAACTAAGAGGGTCCTAAGGCTCACATTATATATTTGTTGGATTTCTTATACGGTCAGGTCTGTCGAAGTCGAGGAGCACCGCTCTAGCTCCAAACTCCAAGGGCCTATTTGTCAAACAACCATTTACTCTAAAAGCTTAAGCTATCAGAGTGTGGTGGGTTAATGTATATCAAGGGACTTTACCACTCCAACACTATTTGGTCAGTAGTCTTAAGTTGTATTAAATGGGACTGTATTACTAATCCTACCTCAGGATTGGGAATGACATGTTTGGTAGGAGGGTGGGTGGGGATTAAAATTAATTGTATAGGCTTTGGGAAATGAGCCTTGTGTGGGAAAGCATGAAAATGGTCGTAACCAATTCGAATAGGGCCATGTAAAGTGAATGAAAAGTGAAGGGGAGAGAGAGTAAGGGCTGGAAATGTGGGTTCTCCATGGGTTGGGGCCCAACAGATATTGTAGAGGCCTGAGTGATAGAGAATGAAGGAGATAAGAGGGAGGAATGGGGTAGGGTAGGAGGTTACACGTTTTGGAGCTTCAAATGGGTGGTGTAGGGGCTGAAATGAGAGGGAATCAAATGGGTAGGGGGGTGTGGACTGCTGTGCACGAAGGAAAGAGATGGGTGGTGGTCGAAAATGGGAGATTGAGCGTTTGGAAGGGCATTTTGAGAGAGAGGGCAGCAAGTTAGAGGGGAAAAGGGAGCTTGGAGGGGTGGTTTGTGAAGGAAGTAGGGTATTGGATGTGTTTTATGAAACGGCCCCTATACCAGGGGGTCCCACTAGACTCCAAAGGACATCGGCCCGAACCGCGGGCCCAGCCAATTAAAAAAAGTGGTGAGGCCTCGCCGACCGGGCGAGGTCCTCGCCGACTAACTTCCCAAAATTCAAAGGGGGGCCCCATGGGCGAGACCCCCAGGCCCCCTAGGCTCCAAAAAACCCTGGGTCCGACCCTGGATCCCTCTGGAAGTGCTCTGTTTGGCCCCTCGACTCCGATTCGTTCCATTTCGGGTAGTTTCGGGACAAATCGGACGTATCATGCAATCCGGAATGAGTTATCTGACATAAATTATATGAATTTGGGATAGAACGAGCTAATGAAGTCAACCAACCCTACTACGCCGAGTTGCACAGCCCAGAATTGCAAAAAAAAACCCTCTGATTGACGGTCGTTTCCCTGTTTCAATTTCGTTTCACTAAAAATAGTAGTTTTAGTTTGATTACTCTTCATTTATTGGGCTTTAGGAGTAAAGCTCCTTGTGAAAAGAGCTTAGAATAATTAGGAGAACGGTTTGGTGAAGCCAAATAGGACACTTACTATTTTTTGGCCGAAAACCTTGCACAGTAGTAGACATCATGACCTTATAGTAAGTCACGAATTCTAGGAGTCTTAGTTGTAGTTTGATTTTGATTTCTTTCCCATTAATTGGTATCCCTATTTAAAGGGTTGTGAAATCGTTGTTAGTCATTCATTAATCAATTTCAAATTTATTAGAATTTATTTCTATTTTCTACTTTCTTTCCTCGTGGATTCGAGAAGTCTTTGTGAGGAGTCCAGAGAAGCTCCGAGGATTCGGAGTAGTTATCATCATCACGCTTATCCCGTATTCTACTGATTTTCAACGGTTGGGATGAGGTGGATTGTGATCTAGACTCATTAATAGACGGCCTAGGAATGTTTTAAGGTCGACCCATGCTACCATGACTGAATATAGACTCGATTTCGGCGTTCGTTTTCAGCGAACTTCGTCAATTGGTGAAGTCGGGATACCTATGACTGTTTCTACGTTCCGTCGCTCCCTCCTAAGTCAAAGTGCGTCAGTGTGCATCGTGTGACCATAACCCAGGTCCAGTTTAATCCAAATAATGCTCTGATACCAATTGTAACATCCCGAAAAATCGGGGGTCGAGCATAACTCAACACCCGAGTTCCAGAACATCACTTATCCAACATAGATAATGATGATTAAATGTTGTCTGCATTAGTGTATCGAACATGAGTGAGATTAAGCCAAAACAGCATATCATACTCCATAGACAGTTAAATTGCAAGCGAAAGACTGTGATAGATATATAAAATATATAAAAACAGTGGTGGGTCTCCAGAGTGTGATAATGTTACTAGGTTAAATAATTACAAGTACAGTTCTAAAATATACCAAATGTGAAGAAGTGCAATATCTTCTATCCCAAGTACCATAGCCCCGTTAATATAATACCGGGTCTTCATATACCTGTCAGAGATTACATGTAGGAGAACTCCTCCTCAACATCATAGTAGTAGTCCGGCTCTGCTTCATAAGCATCGGCATCACCTGAAACTCAACAAATCTGGTTGGTGCGTACAACACCGTCCCGTAACGTGGGAGTGAGTGATCTACTCAGTGGAACAATAAAGCATAGGTTAACATGTTATCAATTCAGTCAATCAGTAATGATAAAGCAGTAAAATCAAACACTCCTAACTACTCTTATTAATGCAAGTATGAATGCAGTCATGATGTATGCCCTTGCCAAACCACCCTCATGCGACAACATCTTATATTCGCGAATGCGTTCATCCCTCAGTGCTCCACATCTACCAGGCACATGCAGTGCGATGATGAGCATGATTACCGAGTAATTATTAGTCCATTTCAAACAGCAGTATTGGGAAACTAAGGTACCTCCCTTGTATCATTCCCAAACATGATCCATTCTAGGGTCGTCAGTCCTAGTTAATCTCATACAATGGTGTGTTTTCTAGGTCACTGCAAAGACTGTCAGGGCTGTTATGCACAAACGTTACACCACTCCCCCATCACCTCTTTAACGATTCATCACCATACAGAAACAGGCCTAGTTCATACTCTATACACCGCGGCAAAACTATAAGGCTCACCTCAATTTCAGAGTATGCTCGAGGTCACTACAAAGGGCTGTCAGGGCTGTTACGTACAAAGGTTACACCGTTCCCCCATCACCTTATCAATGTAGGCCGACAACACGAATATAGTGTCCCATACCACCATAATCGGCTCATGAGTCTGGTTGCTCACTGGTCAGTACGGGGAGGCACATGGCCCCAGCGTAGGCCGACAGCTTGACCACGGTGTCCCATACCACCATGCCCGACTCATGAGTCTTAGCAGATCGAGGTACCATGGTTAAAAGGGATTTCACTGGTAAGTTTGGTACCCTAGGTTCAAGCAGTAGCGTCCAAACATGGTGAACATACATTAGACAGATCGGGTTACTTGACGAGCTCGGCTAGCTCGAGCGCACAACAAGTTGAACGACATGAAGTGCATAAGCACTTCGCATGGCCAACCACTATCGCCAACCGAAGTACGACTCGAGTTCGTCGAACACATCTAACGTGGCAAATGAATCACAGCCACGAATTCAATTCTGGTACCGATTGTCTGGATTATAATCATAGCCCCAAACACAATCAATTGCAGATAGATAAAGCAGTAGTGGATCAAGATTCAACTCATACAATCAAGGTCTAGTATTATCCGTTTAGGGCTGCAGGGCTGTTACACGCACTCGTTGCTCCACTCCCCCATCACCCATGACGGATCATAAATGTAAATATGAATTTAAACATATGCATTGCATAGATAAATCATAAAAGCAGTTGAGCATGTTATAAAGCACAACACAAGCATGAGTTTGTACATATTCAATTCCTAATCACACAACTATCCAAGGAAAACATACATAGAGTTAAAAGAAGTTGAGAATCATATCTCAACACCCTTATACATTACAATTTGCTAACTACTACTCATTCAGACATTTCAATAAACACTTTAAAAGACATACATCAACATACATGACATATGTTGATCACATAGGCATTAAGCCAAATCCTTTCACTAGGGAGTTGCCCCAATCATAACACGCGTACACCCACAACGGATAGTCATGGAAAGTAGGAATGCAAGTTCCATATTCATTTGAACATTTTCACAAACACTTGGGCTACCCATTTCAACATATATAGCCTATCCGTGGCGTGATTCAGGGCAAATCCTTTCGTCAAAGGGGTATCGCCAATACAACAATCATATATCCATGACAATTAGTCATGGCGAGCACGAATGAGAATTCTATACTCATTCAGTCATTTTCACAAACACTTAGAATATACTATTACAACATACATGATGTATGTTAGCAGAACATGTATTAGGGCTATCTTTTCGCCAAGCGAGTATTTTATCCATGTATAATATATTCATACAGCAAATAATCATGACAAATACATCTCCAAAATTTATACATATACGGTATTTTCTAGAATACACAATTTCAACATACATAGTGTATATAAGCAAAACATGTATTAGGGTGAGTCCTTTCGCCAAACAGGTAATTTATCCACATATAATATATTTATACGACAAATAATCATGTCATACACATTTCCAAAATTTGTACGTATACAGTACATTCTATAAATACCTAGAGTATGTAGAATTCCATATTTTTCATCTTTAATCGAAACGGAAAACAGATAGCACTTTGTACATGTACAATTGCATGCAGATCATGAATCTATCATTATCTGACATTGAAAGCATTGAAAACCATAACCTATACACCTAAAGTCCACACCTTTTATCGTAGAATCGTAACGGAGTCAATAGGTTTGCTAAGCTTCCGTATACGGCAGTTTGGCCACCTAGAGAACGAAGTAGGTTAGCTATTTCATAACGTACAACCATCAACACTCCAAATCAGATTAGGGTTAGGGTTTCTTACCTAAAAACGGGGCTGGAATCGCCGGGAAAGCGATTAGAACGGAGTGGTTATGCTTGCATAACGGCAGGGAAGCATGACAGAGAGATCCTCCCACAACTCCCACACTTTCTCTCTTTTTTCTCTCTCTCAAATCTTAAATTCGTATGGCTATGAGAGAGAGGGTTCAAAGGTCCTTATATAGCCTAAAAAGTCTCCAAATTAGACTTCAAGTTAAGGTATACTTTGGTTGTAACCAAAGCAGACCTTTTCCAGCTTAACGGAGGACTTCTGGCGGGCCTCCTTGAGCCAAAGGTCGGACTTAAGCTCACCGACACCGGATCTAGGTGTAGTTAAGTTTTCATTTTGGTCGGGATTCCAGATCACGCGTGGTGGACCAGTTTCAATTCAACGGTCAGCGGATCTCGATCGAAGATTCCGAGTACATGTAAATGTGTATGAAATTTCTCCTGATCTGAGGGTGTAATTTGGTCTGATTCTGACGGTCTAGTTGCTTAAAACTGATCCGCAAACAACATGTGCCAGATTACTATTCAAGATATTTATTTTGAATTAATTTCACATTTCTCACACTCTTCACTCCGAGCTCAAGCGAATAGCGCTAGGACACTGGCTGGATTTGATTTCTGAGATGGTTGTCAAGCCCAGCGAGGCGGTCCTAAGTCCTTAACTTCGTGTTAATCGGACTTCCGACGAGCGGTCTAGATCTGATACGGAGTTTCGAGATGCTCCTGAGAGCAGCCGAGTAATGAGATTGATCCTAGATTATATGGTTCTGTAGCATCGATGATTCTACAAGTTTTGGGTCTTGCAGATTATATTTAAAGTGATTCGAGTGAATTCTACTGATTGTTTAGTTCAGTACTTAACCAAATTTCGCCCTAATTATGACAAAATATGGTCCTAGGGAAGTTCTATGCCTCTTTCTTGCATTTCTAGTTGGTTTATTATTTTAATTATTTTTTAAGTAGTTTATCACCAAGTATACTTTATCTCCACTAAATTTCATTAGGTTTAGTGTTGTAGAAAACTTCTAAAAATTCTAGAAGCGGCAGCTGTCCAAACTCATGACTTCCGGATAGTTGTCACCACAGCCTATATTTAACTATATAAATTATTTTATTATATTTTTTTACTTATTTTTATATGAAAATTTACTTATTAAGCTTTAATCTGATTTTTGAATCACCTAAATCGGAGTTATAATGAAGGAGATATGACTTTTCAAAGTTGGACTAAAATCGTAGGAAAAGTGGGCGAAAACGGAGCACTGCCCCCCTGCGGCCCTGCCAGGCCCGCCTTTTGGCGAGGCCTCGCAAACCGGGCGATGCCCTTGCCGGTCACTGACCTGTTTGGGGTGATTTTTCCATTCGATATATAAAATAGATGTATTTTACAAACCGGGATGAGTTATTCGACGTGCAATATATGTTTTTGGGGTAGGAGAAGCTGATCTATCCATGTAGCCTACTTATTTCATGAGATTCCAAATGGTTAATGGTTAAAAACCTATTTTATTTATTTATTTACTATTTATCATAATTTTTAGGTTAAGTATTGATCAATATCACCTAAACTTTAAGATTTGTGTCTAATATGAAAGCACTTAGAAAATTTTGAAGGACGAGGTAGTGAAATGTGAGATTTGCGAAGAAAAAGTGAGGTTTTCAAGAGAATGGTTTGAAGAAGGGACTTAAGACCCTTGAATTGAGTGTTTGAGAAGTTAAACAGGAGTTAGGATTTTCCCATCGCCTAAAGACGTCTAATTCCATGTTGGCAAAAATCCGGGATGTTACATCAGGGGTGCACCTGTAAGACCCATATCCTAGTTCGTACTGTTTTGTCGACTTCTGCGATCCTTTCCATCAAATTTTGGCAACCTGCAACGTATAATCAGCATTTGCGATCGACCCTAAGTTATATCCTGTAGAATTGAGTGGGCTTAGTCCGAGACTTGTATTATTGTGACCGCACCGTTGTCGCGGTTCCAACCCCGCGTCTTACGCACCGATCCGATACCCTAACTAGCAGATGCGGGCCGACGTTTATTTTAAAGAAAACACCATGTGTTTGCAATCCCAAGAGAATCTCTACAACATGTCCCATCAATCAATTAATCAATCCATCAATCAATCACCTCATGTCAAGTACACAGACCCATGCTTCCTTTCTCCACAAGTCAAGCAACCACCAAGTCAACTCTAATGTCAAGTACACCATCACCTCACCCATCACTCACACTATCACCCATCTATCACTCTCTCTCCTTACTACCCTCTCTCTCTCTCTCTCCTCTCTCTCTTTCCCTTCACATTTTCCAAGCAACAATTCCAAGCAAGAGCACCACACGTCCAAGCATGTCATGTGAGAGAAAAAAAAGTCAGTTGTGTGGCCTACTTTCCACCCCAAGATCTATTATCCTAGCCATCAATTTCTTATCCTCTCCATCAAAGTGAAGCACAAGGAGACCAGTATTCCAACGAACCGAGAAGATCTAACAGTGGGTGCTTCTATAGGCTTGATATTCATGTTTTTATGATGGGCCAAGTGAGGCCTACCAATTAATGGTATGGATCTCACTTTGGACCCTAAGATGTGGCCGATGGCCCACCTTGATACTCATGATCATTCCATGATGGGGCCATTCTCCATGGATCTCATCATGATGTTTATTTTTCTTTGCATGGATAGGGTCATCTAGACCCTCCATTTCGGTGGAGAAAGGATCTTCGCCGTTGATTTTGATCGGTGGGCCCATAAGAAATGGGACCCACTTGATGTATGTTGTAGATCATGCAACGGAGGGCCCATAGTGTCGGGGTCCCTCCCTCATCACGTGTGTCTCATTCTCTCTCTCTCTCTCTCTCTCTCTCTCTCTCTCCTCTCTCTCTCTCTCTCTCTTCTTTTTATGTGTTGATATGCCATGTGGCCCACCTGGATGGACCCCACCATGAAGCATGTATTCGATCCAATCTATTTGTAGGTGGGGCCCGCTTTATATGTGTGCATGTTTCACACTACCCAGCCATATGGCGACTCACTTAAGCAGGGCCCACCTTAACGTTATTTGTATGCCGAAACCAAAAAAAAACAGCGTCCAGCGTCTCTGGACATGAATTAGGAAAACAAAAATATTAGCTTGGTTCTCAAGACTTGGAGAGGACGGTCCATGTAGGCCCCACCTTGATGTATGTATTAAATCCAAGCCGTCCATCCCCTTTCCTACCTCATTTTAGGCGTTGAGCCGAAAAATGAGGTTAATCTGACTCTTAGGCAGGCCATAGCATAGCACATAGTGTGTCTGCCATTGAAATCAACTCCGACATTTTGATGCACCAATTTATATTGAATATTGGACTCGTTTGGTCTGTCTTGAGCCGTACAGACCAATGGCTGGAGTGGATTCTGCTGATCCGAGCCCCACGTGCAAAAAACCTTGGAAATACAATTTTTCAAAGAAAGAAAAAAAAATTAGGCAGCAGTGCCTGCTGTTGCAGACACTACTGACGCACGCAGCAGTGTGCATTGGGCATGAAAGGCAGGGTCCCACGGCCCCCAGCCGTGGGCCCCACCATGATGTATGTATGTCATCCAACCCCTTCATTCTGTGGGGCCCTTCCTGAAGTAGGCCCCACACAAAAATCAGGGTGATCCAACGCTCAGGTGGCCCACATCATAGGAAACAATGGTGGTTTAAAGCCTGCCATTGAAACCCTTTTTGGGTTCATAGAAGTTTTGGATCAAGATGAAATTTGTTTTTACCCTTCATCCAGGTCTGCGTGACCTTATGAATGGATTGGATGGCTTGTAAACATTATGGTGGGCCCCACGTGGGACACACAATGATATATCTGTTTTATTTCCACCATCCAGGCGGACGGTGGAGCCCACGATGATTTATGTGTTCTATCCACCATCCAAGGGACGGTGGGTCTGTGTGTATATATATAACTATATATATATATAATTATATTATATATAACATTGTATATACTATATATAAATTATATATTATATTATATATATTATACAGGATGGTGGGCCTTCATGTAGACCCCCACCATGATGCATGAGCTGCATCCGAACCGTCCATCCATTTTGAAAGCTCATTTTCGGGCATGAGCTAAAGAATGTGTACGATCCATAGTTCAGTAGGCCCACCCTTAATATTTGTGTTATATACAAACCGTCCATTTAATTGGTGAGCCAATTGGTGTGGACCCCACCATGATGCATGTGTTACATCCGATCTGTCCAACCATTTTTAAAGTTTATTTTAGGGCTTGAGACCAAAATTAAGACAGATCTAGGATTAGGTGGACCACATTATAGAAAGTAGTGGGTTCGAATGTCCACCATTAAAACCCTTGGGCCACCTATTTTGGAGAAATATGATATTTGCTTTTCCTCTAAATCCAGGTCCTGGTGACCTTATGAATAGATTGGACAGGAAATAAATGTTAGGGTGGGCCTTGGGAAATTTAATGGTGGAAGACATCATCACCATTTGTATTTGGGTGTGGCCCATTTGATATATATGGGGCCAATTTGTGTGGCCCATCTAATATATAAAAGGCCCATGTGATTGGGACCATTTTGATCTATTCTAGGGCCCATGGGTTGAGGCCCATTGTGATGTATTTGGAGCCCATGTGTTGAGGCCCATTGTATTATGATTCCACCGTGGTTTATGTGTTGACCTTTATGGCGGGCCACTCCTTAGGAGCAATGTTGGGTTGATGTCCACATTGTAAGGATAATATTGGTTAAATGTCCTCATTGTACTTCTCCCTAAGGCCCATTGATAGGCCCATACTTGTTGTGTGTAGGCCATCAAGGCCCATCTTCATTCTGAGGATAATTCATCTAACATGCTTGGTTCAACTCTATGATTCATGCCCATACACATCATATGTATGCTTGATATGGAGAATGTTTGATCATAACATACGCCATTGGGCAAACCATTTATGGGACTCCTTATGAGATGGAGTGCCCACATTATCGCGCCATACGCGTAGGATTGCTGCATGACTGGATAGTGTGACTCATGCATCTCACATATATGTGACTTGATCATTATACGCCCTAGCGACATCAGGGCTGTGGCCTCAACAGGCACATCGTGAATGACTAAATGGGACACCAAAAATATTTAGTTATAGCACTGTGGGCACTTAGGATGTCCTTAGGTGAAAATCTCAGAACCTCCAAGGCCAAGAGTAGCCCCAATGTCTAGACCGAGTGGAATATGAGCGCCCGAGTGCCGAATACCAGTAGGCCGCGTCTCCCACTATGTCTTGGTCGGTTGGGAGGGGGCGTGGCCTTATCTGCCCGAGCGAGGGGGCTATAAGTTAGGCTGAGTATGACCAGATCGTAAATGGGTCCGCTATCGACAAGCCGGGTAGGTATTCGCAGACTACTGGTTAGGCAGATAGTGAGGTCTATTCCGCTTGCTTGGTTGTGATGCTAGGGAGGAGGCAATCAGTGTGAGTGTACTAGACCCCAGTGATTTTTCCAGAGAACAACCGTATTGATATGTGGACTTATTGAGCAGGAATTGCATATCCATTCATTCATTCATTCATTCACTATCCACTCGGGCTGGTGGTGCATAACTATTTGTCACGTGCACCATCGCATGGCCAGGATTTCGGTTAGGCGCGTGACTAACCTGAGATCAGGAGTTTACCACATTGTGTCTGACTATCCAAATTTAGGTATAGGACTAGTTTAGATAGAAGTCCCTTGTGATGGACCCCATAGCCTGTGATACTTCGTACTATCATCCCGACTTCACATTTTAGCATGGTCATTTCATTCGCACCGCATATCACATTGTATCCACAGTACTTAGCATTTTGGGTTACTATATTTTTGTACTTATATGACCTAAATGAGGTTGATGGTATTCGTGGCTCGTCAAGATTTTCATATTGCATTGCATCCTCAGCATCTGTTATTGTCTTATTACGTTTTACATCGCATAGCCTTGTATGGCTGATAGCACTCATGGACTTACCAGTATATTTTTGCTTACTCTGATATCGTATGATTCATGATCTTGTTAGTATTTCTGCTTATTCCAATGATTTATGATTTATGGGCTTTATGGTATACTTGGCACTTATCTTGTGCACACACACTCTCACCACCCTCTAAGCTTTTGTAAGCTTATGCACGATTGATGCGTGCAGGTGGCATTAGGTTGCAGCAGCATTGAGCTTGGAGTGTGCAGCTATCCTCTGGAGCTTTGATTTCGATATAGGTATTTCCCTTTCAACATTGTATTCAAATGATTATATTAGTGGATATGTGATGATGACGTTGTCTTTATGATTTGGGTATGCTTATGGTTATGCTCCATTATAATAAAAAAAATTATACTGAAAATCCTTCTTGTAGGATCCCAGGATCAGAATCTAGCGTATGGGCACTGGGAGCCGAGAATGGGGTACTACGGAGGTTATCGGCGCCAGATTCGACCATCGGGAATGTTGTGAGCCTGGTTTCCGAGTTTGGGGCATGACAGCACCAGA
The DNA here is from genome assembly GCA_021015155.1 of Magnolia officinalis. Lineage (NCBI taxonomy): Eukaryota > Viridiplantae > Streptophyta > Magnoliopsida > Magnoliales > Magnoliaceae > Magnolia > Magnolia officinalis. Next base: position 42,328,298 of record JAJHSJ010000004.1, on the reverse strand, counting down.
GAGTTGATTGAAGCATGGGAGAGCGAAGATCATGCAACCCAAGAGGAGTAACAAAAAAAGACTCAATTCAACAAGTAAGTGTTATTGTTAGGAGTCCAAAGGTTAGCCTCCTTTCTTGTATAGGATTAAGGCTAAGAGTTTGCTATCCACAAACTTGATTAGGTGCCTAATGTGGGACCTTTGTCTGTGTGCGTAAATGTAAGTGCCTTGTGTGGGACCTTGGTCGGTTGTCCTAAACAAAGGTTTGGGATTAGGACCTTGGCCTGTGTGGCCTAAATTGTTGGGTTCGGGAGTAGGACCATTACTCTTGTGTAGAGCATAAATCTTAGCTTTATGATTAGGACCTTGACCTGTGTGGCCTAAATTATTGGGTTCAAGAGTAGGACCCTTGCTCCTGTGTAGAGTATAAATCTTAGGTTCGGGATTAGGACCTTGGCCTGTGTGGAATAAACTGTTGGGTTCGGGATTAGGACCTTGGCCTGTGTGGCTTAAACTATAAGGTTCGGGATTAGTACCTTTGTTCTTGTGAAGGGCATAAATTGTAAAGTCCTTGTGTAAGGTTGTAAAGATTTGAAGTGAACCTGATTTAAAACCTCCAATAGTGAAAACTGGTACACTTATGGGCTAAGTGCGTTTGAAGGGAGTGGAGTCGGCATGTAGCCGAACCGCTATATATGATCGTGTTTGAGAATATTATTTGTGCATTTATTTATTTATGATTATGTGTCTTGAATGTTTAAATATGATGCATGATTAAATGAATGTTTAGGATTGACAGGAATCACTTCTTACACACCCATATACACTATCTTATATCTAGTGTAGCTTATGTGATTGGACCCTCTACTACCTTGAAAGCCTTTAGATTTAAAATTGCATTGCTTAGATTAATTGCAAATTATTTTAAGTTAGGCAATTAGGATTTTAAATTGTCATAAGTTTTAAATGGTCCTAATCCCCTCCCCCTGTAGGGCTTAGTATACATTCTATAGCTCTCCCGTATACCGCCCTTAGACGCATTGTGGCACATTAATCGCAATTTCAATTGGTATCAAAGGAGGTTCCTCCTGAAAGGCTTAACCACTCGGAGTTGATCATAGGAGCTTAAGAATGATGACTAGTCAAGAAGGTAATACCCTCTCACAACCATCGTACTTTAATGGATCTAACTACACCTATTAGAAGGCTTGGATGAGGATATTTCAAATGTCCTTAGACTATTTAATTTTGGATATTATGAAAGAAGGATGGACAATTCCCATGAAACAGGTTGTGGTTGATGGTAACACCATGAGATCTCTCAAAGAAAAATCCAAATGGAATCCCTCTGAGAAAGCTGGGTACACCTATAATGCTAAAGCTCCCAATGCTATTTACTGTGCGGTTTCCCACAACGAATTTAAACATATATGTACATGTACAATGGGGAAGGATGCGTGGGATATCTTGGAAATCATCCACGAAGGAACTAGCATAGTAAAAAGATTGAAGATTTAGCTCTTACCCACCCGACTTGAAAACATTAAGATGGAGGAGTCTGAAACTTTCATGGAATTCTATTATAAACTGAATGACATTTGCAATTCCATGTGGGGTTTAGGAAAGAGGGCTCTGGAAGATCGTATTTATAGAAAAAGTCTTAGGTCCTTGCCTAATAGGTTCACTCCCAAGATAACCTCAATAGAAGAGTGTATGAATATAGATGAGATGAAAATAGAAGAGCTTATAGGTTCCCTACAAACATTTGAACACCTTAAGACCCCCTCTCAAAGTAAGAAACTGGCCATCCTCAAATAATCATTTAGGCATTCACATAAACATAAAGAAATCAAATTAGAAAGTGATAATGATGATATGGATGAAGAGGAATTAGCTAATACACTTAAGAAGTTCCTCAAATTTACAAGAGGGAATATTTGTGACAAGAGGAACAAGAAGGTGGACCAGCATAAAGAAAAACCCACTAAACCATCTAAAACTGTCCAATGTTACAACTGTGGAGAGTATGGACATTTTGATCCTAATTGCCCTTGCAAAACAAAACCCAAAGGTAAGGCAATGGCGGCAACATGGGATGATACGGAGGAGTCCAAATCCACATTAGATGACTCCTCTAGTGTGAAAGATAAGAGCCAAATGTACATCCTATCGGTTCACGTCACACCATCCCTCTCAAGGAATTTGGGAGACCATAACTCCACAAGGAGGTGACCTTAGAGGTCCATTTGAGATAAATTGGTAAATCAATGGACCATGCCCCCTATATGAGCTTTATTGTTGAATTTGCGGATTTCAACCTCATACTTGAACACAGGTATATCTAAGGATTAAGCCTCTTTTAGATTAGGGTAATATAAGCTTTTAAAAATTGTTAAACTGAGAATCACATGTCTCTAACTTAGATTGTCCTTAGTCATTCCTCCTATCGGCTCACGTCACACCATCCCTCTCAAAGAATTTGGGAGATCATAACTCCACGAGAAGGTGACCTTAGAGGTCCATTTGAAATAAATTGGTAAATCAATGGACCATGCCCCCTATATGAGCTTTATTGTTGAATTTGAGGAAACCTCATACTTGAACACATAGGTATATCTCAGGATTAAGCCTCTTTTAGATTAGGGTAATATAAGCTTTTAAAAATTGTTAAACTGAGAATCACATGTCTCTAGCTTAGAGTTAGTTCATAAATTTTCTTCTATCTTATTTGGACTAACCCTACATTAAATACTAACAAAACAGTAGGAGAAACAATTATGTGACAAAAACCTAACCTATACCATGTCATGGTCCATTCTCTTGTGTAAGGTTTGTTTGTTGTATTGTAGGTTGATCGGGGAAGCAATTATGGGGGAGCATTGCCACATTACATGTCTAAGTATAGCAAATTGTAAACCATTTATATTTGGCATGTAATTTATTTTAGTTGTTTTGTTATGTCATTGGTATGGACCATGACATGGTATAGGTTAGGTTTTTATCACGTAATTGATAAAGCGGGAGATTATTAGTGCACTCATCTTACACATATGTTTGTCAATCACGTGACTAGTTGTGTCAAGTCATCGGATGAGTCCTTTGCAAATAAAGACCGACAACGCAACTGGAGCAGAAGACCGAACTACAAAGTCAACATCTAAAGAAGCTTCTTATGATCGGGATCTTGCAAATAGATGATCCCAACCCAAATAGGAATACCTACTTAGGTTATTTATGAAAAGGCGGTGAAGACCGCACTAGTTGAAGAAGGAATATGCCAATATGTCCTAGAGGGGGGTGAATAGGACTTTTTAAAGTTTTTATAATTTATTTAAAAATCCTACTTCACTAATCCTGTGATCATGCAATTATCAGGATTACTTAATGTAACTCTACTCGCTTCCAAGCCTGGTTAAGGATCTAATCACAAACTATTTAAAGATAAGTAGTATGCACGCTAGCTTATCATGGATATGACTGTGTAGGTGTGTGTGGTGTGATTAAATGTTCAGATATGAAAGTATTAAAGAAAATCACACAATCATAAGAATAACAATCACAAACATAATAATTTTTATAGCGGTTCAACGATGAGTCTACTCCACTCTCGGTAACCGTACTTAACCCTTTAGTGTACCGGATTTCACTAAGGAGGTTTCACAATAGTTCATCTCTAACCTAAGGTTTTAAATCAAGTTCACCTTCAACCTTTACAACCTACACTAAGGCTAACTGTTTATGCTCTCACGAGCAAGAGTCAACACAACGCACCCACTTTTAGGTACACTAGCCAAGAATCTTCCATAAGACCCTACTGGAGGTTTATACATGGTTGACCTCAAAACCTAAGGTTTTACCTGATTCACCTAAAACTCAGAGTTTTACTGGTTCACTCCTAACCAGATGTTTATACTCTTCCAGATCAAGGGTCCACACAACGCACCCACTACGTACACTCCCGCGGAGGCCTCCTAGAGGGCTTTAAAGGTTAAGAACCACTTAAGACCCAATCCTAGAAAGGAATGATCACAAGTGTACTCTTGTACTCTGGATACTTATAAATAAGCTGATGAGTCCCGTTTAACACAATTCTGAAGATCTCCTCCTCCTTGTCGATGAAGAGTCTTCTGCTCCCTTGATCCGTAACACAAAATGATATACCAATACTCGGCTTCGGGTTGGGTCAAGGTGAAGATGGAATCCTGCTCTCAAAATATTTTCCTATCAGGAAGATAGAGCGATTCCAATCTTATGCATTCAAGGCATCCCAGCTTAATGATTTGCCATTAAGGTAGTAGCTGAAGGATCCTTAAATGCGGAAGTTCATTCCCTAATCCGCTCAATTGAATGTCAATGATGAGGGTGGATTGGAGGATAAACTCCCTTGAGAGAAAGGGCTTTGGATATAAGATAAGTTGAAACACTCAAAAGCTCTCTCTTCTTTCTCTCACAGCAACAAAAGACAAGTTCTCTATTTATAGACAAAAAGTTCCAACGGATATAAAACGGTCACATTTATGATAGAGTTCGATATCATCGAGCAGGTTCGATATCATTGAGCGTATACTCTTGGTAGCATTGATGGTCTACTCGATGACTCGAACTCAATGTCAAACGCTTTTGAAACTTTTGCCAATTGGTCGATGAATCGAAACAATTGTCAATGTCATCGAATTTCGAACTCTGATTTCATCGATGACAGGTTCGATCCATCGGCATTTGAAAAATGAGAGAGACTTGAATTTAAAATATTTCAAGTTTTCATGAATGATCGGGGAACCATCGAGATCATCGGAATTTGAATGTTGATGATATCGAGATCAGAGTCGATGCATCGATAAATCTAGCAGATTTGTCTTTAAGCTTGCTGAATGATTTATGACCTTGTTCTATGCAATCGACCTGGTGCCGATATCATCGATATTTGAATACCGATTCGATCAAAGGGCCCCCGATCATAGTTAAAAATAACTTGAAATATCTGCTGTAAGAAATGCTCTCCCACGATCGATATCATCGATGGACTTCCGATGTTATCGATATTTGATTTCAGATCATATCGGAAGAGCATCGATATATCGAAGGAATTTGGAATTTTCATTAAAAAACAGGGGTGGCGAAAATCTGCCTGTCGATCTTATCGAGCCATTTTCGATGGACTCGAGATTTAAATATCGATGATATCGATAGGTGCATCGACACATCGATAATTCATCCAGATATGTTGTGAAGTTGCTGGACATTTTTAGTTCTTATATCGATGATATCGATATGTGTATCGATACATCGATAAATCCGTCCAGATGGATATTTAGTTGCTGGACACTTTTGGTCCTCACATCAATAATATTGTTAAGGTATCGAGGACATCGACAGAGCAGATCGATCATATCGAGGGTGTTCTGATAAGATCGACAAGGCGAGAAAAAATTAGAGATTTTTCTATTTTGAAAAAAGTTTTTCCACCTAAAAACTCTATGATTTCTAACTTATTTTTAAAGGTTTTATTCACCTGGTGTTTTGGGTTATGGGATGTGAGGCTTTAGGTTTACCTGTGGCAAGCTTGCACACATCTGGTTGAAGCAAACGCTTGAATTGATCTTCCTATCAGGCTGTGTAGACAATCTGACTCAACACTCATATAACTTGATAAACCAGGGCACTTTCAATCTCCCCCTTTGTCAATTACATGACAAAATCTCCAAAACATCCTAGAATTCTCTAGACAAACACACCCTAAATTGTTTGTACATGCTTCTACACAATTTTACAATTTCTACCCCATGTACACAAGCAATAGCTGCTCCCCCTAACTTGTAAACTCCAACTCCCCCTTGCTTGTTGGGGCTGCTCCCCATAACACCTGCAACAACATCTAAGCAGATATCCAATTTCCATTCGGGGTGTTTGTAAATGTTCACCCCCTTTTTGTCAGTCATTGACAAAGATATCTCAGGTGATATTGACTGAAGCTTGAAATACTTGGGAGAACCAATCAGGTAGAAGCATAACAATGATGTATAATAGATAACTCAATTTAATCAAACATCAATTTCATAATTCATGAATGCATATTAGATAAAGTAGAGCAGTTGTATAGCAGTTAAAATATTCATTAAAGGCATCTCATGCATTCCAGATCAGAAACTAGATAAACCAGGGGAACAGAAAACTTAATTATGGCGATAAAAGATAGAATTATATTCAGCCATAAACCAAAACATCCAAACATGTACTGCCACAGACAGCAGTAGCTTTAACAGTTTTATCCCAACCAAACTAAACACAAAAGAAAACAAATCCTTCCATAGACATATAGAAAAAAATATCAAAGTCTCTAGAGTGGTTAGTTATCACATACACTCATACAGACGTAAAATATTCAAAAAGATACTAATATTCATACGCAGAAATGTGAGTGGAGTGTATGTGATAGTGTGCAGTGACCATCATCATGGTGCGGAGTGTGATGGTTCTGTGTCATCCCATCGACGCGTCATCAAATCGACCAGTTGTTGTACCGTGCTTTACACTCCTTGAACCATCCTTTCCAGGACTGTAAGCCTTTCTTTAACTAAGTGGATGTCCTTCTAGATTGCTCTAATCCTGTCCAGCTTGAACCTTTTGCCATACCTGGCTGTTGATGTGGACGGAGCTGGATCGGGTCCAGGAGGTGCCTCTTCAGCCATTTCAGTTCCTTCCATGGGATCACCACCTTCTCCTTCAACTTCTTCCACCTGGATTTCTTCCTCGGGGTTCTCCTTGTACTCGTAGAAGTCCAAATCCATTTTCTAGACATTTCTTTTTTTAGTAGTCCGACGTGGCTCCAACTGATTTAGTCGAGAGAATCAAGCAGTGAAGGTGATAGTGAAACCCTTGAGAAAATAACCCCCTTTTTCGTTTCGCTAACTTTCATCGGGTGGCAACTGTCGATGTAATCAACCACTGTTTCGATAATATCGAAAGGTTGCTTATCGATTCTATCGAGTCTATCTTTGATATCATTCTTAGCCACCCGACAATCCATGTCCTAAAGAGGCATCGATAATATCGACCTTCTATCGATAAATCGAGACTATCATATCGATAGTCATATCGAGGATGAAGATTTTCAGTTTTCAGCATTCAGACTGATCTTCAAGTATACTTTTCGTATCTCTATCAATAGTATACTCAGCAAAAATTATATACACACACTGTACATAACAAAATTATAAACATTTGAATATTTATACAAAAAGTGGAGGTGAAGTACCTCAGATATATGATTTGAAGCTCAGCAAAAATATTTCCTCATTTTAGCACAGGTTCAGATTCTTATGCATGATCTGAACTAATTCTTCCTTACCCATTTTACCTTTTTAATTGATTTGGGTGGTGATGCAATGGCATTGCTTTTATCTATATTCTTAAAAGGACTTTTGAAGTTCAGTACTTATCTGGTTAATAATTTGTTAACATGATTCTGACCAGAGTTAGGTTGTGTCCTCCTAGGTGTATGCATTCAAACTTATAATGACCTGAATCACCACACAAATGACATACTGGAGTTGTTATGGTTTTACTTCTAGAAGCACCAAAATTTTCAGTTATAGGTGTTGCATTTCCAGCCTTTGACTTAAATTTTTCATATCCTAGGCTGCTTTTATCCTTTCCATGTCTTCCCATTCCCAATAGTTTTTCTAGTTTTTCGCCACTCTGGGAGAACTTGTAATTTATCTTGGCCATCTTCTTGGATTCTTCTAGATCAAACAGGAGTGTATGATTTTCATTGTAAAGAAGTCTATTCTCATCTTCTAGTAGTTCAACTTGTTTGTTCAGTTTATCAGACTTCTTCTCAAGAAAAATATTAATTCATTCAAGTCTATCATTATCCAGATAATATTGTTGTAGATCATTTATTAATTGTGTGTTGATTTCCAATGTGTTATCTAAATCTTTCTGCAGCAACTTACTTTTGTTCTCTGCTATTTCGAGTCTTTTAAGGATATTGATGCTATGAATATAAAGTTGATTATAGGCATCTTGCAGTTTATCATTTTCGATTTCTTCTTCTTCTTTTCCATTATCGGATGAGGATGATTCCGTGGCTTGCTATTCACTCTCGTTTTCAAATTCTGTGGGAATGATTGAAGTAGTGGAGACTATGAGTATTTTCAATAATTTCTGATCTTCATCACTTTCTCAGTCACTAGATTCTGAATTTGACTCCTCAGTATCATCCCACGTGATAGCCATAGCCTTGCCCTAAGTTTTTCTATTTGGGCATTTAGTAGACAGGTGTTCATACTCGTGACAGGCATAGCATTGTGGTTCTTTGGTTCTTTTACCAAATTTGCCTGCAGAAGATTTATAGTTCACCTTTCTCCCTCTAGAAGGACGGCTGCGATTCTTCTGAAAGAATCTTAAGAATTTTTGTGCCAGCAAGGCCACTTCTTCATCTTCATCTTCCTTTTCACTTTCACTATCCTCATGAATTGTTTTCTTTGAAGTTTTTAGGACAGTGGTTTTGGATTTTTGGGATTGTTTGAAGTGTAGTTCAAAAGTTTGTAGAAAACCTACCAGTTCTTCTACTTTTATTTCATCTATGTTCCTACACTCCTCAATAGTTGTAACCTTGGGATTAAATCGTTCCGGTAGGGATCTTAGAATTTTTCTACAAATTTTCGGTACCGGAACTTTCTCTCCCAATCCACCCATGGAGTTACAAATTATATTTAACTTTGTGAAAAACTCCATAAATGTCTCATGCTCTTCCATTCTGAGAGTTTCGAACTGTGAAGTCTGAACTGTGAAGTCAGGAGTTGAAGTTTGGATCGCTTCACAATGCTTGTGCCTTCATGGGTTGTTTCCAATAAATCACATGCTTCCTTGGATGTCCCACACTTATTTATCTGATTGAATATATCCTGGGACATGGCACAGTAGATAACATTCATAACCTTACCTTCAGATGTTTGCTTTTTTTTATCGATTGTTGTCCACTTTTCTTTTGGTTTGGGCTTTGTGATTGTTATGCCATTATCAAGTATGATTTGTTCAGTTGGTGGCACGTATCCGCTTTCAACTATGTCCCAAACATCATGATCTAAAGATCTCAAAAAGTAGTGCATCCTAGCCTTCCAGTATGCATAGTTTGAGCCGTCAAATACTGTAGGTTTGGTGACTGATGAGCCCTCTCCTTTGGCCATATTCCCAACTTCAGTCAAGATCACTCTCTAGGCGGTGACGCCCTTAAAGAAAGACCTATTCTTATACCAATTGAAAAGGCAGTGAAGACCACACCTAGTTGAATAAGGAATATGCCAATATGTCCTAAAGGGGGCTGAATAGGACTTTTTAAAGTTTTTATACTTATTTAAAAATCCTACTTCACTAATCCTATGATCATGCAATTATCGAGATTACTTAAATGTAACTCTACTGGCTTCCAAGCCTGGTAGAGGATCCAATCACAAACTATTTAAAGATAAGCAGTATGCACGCTAGCTTATGATGGATATGACTGCGTAGGTGTGTGTGGTGTGATTAAATGTTCAGATATGAAAGTATTAAAGTAAATCACACAATCATAAGAATAACAATCTCAAACACAGTCATTTTTATAGTGGTTCGACGATGAGTCTACTCCACTCCCGGTAACCGCACTCAACCCTTGAGTGTATCGGATTTCATTAAGGAGGTTTCACAATGGTTCACCTCTAACCTAAGGTTTTAAATCAGGTTCACCTTCAACCTTTATAACCTACACTAAGGCTGACTATTTATGCTCTCACAAGCAAGGGTCAGCACAACACACCCACTTTTAGGCACACTGACTAAGGATCTTCTGTAAGACCCTACTAGAGGTTTCTACACGGTTGACCTCAAACCCTAAGGTTTTACCCGGTTCACCTAAAACCCAGATTTTTACTAGTTTACTCCTAACCAGATGTTTATGCTCTTCACAAAGCAAGGGTCCACACAATGTATGCACCACGTGCACTCCCGCCGGAGGCCGCCTAGATGACTTCAAAGGGTGAGAACCACTTAAGACCCAATTCTAGAAGGAATGATCACAAGTGTCCTCTTGGACTCTGGATACTTACAAATAAGCTTATGAGTCCCGTTTGGCACAATGTCGAAGATCTCCTCCTCCTTGTTGACGAAGAGTCTTCTACTCCCTTGATCCGTAACACAAAATGATATACCAATACTTGGCTTCAGGTTGGGTCAAGGTTAAGATGGAATCCTAGTCTCAAAATATTTTCCTATCAGGAAGATGAGCGATTCCAATCTTATGCATTCAACGCATCCCTGCTTAATGATTTGCTATTAAGGTAGTAGTTGAAGGATCCTTGAATGCGGAAGTTCATTCCCCAATCCACTCAATTGAATGTCAATGATGAGGGTGGATTGGAGGATGAACTCCCTTGAGAAAAAGGGCTTTAGTTACAAGATAAGTTGAAACACTCAAAAGTTCCTCTTCTTACTCTCATAGCAACAAAAGACAAGTCCTCTATATATAGGTAAAAAGTTCCAATGAATATAAGACGGTCACATTTATGACAGAGTTCGATATCATCGAGCAGGTTCGATATCATCGAGCGTATACTCTCGATAGCATCGATGGTCTGCTCGATGACTTGAACTCAATCTCATACACTTTTGAAACTTTTGCCAATTGGTCGATGAACCGAAACAATTGTCGATGTCATCGGATTTCGAACTCCGATTCCATCGATGGTAGGTTCGATCCATCGAAACTTGAAAATGAGAGAGACTTGACTTTAAAATATTTGACGTTTTCATGACTGATCAGGGAACCGTCGAGATCATCAGAATTTGAATGGTGATGATATCGAGATCAGAGTAGATGCATCGATAAATCCTGCAGATTTGCCTTTAAACTTGCTGGACGATTTATGACCTTGTTCAATGCAATCGACCTGGTGCCGATATCATTGATATTTGAATATCGATTCTATCGAAGGGCCCCCGATCATAGTTAAAAATAACCTGAAATATTTGTTGTAAGAAATGCACGCCCATGATCGATATCATCGATGGACTTCCGATGTTATCGATATTTGATTTTAGATCATATCGGAAGAGCATCGATATATCGAAGGAATTAGTGATTTTCATTAAAAAACTAGGGTGCCGAAAATCTCCCTTTCGATCTTATCGAGCCATTTTCAATGGACTCGAGATTTAAATATCGATGATATCGATAGGTGTATCGATACATCGATAATTCATACAGATATGTTGTGAAGTTGCTGGACATTTTTAGTTCTTATATTGGAAGTGTTATGGTCTCATGCTCCTTTGGTTGTCAAATTTTGTTGTGTCAAAACATCTATCTGTGTCTTGTGTTTGTATGGTGATTTATATGTATTCAAGACACTACATAAACACTTCATGACATTGGATGTCTTTAAGAAATACAAAGTGTACTTCATCATCCTATCAATGTTTAAAGCTACAATGTTGAAGTTCAAGTCTCAAGAAACAACTTCAAGACTCAAGAAATGACTTCAAGACTCATAAGCAACGCATGAAGTAGTTTTCACGCTGATGAAGATCTCAAGATTAAAGCTACAACAAGTTCAAGATCTCAAGCTTGATATGGTTCAATTATCTACATTCGTTGAATGGTTGAAGTTCAATGTCCATACGACATGTTTCAGGTTTGACTGACCTTAGGTTGACCTTATAAGTAGGTCACTTTAGATACATAAATCAAATGTTTATTTTACATAAGTTTGGTCTATTCTACGACCAGTCCTAGCTCTTGTTCGACCAGTCCTAGCATTGGTTCGACTAGTCCAAGAAATTCCACGACCAGTCCTAAGTTGTTGAAGATTTTCAGAATTTTTTGGTACACCTACGACCAGACCTGGAGGTCCTTCGACCGGTCATAGGAGTGTCTTCGACTCGTTCTCGACCAGTCGTAGGGCTACGACTCAAAGTCTAGCAACCTAATCTATAGTCCTACGACCAGTCGTAGAGAGTTACGACCAGTCGTAGGTGACCCACGACCAGTCGTGGAACGACTTTCAAAGATCGCGCTCAATATTTCAAATATCCGTTAGAGCTACGACCAGTCGAAGGTTTCTAAGACCAGTCGTAGATGCGATTTTTGTTTCTATAAATTGAACACGAAATTCAGAGTTTTGATAATTCAACTCGATTCAATTCAAGAAATTTCAAGTGATCACTCTGAGATAAGTCTGTGTTTATTTTAAGCTACGTTGTGCTTATTTAATATTCCTTTTTGCTAGCTTATTTAATTTGATTTCGTTTCTGTATTCCAATCTTATTTGAAAAGAGGAATTACCTTATTCCTTCTTCTTGGAATCAAAATCAAATATAGCTACTCCTAACTAGTTAAAATCTAAAATCTATTAGAATTTAGAACCATATTAAAGTGAGTATTGGGAATTGAACTTTGACATTCAATCATCTACTCCGATTGGTTCTACCGGGCTGCTACGAAAAGGAGAAATCCAGGTATTTTACAATTCTGTAAAATTTCATTTCTTTTGGTTTTGTTTGAGGTTAAGCCAGAAAAATCTCATTATTGGTTATCTGAGGAGAGCTAGAAAACTCAGAAAAGAGGGGTTTTTGAATTGTGTAAGCCCGAGTGAAAAAGACACAATTGTAAAGGTTTTGGGTGAACCTGTGAAAACCTATTTGACAGTGAACGCTAATATCCCCTGTGTGAGGATATTAGGAGTGGAGTAGCATTCTGTGTGGCTGTTGAAAGACAGTTGGTGTACACACAGGAGAACCACTATAACTCTTTGTCTTGTGGATTGAATGCTTGCTTAATTTTCATATCTTTTATCATTCAATTGTGTGGAATGTACAAGTGGATGTGAATGTTGTAACTATTTACATTTCAAGCAAGTGTGGGGATTGTTGTAATAATTTAGATCTATATTTCTGCATTTAATTTCAATTCCTTGCTATTCATTTATTTCTATTAAAATTGAGTCCTTGATCCAAAAGATGCTCTAGAAATAAGGTTGTCCTACCATAAGCCCTTGTTTATTATGGTGTAAGGTTGTCCTTAGAACTGAATTTGTATCAATCTCTTAATACTTATTTATCAAGGTGATTTGATTTCAGCATTGTGAATTGATTTATAATTGTACGGCTATTAGTTTATTTTATTTCCGCTGATTTTATTTTAATTTGACATAGTCCTATTCACCCCCCCCCCCTCTAGGACATATAGCTTGGCCTTTTCAAGTGGTATCAGAGCCTAATAGCTCATTTTTGTTGCTTTTTATTTGGATTTATTTCTTGAGCTAACGATCTAAGCTATATAAAAAGATGTCAAATTTTGATAGCCTTTCAGTTACTAGGCCTCCACCCTTTGATGGCTCCAACTATGCCTATTGGAAAGCCAGAATAAGGATCTTCCTCAAATCAATGGATGAAAGTGTGTGGCAAGCCACAGTAACTGAATGGAATCCTCCTATCATGGAAGTAACTGGTGTTGATGGTTCAAAATCTATGAAAATTACACTGTATTTTCAATGGACCACACTTCAGAAAAATGAGAGTAGTGCAAATGCTAAAGCACTAAATGCAATCACTTGTGCACTATCACCGGATGAGTTCAAAAGAATTATATCCTGTGATACTGCAAAGCAAGCCTGGGATATATTAGAAATGACACACGAAGGTACATCAATTGTCAAGAAATCTAAAGTCCAACTCGTCACAACTAAATTTGAAGAAATTCATATGGAGGAAAATGAAATGTTTATGGACTTTTACACTAGATTGAATGACATTGTAAACTCAATGTGGGGTCTTGGCGATAAGATCCCAGAAAGTAAAGTGTGTGCAAAAATACTACACTCTCTTCCTGAACGGTTCAATTCTAAGGTAACCGCAATCCAGGAACTTCGTGATACGGATAATATGAGGGTAGAAGAATTAGTTGGTTCTTTACAAACCTATGAATTAAGTTTTAAAGCTCCTAAAGGTAAATCTATTGCTTAAGTCGTCTAAAGGTATTACTCAAGAAAATTCAGATTCAGAAAATTCTAAAGATGATATGGCCCTTTTGGCAAAAAAGTTTTATAAGATTTTCAAAAGTAAGAAAAGAGTCGACTTTCAAAAGACAAATGAAAAGAAACGTTCTAAACCTAAGTCTAAAACTTGGAAGTCTTTGAAAGATAGTCAATGTTACAACTGTCAAGAATATGGGCATTTAGCAAACAAATGTCCTAAAAAGGACAGATCCAAAAGGAAGGGTATGTTGGCTACTTGGGATGAATCGTCTGATTCTGAAGCCTCTTCTGAATCAGAAAATTCAGAAACCGAGTCGGGCAGTGAACTTAAGGCCCTTATGACTCTAGCCAAGTTTACTTTTTCAGATCACGATGATTCAACAAGTGAAGAAAATTTGGATAGTGATCATGAAAATGATGAAGATCTTCAAGATGCTTACAATACCTTATATAAGGAAAGTTGTAAAATTGCTGTCAAACTTAAACTTCAAAAAGAAAAGTTTTTTAAACTCAAAGAATGTTTTGAAACCCTTATTTTAGAAAAATCTCAAATTTCAGATTGTTTTGAAAAATCAAAGTGTGATCTGGAATTCAAAACCTTCCTGATTGAAAATTTGAAATCTGAAAATGAGAAACTTAAAAATGAATTATCTTCTCTTCTGAGTTTGAAGGACACATGGAGATATGCCCAAGGTGATCCAAAATTAGAAAAATTATTATCCGGATCAAGAAAATGTGGCGATCGATCCGGGTTGGGCTATAATAAAAACACGTCTCCTAAACAGAAGAATACTCCTTCCAATTTTGTGAAAGGAGAGACTTCTAACTCAAAAGGAAAAGGTACTAGTCAAGTTTTTTCTAAAAATACAAAAACTTTTCAAAAACCCAAAAGCAGCTATATAAATTTTAAAAATCAGATTCGAAACCCACTAGCTGAAAAAATAGTTGATTTACTTAAGGAGCTATTAAAATCTAACTCAGTAGGTCACTCTTACAACTATAAACAAAAGAAGACCAACTATTCTCCTAAACCCAAAACAGTTCTGAAATGGGTTCCTAAGGTTGCCTGTTTGGTTGCTCACACTGCTTTCAAAGCTACAAGCCATTCGAAATGGTACCTTGATAGTGGATGCTCCAGACATATGACAGGCGACAAGGCACTATTCACCGATCTTAAAGATATGACCGATGGGTCAGTCACATTTGGTGATGGTAGCAACTGCAAGATAATTGGCAAAGGTACGGTTCAACTCTATAACCTTCCCTTATTTAAAAATGTTTTATATGTTGAGGGTTTAAAACACAACCTGTTGAGCATATCTCAAATATGCAATAACAACCATAATGTTAAGTTTTCTAATCAAGGTTGTGAAATTATAAACGAAAAGGGTTCTGTAATATTAACTGGTCACAGAACTTTTGAAAACTGCTATATAGTAAGCGATGGTAGCTCATCTAAACAAACGTGCTACATGGTCCATACCGATGAGACAGAATTATGGCATAAACGCCTCGGACATGTACACTACCGAAATTTATACAGATTGAGCAAAGGAGAACTAATTAGAGGTCTACCTAAGATGTAAAAAGTAGACAAGATTTGTGGTGAATGTCAGTATGGTAAACAAACTAGGAGCTCTCACAAAAAGGTGAACTCCAATACCACCACAAGACCACTCGAGCTTCTCCACATGGATCTTATAGGACCAACAAGAATCGAAAGTCGAGGTGGTAAAAAATACATCTTAGTTATCGTAGATGATTATACAAGATACACCTGGGTTTCATTCTTGAGGGACAAATCAGAAACCCTTGATGAAGTGAAAAAGATTATAAAATGGATTCAAACTGAAAAATGTTCTCAAGTCAACAAGATCCGTAGTGATCATGGATCCGAATTTGAAAATAGCGGTTTTGAGAAATTCTGTAGCAATCAGGGAATATCGCATGAATTCTCTGCACCTAAGACTCCTCAAAAAAATGGAATTGTCGAGAGGAAAAATAGAGTGCTTCAAGAAATGGGAAATGTTATGTTAAATAGCATGAAGCTCCCCAGGAATCTCTGGGCTGAAGCAGTGAATACTGCCTGCTACATTATTAACCGTGTTTATATTTACAAATCTAATAATAAAATGGCTTATGAAATGTGGTTTGAGAAAAAGCCTTTTGTCAAATACTTTCGAGTTTTTGGCTGCAAGTGCTATATTTTGCATGACCGTGAAAATTTGGGAAAGTTCGACACTAAAAGTGATGAAGGGATCTTTTAAGGATATTCTTTAAACAGTCGTGCATATCGTGTTCTGAGCAACAGGACCGGTGTGATTCAAGAGTCAATAAATGTTGTGATTGACGATCATTTGAATACACCTGTCCCTAGTTCAGATAATGATGAAGTTCTTATACTTGAAAAACAAGAAACTTCATCAAGTGAAACTAATTCTGAATTAAGGACTGTTAAAGATCATCCAACTTCTCAAATACTTGAAAACCCTCTCACTGGTGTGCGCACTCGTAGACAATTAGAGGACATATGTAACTACGTATGCTTTACATCCCAGATAGAACCGGTTAATGTGAAAGAAGCACTTTCGGATGAAAACTGGATAGTTGCGATGCAGGAAGAACTTAATCAGTTTGTCAGAAATGATGTCTGGTACCTTGTTCCTAGACATAAAGATAAACATATTATTGGAACAAAATGGATTTTCAAAAACAAATCTGATGAACTTGGAAATATTATTCGAAATAAAGCAAGGCTAGTTATACAGGGATATACACAAATTGAAGGTATTGACTATAATGAAACATTTGCCCCTGTAGCTCGTCTTGAATCAATCAGACTTTTTATCTCCATTGCTTGTTTTAGGAAGATTAAAATTTACCAAATGGATGTAAAAAGTGCCTTTTTGAATGGTGATTTACATGAAGAGGTATATGTTGAACAACCTATAGGGTTTGAAGATCCTAAATTTACTGATCATGTGTATCGTCTTAAGAAGGCTCTCTATGGTCTGAAACAATCTCCCAGAGCATGGTATGAAAAACTTACTAAGTTTTTACTGAGTCATAATTTTCAGATGGGATGTGTTGATAAGACGCTCTTTGTTAAGAAACATAACGATGATATTCTAATGGTTCAAATATATGTTGATGATATTATTTATGGATCAACTTGTACTAACATGACTGTTGAGTTTGCAGATTTAATGAAGTCTAAATTCGAAATGAGCATGGTTGGAGAATTAAATTATTTCCTAGGGTTGTAAGTAAAACAACAACGTGATGGAATTTTTATCTCTCAAACCAAATATTCTCTGAACTTAATTAAGAAATTTGGATTTGAGAATGGTAAAAATTTTGATACTCCTATGAGTACAACTTTGAGACTCTCAAAAGACTCTACAGGTAATGATGTGGATCCTAAATTGTATCGTAGTTTAATTGGTAGTTTGCTTTATTTGACTGCAAGTAGACCAGATATCGCTTTGAGTGTTGGTATTTGTGCTCGTTATCAGTCAAATCCTAAAGAATCTCACTTAACTGCTATTAAGTGGATTATGCGATATGTCGCAAGTTCTGCTAAACTGGGTCTCTGGTATCCACATGAGACTAGTGTTCAATTAGCCGGGTACTCAGATGCTGACTGGGCTGGAAACATTGATGATAGAAAATCAACCAGTGGTGGTTGTTTCTACATTGAAAATTGTCTTATTTCTTGGTCTAACAAGAAGCAAAGTTCTATATCGCTATTAACAGCTGAGGCTGAATACATTGCTAATGGAAATGCATGTACTCAGCTTGTTTGGATGAAACGTATGTCAAGCGATTATGGAATTACACAGGATTCTATGATTTTGTTTTGTGATAATTCTAGTGCAATAAATATCTCAAAAAATCCAGTTCAGCATTCACGTACTAAGCATATTGACATTAGATTTCATTACATTCGTGAATTAGTGGAAGAAAAATTAATATATTTGGATTACATTCCAACCCAGACTCAACTTGCGGACATTTTCACTAAACCGCTCGACAAAAGCAGGTTTAATAAATTAAAGTTTGATCTCGGTATGTGCAATTTAAATTGAATTTACATGCTTTGGTGTATCATAATGTACATATGTTTGATGTTTTATTTGCTTAAATTTGGAAATCATTTGAAAAATTACAAATTTTAGTCGGTACTCGACCAGTCGTGAGTGTACACGACCGGTCGTGATACGACCGGTCGAACACATCCACGACCGGTCGTGAAACTCGTAAATTCACTTTATTTTGGGGATTTGGCTCTTCTTCTTCATTTTCTTTTGTTTCTCTAACGAGCCTAGCCTCGACCGGTCAAACCCACCTTCATGATACTTCAAGGTTAGTGGTTCTTTTATAATTTTCCTACAGATTCTTGTTATTGGTGCTTCAAATTTCACTCTTGTAGAATCTATTTGCTCTTTCATTGCAAGTTTGGGGTTTTCTCTTGAAAAATTTGTTCTATCAAAACCCCACTTCTTCTTTCTTGGATCTTTTAGTTTCCTTGATTCTTTTTTTGAAAATGGATGCTAGGGGTAAAAAGAAAACTACACGTGGTCCCTCTTCATCTAGATCAACATCTATTGCGCAACGTCATCTTCGCTCTCCCGAAAATGATCCTTAAGATACACGGGATTTGCGTATGCGCAATATTATTGTTGAGCGTCCTATTAATGTTAATCACATTGCTTCCTTTGGTATCCTTCCTCTATTGGAATTTGTGGGATGGGATAACATCTTACATTGGGGTGGAGTTGCATACCAGTCCATTGTTCAATCCATGTTTGCATGTATTTGTGATTCTTCTCTTGAGAATTTAACCTTTAAAATTGATACTCAAGAAGGCTTATTTTCAGTGAATCGACATTTGATAGCTCACCTTATGGAAATACCTGTCAATGATGAGGGCATTCCGATTCATATATTACATGACAAACTCTCAGAATCTGAACGACAAATGCTTACTAGAGATTTGTGTAATTTGGATGTTCACTGGACTCATAAAGGTCATGCACTTCCCTTAAGGTACTTGTTACCCAGACACAGAGTGCTTCACAGGATTTTCATCTCAAATCTATATCCGCGTTCTGGTAATAAAATCGAACTCATTGCATTCATGGTTCGTGTTTTGTATTCTGTCAACTCTGGTGCGAAAATCTGTCTACCTTCCTTAATTTGTCACTCCATTATTTTGTCTCGTCACCATCCAGGTCATAGTGATATTCCCTTTGGTTATTTGATGACTATGCTCGCCAATCATATGCTCGTGGCTATGCCTGTTAGAGAAAAAACCATCCATCATCTCCCTTTTAATAATTCCAATCTTAACAAGATGAATTTAGAATTGATTCCTGGTCAAGTGGATGCTGCTAGCAGTGGTGCTGAAGCAGGAAATGCAGATCAAACTGGTGATCTTCTTGGAGACGTAAATATGGATGATTTATTTGAAGAACTTGAGTCAGACTCGGCTGATGATCCTGACTTTCAGCCTTCTGATTTTGATGAGAGGTTGAATTCTCTTCAAGAACAGGTGGCTCAAATTCGTGTTACCCAAGACACTAAATTTTCTTATTACGCAAATATATGAGGCGGGTTGCTAGGGGTTTACACAAAAGTGATCCATTTAATCATGTTCCCTCTTCTGGTTTTGGCTGAATTTTTATTTGGTCTGTAATAACTAATATTTTTCTTTGCTTTTAGTCTGAACTTTGCTTGCTTACTGACTTTTTGTTGAATTATGCACTTGCTCTCTTGCATTTATATTCCATCTCCTATTTTTTTTATCCTTGCTGCCCTTCTTCCTTTGTCATTTTGTGTCAAAAAGGGGGAGAAGTTTTGGGAGGCTTTGGCTTTGGTTGGATTTAATGATTATGATTAGTTTCATTAATGTCCATTTATATATGGATGTGCTGCTATTACTCAGGGGGAGTTAAGCTTCTCAGGGGGAGTTATGCTATATATTGCTTATGATGTCTATATAACTGGTGCATGATTCTCTATTTGAACCTGTTGTGCTTGTACTTCTCTTATTTCCATTGGAAGTATTATTATTTGGGTGTTTTGTCACAAATTTGACAAAGGGGGAGATTGTAAGTGCTATGGTCTCATGCTCCTTTGGTTGTCAAATTTTGTTGTGTCAAAACATCTATTTGTGTCTTGTGTTTGTATGGTGATTTATATGTATTCAAGACACTACATAAACACTTCATGACATTGGATGTCTTTAAGAAATACAAAGTGTACTTCATCATCCTATCAATGTTTAAAGCTACAATGTTGAAGTTCAAGTCTCAAGAAACAACTTCAAGACTCAAGAAATGACTTCAAGACTCATAAGCAACGCTTGAAGTAGTTTTCACGCTGATGAAGATCTCAAGATTAAAGCTACAACAAGTTCAAGATCTCAAGCTTGATATGGTTCAATTATCTACATTCGTTGAATGGTTGAAGTTCAATGTCCATACGACATGTTTCAGGTTTGACTGACCGTAGGTTGACCTTATAAGTAGGTCACTTTGGATACATAAATCAAATGTTTATTATACATAAGTTTGGTCTATTCTACGACCAGTCCTAGCTCTTGTTCGACCAGTCCTAGCATTGGTTCAACTAGTCCAAGAAATTCCATGACCAGTCCTAAGTTGTTGAAGATTTTCAAAATTTTTTGGTACACCTACGACCAGTCCTGAAGGTCCTTCGACCAGTCGTAGGGCTACGACTCAAAGTCCAGCAACCTAATCTATGGTCCTACGACCAGTCGTAGAGAGCTACGACCAGTTGTAAGTGACCCACGACCAGTCATGGAACGACTTTCAAAGATCGCGCTCAATATTTTAAATATCCGTTAGATCTACGACCAGTCGAAGGTTTCTAAGACCAGTCGTAGATGCGATTTTTGTTTCTATAAATTGAACACGAAATTCAGAGTTTTGATAATTCAACTCAATTCAATTCAAGAAATTTTCAAGTGATCACTTTGAGATAAGTCTGTGTTTATTTTAAGCTACGTTGTGCTTATTTAATATTCCTTTTTGCTAGCTTATTTAATTTGATTTTGTTTCTGTATTCCAATCTTATTTGAAAAGAGGAATTACCTTATTCCTTCTTCTTGGAATCAAAATCAAATATAGCTACTCCCAACTAGTTAAAATCTAAAATCTATTAGAATTTAGAACCATATTAATGTGAGTATTGGGAATTGAACTTTGACATTCAATCATCTACTCCGATTGGTTCTACCGGGCTGCTACGAAAAGGAGAAATCCAGGTATTTTACAATTCTGTAAAATTTCATTTCTTTTGGTTTTGTTTGAGGTTAAGCCAGAAAAATCTCATTATTGGTTATCTGAGGAGAGCCAAAAAACTCAGAAAAGACACTACAAGAAAAAGGGGCTTTAGCCTCATTTCAAAACTGTGGCTAAGTTTTGCTTCAGTTATCCAAACTGAGGTTGAAACCCCCGTGGCTAAAGGCTTTAGCCTCAATTTTAGCAACCGAGGCTAAAATGACTTCTATAGCCTCGGTTATTCAAGTGAGGCTAAAAGAATCTTTTTAGCTTCAGTTTTCTCGAAATGGGGCTAAATCATGAAATGAGGCTAAATCAAAATTTTAGCCTCCATTGTTTCCAACTGAGACTAAAATCAATTTTTAGCCTCATTTACCTCCAATTGAAGCTAAATCTATTTCTAACCTCGGTTCTCAACAACCGAGGCTAAACCATTTAACCACGGGAGTTTTAGTCTCAGTTTCGGTAACTGAAATTTTAGTTTCTATTTGGAATAGAAATCTGGTAAAAAAAAAAAACATTTAAAGCGCCCATTCAAACGTGGTAATATTCTAAATTGAAATTTTAGTTTCTATTGGGAAAAAAAAACACACACACACACACATTTAAAGGGCTCACTCAAACGTGGTAATATTCCATCCAAACAACATATAAGTGAAATGTTATTGCAAAATCCTAGGTGGCTTATTAGCTAGCTTCAAGCGCTTCAACGTTGAATTCTTCCATAGAACTCTTGATATCACATCTTCCCTGCGTGTCAGCTGAGCTACTAGGGAGATGAAGCGCATCTGAAACTCCCAAAGAAGTCTTGCCTTCATCCCCATCGTCAGAAGAAAACTCGGGTGACAAGTGATGACTGGAAAGAAAGCAAAGTATCTTAGAAAATTTACTACAAAACTGAGATACAACATCATTTTCAAAAAGAAGCACGAAGCAGTGAGTTGTTACCTTATGAGGAACCTGGATTCTTTACGGGAATTGACATGTGGTGAGGTAAACACAGCTGACAGGGACGCAACAAAACTAAGTGATGGGAAGCTTTTCGTGATATGCACAGACTTATCTGGCTTTAATAGGAGACGAATTATTGATGTAATTGAAGACAGGTGAATCCTGCAATCAAAAGAAATCCTATTAGAGACTGAAACTTCACAACACAAGGAAAAAGGCAAGATAAAATCAATGACATATGAAAGGATGGCTGTTATATAAATATGTACATTGGTGGATAGTGGTTGCCAACAAAAATATATGCATGATAATCACCTGCAGTGGAAAAAACACAAGTTGAGATGATCCCCTCTAATATCTATATAATATATATATATATATATATTATATATATATATATATATATATATAATATATATATATATATATATATATATTTGATGCTTTCATCTTTTTTGTTGTTTGCAAGGAACTTGTAGCATAATGGTGTGACGATAGATTTGAAATGAGTTTGCTCACGCACTTACAAGCTTTCTCAATTATAAACGCCCAACAAATAACAAGCATTACCAAAAAAATGTGTCCAAGAAAAGGATCCACTGCCAATATCCCCAAATGTCACAAGTTAGTCAGACACCAAATAAATAGTCATTCTGTACCTTAGTGTGAGCAGATCCTACATAAGACGTATCAAACTCAGAAGAACCCAGAAAAACTCAATAATATATGATATAGAAAGTGTATAAATAAGGAATGGTCCCAGACCTCAATGGACAATGAGTTACCATCCTTCCCACGTGCCAACAGGTCCAAGTGCCAACAGAACCCAAACCTTCCCAAAGGTGCATGCCAGCTGAAGATTGTCTGGTTTAGAAGCCAGCCAGTGCATGGGAGAGAGGCTGATAAAAGCATTAACACAGCAAATATTACATGCCTACATGTTAGTATGAAGAAAAACTTCATAGTTACAAAGATAATGATCCCAGCCCTGAAAAAAACAAGGAACTCGAATTGTCCCAAGCATATCAACATAAGCAAATGTACAAATACAAATGCTAGGAAACAAATATCCTCATGAATATATTGACCTAGAGAATTCAAAGTATGCAAGAAAATTCCAATATTCAATGCAGAAGTGGTAAATAACCAAAAAATAAACCTAAAGACAGTAAGGACCATGCATAATACAAGAGTTGAATAACCATGTGTACCTAAGTAGAGTTCATGCTGATCGAATAAAAGAGGCTGGCATTAATGATTTCCTAACAATTTAAAGACTACATATTACGGATATGATGTGCTTAAACAACTTTATGAATAGAAGATTCACAAATCACAATAGAAAATCCTATAAATGTACCATGTCTTACTAACATTGAATATGCCTCATTTGTCAAAGAAAAATGGCCCACAGATTGACCTCCACCGATGTAGCTGAACAGATTCACAGGAACAAAATAAATATTAGCATAGCTCGCTTAAAAAAAAAAAAAAAAACACAAAACACAATCTTGCATACTGAATTGCATAGAAAATAAAACAATTACTTCATT
Source organism: Magnolia officinalis (assembly GCA_021015155.1). NCBI lineage: Eukaryota > Viridiplantae > Streptophyta > Magnoliopsida > Magnoliales > Magnoliaceae > Magnolia > Magnolia officinalis. Next base: position 42,304,496 of record JAJHSJ010000004.1, on the reverse strand, counting down.
CAAAATGGCTGAGATACACGATACCAGAGCATCTGCCTTGCCAAGCCGCATCTTTTGTTTTCTCATTTTCCAACATTTCTATAACACCTCTTCCAAGCCCAAACCTTGGTAGTTCAGTCTGCCAACCCACCCTTTTAGATTTACCACCAGACTGTAGCGATGTAATTGAAGACAGGTGCATCCTGCAATCAAAAGAAATCCCATTAGAGACTGAAACTCCATAACACAAGGAAAAAGGCAAGATAAAATCAATGACATATTAAAGGATGGCTGTTATATACATATGTACATGGTGGATAGTGGTTGCCAACAAAAATATATGCACGATAATCACCTGCAGTGGAAAAACACAAGTTGAGATAATCCCCTCTAAAATATATATATTTGATGCTTTCATCTTTTTCTGTTGTTTGCAAGGAACTTGTAGCATAATGGTGTGACCATAGATTTGAAATGAGTTTGCTCACGCACTTACAAGCTTTCTCAATTATAAACGGCCCAACGAATAACAAGCATTGCCAAAAAAAATGTGTCCAAGAAAAGGATCCACTGCCAATATCACCGAATGTCACACGTGAGTCAGACACCAAATAAGTAGTCATTCTGTACGTTACTGTGAGCAGATCCTACATAAGACGTATCGAACTCAGCAGAATCCAGAAAATCTCAATAATATATGATATAGAAAGTGTATAAATAAGGACTGGTCCCAGACCTCAATGGACAATGAGTTACCATCCTTCCCACGTGCCAACAGGTCCAAGTGCCTACAGAACCCAAACCTTCCCAAAGGTGCATGCCAGCTGAAGATTGTCTGGTTGAGAAATAGGATGGTCCAATCATCAGGCAGACCACATGTATACATTGATCCAGACATTCTGCAAGCCTGATTTGAATTATTCATTGTTTTCATACTGGGTGCCCGCTTAAGTATCCAACCAGTCTGATTTTTGCACATGGCAATCGTCATCATGGGCCTACCTTTTGGATGGTTTTCATGTCGTACACACTGGGCACATAACACATTGCTGGGGATGCGAGGGAACTTACCATCCACCACAAAGAACACAGAGTTGTATGTTTTCATTCATCTAAATGACAGGGAAAAAACATAAAAATATAGGACTGTAGACGAGAAAACAGAGCTGAAACATCTTCATCTAAATGGATGTTAAGGAAATTCTTTCGTAGTATGGAGTCTCTTCAATATTGCACAAGTAACATGATATGGTGCATGGTACCCATCAAATTGAGGATAGTTCGTAAGAGTAACTACTTACACATATCTTCTTACCCCTCTCAGTTAGCTGACTAGACTTGCAACAACAAGTTAGCTGACTAGACTCACACATATCTTCCTACCCCTCTCAGTTAGCTGACTAGACTTGCAACAACAAATTAAAATACCCAACATAAGATCAAAGAAAACTTTTTATCAACGAAACAGTTTTAGATTACAAGCCTGCTTTCTACCATAAACAAAAAGGGAAACAAAGAGATATGTTTGATGTCAAAAGAGTACCCTGAAACCCTTCCTCAGCTTGCCAAGACTCCTTTGGGTCTGAAAGCTCATCTGAAGAAGAATATGAAGAAGAGCCATCAAGCATCTAGCTAGTCATTTAGTTATAGATAATGTTCATTTAGGGCCTGTTTGGCCAGCTGCATTAGAAGGTATTAGGGGGGATTGAATTCAAAAAAACATAATTATTACCAATGGCAGGGGTTGTCCCCTGTAACCATGGGATAAGCTAAATTCCATGCTTTGTTTGTAATGCGGTGGTACATTGAATGGATATACTCACCATCATTTGAAACTATTTAGAATAACACACATGTGTTACATCTAAATCGTTCATTTGTTTTGTAACCTCATTTTATGGAATAGGCCTAAAAATTAGGCAAATCCAAAACTTATGTGGCCCCAAAGAAGTTTTCAACGATAAGTATTAAATCCCCATTGCTTTCTATGGTGGGGTCCACTAGAGCTTTAGATCTACCTGATTTTTTGGCCCATGCTCTAAAATGATCTCGAAAAATGGGTGGACGGTGTGGGTATAGCCCACATATCATGGTGGGACCTACACAACTTGCTAACATTGAATGAAATTGGCACGAGGACCAATGCGATTCCAGCTAATCTACTTCCAAGCTTTTCCAAACATGGAGTGGAATTGGCACATGACCAGATGCAATTCCATCCCCCCTAATACTCTCTAATGCAACTGGCCAAACAGGGCCTTAGTCATTTAGCTATAGAGCCATCAAGAATATGAAGAAGAGCCATCAAGCATCTAGTCATTTAGCTATAGTTAATGTTTTAAAATTTTAGAATACCAAAAAGGAGAAACTTCCCACAATATACTTGAAGCAGAGCTGAGTAATTCAATGCCCTGGAAAAGATAAGCTTGTACTAACTCAAATTAAACTAGTTAGATTATGAAACAAATGGTTGCTAAATCACATTCCCAAATTTAGATTAGTCTTTGATTGTTGGACATTTATTTGTTGAAATAAGAACATGCCAAAATTTTTACTTTTTTCAACTTTTATCATTATTATCAATGAGTATGGTTGGATGGGTTTGATTTTTGGAGTGTCCCACTTTCATTATCGACAAATTCCATGTAAGTCATATCAAACCATTTACACTATAATAATAATGAAAATGTTGTGTGTGAGAGAGAGAGAGAGAGAGAGAGAGACTGACTAGGGATAGAGATCCTCCAATTAGCTATGGGAGAATTCCCACCACTATCAGTATCGATCATACGTGTGGTGGATGAATTGCCCTATGCATGTCAAGAATGCATCCAAGCATTGGCACACATGCATTCCAATATGAAAGACAATGATACAAAATTCAATCATACTACTTAATTTAATGCCATTTGAGAATTGAGATTCAAAGAAGTTGCATTTTAGAATTTAGCAATACAGTAGCGATTATCTCATTGGAATCAAATTGATACTAGTTTTCAGGGATACCTATTCTTGCACCGAGTTCTAATGCAACAATGTTGTTGAAATCAGGTGAATCAGAGAGAAACCATCATTAAGTTACCTGTAATCCAATATTAAAAAGGCAGTTTCTTTTCTTTCTTTCTTTTTTGCCTTTTTATAGGAAGGGTAGACGAAAATTTTATAGTTGGGGCAACCATCATTCATCAATTCCAACCATTTGTCAGTTGCTGCCCATTTCAAAATAGACAGTTAGAATCGAAGTTTCCAAGTTGAACATGTGGTGTCTGTTACAAAACCAAATGAAGGAAATGAATAGTTAGAGCATTTTAAAAAACTTGGACTAGTTGTTGAAAGTTTGCTGATATCAGAAGTCAACATAATAACCAACTACAAGCCACTAGCTAATGGAGTTCATTAGCAAACAAAGCATGAAACAAAAAAGCATGGCCCACCTTTTTCCAATCTGCAACCCACATTTAGTTTGAATGAAACGCAGATTGGCTATTGCCTCTACCATTATGTTGGTGCTTTATGGACCCAACACTGATATATGTGTTTCATCCATACCTTCGATCATGCTGACTTGTGATCATATATAGTTGTTGATCTCAAAAATAGGGCAAATCTAATCCTAGGTGGAAGATACTTGAATGAAACTGTCCATTGAATCAAATTTGTTTTTTTGATATTGTGCACTTGATATTTGGAATGCCCCATTTATTCAGCTCATATCATAATCTTCATCTGGATTAGTGGATAGACGGCTTGGATAAAAGACATGCATCATGGTGGGGCCCACAGAGACCACGAGTCACTGCCATGGGCATAATAGATTTCCGCTTGATCTATCTACAATCTACCTCATCTTTCACTTCTGCAGGCTGCAAGGCATTGTTGATAGAGTTGGGATCCACATTCGATACAATTACATGAGGAAAACAGGCTACTGCAATCGTAATTATGTATAAGAGATCATAGTCTGTAATACATAATTATGATTAATTAATGAGATGAACCCGTTTTTGGGCGTCTGCCAAACAGGCCTTTAGATCACTCTAATCCATAACAACACTTAGATATTAAATGAAGTAAACATAATCTAGTCATGCTAAATGCAAGCCTCCATACTTTAGTCACCTAAAAATAGATGGTTAAGAAGAACAAATACAACAAAGTGTAGGAAGAGAAAATTCAGCAAATGTCTTCCCACATGGATTAAGTTGTGAATTGGCAACAGTTTTGATAGCAGGGAAGCATGAGCGGAGATAATTTCTAACAGGAGATCAGAGTCACATGTACTACTAGTAGAAGCAATTGAAGGTTCCTAAGAATCTGTGTTTTATTGCAGGTTCATGTATTTCAAATCACCAAAAGAAACAGAAAATCCAATGAAATCTTAAAATGTATTTCAAATACATGATATTACATAAATCAAACATAAATCTTTAAAATCTAAATACAAAAATCTAAATTACAACTTAAATCAGCAAGAATCGAAACAAAATCCAATGAAATCTCTAAGAATAAAGAGACATAAGTTGGATCAAGATCAAAACAGATCAAGCACTAGAAATCAAGAAAAATTTACAAAAACCAAACCCTAAGTGGAAAATTTTGGAGAAATGAGAGCCGGAAGCTCACTTGATTGAAAGTTAAAACCCTTCCTCTGTCCTCAAATAATGCCAACTGTAAATCTGAGTAACTTCTTCAAATGAATAATCAAACAGAGAAAAAAAAATCGAAAAGGAAGGCAATATGCATCATCAGCTCAAAACAAAAATAAAAAAGCAAAGCTCCAAACAATGAGATCCGATAGGAAACAGATCTATCAGCAAGAATCGGATCAAAATCCAACGAAATCTCTCAGAATCGAGAGACATAAGCTAGATTCATATTAAAATAGAATAAGCACTAAAAATTGAGAAAAAAAAAAAAAACATAAGTGGAAAAAAATTAGAAAAAACCTCACTGTCTTTTGAGGATCTGATGATCGGAGAGAGAGAGAGAGAGAGAGAGAGAGAGAGAGAGAGAGAGAGAGACGGTAGATCTGATGAAGACGAGAGAAATATTGGAGAAGACAGAGAGAAGAGCTAGGGTTTGATTCAGTGAGGAGCTGATATTGGTGTATATGCCCCTTGTTTATCTAGCCTGCACGGAAATCGGCAATGGAGGAGCAGATTTCATAGCAGAGAACAAGGTTTTGCTCTCAGATCGAACACCAAACCCTAATCGCTGATATTGCAATGCAGAAACTGCTCAAATCCAGCAAATGAGCTAGAAACGACAGGATTTTCCACTTCTTGAGAAAGATTTCAGTGAAATCAGCCAAAAAAAAAAAAAACACTCAGATCGAACCAAAAAATGCGGAAATTGGATTTTGAACGGCCAAATGGGGAAAACGCACGAAAATGAAGATTTCTGCCCCGATTTCTAATTTTCGATAGGATTTCAGTTGAGAAATCAGTAGAAAAAAAGAGAGAACGTGTACCTGAAATCGGCAAAGAGATTGCTGGTGTGGAGGACAGAATTGACGTTTCTAGGCATTGTAAAGGATCGAATTGCAGAAGTTAAATGCGATTTCGATCTGTTTTCCTTTTAGAGCTTGGGGATTTTGACAGATAGACTTGCAGAAGTAAAACACGATTTTGCTCCGTTTTCCTTTCGAAGCTGGGATTTTGAGAGAGAGCTCTGCTTCGAGCTTATATTGCAAAATGAGAGAGACTTCAAAGACCGCTCTCTCATGAAAAGAACGTAATTTGATGATGGACGAATTATATGGTACATGTAACCCACATTTTTTTTACAGTATACACATGTTTTAGTTTCTGAAATATGGGCCATAGTTTTATGTAATTTAGACCGTTTAAATTTTTTATCACAACGTGGATGTATTAAAATTTGAAGACATATTCAATTAAATAATATTAATATTTCTATATTTGGTATAGGAATAGATGGTTATGATAAGAGGTTAAACAACCATCTATTGAAAATGATATATTACATCTGTAAGAAATAGATTTTTTTTTTTTTTTTTTTTTTACACACGCACACACCCGCACACACTCACGCTGGTGGAATTTCACCACCCACGGGTACTCGAACCCTTGACAAACTCCTGAGAGTCTACCACCCGGCAAGAGTAAAGACGGGTGGGCAATGCGAAAATCGAGTCCGTTCATTTGCAGGGCCCAAAATGAGATTTGGATCTATTTCATTTTTGGTTCCTGCACTAAAATTAATTCTTAATTTTATCAAATTTATGAAAATTTTCAAAAAGAAAAAGAAATCAAGATTTTTATTATTATTATATTTTTTTAATTCTAAATGTTTTCAAGATTATAAATTCGTTGAAATTTATCAAAAAAAATTAAAATTCTCAGTTTTTTCAAAATTATCAAAAGAAAAAAAAAATTCAATTCTTAATAGTTTTAGAAATTCTTAAATTTTTTTAGAATTTTCAATTATTTGAAATTTCTCAATTTTTTTCAAAATTCTCAAAATCAAAATTCTTTTTTTTTTTTTCAAAAATTTCAAAAATTTTCAAATTTCTTAATTTTTAAAAGATTCTCAATTTTTTAAAAAATTCTTACTTTTTCATAATTATCATTTTTTTCTTAATTTTTCAAAAATAATAATTCTTAATTTTTAAAAGTTCATAAATTTTTTTAAATTCTTAGTTCTTAGAAAATTCAAAATTCAAATCTTTTTCAAAACTGTCAATTTTTTTTAAAAAAATTCTCAATTTTTTCACATTTGTTAAAATTTTTAAAAAATATTAATTCTTTCAAGATTTTCAATTTTTTTCAATATTCTTAAATGTAGACTTTTAGCCTCGGTTCCTATCCAATGGAAGTTAAAATGTAGACTTTTTGGCCTCAGTTCTTATGCAACTGAGGTTAAAATATAGACTTTTGGCCTTAGTTCCTATGCAACTGAGGTTAAAAAGTAGACTTTTAGCATCGGTTCTTATGTAATTGAGGTTAAAAAGAGGGCCACCTTATGCTCTAACAGGTAATAACGGTTGTGATTTCTTAAAGATGAATTTGGAGTATACTTTTCACCCACCTGTGAATCAAACAGAGCAATGTCCAGATGGAAAATGGCCCATTCATAAAAAATTAGACCTTTCGCCTCGGTTCTTATGCAACTGTGGGTAAAAAGTAGACATTTCGCCTCGGTTCCTATGCAATTGAGGCTAAAAAGTAGACTTTTCGCCTCGGTTCCTAGGAACTGAGGCGAAAAAGTAGACCTTTCACCTCGGTTCCTATGCAAGTGAGGCTAAAAATTAGACCTTTCGCCTCGGTTCCTAGTAACTGAGGCTAAAAAGTAGACCTTTCGCCTCGGTTCCTATGCGAGTGAGGCTAAAAAGTAGACCTTTCGCCTCGGTCCTAGCAACTGAGGCTAAAAAGTAGACCTTTCGTCTCGGTTCCTATGCAACCGAGGCTAAAAAGTAGGCCTTTCGCCTCGGTTAAAAAGTAGGCCTTTCGCCTTGGTTCCTATGCAAGTGAGACTAAAAAGTAGACCTTTCGCCTTGGTTCCTAGCAACTGAGGCTAAAAAGTAGACCTTTCGCCTCGGTTCCTATGCAAGTGAGGCTAAAAAGTAGACTTTTCGCCTCGGTTCCTATGCAACTGAGGCTAAAAAGTAGGCCTTTCGCCTCGATTCTTATGCAAGTGAGGCTAAAAAGTAGACCTTTCGCCTCGGTTCCTATGCAACTGAAGCTAAAAAATAGACCTTTCGCCTCGGTTCCTAGCAATTGAGGCTAAAAAGTAGACCTTTTACCTCGGTTCCTATGCAACTGAGGCTAAAAAAGTAGACCTTTCGCCTCAGTTCCTATGCGAGTGAGGCTAAAAAGTATACCTTTCGCCTCGGTTCCTAGCAACTGAGGCTAAAAAGTAGACTTTTCGCCTCGGTTTCTATGGAACTGAGGCTAAAAGTAGACCTTTCACCTCAGTTCTTATGCGACTGAGGCTAAAAAGTAGACTTTTAGCCTCAGTTATTTAGCAACTGAGGCGAAAAATGAACTTTTAGCCTCAGTTCCATAGCAACCGAGGCTAAAAAATACATTTAGCCTCCATTTTTCCAATTGAAGCAAAAAAATTGAGGCTAAAGGCCTACTTTCTTGTAGTGAGAGGGGTTTTTGAATTGTGTAAGCCCGAGTGAAAAAGACACAATTGTAAAGGTTTTGGGTGAACCTGTGAAAACCTATTTGATAGTGAACGCTAATATCCCCTGTGTGAGGATATTAGGAGTGGAGTAGCATTCTGTGTGGCTGTTGAAAGACAGTTGGTGTACACACAGGCGAACCACTATAACTCTTTGTCTTGTGGATTGAATGCTTGCTTAATTTTCATATCTTTTATCATTCAATTGTGTGGAATGTACAAGTGGATGTGAATGTTGTAACTATTTACATTTCAAGCAAGTGTGGGGATTGTTGTAATAATTTAGATCTATATTTCTGCATTTAATTTCAATTCCTTGCTATTCATTTATTTCTATTAAAATTGAGTCCTTGATCCAAAAGATGTTCTAGAAATAAGGTTGCCCTACCATAAGCCCTTGTTTATTATGGTGTAAGGTTGTCCTTAGAACTGAATTTGTATCAATCTCTCAATACTTATTTATCAAGGTGATTTGATTTTAGCATTGTGAATTGATTTATAATTGTAAGGCTATTGGTTTATTTTATTTTCGCTAATTTTATTTTAATTTGGCATAGTCCTATTCAGCCCCCCCCCTTCTAGGACATATAGCTTGGCCTTTTCATATATCGATGATATCGATAGGTGTATCGATACATCGACTAATCCGTCCAGATGAATATTTAGTTGCTGGACACTTTTGGTTCTCACATCAATAATATCGTTAAGGTATCAAGGATATCGACAGAGCGGGTCGATCATATCGAGGGTGTTTTGATAAGATCGACAAGGCGAGAAAAACTTAGAGATTTTCCTATTTTGGAAAAAGTTTTCCCACCTAAAAATCCTATGATTTCTAACTTGTTTTTAAGGGTTTTATTCACCTGGTGTTTTGGGTTATGGGATGTGAGGCTTTAAGTTTACCTGTGGCGAGCTTGCACACCTCCGGTTGAAGCAGACGCTTGAATTGATCTTCCTATCAGGCTCTGTAAACAATCCGACTTAACACTCACATAACTTGACAAACCAGGGCAGTTTTAATTTATTCTAATCCAATCCCAAGTCCATATTTTATATCCTATAGTCTTGGCTTTTGTATATCCCAAGTTGTTGAATGATTAAAAGGGAAAACAGGAAAATCTGTCCACTTTCGGTAGAAAGAAGGTGTTACCAAATGACACCTTTGGTATCACCAAAGATACCTTCGGTGTTATTTAAGGATTTTAAAACTTTCCAGCAATATCACGACTTGATAATTCAGTATCACTGACTTGATAATTCGGTGACACCCACTACCACCGACGAACAAAGTTCGTTATTACCGAAAGGGACTTATTTTGATCAACAACTTGAGGAATTAATTTGGTACTACCAAATAATATTTTGGTACCACCGAAGCAAGTTCGGTGATACCAAAGTTGGCTTTGGTAGCACTGTAAAATAGCCATTTTTTATCCGTTAGATGTTTTTATCTATAAAAGTGGCTTGTAAAAACTTACAAAATTAGTGAAAATAGGCAGCATAGAGTCTCTAGTGTATCCCAAGCTTATCCTAGCCCATTTAGACTCTATCCATATGAGTTTCATGTTCTCTTCATTGTGATATTTCAAAGACCAAACTAATAGGAAAATCCTTGGTTCTTTGATACTTTAGAGCATCCATAGGTTAAATCCCTTAGGAAATCCACTCATTATCCTAGACAAGAGATTCAACCAACTCCCATAACCTTAGTCACCTTTTTAGTTACATCTTATGTAAGGTTTTTTATCGTGAAAATGAGCCAACAGGTAAATCCAAGCTACGCGATTGGGGGAGCACCAGAGAGCTAATTGAAGCACGGGAGAGCAGAGTGTAAGCAACCCAAGAAGAGCTACAAAAAGGGACTCAATCCTACAAGTAAATGTCATTGTTAGGAATCCAAATGTTAGCCTTCTTTCTCGGGTAGGATTGAGGTTAAGAGTTTACTATCAACAAACTCAATTAGGTGCCTAGTGTGGTACCTTGGCCTGTGTACCTAAACATAGGTGCCTTGTATGGGACCTTAGTCGATGGGCCTAAACGAAGGTTCGAGATTAGGACCTTGCCCTGTGTAGCCTAAATTGTTGGGTTCGGGAGTATGACCCTTGCTCTCGTGTAAAGCATAAATCATAGGTTCAGGATTAGGACCTTGTCCTGTGTGTCCTAAATTGTTGGGTTTAGGAGTAGGACCCTTGCTCTTGTGTAGAGCATAAATCTTAGGTTCGGGATTAGGACCTTGCCTTGTGTGGCTTAAACTGTAAGGTTCATAATTAAGACCTGTGCTCTTATGAATGGCATAAATTATAGAGCCCTTGTATAAGGTTGTAAAGGTTTGAGGTGAACCTGATTTAAAACCTCCGATAGTGAAATCCAGTACACTCATGGGTTGAGTGCATTTGTTGGGAGTGCAGTAGGCACGTAGGCGAACCACCGTATATGATTGTGTTTACGAATGTTATGTGCACATTTATTTAATTATGCTTATGTGCCTTAAATGTTTAAATATGATGCATGATTAAATGAATGTTTAGGATTGATAGGAATCACATCTCACACACTCATATACAATATCTTATATATGCTAGTTGCTTAATATCTAGTGTAGCCTATATGATTGGACCCTCTATTGCCTTGGAAGCCTTTAGAGTTAAAATTTCCTGGATTAGTTTAATTGCAAATTAGTTTAAGTTAGGTAATTAGGATTTTAAATTGTTCTAATTTTTAAATGGTCCTAATCACCCCCCCCCCCCCCCTCTCGAACTTATTCTACATTTTATAGCTCTGCTATATTCCATAGTTAGACGCATTGTGGTACATTAACCGTAATTTCAATTGGTATCAAAGTGGGTTCATCCTGAAATGTTTAACCACCCGGAGTTGATCTTAGGAGCTTCAGAATGATGACTAGTCGAGAGGATAATGCCCTCTCATGACAATCACACTTTAACGGATCTAACTACGCCTATTGGAAGGCTAGGATGAGGATATTTCTAATATCCTTAGACCATTCAATTTGGGATATTGTGGAAGAAGGATGGACAATTCCCATGGAATAGGTCGTGGTTGATGGTAGCACCGTGAGCGCACCCAAAGTAAAATCCAAATGGAGTGCCTCTGAGAAAGCTGGGTATACTTATAATGCTAAAGCTCTTAATGCTATTTACTGTGCGGTTTTTCCTGATGAATTTAAATGCATACGTACTTGTTCAACGGGAAAGTATGTGTGGGATATCTTGGAAATCATCCATGAAGGAACTAGCACAATAAAAAGATAGAAGCTTCAGCTCCTAGCCACCCAACTTAAAAACATTATGATGGAAGAATCTGAAACTTTCATGGAATTCTATTCTAAACTGAATGACATTTGTAATTCCATGTGGGATTTAGGAGAGAGGATTCCGGAAGAACATATTTATAGAAAAAATTCTTAGATCCTTGCCGAATAGGTTCACTCCCGAGATAACCTCAATAGAATAGTGTAAGAACACAAAGAGATGAAAGTAGAAGAACATATAGGTTCCTTACAAACAATTGAACTGCACCTTAAGACCCCCTCTAAAGGTAAGAAACTGGCTGTCCTCAAATAATCATATAGGCATTCACATAAACATAAAGAAATCAAATAAGAAAGTGATAGTGATGATGTGGATGAAGAGGAATTAAATAATGCACTTAAGAAATTCTTCAAATTTACGAGAGGGAATAGTTGTGATAAGAAGAACAAAAAGGTGGACAAGCATAAAGGAAAACCCACTAACCATCTAAAAATGTCCAATGTTACAACTTTGGAGAGTATGGACATTTTGCTTCTAATTTCCCTTGCAAAACAAAATCAAAAGGCAAGGCAATGGCGACAACATGGGATGATACAGAGGAGTCCGAATCCACTTCAAATGACTCCTCTAGTGTGAAAGATAATGAAAGATAATAACCAAATGTACATCCTATCGACTCACATCACACCATCCCTCTCAAGAAATTTAGGAGACCGTAACTCTACAAGGAGGTGACCTTAGAGGTCCATTTGAGCTGAATTGATAAATCAGAGAACCATGCCTCCTATATGAGCTTTATTGTTGAATCTGAGGATTTCAGCCTCATACTTGAACACATAGGTATATATGAGGATTAAGCCTCTTTTAGATTAGGATAATCTAAGCTTTAAAAATTGTTGAACTGAGAATCACATGTCTTTATCTTAGATTGTCCTTGGTCATTCCTATTTTTATGGGTATATCTTTTGAAGGACCCAAATTTACTTGCTCCTTATTTTTAATGTTTATATATATATATATATATATATATATATATATATATATATATATATATATATATATAACCCTTGATAGTATAAGCTTTAATTGGTACAATCTTGACCTATAGAGTTGGTCCATAATTTTTTTTTATCTTGCTTGGACTAACCCTTTGTCAAATACTAACAAAAAGGGGGAGAAAGATCAATATTACCAAGACATCCATTCTCTTATGTAGGGTTTGTTTGTAGTATTGCAAGTTGATCGAGGAAGCAATTATGGGGAAGCATTGATGTAAGCCCCGTATCTTAGACCATACCGTTCCGTAGACTTCCGTGATCTTTCCGGTCGAATTCCGGCAACCTTAGACCCTTAATCGGCATTTGCGTGTGACCCTGCGTCACTCGCCGTCAACCTGAATCGATTCAACCTACAACTAGTACCTTAGCGACCATGCCGTCACCATGGTTTCGATGTCGCGTCTCGCGCACTGATCCGATACTCTGGCCAGGAGATGTGGGTCTACGTTCAGTGCGAGGAAAACGCTACGCGTGTAAATTTCGAGAGAATCTCTACAAGATGTCACCTCAATCAATTAATCAATCAATCCCATCATGTCAAGTACACATCATGTTTCACCCATTCCCAAGTAACCCCCAAAGTTAAAAAGATTCTTACAAACCCATACCTTTCTTACACCAAAAGCCACAAAAGTCAAAAAGGCTCTTACACACATCACCCACCACATCCATCACTCCATCAACCATCTTTCTGTCTCTCCCTTTACAAGTCTCTCTCTCTCTCTCTCTCTCTCTCTCTCTCTCTCTCTCTCTCTCTCTCTCTCTCTCTCCTTTCCAAGCTCATTTCCAAGCAATAAAAACTCCACACGTCCCAAGCTTCTCCAAGCTTTCTCAAGTAACAAGTGTGGCCCACCTTTCCTACCCTTTCATCTCCCATCTCAACCATCCAAACCTCATCTCCTCCATTGGAATCAAAGCTAAAGAGCTAAGGAAGCCTAGGGTACAAGAAGAAGCCAGTGGGTGATCTTGGATCTTTATTTCTCTGTCTTTTTGTGATGTAAGGGCCCACTTATGGCGGGACCCGCCTTGATGTAGGCTTTGTATTAAAGAGGGACCCATAGTGGCGAGGCCCCTCCATCCTCGTCGTTGTCTCTCCCTCTCTATCTATCTCTTATTGTGTTGACCCCACTATGATGTATGATCCACACCATCCCATCCGTAGGAACCACCTTGTTGACCACCTTTGGGTGGGCATGGATGTAAGGGGGAAACACAAATATCAGCTTGATCCCAAAAGTTAGGTGGGCCACGTCCCTACGTGGGACCGACCATGAGGCCTGTGTTATGTTCACACTGTCCAGCGTCCAAAGATGCTGGACGTGCGCTGACATTGATGTGTGAACTGCAAGGGGGGTGCTGGCGGTGGAGTCCATGGGATCCACTCCCATCCACCCTCCTAAGAATGGGCCACACCATGATATATGTGCCTTATCCAAACCGTCCACCATTATGGATGGTGGGCCATGTCCCTGTGGGGCCCACTTCTACACCCTGATCCATAGTACGCTGGCGGACTGGGTGGAGGTCCCTAGTTTCAACGGTGGGCCCCAGCTCACTTGGCAGATGGAGTGAAAGATACCTCTTTTCAAACACTTAGGTCATGGTATCGCACCCTATGGAGGTGGCTAACATGGAGTGTGCAGTGACAGTGGGTGTGGACTGGCATGGGGTCCACGGGATCCATCTACATTGTCCATCCTTTCTGTTGGGGCCCATGTTCTTGTGGGGCCCTCCTTGCACACCCAGATGCATAGCACAACTGGCAGACTGAGTGGAGATACCTTACTGCAACACTAGAGGTCTCAGTACCGTTCCCTAGTGAGGGTGGCTAACGGTGAAGTGTTAACTAACGTGGGACCCACCCCATCCACGTCGTCCATCCACTTTGGTGGGCCACACCATCATGTGTGGTGTCAGACGGTGGGACCCACCCCCTGGTAGCACCGTGATGTATGTGCGGTCTAGGCCTTAGACGGCCTGGATGTGTGTCATATATATTATATTATATTATATTATATATATAATATATTATATTATATATATGATACCTTATATTATATAATATATATTTTATATACTATATAGGTGGTTGTGGTGGGCCCTACATAGGACCACCTCTGTTGGTATCTGAAAAAGAAAAAGAAAAAGAAAAAGAAAAAGAAAGAAAAAGAAAAGAAAGGGAAAAAAAAGAGCAGCCACGTGCTCTTTCTCTCTCTTTCTCTCTCTATCTGTCTCTCTTTCTCTCTCTCTCTATCTCAACATTAGCAAAGTTGTAGGTCCCACATGATGTATGTGTTTTACACACGCCGTCCATCCGACAGTGGGAGCCACTCCTTATGTGTATGCGTTATCTACACCGTCCCTTATTTGACAGGTGGGGCCCACCATGATGTAAGTGTTGTATCCATGCCCTCCAACCATGTATGAGATCATTTTAAGACATGGGAAAATGAGTGAATCAGATCTAAAGTTCTAATGGACCCCACCATTTAAATAGTGGACCGTGTCATCCACCGCTCAACTTCTAAGGGCAGCATTAGTTCCCAATTGAGTTGATATTTGTTTTCATTTTATCTATCTCTATGTTAACTTGTGAATAGGTCGGACCTCAAAAATATATGAGGGTTGGCCCGATTTGATATACCTGAGGCCCATTTGACTCGGCCTATTTGACTTGGCCCAGTTGATTCGGCCCATATGATTAGGCCCATCTTAATGTAGTTATGGATCATCCATTGAGGCCCACCTTGATATATATGAAGCCCATGTTATGGGGCCCATTTGATGTAACTAAGTCCCATGGGTCGAGGCCCAATAGGATGTACACAAATCCATTATAATGTGTAACCCTATCATGGTTTGAGTAATGATGTTTATGGCGATCGTGCCTTGGGAGCAATGTTGGTTTGACGTCCACATTGTAAGAATAATGTTAGTTAAATGTCCGCATTATAATTTCCCATAGGGCCCATTGTAGGCCCATACTTGTAGGCCGTCTAAGCCCATCTTCGTTATGAACAACATCCATCACCATATAATATGTTTAGTATAGTTTCATGATTCATGATCATACACATCATATGTATACATGATATGAGGAGTGACTGATTATAGAATATGCTTTCGGACAGATTATCTAGGGGCTCCCAGTTAGGTGGTGTTACCCCACATGAGTGCACGATACGCGCAGGATTGATGCATGACTGGATAGTGTGATTCATGCATTTCGCATTATGTGACATGGTTACCATACGCCCTAGCGACATTAGGGTCGTAGCCTCCACAGGCATATCGTGGTTGACAGGATTGGATACCGGAAATCTTGTTCTACATGGGGTGTTATAGATATCCCTGGGTGAAAGTCCCTAAACCCTTATGGTACCAAGAGGTTACTCCAACGTCTAGACCGAGTGGGTGCATGAGCGCCGAGGGCCGTTTACCAGAAGGTCGTGCTTTTCCACTGTGTCGTGGTTGGTTGGAAGGAGGTGTGGCCTTACCCGCCCGAGAGGAGGGGGCAAAGCTAGACTGAGTTTGACCAGCTCGAGGAATGGGTCCGCTATCAATGAACCGAGCCCGATATTGGCAGGCAGGTAGTGAGGTCCCTTGCACTTACCTTATTGCACGTGATGGGGCGACAATCTAGTTTAGAGTGTACTAGACCCCGGTGATATTCCAGATTTGAACTATATTGATATGTGGATATAGATGAGGATTTGTATACTTGAGTTGCATCTCGCATAGCATGGTCTTGGTATGTCCGACATCATTCATGCCTTGCAATGCATACCCTTAGTACGGCTAGAGGATTCATGGATTCATTAGCATGTTTTGCATTACTCTGATACTACATAACTGCATTACTACCTTGTGCACACACTTTCACCGCCCTCTAAGCTTTATATAAGCTTTTGCATGACCGTTGCGTGCAAGTGACGTTGGGACGCAGCAGCGCTGAGGCAGGAGCGCAGTGCAGACCATCTTGGAGCTTTTTATCCATTATCATTGTATTTCCCTTTATGCTCATTATACTTGTAAAGTTTTTTATCATAGTGGAAATGTAATGGAGTTTTTGGCTGTTGTTTGTGTGTTATGCCTTTAGTTATGCTTATTATGAATCAAACTGATGTTGAAAATCCTCCTTGTAGCATCCCAGGATCGGAACTTGGCAAATGGGCGCTGGGAGCCGAGAATGGGGTTCTATGGAGGCAGTCGGGGCCGGATTCTGCGATCAGGGATTTCGTGAGCCCGGTTTCTGAGTTTGGGGCATGACAATTGATACATTACATGTCTAAGTGTATCAAGTTGTAAACCATTTATATTTGACATGTAATTTAGTTTAGTTATTTTGGTATGTCATTGGTATGGACCATGACATGGTATAAGTTAAGTTTTTGTCATGTAATTGACAAAAGGGAAAATTATTTGTAACACCTCAAATTTTTTAATACCCGAGTATTGAAAGTTCTCGAGTGTTACCATGAAGTTTAAATTAATATGTACATGTATACGATACAATTCTAGCTATCCTATCCTTACATCTATTCTTTAACTTGAATCTAACAATTGGGAATAATCTTCATCCATAAATCAAGTCGTCAGATAGTTAATTTTAGGACAAGATCATCATATGTCCAAATAAACTCACGGTCATCTTCTTATCAAACTGACCTTACACCCACCTACGTACATGACTAGATTACTAACCATCAAGATATCCTACTTTAAACATGTCATCTAACCATCCATCATGTGGTTTGATACATTTCATACACATTCTTTTGTAAGAATTGCTTAGAAATGTTCCTATAACCATATAGAACCATTAGATTTTCCAAAACTCTTAGATTATCAATAATTACAAAAATGTCATTAACCTAGACCCTTGAATTCCAAAACACAGTTCCTATGATATGTTTCATGTAAAATTTTATATCATACCTATCTATCATAAATTAACCATACACGTCAAATTTTAGCCCTTAGATCATTGCAAAGTGGCCCAATCGACAAATTAGCCCGTAATTATTGATTTTGGTGTCCATCGAATGAAGAAACCTCGTGGGTAGTCATAGTAGGATATTTTCCTTCATATGAATAACTTAGATCGGACATCATACGGGCCAAGTATGAAATATAAAGACCCCACCTTGGTAGGCTTTTACTTAGCCTGCTAAGTTAACTTTTAAGGCTGATCAACAATGTATAAACTTAAATCTTCAGATTAATCACTTCCTGCTGTCCATCGCAACTCAAACTTGGACCACACCTTGGCCTCACATGACTACGATATCATACAAAATTTGGACCCCGATCTATGATTCTACGCCGTTGAACGCTAAAGTTGGTTCCTTTTGACGCAAAAGGTTATATTTTAATTTAGGCTTTTCTCACCATCCATCAACCACCAAACTTTATCCAATTGTTTGCCTATCTTGACTACATTTTCCTCCAAAATTGGACCCTAATCATTAAGCATGGACCGTTAATTGAGATTAAGTTCATTTCAATGTCCGTTAGTAGAATTTCAAGATAAGCCTATGTAAAGCTTGGATCTGCTTCATATTTGGGCTCATGGGCCAACATGACATGACTAGACTGATGAGTGAAATGGATTTTCCAAAATTTAATGGTAGTGGACGCCACTGATTTCGTATAACCAAACGGGAAGGTGTAAACGTATAACTTCAGCACGAGGAATCCAGTTATGTAAGTATTCTTATAGTAATTGTCACCCACGTGTTGTTTCATGGTGTGGCCCACCCATAGCTCGGATGTATTTCAAACTTGGGGCCATGGGCCCACACATTGTCCTGACAAGGATGAAAGGCATGGATCTCCTGAAAGGACATCACAAGTGGACCCCACATGATGTCATAGTCGAGCACGATATCTCATTACATGGCTGCAGAAACATTTAAACGTTGAACAACACCTACTCTTCCAAATGTGTTATGGCCCACTAAGAGCTCAGATCATCTCCATATTTAAAAGCATGAGCCTACATGTCCCGGTCAAGATGATGAAGGGAGTGGATTTCATGACCAACACCAAAGATGAACCCCACCGACTGCACCCAGAGAACCAAAACCAATCTCTTTTTCACAAAACCACAAGTAGCGGGTGAAATAGCAGTGAAAACCGCTTGAGTTGAAGTCGGAATATGCCAATATCTCCTAAAGGGGGTGAATAGAACTTTTTAAAGATTTATGAGTTATATTAAAAATCCTATCACTCTAATCCTATTATGTATGCAATTTTCAGGATTACTCAAATGTAAATCTACTAGCTTCCAAACCAGGTAGAGGATCCAATCACAAACTAATCAAGATATAGCAATATGCTACTTAGTCTATGTTGGATGTGACTGTATATGTGTGTGAGATGTGATCAGATATATGAATATGAATGCATTGTCATGAATCACATATATAGAAAAGCAATCACAAACACAGTCATTTTATAGTGGTTCGACGATAAGTCTACTCCACTCCCGGCTGCCGCACTCAACCCTTTAGTGTACCGGATTTCACTAAAGAGGTTTTCCAGGGTTCACCTCAAACCTAAGGTTTTAAATCAGGTTCACCTTCAACCATTACATGGAGGTTTCTACTCGGTTCACCTCTAACCCTGAAGTTTTACTGGTTCACTCCTAACCAGATGTTTATGCTCTCTATAGAGCAAGGGTCCACACAACGCACCCAGAGGTTTCTACTCGGTTCACCTCTAACCCTGAAGTTTTACTGGTTCACTCCTAACCAGATGTTTATGCTCTCTATAGAGCAAGGGTCCACACAACGCACCCAGAGGTTTCTACTCGGTTCACCTCTAACCCTGGAGTTTCACTGGTTCACTCCTAACCAGATGTCTCTCCATAAAGCCAGGGTCCATACAACGCACCCACAGCGTACACTCCCGCCGGAGGCCTCCTACGAGGGCTTCAAAGGGTGAGAACCACTTAATACCCAATCCTAGAAAGGAATGATCACAAGTGTCCCCTTGAACTCTAGATTCTTACAGATAAGTTGATGAGTCTCGTTAAACACAACGTCGAAGATCTCCTCCTCCTTGTTGACGAAGAGTCTTCTGCTCCCTTGATCCGTAACACAAAAGATATACTAAGACTAGGCTAAGGGTTGGGTCAAGGTTAAGATGGAATCCTACTTTCTAAAGGTTTACCTATAAGGAAGGTAGAGTAGTTCCAATCTTATGCATTCAAGGCATCCCAGCTCAATGATTTGACATTAAGGTAGTAATTGAAGGATCCTTGAATGCAAAAGTTCATTCCCCAATCGACTTTATTGAATATCAATGGTGAGGGTGGATTGGAGGATGAACTCCCTTGTGAGAAAGGGCTTAGGGTATAAGATGTAAGTTGAAACACACAAAAGCTCTCACTTTTCTCTCTTACAGCAACAAAAGACAAGTCCTCTATATATAAGCAAAAAGCTCCAACAGATATAAAACGGTCACATTTATGACAGAGTTCGATATCATCGAGTAGGTTCGATATCATCGAGTAGGTTCGATATCATCGAGCGTATATTCTCAATTGCATCGATGGTCTGCTCGATGACTCAGACTCGATGTCATATGCTTTTGAAACTTCTTGCCAATTGGTCGATGAATCGAAGCGATTATTGATGTCATAGGATTTCAAACTCTAATTCTATCAATGACAGGATCGGTCCACCGACATTTGAAAAATGAGAGAGACTTGACTTTGAGATATTTCAGATTTTCATGAATGATTGGGGGAACCATCGAGATCATCGGAATTTGAATGTCGATGATATCGAGATCAGAGTCGAGGCATCGATAAATCCAGCAAATTTGTCTTTGAGCTTGCTGGACGATTTGTGTCTTAATTCGATGCAATAGACCTGGTGCCGATATCATCGATATTTGAATATCGATTCTATCGAAGGACCCCCGATCATAATTGAGAACAACCTGAGATATTTGTTACCAGAAATGCTTGCCCACAATCGATATCATTAATGGATCTTCAATCTTATCGATATTTGAATTTAGATCATATCAGAAGAGCATCGATGCTATCGAAGAATTTTGAGATTTTCTTTTAAAAAATAGGGGCGCCGAAAATCTGTCTGTCGATCTTATCGAGCCACTCTTGATGGACTCAAAATTTGAATATCGATGATATCGATATGTGTATCAATACATCGATAATTCTCCAGTTATGTTGTGAAGTTGCTGGACATATTTAGTGCTTTTATCGATGATATCGATAGGTGTATCGATATATCGATAAATCTATCCAGATGAATATTTTGTTGCTGGACACTTTTGGTCCTCTCATCGATAATATTGTTAAGGTATCGAGGACATCGACAGAACAGGTTGATCATATCGAGGGTGTTTCGATAAGATCAACAAGGCGAGAAAAACATAGAGATTTTCCTATTTTGAAAAAGTTTTCTCACCACAAAAACCCTAAGATGTATATCTTGTTTTAAGGGTTTTAATCACCTGGTGTGTGTTTTGGGACATGGGATGTGAGGCTATGATTTACCTATTGCGAGCTTCCACACATCCGGTTGAGGCAGACGCTTGAAATAATCTTCCTATCGAGCTCTGTAGACAGTCTGACCCATCATTCACGTAACTTGACAAACCAGGGCACAAGTAGGTGCACTTTTAATCTCCCCCTTTATCAATTACGTGATAAAATACCCAAAACACCCCAGAACACTTCTTGACACACCCTAAATTGTGTGTACATTCATTTACACAAATTTATCATTTTTCTACCTCATGTACACATTCTAGAAGTATCTGCTCCCCCTTACTTCAAAACTCTCCCTTTCTTTCAACTGCTCCCCCTAACCCCTACAATAACATTGATAGATACACAAATTTTCACTCGGAGTGTTTTGAATTGTTCTCTCCCTTTTTGTCAGTCATTGGCAAAGGTATAGCAAGGTATAGCAAGTGATATTGACTGAAGAGTGAATTGCATGGGAGAACCAAGCAGGTAGAAGCAGGGCATTGATGTATAAAAGTTAAATTAATTTAATCAAACATCAATTTCAGAATTCATGAATGCATGTAGGATAAGATAGAGCAGTTGTAATAGCAGTTGAAATGTTCATTCAGGACATCATATGCATTCCATAACTTGATAAACCAGGGGGGGGGGGGGGGGGGGGGGGAATATGGCATTAATGATAAGAATGTTATTCAGCCATACTCAAAATGAAACCAAAATATCCACACATACTGCCACAGACAACAGTAATCAACCAGTTAAATCGACCAAAAAAACTTATTTTCAGCTCAAAACTATCATGGTTATCATAAAGAGTTTAGACGTGTGTTTGTCGTATAACCATGAATGTCTCAGTGTAAGGATTTACCTATGTGACACAAGTTTACTGAGATTTAGTGAATGCAAACCCCAATGGATTTTTGAAGGTCACTGAACCTATTTGTATCAAGAGGTTTGGTGAGAATGTTTGCGAGTTGCTTTTCTATGGAAACATAGTCCAATGTGATAATCTTGTCATCAATAAGTTCTCGAATAAAATGATGATGAATGTCAATGTGTTTAGTCTGAGAATGTTGAACCGGATTTTTTGAAATGTTGATTGCACCTGTGTTATCACAGAAAAGACTCATTGTGGGTTGTTCAATCCCGTAGTCCAACAACATTTGTTTCATCCAAAGAAGTTGTGCATAGCAGCTTCCAGTGGCAATGTATTTTGCCTCGGTAGTGGATAATGATATTGAGTTTTGATTCTTACTCTGCCAAGCGACTAAATAGTTTCCAATATAAAAACATCCCCCACTTGTAGATTTTCGATCATCTAAATTGTCTGTCCAGTCGGCATCAGAGTATCTGGCAATGATGGTGGATGTTTCAAATGAATACCACAATCCATAGGCTGGAGTCCCTACTATGTATTTAATGATCCTCTTAACAGCCGTTAAATGGGATTCCTTAGGATCCGCTTGATATCAAGCACATACCCCTACACTGAAAGATATGTCGGGACGACTAGATGTGAGATATAGTAGATTACCTATCATACTCCGGTAGAGGTGTTGATCCACACTTTTGCCATTTGTATCTTTGGAAAGTTTGAGTGTGGTGCACATCGGAGTGTGATAGGAATGACCAAATTTAAGACCAAACCTTTTTACCAAATCTTTCGCATATTTGGTTTGACAGATAAAAATTCCATCATGTAGTTGCTTAACCTGAAAACCTAAAAGGAAGTTCAGTTTACCAACCATGCTCATTTCAAATTCCGATTTCATGAGGTCAGCAAATTTATATGCCATATCTTCACATGTTGACCCAAAAACTACATCATCCACATAAATTTGTGCGACAAGCAATGAGTTTTTTGTTCTTTAGGTAAACAGAGTTTTATCAACACTCCCTCTGCAGAATTTATGGTCCAAAAGAAATTTTGTCAATCGTTCATACCAAGCACGAGATGCCTGTTTCAGACCATAGAGGGCTTTGTTTAGACGATAAACGTATTAAGGACACTTAGGATCTGAAAATCCCTTAGGTTATTCCACATATACTTCTTCAGCAAGATCTCCATTCAGAAAAGCAATCTTAACATCCATTAGAAATAGTTTAAATTTTAATGCACATGCAATGGATAAAAAAATTCTGATAGACTCAAGGCAAGCTACAGGGGCAAATGTCTCATCAAAATTAATGCCTTCTATCTGTGAGTACCCTTGAGCTACAAGCCTTGCTTTGTTTCTAATCACATTTCCTGATTCATCGGATTTATTCTTGAAGACCCATTTTGTTCCAATGATATTTGTATCGAGTGGTCTGGGAACCAAATTCCATACCTCAATTCTTTGAAATTGTTGAAGTTCTTCTTGCATTGCATTTATCCAGTGTTCATCTTGAAGAGCTTCCACAATGTTTTTAGTCTCAATCTTTGAGGTAAAGCAGAAATGACTATAGATGTTTTCTATCTATCGTCGAGTTTTTACACCGGCGTTGGGGTCTCCAATGATTTGTTCTCGAGGATGATCTTTTATAATCGGAACGTCAGATGATGGTTGGGGTTCACAGGGTGATAAAGTTTTATTTTCAAGTTTTTCCAGTATGCATGATCCCCATCGTCTTTCAATTCATTCACAGGTGCCTCTTTTTCATGGGGTTGATCATCGATTACCATGTTCACTGATTCCTGAATAGTGAGAGTTCTTAGATTGTATACTCTGTACGCACGACTATTCATGGCATACCCTAAGAAGATTCCTTCATCACTTTTAGATTCAAATTTTCCTAGGTGCTCTATCTCTCAAGATATACCATTTGCTACCAAAGACTCGAAAATATTTCACACTAGGCAGTTTTCCATACCATAATTCATATGGAGTTTTGTTTAAGCCTGCTCTAAGATATACTCTATTTATGATGTAGCAAGCAGTAATGACAGCTTCAGCCCCAAAACTTTTAGGCATATCCTTCCCATTTAGCATAACTGACCCCATCTCCTGCAGTACTTGATTTTTTCTTTCAATGACTCCATTTTGCTGCGGGATTTTTGGAGCTGAGAATTCATGATGAATCCCTTTCTCATTGCAGTATTTTTCAAAATTTTCATTTTCAAATTCCCCACCATGATCACTTCTGATGCGATTGATCCCGTATCCTTTTTCATTTTGGAGTCATTTTGCCAAAATCACAAATTCCTCAAAAGCATTTGATTTTTCTCAAAGAAATGTGACCCAAGTAAATCTGGTGTAGTCAACTACTACCACTAGGAAATATCTTTTCTTCCCATGACTTTCCACTTTAGTTGGTCCAACTAAATCCATATGTAGCAAATCCAAAGGTTTTGTTGTTACTATGGAGGTTGTTTTCTTGTGTCCGACCTTTATCTGTTTTCCTTTTAGACATTCTCCACAAACAACTTTTTCTTCCTTTCTAATCTTGGGAAGTCCCCTTACCAGATTCTTTGAATGAGCTTTACCAGATTTCGAAAGTGGACATGCCCTAACCTTTGGTGCCATAGTTTGGATTCATTTTTCACAGCCATGTTACACTTTGTGGATAGCCCCTTCTCACTCGTACTTTTAATGACATAACAATTATCGCTAGTACGTAAACCTTTTATGAGAGATTTTCCTATATGATTCAAAATTCTACACACATCCTTTGAGAAAGTGACAAGATGTTCTTTGTCACAGATTTTGGAGATACTCAGGAGATTATGTTTCAGGCCTTCTACACAGAGTACATGTTTAATCTTTCGAAGATGCGGTACTGCTATAGTTCCTTGTCCGACTATCATGGCTGAGCTTCCATCACCAAAATTGACAGATCCCCCATTAAAGTTTGAGTACTCACAAAAGTGTGTTTCGTCACCAGTCACGTGTCTCGAACATCCACTATCCAGATACCACTTTGAACTATTTCCGACTTTCAGGGCTGTATGGATTACTAGACAACTATTTTGGTTTGTTACACCCTCTTGGACATTTTTTAACATGATTCCAACTTCAGTCAAGATCACTCTCTAGGCGGTGAAGCTCTTAAAAAGAGACCTGCTCTGATACCAATTGAAATAGAGGTGAAGATCGCTTGAGTTGAAGTCGAAATATGCCAATATCTCCTAGAGGGGGTGAATAGGACTTTTTAAAATTTTATGAGTTATATTAAAAATCCTATCACTCTAATCCTATAATGTATGCAATTTTCAGGATTACTCAAATGTAACTCTACTAGCTTCCAAACCAGGTAGAGGATCCAATCACAAACTAATCAAGATATAGTAATATGCAACTTAGTCTATGTTGGATGTGACTGTGTATGTGTAACATCCTGAAAAATCGAGGGTCGAGTAGTAACTCAACACTCGAGTTCCAGAACATCACTTATGCAACATAGATAATGATGATTAAATGTTATCTGTGTTAGTACAATAAACATGAGCGAGATTCAACCAAAACAGTAATTCATACTCCAGATCCATGTATAAAACATAAGCGGAAGACTGAAAGGTGTATATAGATATATATGAAACAAAACATTCTCGATCTCCAGAGTATGAATACTAACTGAGTCACCGAATATATACATGTTGGTTCTGAATCAAAATGTCAAAATAGTACAACTGAAATTATCAACCTTATAGCCCCGTAGCACTGGACAGCCTATGCGAAGCCTCCAGCGAACTGCATGTAGGAGAACTCCTCCTAATCGTCATAGAAGTCGGTCTTAGTCTCCTGTGCTCCAGTGATACCTACATCTGATACAGGGTCTGGTGGGTGTTTTAAAACACCGTCCCGTAACGTGGGAATGAGTGGCCAACTCAGTGGAACAATAAAGCATAGGTTAACATGTTATCAACTCAGTCAAGCAGTAATGATAAAACAGTACAATCAAACAATTCTAACTACTCTTATTAATGCAAGTATGAATGACATGATGTATACCCTCACAACACCCTCCCTCGTGCAACACCATCTCACGTTCGCGACATGCTTTCATCCCTCAGTGCTCCACATCTTCCAGGCACATGCAATGCATGATGAGCATGATTACCGAGTTATTATTAGTCCATTTCAAACAGCAGGATTGGGAAACTAAGGTACCTCCCTTGTATCATTCCTAACATGATCCATTCCAGGGTCGTCAGTCCTAGTTAATCTCATACGATGGTGTGTTTTTCTAGGTCACTGCAAAGGCTGTCAGGGCTATTACGCACAAAGGTTACACCACTCCCCCATCACCTCTTTAACGATTCATCACTATACAGAAACAGGCCTAGTTTATACTATGTTACTACGCGAAGGCTCATCGCCTCACCGCAGATTTAGAGTATGCTCGAGGTCACTCCACTGACACCTTACCAACTGGCAGTCTATTTTCGAAGCCCGACCAGTCCGCTTATTGAGAATGGAACTCGGATGCAACCCGACTGGGGACCACAACCAGGCTGTGCCAGCGTAGGCCGACAGCACGAATATAGTGTCCCATACCACCATAATCGGCTCACGAGTCTGGTTGCTCACTGGTCACTACGGGGAGGCACGTGGCCCCAGCGTAGGCCGACAGCTCGACCACGGTGTCCCATACCACCATGCCCGGCTCATGAGTCTTAGCAGATCAAGGTACCATGGTTAAAAGGGATTTCACTGGTAAGTTTGGTACCCTAGGTTCAAGCAGTAGCGTCCAAACATGGTGAACATACATAAGACAGATCGGGTTGCTTGACGAGCTCGGCTAGCTCGAGCGCACAACAAGTTGAGCGATATGAAGCGCATAAGCACTTTGTGTGGCTAAGCACTATCGCCAACCGAAGTACGACTTGGGTTCGTCGAACACATCTCGCGTGGCAAATGAATCACAGCCACGAATTCAATTCTGGTACCGATTATCTGGACTATAATCATAGCCCCAAACACAATCAATTTCAGATAGATAAAGCAGTAATGGATCAAGATTCTAATCATACAATCAAAGTCTAGTATTATCCGTTTAGGGCTGCCAGGGCTGTTGCACGCACTCGTTGCTCCACTCCCCCATCACCCATGACGGATCATACAACGTAAATATGAATTTAAACATATGCATTACATATATAAAATCATAAAAGCAGTTGAGCATGTTATGAAGCACAACACAAGCATAAGTTTGTACATATTCAATTGCTAATCACACAACTATCCAAGGAAAACATACACATTGTTAAAAGAAGTTGAGAATCATATCTCAACACCCTTATACATTACAATTTGCTACTACTACTCATTCAGACATTTCAAGAAACACTTTAAAAGACATACATCAACATACATCACATATGTTGATCACATAGGCATTAGGCTAAATCCTTTCACTAGGGAGTTGCCCCAATCATAACACGCGTACACCCACGACGGATAGTCATGGAAAGTAGGAATCCAAATTCCATATTCATTTGAACATTTTCACAAACACTTGGGCTACCCATTTCAACATATATAGCGTATAGTAGTCGTGGAGTGATTCAGGGCAAATCCTTTCGTCAAAGGGGTATCGCCAATACAACAATCATATATCCATAACAATTAGTCATGGCGGGCTCGAATGAGAATTCTATACTTATTCAGTCATTTACACAAACACTTAGAATACAATATTATAACATACATGGTGTATGTTAGCAAAACATGTATTAGGGCTATCCTTTCGCCAAGTAAGCATTTTATCCATGTATAATATATTCATACAGCAAATAATCATAACAAATACATCTCCAAAATTTATACGTATACGATACTTGCTAGAATACACAATTTCAACATACATAGTGTATATGAGCAAAACATGTATAGGGCGAGTCCTTTCGTCAAACAAGTAATTTATCCACATATAATATATTCATACAACAATTAATCATGTCAAACACATTTCCGAAATTTATACGTATACGGTACTTTCTACAAATACCTAGAGTATGTAGAATTCCATATTTTTCATCTTCAATCGAAACAGAAAACAGACAGCACTTTGTACAGTGCAATTGCATGCAGATCATGAATCTATCATTATCTGACATTGAAAGCATTGAAAATCATAACCTATACACCTAAAGTCCGCACCTTACACTGTAGAATCGTAACGAATCAGTTAGGTTTGTTAGGCTTCCGTATTCGGCAGTTTTGTAGCCTAAAGAGTGAAACTGGTTAGCTATTTCATAACCTATAACCTTCAAACCCCAAAACAGATTTAGGGTTAGGGTTTCTTACCTTAAAATAGAGTCGGTGTCATCGGTAAAACGGCAAGAACGGAGTGGTGGAGCTAGGGTAGAGGCAAGAAACAGTAACAGGGAGATTCTCCCACCTCCCTCACACTTTCTCTCTCCTTTTCTCTCTTCTTACTTAGAGCTTTTCCCAAATTCGTATGGCTGTGAGAGATGGTGTTCTAAGGTCCTTATATAGTCTAAAAAATCTCTGAAATAGACTTAAGTTCAAGGTATACTTATGTTATAACCAAAGCGGCATTGTTTCCGCTCAACAGAGGACTTCTGGCGGGCCTCCTTGAGCCAAAGGTCGGACTTAAGCTCACCGACACCGGATCTACATACTATTAAGTTTTCGTTTCGGTCGAGATTCCAGATCACGCGTGGCGGACCAGTTTCAGTTCAACGGTCAGTGGATCTCGATCGGAGATTCCGAGTACTTGTAAATGTGTATGAAATTTCTCCTGATCCAAGGGTGTAATTTGGTCTGAT
Source organism: Magnolia officinalis (assembly GCA_021015155.1). Lineage (NCBI taxonomy): Eukaryota > Viridiplantae > Streptophyta > Magnoliopsida > Magnoliales > Magnoliaceae > Magnolia > Magnolia officinalis. The sequence goes on along the minus strand of JAJHSJ010000004.1, from coordinate 42,275,816 downwards.
TCTGATGATCTGGTTGCTTAATACTGATTCACAAGCGAGTTGTGCCAGATTACTATTCAAGATATTTTATTTTGAATTAATTTCACATTTCTTACACTCTTCACTCCGAGCTCAAGCGAATAGTGCTGGGACACGATCTGGATTTAATTTCCGAGATGGTTGTCAAGCCCAGCAAGGCGGTCCTAGTTCCTTAACTTCGTGTTAATCAGACTTCCGACGTGCGGTCCAGATTCGATACGAAGTTTCGAGATGCTCCCGAGAGTAGCCGGGTAATGAGATTGATCTTAGGTTTTAGGGTAACCTAGCGTCAATGATTTTACAAGTTTTGGGTCTTGCAAATCGTATTTAAAGTGATTGGTGCTAATTTCACAGGCACTCCAGTTTAACACTAGCTAAATCTCGCCTAATTTCTAAAGGATTTAGTCCTGTAAGATTTATGTCTGAGATGGTACTTAGGCCTTTGTAGTTTGTATATAAAGTGATCCAAGTTTTACTACTTAGCTAGCTCAAGATAGTGTCTAGGGCGAAAGTGCTTTGAAAAATTGAAAGCACAAGGTAGTGAAGGGTGGGATTTGTGAAGGAAATGGTTTGAAAAGGGATTTGAGGCTTTAATTGAGCATTTGGGAAGTTAAACCTGTGTTAGGATTGACCCATCGCCTAAGGACGTCTAACGCCAGGTTGGCCAAAATCCAGGATGTTACAGTATGTGTATGAGATGTGATCAGAAATATGAACATGAATACATTGTCATGAATCACATATATAGAAAAGCAATCACAATCACAGTCATTTTATAGTGGTTCGACGATAAGTCTACTCTACTCCCGGCTGTCGCACTCAACCCTTGAGTGTACCGGATTTCACTAAGGACGTTTTCCAAGGTTCACCTCAAACCTAAGGTTTTAAATTAGGTTCACCTTCAACCTTTACATGGAGGTTTCTACTCGGTTCACCTCTAACCCTAGAGTTTTACTAGTTCACTCCTAACCAGATGTTTATGCTCTCTATAGATCAAGGGTCCACACAATGCACCCAGAGGTTTCTACTCCGTTCACCTCTAACCCTGGAGTTTCACTGGCTCACTCCTAACCAGATGTTTATGCTCTCCACAGAGCAAGGGTCCACACAACGCACCCACAACGTACACTTCCGCTGGAGGCCTCCTACGAGGGCTTCAAAGGGTGAGAACCACTTAAGACCCAATCCTAGAAAGGAATGATCACAAGTGTCCTCTTGGACTCTAGATTCTTACAGATAAGTTGATGAGTCCCATTAAGCACAACACCGAAGATCTCCTCCTCCTTGTTGACGAAGAGTCTTCTACTCCCTTGATCCGCAACACAAAAGATATACCAAGACTAGGCTTAGGGTTGGGTCAAGGTTAAGATGGAATCCTACTCTCTAAAGGTTTACCTAGAAGGAAGGTAGAGTAGTTCTAATCTTATGCATTCAAGGCATCCAGCTCAATGATTTGACATTAAGGTAGTAGCTGAAGGATCCTTGAATGCGAAAGTTCATTCCCCAATCCACTCTATTGAATATCAATGGTGAGGGTGGATTGGAGGATGAACTCCCTCGAGAGAAAGGGCTTAGGGTATAAGATGTAAGTCGAAACACACAAAAGCTCTCTCTTTTCTCTCTTACAGTAACAAAAGACAAGTCCTCTATATATAGGCAAAAAGCTCCAATGGATATAAAACGGTTACATTTATGACAGAGTTCGATATCATCGAGCAGGTTCGATATCATCGAGCGTATACTCTCGATAGCATCGATGGTCTGCTCGATGACTCGGATTCGATGTTATACGCTTTTGAAACTTCTTGCCAATTGGTCAATGAATCGAAGTTATTGTCGATGTCATCGAATTTTGAATTCCGATTCCATCGATGACAGGATCGATCCATCGACACTCGAAAAATGAGGGAGACTTAACTTTGAGATATTTCAGGTTTTCATGAATGATCGGGGGAACCGTCGAGATCATCGAAATTTGAATGTCGATGATATCGAGATCAGAGTCGAGGCATCGATAAATCCAGCGGATTTGTCTTTAAGCTTGTTGAACGATTTGTGTCCTAGTTCGATGCAATCGACCTGGTGCTGATATCATTGATATTTGAATATGGATTCTATCGAAGGGCCCCCGATCATAGTTAAGAACAACCTGAAATATTTGTTGTAAGAAATGCGTGCCCACAATCGATATCATCGATGGATCTTCAATCTTATCAATATTTGAATTCAGATTATATTGGAAAAGCATCGATGCTATCGAAGAATTTTGAAATTTTCTTTAAAAAAATAGCGGTGCCGAAAATCTGTCTGTCGATCTTATCGAGCCACTCTCGATGGACTCGAAATTTAAATATCGATGATATCGATATGTGTATAGATACATCGATAATTCATCCAGTTATGTTGTGAAGTTGCTGGACATATTTAGTACTTTTATCGATGATATCGATAGGTGTATCGATACATCGATAAATCTGTCCAGATGAATATTTAGTTGCTAGACACTTTTGGTCCTCTCATCGATAATATTGTTAAGGTATCGAGAACATCGACAGAACAGGTCGATCATATTGAGAGTGTTTCAATAAGATCGACAAGGTAAGAAAAACATAGAGATTTTCCTATTTTGAAAAAGTTTTCTCACCACAAAAACCCTAAGATGTCTATCTTGTTTTAAGGGTTTTAATCACCTGGTGTGTGTTTTGGGACCTGGGATGTGAAGCTATGATTTACCTATTGCGAGCTTCCACACATCCGGTTGAGGCATACACTTGAAATAATCTTCCTATCGAGCTCTGTAGATAGTCTGACCCATCATTCACGTAACTTGACAAACCAAGGCACAAGTTGGTGCACTTTCAGCGGGAAGACCAAACATATCCTTAAACTTCCGCATGGATCTTAGAACCTAGCTCCAATCTAAGATGTTTAAACCAAGAAGAAGGTACTTTTGACTTCTACATCATTAGAAAAGCAAAGGAAGAAGTGGAGGGAGTGGCATCCCACTAATTTCCACAAAGACTCATCACAAATCCTCCAGTTTCCACTACAATCACGCCGACTCTCGCGCAACCATTCCTTTCGCAACACAACCAAAGATCCAAGGTGTTTAAACAATGGGCTGTCTTAATCCAATTTGATCCACGGAAGGAGGAAGATGAGATATGAAAAGAGATATGTTGAGTGCAGACAGCGATCACGCTATTCCGTTTTCTTGGTTATGCAAACAAGGAATGTGTAAGGGATTCCTCTGTTGTAAAAATAGGGGTTGCATAATGAGTTCATAGGAAGAGTCTGGAAAATTCACACGTGTATAAATTCTCCCTCGTCCTGTGACTGGAGAGAAACACAATGAGAGAGAGAGAGAAAGAAATGAGAGAAAGAGAAAGAGAAAGAAAAAGAAAGAGAGAGAGAGGGAGAGAGAGAGAGAGAGAGAGAGAGAGAGAGAGAGAACAAGAAGAAGAAGAAGAAGAAGAAGAAGAAGAAGAAGAAGAAGAAGAAGAAGAATAGCGAGGGAGAGAGACTGAGTGTTGCTCAGGTTCAAGTGATAACTCATTGAGTTGCTGAGTTAGGATTTAAATCTGGGGTGGATCCCTTTGAGGAATAGAGGTAAGCTCTTAAATTTAGTTTCTTGATTTTCTTTGGGTTTTCAATAACCATATGTAGGTTATTTAGGGTCGAGTTGAACTGAGTCGACTCGTTTAGGTAAATCTGTTAAAGATTCAGGTCGGGTTGTATCAGCTAAGGTTGAGTTCTAACCAGGTTAACCCTCTCATCTGCAAAATTTATATCTCATAGGTTACCTTGGTAAGCCAGATCATAAAACTAGATCTTAAGTTGAATCCTAGTCTTCAATCTTAACCATATGAGATAGTCAATTGAGTTATCTAACCACCCGAATTGTTTTAAATCATGTTAGAATTCAATCCTATGGTGTATACTCACTCTTGAGGAAGAAATGACATTAAAGGTGAGGGTTTTATCCTTTAAGCTTACTTTGATTTAACTGATGTAAATTATACTGCCTTTTTCATGTTTACATATTAATGAGAGTTATCCTTTCAATTGATTGATTTACTACCAGCATTTGTTTACCCTTTTAGAACTATGGTATTATGCGCGATCTATACAGACTTATGTGGGGCAATGGATACAAGCCTTGCTATTGCCTTTATCAAATTATTAAGTTGGCCATTGCCACTCTTCTCTTTGTTGAGTTAGCCATTGCTACTCATCACCTTTATTATGTTGACCTTGTGCTATTTATCCTTATGGCTTGGGCATGTGTCTTGGATTCCAAAACTCCTATGATTCAATGGGTTTTTCTCTTTGGTGCAAGTACTATGTTGGATATCTCACCTCTAGTATCGAATAAATATCGTGGACGTAATGCATTTTCGGTAGCGGCCCTTGGGACGACACGTAATTCCTTGTTTCATGGGTAGTAGTGCACAAATCGATGTAAGTAATTTGCAATGTGTGTTACATCACTTCTGAGTTGGAAGCCTCAAATAGTCGCTCCATGAACAAATCATGTCACGTAATTCATCCAGTCCTATGTTGTGTTCATCTTGGGATAACCACATAAAACCATGTTAATTATGGGACATGTCGGCGAATCGTCGTAGTATGGGATCTGGGACGAGTCAGATAACTCTAATCATATTCTATATTGTGGCAATCGCTAAGTGTGATGAACTGCATATACTTTGCTAGGCAGGCATTTCATGTAGGTTGCTTACACATACTGATACCTCTCGTAGTTGTGGAGTATGGAACGTATCAGAACCTTTATATTTCTTTTATGAATCTCTTGAATTATTATTAATCTTAAAGGATGACCATCACTATGAGAAGGGTATTGACTCTCTCCCAATCGTTGAGATTATGCAGATGACGTATAGATTGAAGACCTAGTGAACAACTTTATAAGACCCGTATTCTAGATCGTCCCGTTGCTTAAACTCCTGCGGTCCTCCCCATCGAATTTCGATGATTTATGACCTATAATTGGCATTTGCGCATGTCCCTAAGTCACATCCCATATATTGGAGTTAACTCGACCCAAAACTTATACCATCGCGATCGCGCCATCGTCATGGTTCCAACGCTGCGTCTTTTGCACCAATGCGATACCCAGGCCAAGAATTGTGGGCTGGCATTCATTTCGAAGAAATGCCGTGCATTGTGAATTTCGAGAGAATCTATACAACCTATCACATCAATCGCTCAAAGTACAACCCATCACTCTATCCTATCCCTAAGTACACAAGCCATTCCCCAAGTCAACTCTTTTACATCACCCATCAACCATCTCTCTCTCTCTCTCTCTCTCTCTCTCTCTCTCTCTCCCATTTCTCTCTTCACTCCTAAGCAACCCAAGAGAGATCAACCATCCAAGCAATTCCTAAGGGGAGGAGAAGCTAGATGTGGCCTACTCTCTACCACCCAAACTCTGATCTCCACCATCCAACCTTCATCATCCTCCATCAAAATCAAAGCCAAGGAGCTAAAGAAGCCAAGGGACCAAGGAGTGATATAGGTGGGTGATCCATCGTTGATTTTCATTTGAGGGCCCACTTATGATGGGACCTGCTTTGATGTATGTGTTATGATCTAAGAGGGGGCCGTAGTGGTGGAGTCCCTCCACTACGCTCTCTCTCTCTCTCTCTCTCTCTCTCTCCTCTCTCTCTCTCTCTCTCTTCCTTGCATGTTGGTTGTTCACTCCCCAAGTATAAGGTTGTGATGTAGTAAAAACTCGGTAAGACCGAGGTCGAATCCATAGGGATTGAAACCTGTACGTTATATGAAAATAACCAGATCTATGATGAAATCTAAACCAATTGTGATTTGAGAAATAATGGGGAAATAATTATCTAAAACTTAAGAATTCAGAGAGAGACAAACTAGGGATTCAGAGGATCCACTTGTAGAGATCAGGGAGATCTATGGTCGATTCATGAACTCAACTGGACTTCGAGTCCCATCTTCATCCAGTTGGAAGATATATTGCTTGAAGAACAATCTGAACTTCCTTTGATCAAGTTTTCAAAAGATGAGACGGGTGTAAATTAGAATGGATTCCATCACAAAACCATGCCCATGAGACAAAGCAAACAACGGATTTGAACCAATTCAACAGCCAATCTGAGTGATGTATGAATGTCAGGAAGAGTTCTATCATTCCACCATGTCCAAGGGGCGATGGTGAACAACAGGGCGTCCTGGCTTCATAATCACAAGAAGGGAAAAGGAAATACTCAAGCTATTGCAGATCTATTGTAATGACAGTCACAACAAGCCATTAAAAACTAATCGCATTCCTTAAAATCAAACTAAAAAAAGTAGTTTAGGACATGAATCAGAACCGTAGAATATCACCCATCACGCTACAAGCTTCACCTCTTAGCCCTAGCTAAGAGGTTTAGCCACACATGGATGGGCTAGATCTCATCAGGAATTTGAGAAGAAAAGCATAAAAAAAACAAAAGAAAACTTCTTCCTTCTCTCCTGTCCTTCTCTTTCTCCTGTCCTTCTCTCTCTCCTGTCTGCACGTTTCCGCCAAGCTCAGATGTTTGACTCTCTCTTTCCTCTTCTCTTTATAGCTGCCAGGGACGAAGGAGAACGTCCGTCCTTCTGTTTCGCAGCAGGAAACGGATGTATCACGGATGCAGCAGTGGAAAAACAGCAATCGAAAACTCCCAATTACTTTACTTTCTTTTCAAAGAGACAACATCCCTTGGGGGATTTGTGGATGGGCTGCACGATGGACGGATCAGATCATCCATCTGATCATCGATCTGAACGCGTAACCCCCCCGAAGTCGGTCGGTTTCCAGACGCTGCAACAGAGACCGCGGCTCTCTTCCGCTGTGACAATGGTGGGGCCCATTTCGTAGTTCTTTCGAGAAATCCACACCGTCCACCAGATTCCTCTCGGAATTTTGGTAAGGAATGGTCAGTTTGGACTTGCGTTGACGCGGCCCACGGAATCTTTTACGCCACCGTCCGTTTGTATTTAAACGGCTGAGATCCCTAAAATCGAGATTTCTTCAAATTCAGTTAGCTAGGCACATGTTGTTGCTGCCCCAGGAAAGGAATGAACGGTCTGGATTGTCCGTTTGGACGATGTGTGGGGCCCACAATTAGAAACCGATGGTCTCTGTGCAGAACAGCAAACGACAATTGCCGTTTTCAGATTTTTAAGAAGGAAAGTCGGTCAGCGCCGCTGACCGACCTTTGAATTTTTAGGTGCACACCCGGTGCACTTGTGCACCGTACACATGTGTTGTACATGTGGGTCTCACAGAGATGTTTATGAGAAATCTGTACCGTCCATCTGTTATATTATTGCATTTAAGGGGTTGAACCCAAATTTGAGGTAGTTCCAAATATCAGGCGGGCCCCGCTTAAAGAATTAAGGGGCTGATATAGCTTTTGGGCCACTTTTAAAGATATCCACTGGTTGAAATTTAATATGTACGGTTTATTTATGGTCCACAGGCCATGTATGAATTTTTGAACTGATCGGATGGCTGAAACCATGTGATCTTGCATTTTGAACCATTTTTGGGGCTTTTTAAACGTGAACGGCTTGATTTCCTCGGGTCCCTGGCATGTAAATTCTTCAATATTGGTCCTCTGAGTTCATCCTTTGCTTTGGTTACTTCAGAGTGTCAAGTCCACGCTTTTAATATCCTTTTTCAATCAACGCTCCTGATTTCATCCTGTAACAAAATACAATTAAAATATGATGTTAGGCATTATCATGTACATAAAATAGGGCAATAATTGAGGTCCGATATGCAATATGTGGCCCTTATCACAACCACCAACCAGCATGTTGCTAGTCCCGAGCAAAACGTGCGAAAAATAATTTCAGAAATAAATGACAATTCCTGTAAACTCAAGTGACTTGTGAACAGATAGTTGGGATGTGAAAATTCTAAAATTCATGAATGATGAGAAGATTTTTCTCCTGAAATCAAGCTTACAGTAAACTTCATAATCAAGTTCAAAATATTAATCCATTAATTAGAACAATTTTAAACATTGATTTCCATGAGTGTATAGTGTAATCTCGGTTTACAATCATTAAAAGATCCAATTGTCAATTTCCTGATATCATTAGTAATTCGTGACAACCAAACCTGAAACCAACACTAGCATTTTAGATCATCTTTTTGTTCTATCAGCCTTTGATTTCCTTTATAAACAGTGGTGCCAAGGAGGGGAATCAAATCCGCACCTATAGGGAGCAAACCTATGGTGAAAACTTGTCGCCTAACTCTTTTCTCATGTCAACTATGGGGAATCGAATCTTCATCTATAGGGAGCAAACCTATGATGACGATTATGCGACTTATTCTTTCAATGCTTCTTTATAAACTGATGCTAAAAATTTTGTTTTTCAGGCTGGTTCCTTTTATGCTTAGTGATTACCAAGTTACCATTTAATATCGAACTGAAAACTTAATGTGTAAGTGAGATCTGATATGTGCAATCCTGGCTCATTCAATGTTTACAACTTCTAATCATGGATTAACAATTCAAACTTAAGTGTGAAATCTGCCAGTCAACTGAATCCAAGAGTCATAAATTACTCACATTCTGTATCTTGTAATTTCAAAATCACAACTATCCTTCAAAATCACTTTGAATTCAACAGAAATTCCAGAAAAATTTTAAAAATTTTCACAATTTTGCTCAAGACCAAGAAAATACTGATTAGGTAACCTAATCTCCCACCCCCAACCTAAAATCTACATTGTCCTCAATGTAAAAGAAATAAGCATGCAATGCACATGGGACAACGAGAATAAAAGAGGAGTGATAGAAAGATAGTACCTGGATGGAGAATCAAGAAGCTTGCTCAAAAATATCAACATAAAAGCAGGTCAGCACAAGAGAGATATAAAAAAAAAGTAAAACACAAATAACAAAAATAAACTCCTACCTATACCACTTTCGCAGGTGCTCTCGATTCCATTTAGCGTATGCAACAAGCCTTTAAACCCCTAGGTTGCCCCTAGTGGACGAGTTGTAGTCTCGTAAGGGTTTGTAGTAATGTTACCCACAAACATTGAACTATCTAACTAGGAAAATGAAATGAATTGAAAAGCTGGGTTGCCTCCCAGGAGCGCTAAGTTTAACGTCTTCAGCCAGACCAAAGCAACTACCCTAGTCTTATACAAACAGGAAACCTACCTATACCTCCATCAGACTAGGAGATCAATCCTGATAAACAGGATCAGTCAAAGGCATGGACATGTCCTCTGAATCAAATTTCTCGACAAATGGCTTTAAGCGATGCCCATTTACTTTAAACTCCTTGCCATTGTCGGGGTCTCTTATCTCGACGGCCCCATGAGGATATGCAGTAACGACAATGTAAGGACCGGTCCAACGAGATCGAAGCTTACCCAAAAAGAGATGTAATCGAGAATTATACAAAAGGACTTTCTGACCTGGCGTGAATGATTTTTGTAGAATGTGTCGGTCATGAAACGCCTTCATCCTGTCCTTGTAAATTCTCCAGTTCTCGTACGCGTCGTTCCGAATTTCTTCAAGTTCATTTAATTGAAGTTTGCGTAGCGAGCCAGCGTTGTTCAGATTGAAATTTAGATTTTTGATCGCCCAGTAAGCTCTATGTTCCAACTCCACAGGCAAGTGGCAAGCCTTCCCATAGACAAGTCTAAAGGGAGACATTCCAATTGGGGTTTTAAAAGCAGTACGGTATGCCCATAAGGCATCGGTCAATCGAATTGACCAATCCTTACGGTCAGGGTTAACCGTTTTCTCCAAAATGTGTTTGATCTCCCTATTGGAAATCTCAACTTGCCTACTTGTCTGTGGATGGTATGGGGTGCTCACCTTATGAGAGATACCGTATTTCTTCATTAAACTCTCGAATGGTCTATTACAAAAGTGTGAGCCCCCATCACTAATGATGGCTCGAGGCGTTCCGAATCGGGAAAGGATGTTTTCTTTCAGGAATTTAATGACCGTGCGATGGTCATTAGTTCGACACGGAATCGCTTCGACCCATTTAGTGACATAGTCTACGGCAAGTAAAATATATAAATTCCCAAAAGATTGGGGGAATGGCCCCATGAAATCGATGCCCCAGCAATCAAATGCCTCTATGATAAGAATGGGATTCAAGGGCATCATATTTAGATGGGACAATGCTCCCAATTTATGACAACGCTCACAAGCTTTGCAAAACTCATTAGTGTCCCTGAACATAGTGGGCCAATAGAAGCCACACTGCAGAATTTTGGCCGTGGTCTTTTTTGCAGAAAAGTAACCACCACAAGCCTGTGAGTGACAGAAGGAGATGACACTCTGATGCTCATTGTCTGGCACACATCTCCTCAAGATTTGGTCTGGGCAATATTTAAACAAGTATGGATCATCCCAGAAGAATTTGCGCACCTCGGTGAAAAATTTCTTCTTATCTTGCGCAGTCCAATGTGTCGGTATGGAACCTGTGGCAAGATAATTAGCAATATCAGCGAACCAAGGCAAATGGGAGACTCTGAACAATTGTTCGTCAGAGAACATGTCATTAATCTGTGTCGTCTCAAAGGAATCAGAAGGATTAAGGCGAGAAAGATGGTCAGCCACTACGTTCTCTACTCCCTTTTTATCTTTTATCTCTAGGTCAAATTCCTAGAGTAGGAGGATCCATCTTATCAGGCGGGGCTTAGCATCATTCTTAGACAGAAGATACTTAAGCGCTGCGTGATCAGTGTAAATAATGATCTTGGATCCAATCAAGTAGGACCTAAATTTGTCCAAGGCGAACACTACGGCTAAGAGTTCCTTTTCCGTAGTCGAGTAGTTCACTTGGGCAGGATTTAGAGTCTTACTTGCGTAATGAATAATGTAGGGTTTCTTATCTTTTCTCTGGCCTAGAACTGCCCCAGACGTGTCGCACATAAGTTCAAAAGGAATGCTCCAGTCAGGTGGTTGTATGATGGGTGCACTAGTCAATATGCCCTTAAGCTTAGTGAAAGCTTCCTGACATGGTTCAGTCCACTCGTATGGTGCATCCTTTGGAAGTAGATTACATAGAGGATGAGAGATGAGACTAAAGTCCTTTATGAATCTTCTGTAAAACCCGGCGTGTCCTAAGAAGGATCGCACATCCCTTATGTTCTTGGGTGGAGGTAGGTTAAAGATAAGATCGATCTTTGCCTTATCCACCTTGATTCCTTTGGATGAAATAATGTGTCCAAGGACAATTCCCTTCTGCACCATGAAATGGCACTTCTCCCAATTAAGTACCAAGTTCTTTTCTTCACATCTTTTAGCACACATTTAAGACTTTCCAAGCACTCGCTGAAAGATGGACCGAAGACAAAGAAATCTTCCATGAAGACCTCTAAATATTGCCCCACCGTGTCAGAAAATATGCTCATCATACATCACTGAAAGGTGGCAGGAGCATTACATAGTCCAAACGGCATCCTTCGGTAAGCAAAGGTGCCGTAGGGACATGTAAACGTAGTCTTTTCTTGGTCTTCAGGGGTGATCTCTATCTGATTGTAGCCCGAATAACCGTCAAGGAAACAGTAATAGGAATGACCTGCTAACCTTTCCAAGATCTGATCAATGAAGGGCAAAGGAAAGTGGTCTTTCCTCGTGACAGTATTTAATTTCCTGTAGTCAATGCACATCCTCCAACCAGTAGTGACTCTAGTCGGCACGAGTTCATTATTGGCATTGGCTACGATGGTGATCCCGGACTTCTTAGGAACCACCTGAGTTGGATTCACCCATTGACTATCGGATATAGGGTATATGATACCCACATCCAATAGTTTAAGAACCTCGGCCTTAACCACTTCCTTCATATTTGGATTTAGTCTACGTTGTGATTGTCGAGCTGTCTTCGCATTATCCTCAAGATATATGCGGTGAGTACAAATCAAGGGGTCGATTCCCTTGAGGTCCGCGATTGTCCATTCAAGGGCTCCCTTATGCTCCAGGAGAGTAGATATAAGCATACTCTCTTGTTCTTTCTCAAGGTGGGCAGAAATCACCACCGGGTATGTCTCATCTTAATCTAAGTATGCATATATTAAATCAAAGGGCAAAGGTTTTAGGTCAAGCTTCGGTGGCTTGAGGTTAGACGGTAGAGGCACTTCATCAGTGTGGGGTAACTTTTCAAATTGAGGCCTCCACCGGTTAACTTCAAGTACCGGTACCGCATCAAGCATGACACACGTCTCCCTAATTATGTCATCATCAAACTCATGGGAGTGGGCCAGGCACGTCTCTAGAGGATCAGAGGATAAGGTAAGGGGTGTCCTATCTTCCACGAAAGTATCGATCATGTTAATATCGTGGATATCGTTATCTTCCTCTACCTGTCTGCCAGTGTTGAAAAAGATATTCATTTCTAATGTCATATTCCCGAAAGACATACTCATGACACCATTCCTGCAATTGATAATTGCGTTTAAAGTGGCAAGGAATGGGTGACCAAGAATGACGGGAATCTGAGTGCTTGTATTGTTGATGGGTTCGGTATCCAGGATGATGAAATCTACTGGGTAGTAAAATCGATCAACCTGGACCAACACATCCTCAATTATTCCTCTTGGTACACGAACAGAGCGATCAGAAAGTTGTAGTGTAGCTAAGGTGGGTTTTAATTCACCTAAACCCAACTGTTTGTATACCGAGTAGGGAATAAGATTAACGCTCGCTCCTAAGTCAAGAAGTGCGTGATCAATTCGATAGTCCCCAATTACACATGATATGGTTGGGCTACCGGGGTCTTTGAATATTTGCGGCACATCTTGTTTTAGGATGGCACTCACTTTCTCAGTCAGGAAGACTTTCTTTTGAATATTTTACCGTCTTTTGGTCATACATAATCTTTAAAGAATTTGGCATAGGAAGGTATTTGTTTCACGGCATCAAGTAGAGGTATGTTGACCTTCACTTGTTTCAACACCTCTAGAATATCCTGAGAGTTAGAGAGAGGTTTTGGTGCAACCAACTATTGGCGAAATGGAGCAACTGGCTTTCCTTGAGGTTCCAGTTCTAACTCTGGTGGGGCATGGCTAGATCCATCTTCTTTATCCACTTCCGGGTCCTTAGACTTTTCAGCCCTAACCGGAATGGTTTTGTCAATGATTTTTCCACTCCTAAGAGTGGTGATGGATTTAGCTTGCTCCATCTGATTTGAAGAGCTTGGGTCGTTAATTTTATATTGCGATTTAGGATTGGGAAGAGGTTGAGCTGGGAAGCTCCCCTTGTTCCCAATCGCATTTTCAGCCTTAAGTCCTTGTATTGCTTTTGTAAGGTCTTGAAAGGCCTGTAGCATACCCTGATTGAAAAGCTCTTGCTTTTGAAAATGTTTTAGAACCGGATCCTCTTGAAGTTTCTCTTGAGTTGGATTTTGATTTAGGAAACCTTGAGGTGTAGCGATTTGTCCATTCCTCCAACTGAAGTTTGGATGGTTTCTCCAGCCAGGATTGTATGTGTTAGAGGTGGGCCCACTAAAAGGTCTTTGGTAATTGCTTACAGCATTGGATTGCTCATTCAATACCTCTTGAAGGCAGATATAGTTGGGCAATTCTCAATAGTGTGAATGTTGCAACCACAAATACTACAAACAATTTCCTTGGCCTTATCCTTCTTTAATTCCATGGCCTCGAGTTTTCGAGTGAGATTGGCTACCTTGGCGTTAATATCATCATCCTCTTTCAGGAGGTACATTCCACCTTTTTCTTTGGAATGAGTCGGCCTAGGCGTAGTACTCGGTCTAGGGGAGATGTCCCATGTTTGTGTGTTCTCAGCAAGTTTATCAAAGTAGTCCCACACCTCATCGACACCTTTATTCATAAACTCCCCATTACACATTGTCTCAACTAATTGGCGCATGGGAGATGTCAGTCCATCATAGAAAAAATTCATGATGCGCCACGTTTCAAAACCATGTTGTGGGCATGAACTGACAAGATCTTTGAACCGCTCCCAACATAGAAAGAATGTTTCATCTTCCCTTTGGGCGAAGTTCATGATCGACTTCCTAAGGGTGTTCGTCATATGATATGGAAAAAACTTTTTAATGAACTCCCTTGTCATGTCATTCCATCTGCCAATAGATTGAGGACGTAGTGAATGTAACCACGTCTTGGCTTTCTCTTTCAAAGAAAAGGGAAAGAGTTTTAACCTGACCGTGTCATCAGACACGTTAGGAAAGTATAGGGTAGTCATGATCTCATCGAACTCTTTCAGATGTAGATATGGATTCTCTGACTCAAGTCCATGAAATTTAGGAAGGAGTTGGATCACCCCTGGCTTGATATCCATATGTCCTGCATTCTCCTGAAAAACCATGCATGAGGGCGTACTCACCCCCGCCGGTTGTAAGTAATCTAGTAAGGTATGAGGCGGGGGTACTTGATGCACCTCATTCTCATCCTGGACATCTTCTACCCTAGGTTGGGGTAGACGAGGTTAATTTTCAACCATATCCTCAATTAACTCAGGGGAATTCGAGCGGTGTCTAATCTTGCGATGGACAGTTAACCCCTCAACTAATCCTCCTTCGGTCAAAAGACGTCGAGTGTTGTCACGAGCCCACTTGGGCATGAAACACTCACAGCCCTTAATTAAATTCTAAACCTAATCCTAAGAAGGGAAATACAAATCTAAAAAGAAAGAGAGTGTTGGAAGGAAGTTACCAAATTGGAGTCCCTAAATTAAGAACCTGCAAAACGAAACCAAAAAGAGATTAGTTCCTAAAAATAGAAATTCTAAAGTTAGAAAATTCTAAGGTGGAAACAGAGTTAGTTTCTAGAAAAAGAAAGTTTCCTAAACCTAGAATTAGAAAGTTTCTAAAAATAAAGGAAGAATGAGTTAGTTTCTAAAATTAGAAAGAGTCTCTAAAAGGAAAATAACTAACCTAGTTTCTAAAAACAAAAGAGGAAGGTTCTAAACCTAGAGTTAGAAAGTTCTAAATTAGAAATCTTAATCCTAAAATAGAAAGTAATGTGAGTTTCTAAAAAGGAAAGAATTTCTAAAATAAATGAAAGCCTAGAAATAGAAAAATTCTAAAAATAGAAAGTAGAGAAATTCTTGAAAAGGCCAAGCTATATGTCCTAGAGGGGGGGGGGGGGAAATAGGACTATGCCAAATTAAAATAAAATCAGCGGAAATAAAATAAACCAATAGCCTTACAACATGAATCAATTCACAAAGCTAAATTTAAATCACCTTGATAAATAGATATCGAGAGATTGATGCAAATTCAGTTCTAAGGACAACCTTACACCATAATCAACAAGGGCTTATGGTAGGACAACCTTATTTCTAGAACCTCTTTTGGATCAAGGACTCAATATTAATATAAGTAAATGAAATAGCAAGGAATTGAATTTAAATGCAGAAGTAAGATCTAAATTATTACAGCAATCCCCACACTTGCTTGAAATGTAAATAGTTACAACATTCACATCCACTTGTACATTCCACACAATCGAATGATAAAAGATATGACAATTAAGCAAGTATTCAAACCACAAGTCAAAGAGTTATAGTGGTTCGCTTGTGTGTACACCAACTGTTTTCCAACAGCCACACAAAAAGCTACTCCACTCCTAATATCCTCACACAGGGGATATTAGCGTTCACTAACAAATAGGTTTTCACAGGTTCACCAAAAACCTTTACAATTGTGTCTTTTTCACTTGGGCTTACACAATTCAAAAACCCCTCTTTTCTGAGTTTTCTGGTTTTCCTCAGACAACCAATACAATGAGATTTTTCTGGTTCAACCTCAAACAAAACCAGTACAATGAGATTTTTCTGGCTTAACCTCAAATAAAACCAAAAGTAAATGAATTTTACAGAATTGTAAAATACCTGGATTTCTCCTTTTTCGTAGCAGCCCGGTAGAACCAATCGGAGTAGATGATTTGAATGTCAAAGTTCAATTTCCAATACTCACATTCATAAGGTTCTAAATTCTAATTGATTTTAGATTTAACTCGTTGGGCGTAGCTATATTTGATTTTGATTCCAAGAAGAAGGAATAAGATAATTCCTCTTTTCAAATAAGATTGGAATATAGAAACAAAATCAAATTAAATAAGCTAGCAAAAAGGAATATTAAATAAGCACAATCTAGCTTAAAATAAACACAGACTTATCTCAGAGTGATCACTTGAAAATTTCTTGAATTGAATAGCGTTGAAGTTATGAAAACTCTGAATTTCGTGTTCAATTTATAGAAGCAGAAATCGCTCCTACGACTGGTCTTAGAAACCTACGACTGGTCGTAGCTCTAACAGATTTTTGGAAAAATAAGCGCGATCTTAAAAAGCCGTTCTACGACTGGTCATGAGTACCCTACGACTGGTCGTGGGTCACCTACGATTGGTCGTAGATTCCTACGACTGGTCGTAGGACCAGTGATTTCGTTGCTGGACTTTAAGTCGTAGCTCCACGACTGGTCGTGGACGAGTCGAAGCCACACCTACGACCGGTCGAAGGATCTCCAGGACTGGTCGTGGGCGTACCAAAAATTCTGAAAAATCTTCAACTACTTAGGACTGGTCGTGGAATTTCTTGGACTAGTCGAACCAATGCTAGGACTGGTCGAACAAGAGCTAGGACTGGTCGTAGAATAGACCAACCTTATGTAATTTAAATATTTGATTAATGTATCCAAAGTGACCTACTTAAAGGGTCAACCTAAGGTCATTCAAACCTGAACCATGTCGTATGGACATTGAACTTCAACCATTCAACAAATGTAGATAATTTGAATTATATCAGGCTTGAGATCTTGAACCATATCATGCTTGAGATCTTGAACCATATCATGCTTGAGATCTTCATCAACATAGAACTACTTCATGCGTTTTTTCTTAGATTTGAACTTCAACATTGTAGCTTCTTGAGGCTTCAACATGCAGGCTTCAACATGTAGCTTTTTGAGGCTTCAACATGTAGCTTTTTGAGGCTTCAACATGTAGCTTTTTGAGGTGTCTTGAATTCCAATAAATGATCATACAAGTACAGAACACCGATAGATGTTTTGGCACACAAAATTTGACAACCAAAGGAGCATGAGATCATAACACTTACAATCTCCCCCTTTGTCAAATTTGTGACAAAACACCCAAATAATAATACTTCAATTTGAAACGAAGTACTCACTACATATTCACAACAAGTTCAACAATAGAGAAGCATGCACAGATATATATGATAAGAAATAACTAGCATCATTCTCATAACTACCCCTGAGAAGCTTAACTCCCCCTGAGTAATAGGTACCCCTGAGAAACTTAACTCCCCCTGAGTAATAGATAATAGGAGCACAACTCCCAAAACTTCTCCCCCTTTTTGTCACAAAATGACAAAGGAAGAAGGGCAACAATAATAATGAATATAGCAGTTAGTATATAGATTCAAGAGAGCTTTAGTGCATAATTCAAAAAGTCAGTGAGTATGTAAAGTTAAAAACAAATATTACAGACTTAGAAAAACATTCAGTCAGAACCAGAGGATGGAGCAGGATTAGAAGGATCAATTTTGTGTAAACCCTTAGCAATCCGCCTCATATATTTGCGAAGATAAGAGAATTGCGTGTCTTGTGAAACACGAATTTGAGCCACTTGCTCTTGAAGGGAATTCAATCTCTCATCAAAATCAGAGGGCTGAAAATCAGGATCATCAGCCGAGTCTGACTCAAGTTCTTCAAATAATCATCCATATTCACGTCTTCAGTAGGATCACCAGCTTGTCCTGCATCTCCTGCTTCAGCACCACCGCCACCAGCATCCACTTGGCCATCAGCCAATTCTAAAGTCATCTTGTTAAGATTTGAATTATTAAAAGGGAGATGATGGATGGGTTTTTCTCTAGTAGGCATAGCAACGAGCATATGATTTGCCAGCATAGTCAATAAATAACCAAAGGGTATATCACTATGTCCAGGATGTTGACGAGACAGAATAATGGAATGACAAATTAAGGAAGGTAAACATATTTTTGCACCAGAGATGACAGAATGCAAAACACGAACCATAAAAGCAGTGAGTTCGGTTTTATTACCAGCACGAGGATAAAGATTAGAGATGAAAATCCTATGTAGTACTCTGTGTCTGGGTAACAAAAATCTTGAGGGAAGTGCATGACCTTTATGAGTCCAATGAACATCCAAATTACATAAATCTCTAGTAAGCATTCTACGTTCAGATTCAGAGAGACTGTCATGTAAAATATTAATTGGAATCTCATCATTGACATTGTATTTCCATAATATCAGCAATCAAATGTCGATCCACTACAAACAATCCTTCTTGAGTATCAACTTTAAAAATTAAATTCTCAAGAGAAAAATCACAGATACATGCAAACATGGATTGGGCAATGGACTGGTATGCAGGTCCACCCCAATGCAAGATGTTATCCCATCCCACAGATTCCAACAGAGGAGGGATACCAAATGAAGCAATGTGATTAACATTCACAGGACGCTCAACAATAATATTTCGCATACGCAAATCCCGAACATTTGGAGGATCATTTTCGGGAGACCGAAGATGACGTTGTACAATGGAAGTTGATCTAGAAGAAGAGGGACCTCTAGTAGTTTTCTTTTTACTTCTAGCATCCATTTTTAATAGAGGATTTCAATGAAACAACAAGATGCAAGATAGAAAAGATGAGGTTTTAATAGATCAGATTTTTCAAGATAAAACCCCAATCTTGCAATGAACGACCCAATAGATTCAACAAGAAAGTGATTTGAAACACAAATATCAAGAATCTATAATAAAAATGCAAAGGAACCACTAACCTTGAAGAACTAAGAAGGTGGGTTCGACGGTCGTAGCTAGAGCCGTTGGTGGGAAAAAAAGAAATGAGGAAGAAGAGTCAAAATCCCCAAATTAAAGTGAAATCCCGAGTTTCACGACCGGTCGTGTATGTGTTCGACCGGTCGTAGCACGACCGGTCGTGTACACTCACGACTGGTCGAGTACGACTCAAAATTTGCAATTTTTTTTTTCAAATAAATTTCAAATTTAAGCAAATAAATCATCAAACTATGTACATTATGATACACTAAATCATGCAAATTCAATTTAAATTGCACATACCGAGATCAAACTTTAATTTATTAAACCTGCTTTTGTCGAGCGGTTTAGTGAAAATATCAGCAAGTTGAGTCTCGGTTGGAATGTAATCCAAACATATTACCTTTTCTTCCACTAATTCACGAATGTGTAATGAAATCTAATATCAATATGCTTAGTACGTGAATGCTGAACTAGATTTTTAGAGATATTTATTGCACTGGAATTATCGCAAAATAAAATCATAGAATCCTGAGTAATTCCATAATCGCTCAACATTCGTTTCATCCAAACAAGTTGAGTACATGCATTTCCAGCAGCAATGTATTCAGCCTCAGCTGTTGATAGCGATATAGAACTTTGCTTCTTACTAAACCAAGAAACAAGACAATTTCCAATGTAGAAACAACCACCACTGGTTGATTTCCTATCATCAATGTTTCCAGCCCAGTCAGCATCAGCATACCCGGCTAATTGAACATAGTTTCATGTGGATACCAGAGACCAAGTTTAGTAGAACTTGCGACATATCGCATAATCCGCTTAACAGCAGTTAAGTGAGATTCTTTAGGATTTGATTGATAACGAGCACAAATACCAACACTCAAGGCTATATCTGGTCTACTAGCAGTCAGATAAAGTAAACTACCAATCAAACTACGATACAATTTAGGATCCACATCATTACCTGCAGAGTCTTTTGAGAGTCTCAAAGTTGTACTCATAGGAGTATCAAAATTTTTACCTTTCTCAAATCCAAATTTCTTGATTAAGCCCTGAGCATATTTGGTTTGAGAGATAAAAATTCCATCAGGTTGTTGTTTTACTTGCAACCCTAGGAAATAGTTTAATTCACCAACCATGCTCATTTCGAATTTAGACTTCATCAAATCTGCAAACTCAACAGTCATATTAGTACAGGTTGATCCATAAATAATATCGTCAACATATATTTGAACCATTAGAATATCATCGTTATACTTCTTAACAAAGAGTGTCTTATCAACACATCCCATCTGAAAATTATGACTTAGTAAAAACTTAGTCAGTTTTTCGTACCAAGCTCTGGGAGCTTGTTTCAGACCATAGAGAGCCTTCTTAAGACGATACACATGATCAGTAAATTTAGGATCTTCAAACCCTGTTGGTTGTTCAACATATACCTCTTCATGTAAATCACCATTCAGAAAGGCACTCTTTACATCCATTTGATAAATTTTAATCTTTCTAAAACATGCAATGGAGATAAAAAGTCTGATTGATTCAAGACGAGCTACAGGGGCAAATGTCTCATTATAGTCAATACCTTCAATTTGCGTATATCCCTGTACAACTAGTCTTGCTTTATTTCGAATAATATTTCCAAGTTCATCAGATTTGTTTTTGAAAATCCATTTTGTTCCAATAATATGTTTATCTTTAGGTCTAGGAACAAGATACCAAACATCATTTCTAACAAACTGATTAAGCTCTTCTTGCATCGCAAGAATCCAGTTTTCATCCGAAAGTGCTTCTTTTACGTTAACCGGTTCAATCTGGGATGTAAAGCATACGTAGTTACACGTGTCCTCTAATTGTCTACGAGTGCGCACACCAGTGAGAGGATTTCCAAGTATTAGAGAAGTTGGATGATCTTTAACAGTCCTTAATTCAGAATTAGGTTCACTTGATGAAGTTTCTTGTTTTTCAAGTATAAGCACTTCATCATTATCTGAACTAGGAATGGGTGTATTCAAAAGATCGTCAATCACAACATTTATTGACTCTTGAATCACACCGGTCCTGTTGTTCAGAACACGATATGCACGACTGTTTAAAGAATACCCTAAAAAGATCCCTTCATCACTTTTAGTGTCGAATTTTCCCAAATTTTCACGGTCACGCAAAATATAACACTTACTGCCAAAAACTTGAAAGTATTTGACAGAAGGCTTTTTCTCAAACCACATTTCATAAGCCGTTTTATTATTAGATTTACAGATACAAACACGGTTAATAATGTAGCAGGCTGTATTCACTGCTTCAGCCCATAGATTCCTAGGGAGCTTCATGCTATTTAACATAACATTTCCCATTTCTTGAAGCACTCTATTCTTCCTCTCGACAATTCCATTTTGTTGAGGAGTTTTAGGTGCAGAAAATTCATGCGATATTCCCTGATCGCTACAGAATTTCTCAAAACCGCTATTTTCGAATTCGGATCCATGATCACTACGGATCTTGTTGACTTGAGAACTTTTTTCAGTTTGAATCCGTTTTATAATCTTTTTCACTTCATCAAGGGTTTCTGATTTGTCTCTCAAGAATGAAACCCAAGTGAATCTTGTATAATCATCTACAATAACTAAGATGTATTTTTTGCCACCTCGACTTTCCGTTCTTGTTGGTCCTATAAGATCCATGTGGAGAAGCTCGAGTGGTCTTGTGGTGGTATTGGAGTTCACCTTTTTGTGAGAGCTCCTAGTTTGTTTACCATACTGGCATTCACCACAAATCTTGTCTACTTTTTGCATCTTAGGTAGACCTCTAATTAGTTTACCTTTGCTCAATCTGTATAAATTTCGATAGTGTACATGTCCAAGGCGTTTATGCCATAATTCTGTCTCATCGGTATGGACCATGTAACATGTTTGTTTAGATGAGCTACTATCGCTTACTATATAGCAGTTTTCAGAAGTTCTGCGACCAGTTAATATTACAGAACTCTTTTCATTTATTATTTCACAACCTTGATTAGAAAATTTAACATTATGGTTGTTATCGCATATTTGAGATATGCTCAACAGGTTGTGTTTTAAACCCTCAACATATAAAACATTTTTAAATAAGGGAAGGTTATAGAGTTGGACCGTACCTTTGCCAATTATCTTGCAGTTGCTACCATCACCAAATGTGACTGACCCATCAGTCATATCTTTAAGATCGGTGAATAATGCTTTGTCGCCTGTCATATGTCTGGAGCATCCACTGTCTAGATACCATTTCGAATGGCTTGTAGCTTTGAAAGCAGTGTGAGCAACCAAACAGACAGCTTTAGGAACCCATTTCAGTACTGTTTTGGGTTTAGGAGAATAATTGGTCTTCTTATGTTTATAGTTGTAAGAGTGACCTACAGAATTAAATTTTAATAGCTCCTTAAGTAAATCAATAATTTTTTCAGCTAGTGGGTTTCGAATCTGATTTTTAAAATAGCTGCTTTTGGGTTTAGGAAAAGTTTTTGTATTTTTAGAAAAAACTTGACTATTACCTTTTTCTTTTGAGTTAGAAGTCTCTCCTTTCACAAAATTGGAAGGAGTATTATTCTGTTTAGGAGATGTGTTTTTATCATAACCCAACCCGGATCGATCGCAACATTTTCTTGATCCGGATAACAATTTTTCTAATTTTGGATCACCTTGAGCATATCTCCATGTGTCCTTCAAACTCAAAAGAGAAGATACTTCATTTTTAAGTTTCTCATTTTCAGATTTCAAATTTTCAATTAGGGAGGTTTTGAATTCTAGATCACACTTAGACTTTTCAAAACTATCTGAAATTTGAGATTTTTCTAAAATAAGAGTTTCAAAACATTCTTTAAGTTTATAAAACTTTTCTTTTTGAAGTTTAAGTTTGACAGCAATTTTACAACTTTCCTTATATAAGGCATTGTAAGCATCTTGAAGATCTTCATCATATTCATGATCACTATCCAAATTTTCTTCACTTGTTGAATCATCGTGATCGGAAAAAGTAAACTTGGCTAGAGTCATAAGGGCCTTAAGTTCACTGCCCGACTCAGTTTCTGAATTTTCTGACTCAGAAGAAGCTTCAGAATCAGACGATTCATCCCAAGTAGCCAACATACCCTTCCTTTTGAATCTGTCCTTTTTAGGACATTTGTTTGCTAAATGCCCATATTCTTGACAGTTGTAGCATTGACTATCTTTCAATGATTTCCAAGTTTTAGACTTAGGTTTGGAACGTTTCTTTTCATTTGCCTTTTGAAAATCGACTCTTTTCTTACTTTTGAAAATCTTATAAAACTTTTTCGCCAAAAGGGCCATATCATCTTCAGACTTTTCTGAATCTGAATTTTCTTGAGTAAAATTTTTGGATGACTTCAAAGCGATAGATTTGCCTTTAGGAGCTTTAAAACTTAATTCATAGGTTTGTAAAGAACCAACTAATTCTTCTACCTTCATATTGTCCGTATCACGAAGTTCCTGGATTGCAGTTACCTTAGAATTGAACCGTTCAGGAAGAGAGCGTAGTATTTTTGCACACACTTTACTTTCAGGGATCTTATCGCCAAGACCCCACATTGAGTTCACAATGTCATTCAATCTAGTGTAAAAGTCCATAAACATTTCATTTTCCTCCATATGAATTTCTTCAAATTTAGTTGTGAGGAGTTGGACTTTAGATTTCTTGACAATTGATGTACCTTCGTGTGTCATTTCTAAAATATCTCAAGCTTGCTTTGCAGTATCACAGGATATGATTCTTTTGAACTCATCCGGTGATAGTGCGCAAGTGATAGCATTTAGTGCTTTAGCATTAGCACTACTCTCATTTTTCTGAAGTGTGGTCCATTGGTAATACGGTGTAATTTTCATAGATTTTGAACCATCAACACCAGTTACTTCTATGATAGGAGGTTTCCATTCAGTTACTGTGGCTTGCCACACACTTTCATCCAATGATTTTAGGAAGATCCTCATTCTGGCTTTCTAATAGGCATAGTTGGAGCCATCAAAGGGAGGAGGTCTAGTAACTGAAAGGCTATCAAAATTTGACATCTTTTTATATAGCTTAGATCGTTAGCTCAGGAAATAAATCCAAATAAAAAACAATAAATATGAGCTATTAGGCTCGGATACCACTTGAAAAGGCCAAGCTATATGTCCTAGAGGGGGGGGGGGGTGAATAGGACTATGCCAAATTAAAATAAAATCAGCGAAAATAAAATAAACCAATAGCCTTACAACATGAATCAATTCACAAAGCTAAATTTAAATCACCTTGATAAATAGATATCGAGAGATTGATGCAAATTCAGTTCTAAGGACAACCTTACACCATAATCAACAAGGGCTTATGGTAGGACAACCTTATTTCTAGAACCTCTTTTGGATCAAGGACTCAATATTAATATAAGTAAATGAAATAGCAAGGAATTGAATTTAAATGCAGAAGTAAGATCTAAATTATTACAGCAATCCCCACACTTGCTTGAAATGTAAATAGTTACAACATTCACATCCACTTGTACATTCCACACAATCGAATGATAAAAGATATGACAATTAAGCAAGTATTCAAACCACAAGTCAAAGAGTTATAGTGGTTCGCTTGTGTGTACACCAACTGTTTTCCAACAGCCACACAAAAAGCTACTCCACTCCTAATATCCTCACACAGGGGATATTAGCGTTCACTAACAAATAGGTTTTCACAGGTTCACCAAAAACCTTTACAATTGTGTCTTTTTCACTTGGGCTTACACAATTCAAAAACCCCTCTTTTCTGAGTTTTCTGGTTTTCCTCAGACAACCAATACAATGAGATTTTTCTGGTTCAACCTCAAACAAAACCAGTACAATGAGATTTTTCTGGCTTAACCTCAAATAAAACCAAAAGTAAATGAATTTTACAGAATTGTAAAATACCTGGATTTCTCCTTTTTCGTAGCAGCCCGGTAGAACCAATCGGAGTAGATGATTTGAATGTCAAAGTTCAATTTCCAATACTCACATTCATAAGGTTCTAAATTCTAATTGATTTTAGATTTAACTCGTTGGGCGTAGCTATATTTGATTTTGATTCCAAGAAGAAGGAATAAGATAATTCCTCTTTTCAAATAAGATTGGAATATAGAAACAAAATCAAATTAAATAAGCTAGCAAAAAGGAATATTAAATAAGCACAATCTAGCTTAAAATAAACACAGACTTATCTCAGAGTGATCACTTGAAAATTTCTTGAATTGAATAGCGTTGAAGTTATGAAAACTCTGAATTTCGTGTTCAATTTATAGAAGCAGAAATCGCTCCTACGACTGGTCTTAGAAACCTACGACTGGTCGTAGCTCTAACAGATTTTTGAAAAAATAAGCGCGATCTTAAAAAGCCGTTCTACGACTGGTCGTGAGTACCCTACGACTGGTCGTGGGTCACCTACGACTGGTCGTAGATTCCTACGACTGGTCGTAGGACCAGTGATTTCGTTGCTGGACTTTAAGTCGTAGCTCCACGACTGGTCGTGGACGAGTCGAAGCCACACCTACGACCGGTCGAAGGATCTCCAGGACTGGTCGTGGGCGTACCAAAAATTCCGAAAAATCTTCAACTACTTAGGACTGGTCGTGGAATTTCTTGGACTAGTCGAACCAATGCTAGGACTGGTCGAACAAGAGCTAGGACTGGTCGTAGAATAGACCAACCTTATGTAATTTAAATATTTGATTAATGTATCCAAAGTGACCTACTTAAAGGGTCAACCTAAGGTCATTCAAACCTGAACCATGTCGTATGGACATTGAACTTCAACCATTCAACAAATGTAGATAATTTGAATTATATCAGGCTTGAGATCTTGAACCATATCATGCTTGAGATCTTGAACCATATCATGCTTGAGATCTTCATCAACATAGAACTACTTCATGCGTTGTTTCTTTAGATTTGAACTTCAACATTGTAGCTTCTTGAGGCTTCAACATGTAGGCTTCAACATGTAGCTTTTTGAGGCTTCAACATGTAGCTTTTTGAGGCTTCAACATGTAGCTTTTTGAGGTGTCTTGAATTCCAATAAATGATCATACAAGTACAGAACACCGATAGATGTTTTGGCACACAAAATTTGACAACCAAAGGAGCATGAGATCATAACACTTACAATTCTAACCTAAAATTAGAAAATCCTAAGAAGAGAAATAGCAGTAAACTAGTTTCTAATTTAGAAAAAGAGAAATTCCTAAGAGAGTATAAAATTTCTAAAACAAAAGAGGAAAGTTCATAAACTAGAAAGTAAGTTAATAACAGAAATTCTAAAAATAGAAAGTAGAATTTAGAAAGAGCTTACCGAATTAGAAATTTCTAAAAGGCCTACAAAACAGGAAAGTTAGTTTCTAAGCAGAATAAAATAGGAAACAAAATTAGATTCTAAAAGAGTTAGAATTAGAAACTTACTAAAAAGGAATCCTAATCTAGAAATAGTAAGGAAGAGAGAAATTACCAATTTAGAAACCTATCTCAGAATCCTACAAAATAAGAAAGTTGGGTTAGTTTCTAAAAAGGGAAAACCATCCTAAAATAGAAAGTTACTTAAAATATAAAATTTCTAAAAATTAAAGGAAAACCTGAATTAGGAAATTCTAAAAATAAAACCTAAGAAGAAAAAAAAAATCCTAATCTTTAAACTAATCCTAAAACCAGTTAATTTCAAAAAAGGTAGTCGTTAATCCCCGGCAACGGCGCCAAAAACTTGTTCACTCCCCAAGTATAGGGTTGTGATGTAGTAAAAACTCGGTAAGACCGAGGTCGAATCCACAGGGATTGAAACCTGTACGTTATCTGAAAATAACCAGATCTATGATGAAATCTAAACCAATTGTGATTTGAGAAATAATGGTGAAATAATTATCTAAAACTTAAGAATTCAGAGAGAGGGAAACTAGGGATTCAGAGGATCCACTTGTAGAGATCAGGGAGATCTATGGTCGATTCATGAACTCAACTGGACTTCGAGTCCCATCTTCATCCAGTTGAAAGATATATTGCTTGAAGAACAATCTGAACTTCCTTTGATCAAGTTTTCAAAAGATGAGACGGGTGTAAATTAGAATGGATTCCATCACAAAACCATGCCCATGAGACAAAGCAAACAACGGATTTGAACCAATTCAACAGCCAATCTGAGTGATGTATGAATGTCAGGAAGAGTTCTATCATTCCACCATGTCCAAGGGGCGATGGTGAACAACAGGGCGTCCTGGCTTCGTAATCACAAGAAGGGAAAAGGAAATACTCAAGCTATTGCAGATCTACTGTAATGTCAGTCACAACAAACCATTAAAAACTAATCGCATTCCTTAAAATCAAACCAAAAAAAGTAGTTCAGGACATGAATCAGAACTGTAGAATATCACCCATCACGCTACAAGCTTCACCTCTTAGCCCTAGCTAAGAGGTTTAGCCACACATCGATGGGCTAGATCTCGTCAGGAATTTGAGAAGAAAAGCATAAAAAAAAAGTAAAAGAAACTTTTTCCTTCTCTCCTGTCCTTCTCTCTCTCCTGTCTGCACGTTTCCGCCAAGCTCAGATGTCTAACTCTCTCTTTCCTCTTCTCTTTATAGCTGCCAGGGACGAAGGAGAGCGTCCGTCCTTCTGTTTCGCAGCAGGAAACGGATGTATCACGGATGCAGCAGTGGAAAAACAGCAATCGAAAACTCTCAATTACTTTGCTTTCTTTTTAAAGAGACAACATCCCTTGGGGGATTTGTGGATGGGCTACACGATGGACGGATCAGATCATCCATCTGATCATCGATCTGAACGCGCAACCCCCCCGAAGTCGGTCGGTTTCCAGACGCTGCAACAGAGACCGCGGCTCTCTTCCACTGTGACAGTGGTGGGGCCCATTTCGTAGTTCTTTCGAGAAATCCACACCGTCCACCAGATTCCTCTTGGAATTTTGGTAAGGAATGGTCAGTTTGGACTTGCGTTGATGCGGCCCACGGAATCTTTTACGCCACCGTCCGTTTGTATTTAAACGACTGAGATCCCTAAAATCGTGATTTCTTCAAATTCAGTCAGCTAGGCACGTGTTGTTGCTGGCCCAGGAAAGGAATGAACGGTCTGGATTGTCCGTTTGGACGATGTGTGGGGCCCACAATCAGAAACTGATGGTCTCTGTGCAGAACAGCAAATGGCAATTGCCGTTTTCGGATTTTTAAGAAGGAAAGTCGGTCAGCGCCGCTGACCGACCTTTGAATTTTTAGGTGCACACCCGGTGCACTTGTGCACCGTACACATGTGTTGTACATGTGGGTCTCACAGAGATGTTTATGAGAAATCTGTACCGTCCATCTGTTATATTATTACATTTAAGGGGTTGAACCCAAATTTGAGGTAGTTCCAAATATCAGGCGGGCCCCGCTTAAAGAATTAAGGGGCTGATATAGCTTTTGGGCCACTTTTAGAGATATCCACTGGTTGAAATTTAATATGTACAGTTTATTTATGGTCCACAGGCCATGTATGAATTTTTGAACCGATCGGATGGCTGGAACCATGTGATCTTGCATTCTGAACCATTTTTTAGCCTTTTTAAACGTGAACGGCTTGATTTCCTCGGGTCCTTGGCATGTAAATTCTTCAATATTGGTCCTCTGAGTTCGTCCTTTTCTTTAGTTACTTCGGATTGTCAAGTCCACGCTTTTAATATCCTTTTTCAATCAACGCTCCTGATTTCATCCTGTAACAAAAATACAATTAAAATATGATGTTAGGCATTATCATGTACATAAAATAGGGCAATAATTGAGGTCCGATATGCAATATGTGACCCTTATCACACCTCCCAATGTATCTGACTCCAGGTCGTTCAGGGGAAGTGGCCCACTATGTGCATGAAATCCACGCCGTCTGTCCAACGGGCAGGCCCTGCTTCCTGTTCGTTTGGACAGGCCTAGGCGGAGAGGGAAACCATAAATATCAACGTGATTCATCACTGGTGGCCAGCATGTGGACCCACCAAATGTATTTTGCTCATCCGCATCGTCCAGCATTTTCTTGATGATGGAGCCCATTAGAACGTGTGATCTGCAATCGGGCCTGCCTTGATGCATGTGTTTTTATCCACACCATACATCTGTGCGGCCCACCTGACATGCAGGGCATATCCAGGCCGTTTAGGGCCAACAGGCCCACACGTGATGCATATCCACACCGTCCAGTGGTCTAGACGGTGGGGACCATCACGATTCATGTGTTTTACGTCTAGGTCGTCCAGGGCTTGGACGTTGGAATTCAAAAATAAAATAATATAATATATATATTATAATATATATTATGATGGGCCCATGTGGGACCCACCCAATGTGCAAAGCAGATTAGCTAGTGTGCTGGTGTACCTATAACAA
Source organism: Magnolia officinalis (assembly GCA_021015155.1). Lineage (NCBI taxonomy): Eukaryota > Viridiplantae > Streptophyta > Magnoliopsida > Magnoliales > Magnoliaceae > Magnolia > Magnolia officinalis. The sequence continues at coordinate 42,246,563 of JAJHSJ010000004.1, read as the reverse complement.
CTATATAGTTGTTGTATTGGTGTCATCAAGTGAGGTGGGCCCCATCCCTATTGTCCATCTATGTGGACCCCACCATGATTTTTGTGTTTTACCCACGTATACGGTGTGGGGGTGGCCACATGTGGACCCCACCTTGATAGTGCTGCCTCCACCGTCCAAACCTTGGATGGTGGAGCTCATGTGATGTATGTGTTTTATCCACCATCCATTGTTTAGATGGTGGGACCCATCCCACATGTGGGATGGCTGGTGTACCTCCCACCATCTATGTAGCTACTGTGTGCGTCGGCATGTTCTGTGGGGCCCCTACATGATGTAAGTGTCGTATCCTCACCATCCACATGGACGGCGGGGCCTGTCCATAATGTATGCGTTTCATCCATGCTGACCGTCCATTTGTTGGGGTGGGGCCCACTTTGAGGATGTGTTGTATAATTACACCATCCATCACGTGATTGACGTGGCCCACCATGATGAATGTATTGTATATCCGCACCATCCAGCCCATTGGATGTTGGGACTCACCCCCCCTGATGTATGTATTTCATATCCGCGTTGTCTATCCGTTTTAATGGCACAAGGCCCACTCGCTGCATGTATGGGGCCCACTTGCACTGTATAGGCCCACCGTCCTATGCATGTTTCATCTATACCGCCCACTTGTGCGGCCCACCTAGACGTATGTATTTTGTATCCACACCGTCCATCTCTAGACATGGCCCCATCCTGATGCATGTGTTATATCCATACCGCCCAATCATTTGTAGAGATCATTTAATGGCATTACAAAGAGAATGAGTTAGATTTTAAATCCAAGTGGGACCCATTGTTATGTATTTCATCCCCGCTGTCTAGTAACTGTGGGTCCCAACATGATGTATGTGTTGTAATCTGCATCGTCCAGCCATGGACAGTGAGACTTATATGATATATGTGTTTTATATCCACATCATCCATCCATGTTGTTAGACGTGCAGGGCTAGCCTGCAGTACATGCGAGGCCCACCTATTGTACACACAAGGCCCACTTGTTGTATGTGCGAGGCCCATTTTGGCCGAATGTGAAGCCCATTGTTGCCATATGTAAGGCCAACTTGGCTGTGAGTGTGAGGCCCACTCGATTGTGTACATGAGGATCATGTATGCGGCCCAATGTAATGTATTTGAGGCCCACTCAATTGTGTACATGAGGCTCATGTATACGGCCCAATGTAATGTATTTGAGGCCCATGATTGTGGCCCAATGTGACATATACCCTGCCCATATGTTGGAGCCCATTGTGATGTATATACGGTCTGATAATGGGGCCCGTTGTGTTGTATATTCGGCCTGTGTATGAGGCCTACTGATGCAGGACAATTAACCATTTATTCTAAAAGCTCGAACTGTTAGAGTATGACGAATTAATCCCTTTATCTCATAGCCTAGGCCCCACATCGCATGGGTTAAGACCTCAACTGAACCCCCTTCATGGGCCCCAATTTACATGGGCCGCCCACCCCGAGTGTGTCCCCACATCTCACAGGCTACCCCACTCGAGCCTGGTGTGAAATGCGCATTAATCACCCCTGATGAGGAGTTCCGAACACGAAACCTCCTCCATGGGCCGCACCCACCCCGAGTGTGCCCCTGCGTCCCACAGGCGATCCCAGTCGAGTCCGGTGTGAAAATACCTCTGCATTAATTACCTCCAGTGAAGAGTCTCGAACACTAGACCTCCTTCTCTGATACCAATTTGATGTATGACAATTAACCACTTGCTCTAAAAGCTCAAACTGTTAGAGTATGGAAAATTAATCCCTTTATCTCATTGCCCATGCCCCACGTCTCATGGGTTAGGCCCTCGGTTGAACCCCCCTCGTGGGCCCCAAATCACATGGGTACCTCCTCACATGAGCCACTTGAGTCACACGGATGGGCCCGCATCACACGAGCCACCTGCCTCACATAGGCCGCCCACCTCGAGTGTGCCCCTGCATCTCACAAGCCACCCCACTCAAGCCTGGTGTGAAAATGCCCTTGTATTACCTACTGTGATATATTTGCGGCCTATGTAATAAGGCCCGAAGTGTTGTATATTGCGGCCCATTTGATGAGGCTCGATGTGATGTATATTCGCCCATATGATGAGGCCCAATGTGATTATATGAGGCCCATGAGTGTGGCCCAATGCGATGTATATGAGGTCCTTGTATGAGGCCTTTTATGATATATACTAGGCCCATGTGATATGGCCCATTGTGATGTATTTGAGGCCCATTATGATGTGTATTAGGCCATTATGTGAGACCATGGACCCATTATATGTTAGGCTCCATGTGGGCCACTCCTTAGGAGCAATGTTGGTTAAATGTCCACATTGATAAGCAATGATGGTTAAATGTCCACATTGTGACCTTCCCTTAGGCCTTTGTTAGGCCTATTCTTATCATTTAAGTAAGTTGACCCTAATCATTGGGCCCCATTGATGTTTGTATGACCCGCCTATTCATATTGGGTTAACCCATAACATTGGGCTCCCATTGGCTGCTTGTAAGATTATTTCCTTTTAATCTTAGAGTCCATCTAGGACTTATTTGGGCCCCCTTAGGGCATCTAGCCGGCCATATGATAATATGGCGAAAGAAGCTCATCTGGATCCTTAGGAATCTAGGTAGGCCACCTAGGCGCAACCTTAATATGAGGAGAGCACAACATCACTGTAGATGGAGGGATCCGTGCTATCTGATTTGGTATATTCACTTTCGAGGACTGATCCTCATATTATGGATTAGATCTGCGGTCCTTCTATGGACCCTGCCATATATATAGGCCGATCATCGATTACGACTATGTTGGTATACACACTAGGTATGTGTTAGTTTAACATTGTGATTATATGAGGCCCATCATGACCATGTGAGGCACATTATGATTACTTGAGGCCCATTGTAACCATGTAAGGCCCATTGTGATGGCATGAGGCTTATTGTGTACATATGAGGCCCATTATGATGTGTGAGGACCATTGTGTTGTGATGGTATGAGACCTATTGTGAATGTATGAGGCCCATTGCAATATGTGAGGACCATTGTGTTGTGATGATATGAGGCCTATTGAGAATGTATGAGGCCCATTGCGATGTGTGAGGACGATTGTGTTGTGATGGTATAAGGCCTATTGTGTATGTATGAGGCCCATTATGATGTGTGAGGACCATTGTGTTGTGATGATATGAGGCCTATTGAGAATGTATGAGGCTCATTGCGATGTGTGAGGACCATTGTGTTGTGACGGTATGGGCCCATTGTGATTGTATAAGACCCGTTATGACTAGATGAGGCCCATTGCGATGTGAGAGGCCCATTGTGATTGTGTGAAATCAATCATTATTATGTTCGATAATCATGCATAACATCATGTTACATGCCCATACGCATCATCTGCATGCTTGATAAGAGATGCAGTTAACCATTGCCTATGCCCTTGTGCAGGTTGTTTATAGGACTCCTTGATAGGCGAAGTTGTCCCACGTGGTTTGATGCATGACTGGTTAGTATGACTCATACATCTCGCATTTTGTGATATGACCACCGTACGCCCTAGAGACATAAGGGCCGTTACCTCCACAGACATATTGTGGATGCCCAGATGGGACACTGAAAATCTTTTTCTATATGGGGTGTCATAGATATCCCTGGGTGAAAGTCCCTAAACCCTCTAAGTACCAGAGGACGCTCCAACGTCTAGACTGAGTGGATACATGAGCACCCTATTGCCGAATACCGATAGGCCGTGTCTCCCATTGTGTCATGGTCGGTTGGAAGGGGGTGTGGCCTTACCCGCCCAAGGGAGTAGGCATAGCAAGGCTGGGTTTGACCAACTCATAAATGGATCCACTATCGACTGCCGAGTAGATATTGGTTAACTACTGGTCAGGCGAATAGTGAGGTCTCTTCCTCTTACCCAGTTGTGCGCTTGATGGGACGGCAGGTAGTGTTGAGTGTACTAGACCCCGGTGATGATCCTAGAGATATATAGTACTAATATGTGTACTTTCTGAGTAGAAGCTACGTACTCAGCATTTCACTCATTCATTCATTCACTATCCACTTAGGCTGGTAGTGCACAACTAATTGTTATGTGTACCTTCGTAATGGCCAGGATTTCGGTTGGGGTGTGCGACTAACCTAAGATCAAGAGTTTACCACATTGAGTCTAGCTATCCAAATTTAGGTATGAGACTGGTTTGGATAGAAGTCCCTTGTGTGAACCCGACAGCTTGCGATACTACGTACTATCATCCCGACTTCACACTTCATCCTGGTCATTTCATTCGCACCTCATATTGCATTACATCTGCCGCATATAGCTTTTTGGGTTGATATGTTTCTACATTTATATGGCCTAGATGTGGTTGATGGTATTTGTGGACTCATCTGAATTTGCTTATTACATTACATCCTTAGTATATAATATTTGGCTTACTATGTCACCGCATTGTATAGCTGATATATATTGCTTCCTCAGTATATGATATTGGCTTATTATATTTTTACATTACATAACCTGGATAAGGCTGATGGTATTTATGGACTTACCAACATGTTTCTGCATCGTTCTGATATTGCATACTTGGCACTTATTTGCCCACACACTTACACCACTCTCTAAGCTTTCTATAAGCTTATGCATGATAGATATGTGTAGGTGGCGTTAGGTTGCAGCATCGTTGAGCTTGGAGCATGCAGTTGTCTACTGGAGTTTTTATGTTCGATATATGTATTTCCCTTTCAACACTGTATTCAACTGTTTATATTAGTGGATATGTGATGATGATGTTGCCTTTGTGATTTGGGTAAACTTGTGGTTATGCTTATTACGAGATAAATGTACGTTTGAGAATCCTCCTTGTAAGATCCCAGGATCAGAATTTGGCATATGGGTGCCGGAAGCCGAGAATGGGGCACTACAGAGGCTATCGGTGCCGGATTCAACGATTAGGAATTCTGTGAGCTCAGTTTCCGAGTTTAGGACATGACAAATCTCCCCAGGGAAGATTATGTTGAAAGAATAAGAAGACAGTTTTATGATTTAGTTTTATACTTTTGCTGCGAACTCAATAATGTAATAAACTCCCATTAAGAGGACATTTGATTATTCTTTTAATCAGATGAAATAATCAACACAGTTGATTTTATTCTTATGAATGTTACCTTTAGAAATGTATCTGGATGTGATGTATATGAAAGAAAATATGGTGCGATTTTCAAAGAATCCAGTTTATAGATTATTAACACTTGGTTTCCTCGGGCACAAATATAAACTTTGGCCGTGAAAAGTCGGGATATTACATTGTTAGTGCACTCATCTCGCACATATGTTTGTCAATCACGTAACTAATTGTATGAAGTAGTCGGATGAGTCCTTTGCAAATGAAAACCAACAACATAATTAGAGCAGAAGCCTGAAATATAAAGTCAGCATTTAAAGAAGCTTCTTATGATCAGGATCTTGCAAATAGATGATCCCAACCTAAATACGAATACCTACTTATGTCATCTATTCTAAGACAATTCCAAGTCCATATTTTATATCCATTAGTCTTGGCTTTTGCATATCCCAAGTTGTTGAATGATTAAAAGGACAAACAAAAAAATCTGTCCACTTTCGGTAGAAAGAAGGTATCACCAAATGGCACCTTCGGTATCACCGAAGATACCTTTGGCATTACTAAAGGGGCTCAAAACTATCCAGCAACATCATGACTATAATTCGTTATCACCAACTTGATAATTTGATGACACCAACTACCACTGACGAACAAACTTCAGTGTCATCGAAAGGGACTTATTTTGATCAGCAACTTGAGGAATTAATTCGGTAATACTGAATAATATTTTGGTACCACCGAAGCAAGTTCAGTGATACCGAAATTGGCTTCGGTAACACCATAAACTAGCCATTTTCTATCCGTTGGAAGCTTTTATCTATAAAAGTGGCTTATAGAAACTTGCAAAATTAGTGGAAATAGACACCATAGTCTTTAGTGTATCCCAAGCTTATCCTAGCCCATTTAAACTCTATCCATATGAGTTTCATGTTCTCTTCATTGCGATCTTTCACTCCTATGAGCATTCAAAGCTCCTATTAATGAAGAACATGAACTCGTGCCTTCTCTAGACTACAAAGACCAAACCAATAGGAAAATCCTTGGTTCTTTGATACTCTAGAGCGTCCATTGGTTGAATCCCTTAGGAAATCCACTCATTATCTTATATATGAGATTCAACCAACTCGCATAACCTTGGTCATCTTTTTGGGTACATCTTATGTGAGGTTCTTGATCGTGAAGCCGAGCCAATGGGGAAATCCATAATATGCGATTAGGGGAGAACCAGAGAGCTGATTGAAGCACGAGAGAGCGGAGATCAAGCAAGCCAAGAGGAGATACAAAAAGGGAATCAATCCGACAAGTAATTGTCATTGTTAGGAGTCCAAAGGTTAGCCTCCTTCCTTATGTAGGATTGAGGCTAAGAGTTTTCTATCCACAAACTTAATTAGATACCTAGTGTGGGACCTTAGCCTGTGTGCCTAAACATAGGTGCCTTGTGTGGGACCTTAGACGATGAGCCTAAACGAAGGTTCGGGATTAGGGCCTTGGGCTGTGTGGCTTAAATTGTTGGGTTTGGGAGTGGGACCCTTGCTCTTATGTAGAGCATAAATCTTAGTTCCGGATTAGGATATTGGCCTTTGTGGCATAAATTGTTGGATTCGGGAGTGGGATCCTTGCTTTTTTGTAGAGCATAAATCTTAGGTTTGTGATTAGGACCTTGGCTTATGTAGCCTAAACTGTTAAGTTCGGAATTAAGACCTTAGCCTGTGTGGCGTAAACTGTATGGTTTAGGATCAAGACCTTTGTTGTTGTGAAGGGCATAAATTGTAGAGTCCTTGTGTAGCACTGTAAATATTTGAGGTGAACCTAATTTAAAACCTCCGAGAGTGAAATTTGGTACACTTATGGGTTGAGTGCGTCTACAAGGAGTAGAGTAGGCACATAGTCGAACCACTATATATGATCATGTTCGGGATTTCTATTTGTGAACTTTTTTAATTATGCTTATATGTCTTGAATGTTTAAATATGATGCATGATTAAATGAATGTTTACAATTGACAGGAATCACATCTCGCACACTCTAGTTGTTTAACTTGCATATCTAGTGTAACCATATGATTGGACCCTCTATTGGCTTGAAAGCCTTTATAGTTAAAATTTCTTTGCTTAGTTTAATTGCAAATTAGTCTAAGTTAGGAAATTAGATTTTAAATTGTCACAAATTTTAAATGGTCCTAATCACCCCCAAACACCCCCTCCCCCTCCCCCCTCCCTTTTAGGACTTAGTCTACATTCTATAGCTCTGCCATATTCTGCACTTAGACACATTGTGAAACATTAACCGTAATTTTAATTGTGTCTGTGATGTAATAAGATTACCACCATTACGCATGCAAAAGCTTGGTGGAGCTAAGGAATGAAGGTTATGTCCTAGGGGGTGATTAGGGCATATTTACAAAATTTGCCTTCTTAAAATAGCAATTGCTTAAATTAAACTAAGTAGGGAAATTTAACTCTAAGGCTTCTAAGCCTATAGAATGTCCAATCACATAGATTACAGATGATTTGCAAATAATCAACTAGTCTATATTAAGATAGTGTACATGTGTGTGTGGAATGTTCTACCTATCAACACTAGGCATTTATCTAATCATGCATACGTAATTAAGCATTCAAACATGTAAGCATAATTAAACAAGTGCACACATAATATTCCAAAACACAATCATGTATAGTGGTTATTCACAACCCCAAGTGTAGGGTTGCAATGTAGTAATAATCTCATTAAGACCAAGGTCGAATCCACGGGGATTGATCTTGTGCGTTTCTGAAATTACTGAGAAGTAGAACTAGAAGAAGATGTGAAACTAATTTTGAAGTATTTGAGAGAGTAATTGTGAATAGAGTAATTAAAACTAAGAATTTAAAGGTGGGAACTAGGGTGTCAAGGATCCACTTGTAATAATCAGGCAGCCCTCGTGCTTTATTCAAGTAACTCAACTAGAATTGGAGTCCTATCCTATCCAATTGGAAAATATATCGAGAAAAATAAATCTGAATTTTCATTGATCTAATTCTCAATGAAAGAAAACTATGATAATTGGCAGGGATATCATCACCAAACCATGCCTAGGAGACAATAACAAACAACAAGATTTACCAATCTCATAATCTCAAAGCGAGAGAATTGTGAAGATTAAGAAGGATTCCATCACCCTATCATGCCCAAGGGACGATGGTGAACAACAGGACTTACTAATTTCACAATCTCAAATCAAGAAAAGAATATACTTAAAGCTATTGCAAATCTACTGTAACTTGAGTAACAATAACCATTAAAAACTGAAAGTATTCCTTAAATATCAAATTAGAATCCATGGAATTCAACATAAACATAAATTAAAGCAATAAAAACATCTTATTATGCTACAAGCTTCACCTCTTAGCCCTGGTTAAGAGGTTTAGCCAACCATAGACGTGATTGGAACTAAAACACTAGAAGAAAGCATGAAAATAACTAAGGAAGAAGAAGAAATACTCTTGGCGACGGCTTCTCCACCCTTTTGCTCTACTCCTTAAACCCTATAAGATACCTAGGAACATCCTAGGGAGTCCTATTTGTAGTTGTGGAACTCCAACTTTCACACCTAGTTGGAAAATTATAGAAACCGCCTCAAATTTACGCAGTTTGCTAAAATAGACTTCACTCTGTGCACTTTCACAAAATGACCTATAGTTCTAGAATATGCTTTTTCAAGACGATTTCGGGATTCCTTTTCTTCATTTCAAATCTTTGATTCTCTTCATTCCTCACTTGATTTTCTTGGATCTTTGGCATGTGAATTCTTCAATCTTGGTCTCTTAACACCCATCTTTAAGGCACACATCCTAGTCCGTACCATTCCATAGACTCTCGCGACCCTCCCTGTTGAATTTCAATAAACTGTAACATATAATTGACAATTGCGCGTAACCCTAAGTTGCATCCTATAGATCTGAGTCGACTTAACCCGAGACTTTTACCATTGCGACCGCGCCATCGCTGAGGATCCAACGCTACATCTTACACGCCAATACAATATCCAGGCCAAGAGTTATGGGCCCGCATTCATCTCAAGTAAAATGTCGTGCATTGCAAATTACGAAAGAATCTTTACCCAATCTATCACATTAATCAATCAACACTAGTTAAGTACACCTCCCATCACAACCCATCCCTCTCTTACACAAGTCATCCCTAAAGTCAACCCTCATGTCACTCACCCATCCCTTTACATCTCACCGCCTCTCTCTCTCTCTCTCTCTCTCTCTCTCTCTCTCTCTCTCTCTCTCTCTCTCTCTTTCTCAATCCATTTCCCAAGCAACCCAAGGGAGAAAACGTCCAAGCTCTTCCCAAAGAGAGTCAAGTGTGGCCCACTTCTTACCCCCCTCATCTCTCATCCCAACCCTTCAATCTTTATCATCCTCCATCTAAGTTGAAGCTAAGGAGATAAGGAAGCTATAGAACCAAGAATATTAGCAATCAGTGAGTGTTTTGTAGGAGTAAATTTATATTTTGATGATGGGCCAAGTGGGGCCTATCGATCGATGGTATGGATCTTACTTTGGACCCTAGGTGTGGCCGATGGCCCACCATGATTCATATGTTCATCCCATAATAGTGCTATTCTCCATGGTCCCCATCATGATATTTATTTTTTAGTGTAAAAAGGTCATCTAGACCTTGCATTTTTGGTGGAAAAAGGGATCTCCACTGTTGATTTTGATTGGTGGGCCCACATGTATTGGGACCCACTAGATGTATGTTTTGTATAAAAGGGAGGGCTCATAGTGGCGGAGCCCTCCATCGCACGTCTCTCTCTCTCTCTCTCTCTCTCTCTCTCTCCTCTCTCTCTCTCTCTCTCTCTCTCTCCTGATTGCATGGCCCACCTATGGTGTATGTATTTTATTCATGTCGTCCACCAAGTGGGACGCACCCACTGTCCAACCAAGGCCCACTTTGCTGTCTACCTTCCTGTCTGTTTGGGCAAGCCCTGTTGGAAGGGAAAACACAAATAGTAACTTGATCCAAACACGTGTGGCCCACCCATGTGGGACCACCATGATGCATGTGATTGATCCACACCGTCCAGCCTTCTGGACGGTGTGACCCACCTCAATGTATGTATCTTACATCCAGGTCGTCCATCCAGCGCACCTGGACGCTAGAGACTTTAATATCAAAAAATGTACATATATATATATATATATATTAATAATATAATAATATATTAATATAAATTATGGTGGGCCCCACGTGGGACCCATCTGCAGTAGAAGCAAATTGGCTAGTGTATCTCACATCAGCTATATAGCTGCAGTATTGACGTCAGAAGTTTTGTGGGTCCAATCATAAGGTATGTGTTATATCCACACTATCCACCTGATTGGATGGTGGGACCCACCCTGCACGTGTGGGGTCTCCACCATCTAATTGGGACGTGGACCCCACCATGATGTAGGCTTTAATCCACACTGTCCGTCGTCCAACAGCAGAACGGTGGGACCCACCATGTTAAGTGTTTTATCCACGTTGTCCACTGTCCAGCAATGGGTGGTGGAGCACATTGATACATGTGTTTTATACTCACCGTCCATCTGAACGGTGAGATGCCACCGTGACGTATGTGCTGAATGCACACCATCCTCCCAAGGGCCACCGTGATGTATATATTTATCCAGCATCGTCTACACATGGACAGTGAGACCCACATGAGGTAAGTGTTTTATCTACATTGTCCATCTGATGGGCCCATCTTGACGTATGTTATCCCGCACTGTCCAGGGGCCAGGACAATGGGGCCCTGACTTAATACACGTGTGGCATCCACACCGTCCAACGGTATGGACGGTGGAAGCCACTATGATGTATGTGTTCTATATCCACGCCATCTGTCCATTTTGCTAGACACAGGCCCACTTACTGTACACACAGTGCCTACCTTCTGTATATGCAGGGCCAACCTGTGACGTGTTTGAGGCCTGATGTGATGTATATGTGGCCCATATGTTGAGGCCCATTGTGATGTATTTAAGGCCCAAGTATGAGGCCCATTGTGATTTATTTGAGGCCCATGAGTGAGGCCCATTGTAATGTATGATGAAGCCCAATGTGATGAATGAGAGGCCCATATGATGAGGACTATTGTGATGTATTTGAGGCCATTTGAGGCCCATTATGTTGTATATGTGGCCCATGTGTGAGGCCTGATGTGATGCATATAAGGCCCATATGATGAGGTCCAATGTGATGTATATGAGGCCCATTGTGACGTATTTGAGGCCCATAGATGTGGCCCATTGTGATGTATTTGAGGCCCAAGTATGAGGCCCATTGTGATTTATTTGTGGCCCATGAGTGAGGCCCATTGTGATGTATTTGAGGCCTAAGTATGAGGCCCAATGTGATCTATATGAGGCCCATGAGTGAGACCCAATACGATGTATATAAAGCCCTTGTGTGAGGCCCAAGGTGATGTATATGAGGCCCATTGTGATGTGTGATTCCACCCGGATGTATGTAATGATGTTTATGATGCCCATCCATGTTCATAGCTGATATTAAATGGGCCATGCCTTGAGAGAAATGATGGTTTAATGTCCACATTGTAAGAACAATGATGGTTTAATATCCACTTTGTAAGTGCAATGATGGTTAAATGTCCACATTGTAACTCTCCCTAGGGCCCATTGTTATGCCTGTCCTCGTCTCTCCTTAATGGGCTAACCCAAATCGTTGGGCCTCCATTGATAATTATATTACCTATCTTTCTCTTGCTTAAGTTATCCCAATTCATTAGGCCCCCATTTGATAATGATGCTTTCCACCATACCCTGTACGACCACCCATGAATTGGAGCCCATCTTGTGCTCGTACCGAACCTCCCATAGGGAATGTGGCCCACCAGATGCATGTGTTTGTCCAAGCTTAGTAACCCAAACCCGAGGCCCACTTAGATGATGAGCAGGACCATTTGTAGGGTTACGTAGTCTTGGATGTGTGGATCCTACCAAGGGCCACCTTGTATTCGTATCAGGCCCTCAAAGGAAAGCCCAATTGTCACGATAAAGGGAGTGAGGAAGCCCACTTGTTGTATACCCACTTGACTCGCCCCATGATACATATCTTATCCTTGTATCCAGTTGCTAGGAGCTTAGTGTCACGTGTATATCATCCACACCATCCATTTACTTCTTTGGGACAAGTGTAAGGCCTATCCTTAATGCTAGTACACCATCACCTCTTGCCATATATGGGAGAATATGCGGTACCAGATTTAGTATATCCATTATGTAGAGCGTATCTCGATTGATGGGTTAGACCCGCCGTCCTTCTAGTGGACCTCGTCTTGGGATATATGATATATTAGTGCTTTGAGAGGCTAATCTAACATAGGACATACCACATGGACTCCTATATTTGTCGGAGGGGCATATCGTTTAGCTCCTACTATTTGTATGTGATATGCCGAAGATGGTCGATTGTGGATTATTGTTGTCTGCCCTATCAGGTAATCATGCCTATGTACTTTATTACATCATGATATATGCTCATACGCATCATATGTATGCTCGTTATGAGGAGTGATTGATCATAGCATATGTCATTGGGTTGGTTTACTTTAGGACTCCTTGTGAAACGGAGTTGCCCCACATGAGTGTGCGGTACGTGCAGGTTTAATGCATGACTGGATGATATGACCTATGCATCTCGTATTTTGTGATATGACCACCGTATGCCCTAGCGACATCAGGGTCATAGCCTCCACAAGCATATCGTGGATGGCCATATGAGACACAGGAAATCTTTTTCTACATGGGGTTCTATAGATATCCTTGGGTCAAATTCCCTAAACCCTCTTAATTCCAGAGGACGCTCTAACGTATAGATCGAGTGGAAATACATGAGCGCATGAGGGCCGTATACCAGTAAGCCACGTCTCCCACTATGTTGTGGTCGGTTGGAAAGGGGTGTGGCCTTACCTGCCTGAGGGAGTAGGTAATGTTAGGCTGAGTTTGATCAACTGATAAATGCGTCCGCTATCGATTAGGTAGGTCGATATTGGTGGGTAGATAGTGAAGTCTCTTCTACTTACCCAATTGTGCGCTTGATGAGGTGGCAGGTGGCGAAGAGTTTACTAGACTCCGGTGATGATCCTAGAGAAGTACGGTACTGATATGTGGACTTATTAAGCAGGAGTTATATACTCAGCATTTTACTCATTCATTCATTTATTCATTCACTATCCACTTAGGCTGGTGGTGCGCATATTTCGACAAGAAAACATGTCACGCCCTAAACTCAGAAATCGGATTCACAAGAACCCCGATCGTTGAATACGGTACCGACAGCCTCCGTAGTACTCCATTCTCTGCTCCTAGCGTCCGTATGCCAGATTTCGATCCCGGGATCCTACAAGGAGGATTTTTTTTATACATTTATCTCATAATAAGCATAACCACAAGTATACCCAAATCATAAAAGCAACATCATCATCACATATCCACTAATATAATCATTTGAATACGATACTGAAAGGAAATACATATATCGAAAATCAAACTCCAGAAGACCGCCGCACGCTCCAAGCTCAACACTGTTGCAACCTAACATCATATGCACGCATCTATCGTGCATGCGCTTATAGAAAGCTTAAAGGGTGGTATAAGTATGTGCACAAGGTAAGTGCCAAGTATTCAACGCAATGTCATAATCATACAATGTCGAAATAGGCGCAAGGTCATGAATCATACGTTATCAGAGTAAGCGAAAATACTGAAAAGTCCATGAGTCAAGCAATATCAGAATACGTAATACAGATCAACTATATAAATGAGGAACAATATCAGAATACGCGATACAGATCAACTATACAAATGAGGAGTCATAAAGAATCAAATATCAGATGCTGTATTTAAACCATATAAATGTAGAAACACAGGTAACCCAAAATGTCATATTCCGCGAATGTAATGCAATATGCGGTGCGAATAGAATGACCATGCTGGAGTGTGAAGTCAGGATGATAGTACGTAGTATCTCAGGCGATGGGGTCCATCATAAGAGACTTCTATCTAAACCAGTCTCATACCTAAATTTGGATATTCAGACTCAATGTAGTAAACTCCTGATCTCAGGTTAGTCGCGCACCCCAACTGAAATCCTGGCCATTACGAAAGTTCACATAACAAATAGTTACGCACCACCAGCCCGAGTGGATAGTGAATGAATGAATGAATGAGTATGCAAATCATACTCAATAAGTCCACATATCAGTACGGTTCATCTCTGGGATCGTACCATGGTTTAGTACACTCCAAATGGCACTACCACTCTCCCAGCCGCACAATCCAAGTGAGCGTAAGAAACCTCACTATCTGCCTGGCTAATAGTTTGTCAATACCTATTCGGCACGTCGATAGTGGACCCATTCCTCGAGCTGGTCAGACTTAACCTAGCAATGCCCCCTACGCTCGGGCAGGTAATGCCACACCCCCTCCCAACCGACCATGACATAGTGGGAGACGCGGCCTCCTGGTATTCGTCACTTGGTCTCGACGTTGGGGCGTCCTCTGGTACCAAGATGATTTTAGGAATTTTCACCCAGGGCCATCTATGGCAGCCCGATGCTAGAACAAACTTCCGATGCCCCGTCTGGCCATCCATAATATGCCTATAAAGGCTACGGCCCTGATTTCACTAAGACGTATAGTAATCATAATACAAGATGCATAAGTCATACAATCCAGTCATGCATCAATCCTGCGCATACCGTGCGCTCATGTGAGATAACTTCCGCCTATCAGGGAGTCTCATAATAACATACTCAATGACATATGCAATGATCAACCACATCTCATAGCAAACATGCAGATGATGCGTATGAGCATGTATCATGATGCTATACTGTCATATACTCATAATCGGTATCAATAACCAGCATCGACAATCGACCTCGACAATGTGGACATTTAACCAACATTGCCCTGAAGGAATGACCCACATAAAGCCTAACATATAATAAAACTATGGCCTCACACAAGGGCCGAATATACAACACCATGGGCCTCACTCAAGAGTTTAATACACATCACGATGGGCCTTTCACATGGGCGTAACATATATCACAACGGGCTCCATTGCCTAACCCTCAAATGTATCACAATGGGCCTCATCACATAAACCTCATATTCATCACATTTAAGCCTTAAACACCGACTGAATACACATCATAATGGGCCTCAAACACGGGTCGCATATACATCACATTGGGCCTCAAACACGGGTCGCATATACATCACACAGACCAAATACACATCACAATGGGCCTCAACTACGAGTCGCATATACATCACATTGGGCCTCAAACACGAGCCGCATATACATCACACAGGCCGAATACACATCAAAATGGGCCTTAACTACGGGTTGCATTTACATCATATAGGTCTCGACAATCGGCCTTGACAATTGAAATTGGCCTCGACAATCGGAGTTGGCCTATACAATCGATCTCGATAAATCGGAATCGGCCTCGATACTCGGCCTCGACAATCGGAATTGGCCTCAATACTTTGTCTCGACAATCGAGATCGATCGATAATCTGAATCAGCAAATTGGTCACATCAATCAGAATTGACAATCAGCCACGACAATCGGGATCAATCGATAATCGAAACTGGCAAATCGGTCATGACAATCGGGATCGATCGATAATCAGAATCGGTAAATCTGCCATGACAATCAGATCCATTAATAATCAAAGTCGGCAAATCAGTCACGTTAATCGGCAATTGACCACGACAATCGGGATCGATCGATACTCAGAATCGGTAAATTGGTCTCGACAATCGGATCGATCGATAATCAAAGTCGACAAATCAGTCACGTCAGTCGACAATCAACAATCAGCCATAACAATCGGGATCGATCGATAATCAGAATCGGCAAATTAGTCAAAACAATCGGATCGATCGATAATCAGAGTCAGTAAATCGATCACGTTAATCGGCAATCGGCAATTGGCCACGACAATCAGGATCGATCAATAATCAGAATCGACAAATCGATCACGACAATCAGATCGATCGATAATTAGAGTCGGCAAATCGGTCACGTCAATCGGTAATCGACAATTGGCCACGACAATCGGGATTGATCGATAATTAGAATCGGTAAATCGGTCATGACAATCGGATCGATCGATAATTAGAGTCGGCAAATCGGTCACGTCACTCAGTAATCAACAATCGGCTATGACAATCGGGATCAATCGATAATCAGAATCGGCAAATTGGTCACGACAATCGGATCGATCGATAATCAGAGTTGGCAAATCGGTCACGACAATCGGGATCGATCGATAATCAGAGTGGACAAATCGGTCACGTCAATCAAAATCGGCAATTGGCACGACAATCAGAATCGATTGATAATCAGAATCGGCAAATCGGACACGACAATCCGGATCGATCGATAATCAGAATTGGAAAATTGGTCACGACAATCGGATCGATCGATAATCAAAATCAGCAAATCGGTCACGTCAATCAGAATCGGCAATCGGCCACGATAATCGGAATCGATCGATAATCAGAATCAGCAAATCGGTCAGGACAATCGGGATCGATCGATAATCAAAACAGGCAAACCGGTCACGAAAATTGGGAACGGCAAGAATGGGCTTAACGAGGCCTAAGGGAAGGTCACAATGAGGACATCTAACCATCGTTGCCCATCAATGTGGCCATTAAACCAACATTGCTCCCAAGGAATGCCCACATAGAGCCATACGTATAGTAGGCCTAAGGCCTCACACAAAGGGCTAATATACCTCGCAATGGGCCTCACTCAAGAGCCACATATACATCACATCGGACCTCTCTATATGGGCCCTACATACATCACATTGGGCTTACCAAATGGGCCGAAGATACATAATAATGGGCCTTATATACATCAAGTGGGCTGTTTTACGTGGGCCGCACCAACGGGCCTCGCACAAATGGGCCACAAATACATCAAGTGGGCCACATCACATGGGCCTCAACAATGAGCCTCATATACATCAAGTGGGTCGCATCACTGGGCAACACTAATGAGCCCACACTACACCAAAAACGTCATTTAGAAACGGTTTAAAACCGTTCCTAAATCCCTTAGGAACGGTCTTAAACCGTTCCTAAAAGAGGCGTCGCATAGAATCTGGAACGGTTCCATACCGTATCAAGTGCCGTTTCAAATTTTAAGAACAGAATCTTAGGAACGGTTTCAAACCGTTCTCAACGGTCAAATTTTAGGAACGGTCCTAAACCGTTCTCAACGGTCAAATTTTAAATTTTGGGCCCCGTATTTTTCATTATTTCGAATGGCCAATAAAAGCAGTACACCTGTTTTTATATTTAAAAACCAAAGAATATTATATACAATTAAAAATTAATACTGAACAAATTGGTTACAACTTTATAATAAAAATTATATATATTTACAACAATTAAGTCTACAATTGAATGAATACTACAAAAAAAAAAATCCTCCATGATGTGCTATACTCCTAGAGAACACATGGTCCTCTCTGGTTGCACCATGACTTGCGATGCACTCTGAAAGAGGAACTTGTCTTTGCATTGCATATCAGGTAGAACTTTTTGGGCTTGCATTGTAACTATAAAAATCAAAACAAAGACCATAAGCAATTTGATTAGCCAAAAAACAACATAAAGATTCAAAAACTAAACAAAAGAGTGACTATTCAACAACAAAAACTAGAGGATCACCTATGACGTTGCATGTCGTCCCAGGCAAAACAATGCCTGTGTTAGGATGCACAATGTTTTTTTGGATTGGTTATTTTAACCTGAAAACAATAAGGCAAAAAAAAAAAAAAAAAAAAAAAAAAAAAAACCATGATGGGTAATATCAGATCAAGAGGTGGAACCACCAGTACCATTACAGGGTCAAACAAAAACAAGTCAAGCCTTTCGATCAAAGCATCACATGATACCTCAAAAATAAAACACATAGATTTCTTCTTTTGTTCTAGCAAGAAATCTATACGTGTCAATGTATAAATATGCGAGATATCACTGAAACCATACACCACCCATAGCGAAAAATAGTTGCGGTAGAGATGGTCAGAATTTCTTACGTTTACTGCTTCCTTCTCGTCCTGTCTTTTCCTCGGGTTTTCTTCTGATCTGTCTTTAAAGAAGTAGATCCAAGCCGTTCATTTGGTGGTAGACCTACTATGAATATGCACTGCCGAGGAAAAGGACCACTCCACTAATCAAGTGGGGCACACATCTAACTTGTCGAGTGGAGAAGACCATCGGATAGGATGAGCCTAACATAGAAATTACATGGCCCAAAAATAATCCTAATTGGATAATCACAGCCACAATTAAGGGAAATCACAGGTGTACCATCCATTTTCTAGGTCTTCATTCAGATGGCTGTGATCATCTCATCAGATCATTTTTTGGTCCTTGTTGAATCCCATGTCCAATTTTCCAGCATGATTGTAGGGTGTATTCATGTATCTAAGGATACAACGCATCACCATATTAATACTCTCTCACTCTATAAATACATGAGATTTCCACAAACCATACACATCCACCCCACTACAAATCTGACCTGTTCTTTTTCCCAAGCTCTTTTTCTTTTTCTCACACACATACCCCACACACTCACGCTGGTGGAATTAAGCTTATCCCATGGTTACAGGGAACAATCCCTGCCATGAATCTCATCCCACCTAATCATTTCCAATGCAACTGGCCAAACAGGCCCTAAGTGTAATCTTCCAAACTTATTAACAAATTCCTTTTTTTTTTTTTTAAAGGGCGGTCTTGTGATTTGTGTGAGGCTGTTTTGGCTGTTTCTATTTGGTAGAATTATTAACAAATTCCGTTATTCAGCAAAACGGGCAGGTGGAGATCTTTACATCATCTTCATCTGGGAATTTAGTGGTGCAAGGAGACCCCCAAAATGCTATCAAATGGCAAGTTCTACAGGTTCTGAACTGTGGAAATTGCCTTCTAATTTTGGTGAAATTCATGATTTAGCTTCTAACCATGGCAGATGCACAAGAAACATAGCAACAGTGTTCATGTAAGCCTGGTAGATGCACAGGAAACCAGTTATTGAAGCCGGTCTTTTTCTTTGTTTATGGCATGGATTCATCAATTGTCATATACTTTTGCTCATCTAAGAAGCCACGATGCTCCCATCAACAAGCACACATCACTATCTTCTCGCATGAAAACATAACTCTTAATATAAAACACACCTCATAAGTTTTTCCTGCGGGAACAATTGCCTCCTTATAGTCATCCTTTTTCCTGTAAGAAAGATCACAGGAAGCAATTTTCAGTTGAAGTGTGATGTCTAATGCCACAAACCACATGCGAATACAAAATAAGCCAAACCATAAACACTTCAATGAGTAAAAATCTACCTTGATTCTACTGCACCAGCATCCTCTGCTGAAATAAAGAAGGGAGCCTAAGACTAATAACACTATAAGTTATGATAGGAACTCTTATACTACAAATATGATGACCAAGTGACCACCTGTAAAAAGAAAAGAAACAGAATAATTTTACATAATGTGTTGGTGCCAAAAGGATGGAGAACATAAATAAATACTCACCAATCACATTCCATTCCAGCTCCAGATGGAATACCGAATATGCACAAAAATCATCTAAGCAGAAGCCAAGATCATCCACAAATGAAGGTTAGCAAGATTTTGAAAATTAAATTAGAGAATGATTGAGTATGAACATTACAACTGCAAACATCAGTGTATGCAAACAGCTACCTCCCAAAAATAAAAAATTAAACGGGAGTCTGGTTGTTGAGATCACTCCAAATAAGAAAAGAAGAAGAAGAAGAAGAAGAAGGTAGTAAGGATGATTAATTTAACATGACAAATATTAAAAACTAGCATTAACAGTGCCAACCTTCGCTTTTGGAATGAGACGGCCCTTGGATTCATGCTTCATGTCAACTGTAGACATCAAAATCGCTATTGAAGATGGACGGCTGCCCCAGCTTAGTGTACCCCTACATATACACCAGAAGCCACGTCACTGCATCTATTAGAATTTTGAGCACAAAAAGAGCTTACTGGACCAGAATACATGATATCAATTTCCAAATCGATAAGGATGTGTGAAAGGAGACAACTATCAACACCCAATCGATCTATTCTTTGTTATACAGTAGTACAAAGTGGTAGTATTGTATAATATATGTAGAAATCATTAGATTATTCAGCAGTCAATACACTCATCACCATCAACATCCGTACCAAAGCATGTTGTCCCAGCTGTTTACCCACGCGTGCATTCTTCCATTTCACATCATTCATCACAGCCTTGTCCCACCTTTCCTTCTGCATGTGCATGTTTATGTGTCTGTGTGTATATGCATATAACATGCCCACTCATGGGCAGGTTAGCATTGAGCCCAAAGACTTCAAGTGACACATGGGGCAGTTCAATCATTAATCTGGAATGTCCAATCATTCCATACCACCATTGGCAGGTCAAAATGCAAAAAACACACTGATTCAGTGATTCTAACTCATTGAATGTGAATATTTTATTACAACCATCCATTTTTATGAGCCATAGATAGGATAGGTGGCATCATATGTCCATAGTGCTTGCTGTTGATTGATTTCCTCCAATCCAGCTACAAACAGAGTGCCCATATAAAACTAGTCCTAGAACTTCATTTTAAAATATTGCAATAAGCTTTACATGGAAGGTTGCAGGCCATGCCCTCTGTCAGCTGCACACCATAAAACAGTGAAGGTTTGATCCTCTGTCTGGCATCCGTACTACATGAGTGTCAAATTCAAGAACACAAATACAAAAGAGCCCAAGTTACTGTCACTGACCATAGTAAACGTCTTCCCAGTGCCAGTTTGACTATATGCGAAAATGCATACATTATGCCCATCAAGTGCAGATTTGAGAACTGGCTTGACTTCTATGAAAACATCTTCTACAAAGTTTGAAAGAAGCAGAATCTTTTATTTTAGGAAAAAAGAAAGGAAGAAAAAGAAGGAAAGATTAAGAAAAATAGTCTAATAAAAAAAATCCTACTACCAAATCAGGAGTACGTATTACGCTTATGAAAATAAGCTTTTGTGGAGCAAATTAACCAACAAAATGGTTTGCAGTATTCAAAGAACTACAGAATTGAATTCATATCAGACTAGCATTATTCAGTATGAAACTGAAATCAAGTTTCAGGAAAATAACCATTGATCTTACCAAAACTTTTGGAAGTCAAAGATAGCTACCATTACACAAAATCAAAGTACAAAATCAAAGATAGCTACCATTACCAAATGCATCTAATGTCAAGTCTCAAGAAAAAAGAAAAGGAGAAATCTTCAGAAAAAAGTAAAATGTCCATCATAACCCTCCAAAATTGTCAGTTAGTCTAATGATAATCCTATCATATTGAAGAAAATTTCAAGTTTTAGAACATGCAAGAGGACTGAAAGATTTTATTAGCATGCTTACTTGAAAAGAGATGCAATAGTATCAATGGTACGAGAAAATGCAAGCGATCTTATCATGGACTGATTTCATAAAGGCCTTGTGCATCCATGTTAGAACAACTAAATACAGAGATTTTTCATGTTCTATTATCAAAATGGATGCCTCTACGGATGCGAAAACACAACTATCAGACAACTTTCGAGGGGCTCACAAATCAAGTTAAAAGATGGACGGGAACGGGGGTTGTGGGTTACTTCATTAGATGGTTAAAAGAAAATTAAATGGTGCTGAAAGCCAAATGTTCCAAAATAGATATCCTCATATAAATAGACGATAGAAATTCGAGTTGCTAATAGTGGAAAAAGCAATCTTTAGTTGAAGATATCCTCATATAAATAGACGATAGAAAAGCATATGCTAGAAGGGAACACACAAACAAAATAGACAGTAACACTTCAACAACAGGATGAATTAACACAACTGCATTTTCAATTGCACAATTGTCAGCAAAACCGCATATCACGATTCACCAACATTCCAAATTCCAAATTTCAATTGTAGGCTGTCAAGAAGATGAGATTTACAGTCTCAAGAAGATGCATTATCTTGCCTTCCCAAATCAAAAATTGAAAATATCAGACTGATGCCACTTATCCAATCAGACCCATCAATCAAATTCCATAAAAAATCAAACAACCTCTTGAATAATTTGAACCTCCTCATTTTTAGTATCCTTTATTTACTATATTTATATATTTAGTTCGAACTTCCTTATTTTTCCTAGATGCCTTTTCCTCCTTATCTTCTCATCTTACATTAATTAGATTATCTGACAGTTACCATGAATGTTTCAAGTGCCTATACTAGCTACAAAACATGCATGGAAAGACCACTTAGCTGCAGATTGTTTCCAGAAGCATCAGACATGCATCAGGGCTCATTCATTAGTTCCCAAGCGAAGATGGTTGGATCTTCTCTGTATTCAATTCCAGTAATGATTTTTCTCTTTGACAGTGCATCAAATTGAAATCAGGAAGGGGCACTCCTGACCTGTACCTGACACATTGCTAAATAAGTACATATCATAGGTTCTTCATATCAGTCATTGATACATTGCTAAATGCCACACGGAAAAAATACATATAGGATTCTTTTAGCAAGATTCGGTTTAGCCCAACCTGTGAATGCCTCTGGTATGCCTCGTGGTATGGTTATTGATGAAAATTCCTCTGAAAAAACATGAGATGCACTCTCCCCATTTTTCAATTCAGATAGGTTCAAGTCTGACTTGAAGCCATCTTGGTAGTGTTTTGGGGTGGAAGTGCACCCTCCTCAGGTGTCGTTTCAGGAAGAACTGCCTGACCCATACAAGAACAGATGGATGCAGGTATCCGATGCAGTGGTGATCTGAGGTACATCCAAACAGGCTCTTAGACAACAAACTAGATGCTCTTGCAAAGAAATTAGAGTTATGATGAGTCATGTCAACAACTTGCTTAGCTGTAGAAGCGTCTTTCTTCTTCTTCTTCTTCTTCTTCTTCTTCTTCTTCTTCTTTTTTTTCTTTTTCTGAGTGGAGGAGGTTTTGGATTTGGGGGATTGGATTAGGAAGGGGCACTCCTGACCTGTACCTGACACGGGCAGGTGGGCAGGTGGATCAGGCCATCCATCTAATGGATCCTGTCCCTTGATAGCCAGCAGTTGAAAACCATTCTAAGCAGATGATCATATTCATATGGACAGTGGCCTTAAAATGGATGACGGATGAAAATAGAATCAGGGACAGCTGATGGCTAGGATTGTCCGTTCCCGGTGATTTTCGATCATGGCCCATCTACCAAAAAACCAATTGTTGGAAGGCCTGGCTTCACCTCCCCAAAAGCCACACATCAGGAATTGGGTGGTGGACACTCTTTCTTGATCTCCAAAAGACAGATCAGAGTTGCCTTTTATGTATAAAGTTACTTCCTTGTCTTAAATAAAGTAGTGCAAGGGTGTACCACCAAATCAGGTTGGTGAGCCTTCAAATCAAGCTTAAATGCTTGCAAAAGAATAAGAAGAAAGTGAAAATGTTGGGTGATAATGCTTCCATGCTCGTGCTAATTCCCAAGGATGGTGTTGCATTCATGCAAGTTCCATGCATTTTCTCCGAATACCTTTACTAAATTAATGAAAATCTACGTTTACTTTCACCTTAGAAAGAGCATTTAGATATTTTCTGTGTGATCTAACATCAATGTCACTTTTTCAGCTTGATCAGAGTAGCACCTGTATGAAACCCTGATATCTACTTCAAATCCACCTTCACCTTATATCACTTCGAGTTTCGAGGTAAATCAGCAACGATCTCATCTTAACCTTCAAAATAAAAATAAAAAATGCCTACTGTTTAAACCTTCCTACAGCCCACCTAGATGTTTATATTCACATCTAAGTCGTTCACAAGGTTAGCACCATAGGCATCAACAGAGAACACAAATATCATCCCCAATCTAAAGCCTCTGTGGCCCCACGAACGTTAAACCCCATCATTTCCTGTGGGGTGGCCCACTTGAGCTTTGGGCATACCTCATTTTAAGAAACCCCACCCAAAAATGTAGATAATACTTCAAGCAATCACAGCAAATTCTCAAAATCAGCATCAGATCAACCCAATGAAGTATTGTAAGTGGAAACAGAGTGCATCGGAGGGTCACCTAGGCCCATCCAGGAACCAACTAATGGTCCAGATTGGCCAAACGTGACTGGTGGGAACCCGATTCCCCCAGCCACATGGCAGTGATCTGGGCCAACAGATGGGGCCGGCTTGCTAAGGTGGCAAAAAATGACTTGAAAATCTTAAAATACGGCTAATAGAAATCTGATTCCCACTAGCCCTGAAATGACCACTTATCAGCGGCACATACTGGTATCACCCCAAGCATCTTGAAAATGTGCTGATATGCAATGTCAGCTACTGGAAAACAACAAAGAGTGATAAGAACGGCTTCGAAGAGAGTTTTCGAGAGGTTTGGGAGGGTTTTGCGAGTTCTAATGATGGATGATGAGATAGGATGTACCCTGATGTGTTGAGTTTGTTGTTGCAACAACACCGAAATCGTTGAAGAACAAGGGGAATGCCAGTCGCGCACGCTATCCAATTCTCACATTGCAAGCCGAATGGATGTTTTTGCTGAAACAGACAGTCAATCATTCTGCTGTGATTAGTGCAGATTTGAGAACCACAACAGTTTTAGGTAATTGATATGGGCCAGAGAAAGGTCAGCAAAATGAAAAGCATCCGGCCGTAGCACCATCAATACTCACCTTCCTCCAGGCTCAGATGCCCCCGATCGGCTCTCAAGAACGGCGGCAGCCAGAAGATCGCCGACAGCAAGATGGCGACACCGAGGATGAGCGCGGCCGCACACCAGAACCCGACTAATCTCCCGATCCGGCACCGTGGCGGCCCAGCATTTCCTTCGGAGAGTGAGAGGGAGATCGAGGGAGAGGGAAAGTGAGAGGGAGATAGAGAGAGAGAGGGGGTCGAGATCGGAAGAGGGAGAGGGAGATCGAGAGAGGGAGAGAGATGGAGATCGAGAGAGAGGGAGAGTGGAGACGGCGGTTTGCGAAATGAAGCTCTTAGGGCTTCTGGCGTAAGAAAATAGGTTAAATGAATCGGTAGTCTGCGGTACATATAGAGCAGTGTACCTCTCGGGCCTTGTGGGGTCCACTGAGAGGTACCTAACTGAATCCATTCCGTCCATCTGTTTTAAAATAAAATAATAAAACAATATAATAAAAACTAATAAGATCCAATACACAATTGGGATACACCAATAAAATAGTGGAAATAACAAAATAAGTAGCATTGAATTGAGTACGGTGGAGAACCGTTTTCAATCAAAAACGGCTTAGCGCCGTTTCAGAACCAAAGTTTCTGTCGTTCCAGAATAGCGTTTTTGGTGTAGTGCCACATACTCCTAAAAAAAATGAATCGTATATAAAGATCATCTGGACCATACGACAAATAGCAGTGGAGACAATGATTTTCACCATTTAAAATTTCCATGGCCCACCATAGTGTTTATTCTCCATCGCATCGGTTCATACAGTCACAACGACCCGAATCAAGCGGAAAACAAATATAATATTGATTCAGAACTTCCGGGATCTCAAAAGGGTTTCCATGGTAGCCGATCATTCTCCACTGATCTTTGCAGTGTGGTCCACCTGATAGACGGTGTTGATAAAGCACATGCATCACGGTGCATCCCACCGTCCATCTGGACGGCGCAGATACAAGAAATACATTAAAGGCCTGCATCATGCAGAACCCACGGAACTACTGACGTCAGATTCAGCAGTTGATGCTGCTAGAGGTCCACACGTCCCTAAATGGACGGCTTGGATCAACAGATACATCACACGTCCCTAGGTGGACGCCTTGGATCAACGGACACATCACAGTCGGTCCCACAGAATTTGGTGATGTCACTGCATTAGCTATATAGCTGGGGTGGGATACACCTGTCAATCTTATTCCATGGTAGGTCGGTCCCGCGTGGGGCCCACATATATATAATATTATATTATTTATATTAATATATCATATATCATGTACATCAAACGTCCAGCCTCTGGACATCTAATGAAGGACGGTCAGGATATAGACCTCCATTGATGGACGGCTTTACACATAAATCGAGGTGGGCCCCACACATGTGGATGCAAGGCATCCATCTATGTAGGCCCCACGTCCGTGTATTGGACAGACGGTTGGGATATACCGCATACTTTCTGTCAGATCCACAGAACTTCTGATGTTAATCCAGCAGCTAAACTGCTGCTGGACGGTGAGGATTCATGGATATAAAAATATATATATACATTGGTGGGTCCACACGTGTGGGACCCACCAGTAATGAATGGAGGTGGAATATAACATATACCTCATAATCAGCCCACGTGGCTAATGTTAAAGCAGCTACCGTGGCTGCTGGCCATGGACGGCCCACATATATATATATATATTATATATATATATATATATAATATATATATATATATATATATATATTATATATATATATATATTATATATATATATATATATATTGAGGTGGGTCCGCATGTGTGGGACCCACCAACAATGTACCTAGCTGGTATTTGTGTTTCCACTCCATCCAGACGTCCTGGACGTCCAGAGGACGGACGGTCTGGATGGAAGGCGTCATCAAGGTGGGCTCACATCTGACTGGGGACGGATGGCGTGGATACAACGTACACATCAAGTGAGTCCCACGTGATGGCCCACTATGGGTTGGATCAAACCGATATTTATATTTTTCCTTCACCCAGTATCTGCCCAAAAAGGGGCAGCAGCAAGGTGGGCCTCATGATCAAACGGCATTGATAAAACAAATATCATAGTGGGTTCATGATAGGTGTGGATTTAGTGGGTTACATGCATAGAGAGAGAGAGAGAGAGAGAGAGAGAGAGAGAGAGAGAGATCGGATGAGGTGGGAGGAGCTCCGCCACTATGAGCTCCTCCATGATACAATGCTTAGATCAAGATGGGTCCCACCATATGTGGGCCCTCAAATCACAAAAAATTGAAATCATAAAAACACCCACCTTAGGATCTTCTTCTTCATTCTTCCACCAACACGCTGTAGAGTTTCAAGGGAACAAGATTCAACGGTTGAGATCGATTTTAGAGGTTGGGATTGGGTGATAGGAAGGTGGACCACACATGGCTCCTCTCATGGAGATAGCTTGGACGTTGGGTTGCTTGGAATGAGTTTTTGAGAAATGGGAGAGAGAGAGTGTTGTTAGGAGAGAGAGAGAGAGAGATGGGTGATGGAGTGATGGGTGAGGTGAGTGATGGATGTGTAAGAAATTGTTGACTTTAGGGATAGATTGTGTAAGAAAGGAATGGGTTTTGCAAGATTTTGTTGACTTATGGGGTTGCTTGGGGATGGGTGTGAGGTGATATGTACTTGACATGATGGGATTGATTAATTGATTGAGGTGACATGATATAGAGATTCTCTTGGATTTTGCAACGCGCGGTGTCTTTGGGGATTCTAAAACTGATTCAGAATGTAAGATTACGTGATTGCCACCATTCGATCGGCTCAAAACATTATATACAGCCTTGAGACCACAAATGTGAGAGAGAGAGAGAGAGGTGATGGGAGAGAAGTGATAGGAGAGAGGGATGGTAAGTGATGGGAGGGTGTACTTTGTTGTAAGAGAAGTTGACTTTAGGGATGGGTGTTGGTACTTGGGGATGGGATGTTGTACTTGACATGTGAGGTGATTGATGGGATTGATTGATGGGACATTAGCTAGAGATTCTCATGGGTTTTGCAACAAGTGGTATTTTCCTCGAATTGAACGTGGGCCCACATCTCCTGGCCTAGGTATCGTCTCGGCGCGTGAGATGCGGCTTTCTAACCGGGGCAACGGTGCGGTCGCAATGGTACACGTCTCGGGTTGAGCCGACTCTACAATACAGGAAACGACTCAAGGTTGCACACAAATGCCGATTACAGATCGCGAGTTGCCGAAATTTGACCCGGAAGACTGCAAAAGTCTACGAAATGGTACGAGCTAGGGTACAGGTCTTATAGGGTCCGCAATCGACGTGCCGGGTAGATATTGACTGACTACTAGCCAGGCGGATAATGAGATCTCTTCACTTGCATGATTATGCGTTTAGTGGATGGTGATCGCATGTAGAGTGTACTAGACCTCGGCGATGATCCCAGAGATGTACAGTACTGATATGTGGACTTATTGAGCAAGAGTTATATACCCAGCATTTTACTCATTCATTAATTCATTCACTATCCACTCGGGCTGGTGATGCGCAACTAATTAATATGTGTACCTTCACAATGACCAGAATTTTAGTTGGGGCGCACGACCAACCTGAGGTCAGGAGTATACCACATTGAGTCTATTTATCCAAATTTAGGTATGAGACTAGTTTGGATAGAACTCCTTTGTGATAGACCCATGTAGCCTGTGAACTACGTACTATCATCCCGACTTCACGCTCCAGCTTGGTCATTTCATTTGCACCGCATATTGCATTACATCTGCAACAAATAATATTCTAGGTTGCTGCATTTCTGTATTTATATGGCCTAGGACTCGTTAGGATTTGTATATTACATTGCATCCTCATTATATGATATTGGCTTATTATGTTTTTACATCGCATTGCCTGGATAAGGCTAATGGTATTTATGAACTTATCAGCATGTTTCCGCATTGCTCTGATATTGTACAATTTATGGATTGCTAGTATTTCCGTTTACTCTAATATCTATATGCTTGGCAGATGCATCACACGTACTTATAACACCCTTTAAGCCTTCTATAAGCTTATGAATGATAAATGCATGCAGGTGACGTCAGGTTGCAGCAGCGTTAAGCTTGGAGCGTGCAGTGATCTTCTAGAGCTTTGATTTTCGACATATGTATTTCCCTTTCAGCATTGTATTCAGCTGTTTATATTAATGGATATGTGATAATGATGTTGCCTTTATGATTTGGATAAACTTATTAGTATGTTTCTTCAAGATAAATGTACATTGGAAAATCCTCCTTGTAGGATCCCAAGATGGAAATTTGGCGTATGAGCATTGGGAACCGAGAACGGGGTACTACGGAGGCTGTTAGCACCGAATTTAGCAATCAAGAATTTTGCGAGCTCGATTTCCGAGTTTGGGGCATGACAATAACTTAGGTCCAATCTCTATAAAATAGAAGAGTTCAAGCACATCTTCAATGTGAAGGTTGGAATCCTCATAAGAGTGCTAATCTCAAGGAAGATTACTTAGAACTCATTAGAATAAAGGATTGGGATGAAGGATATGAACATGGATTCACCTAAGCGTCTATTGCACCAAAAATCCATAAAAATGCTTAAGAACGTAATGCCCTTTATAAAAAGTTCAAGATCCAACGGTTAAGAAAAAAGGCACTATTGATGCCATCGAAGGTTTCCTCAATGCAATCGGTAAATCGAGATATTTATGTTGATTTCTCCCTAAACATATTCGGGGTACCTTCGATGTCATCGAAGGTGTCCTCGATGCCTTCAAGAAAGTTAGAAATAAATTTAATTTATTGTTAGATAATTCTAACTCTCAATCGATGCCATCGAGGGGTCCTTTGATGCCATCAAACTTACCTTCGATGCCATTAAGAAAATAAGAGCCAATGTCATTTTGTTTTGCTAGATAGTTTTGACTCTTAATCGATGCCATCAAGCAAGCCTTAGATGGCAACTTGATACCATTGAAAAACCATCGAAAACTCCTATAAATCTTTTACATAACAGCTTCACACATCTTCTATCCTTATTTATCATGTTTCACTTATTATTTTATGGCTAAGGGATGATTAACTAGGTATTTCTATTAAGCCTAAATCATTAAGAAGTCTAAGGCTATTTTGGGTCAAGGGTTAGGGTCACCAAGGTACCTCATTTATCTGTTCTTTGCTCCTTTTTGCTTTGTCTTTGCTTGTGTCTTCGGTCTTCACTTTCCAAAGGCTCAATTGACTACATGACATAATGACTCACATGATTGACAAATAGGGTGCAAAAATTAATGCACTTATAATCCATTATATGGGCCCGTAACAACCTGAAATTCTGAGGCCCGAGTCTCTGCTTGCCTTAGGAATTCTAGGTGTTAATCTGAATTGCACATCGTTTAGATCGTGTGATTTTAATTGAATCTACACACTTTGCACACACAAGTACAAATTCATGAGAAGGAAACTTACTGCAATTATTATTCCATGTAAAGGGAAAAAGGTTCAATGAATCATCAAATGCTCTCTCAATGGTAGCTTATTACATTGTACTATGTAAGTAGCATAAAAATAAATGAAATCAGACTGTAGTGCCATTCTCTTTCTCTATTCGTTCGCATCCTCTTCAGAGTGGTTATCGTCCTAATTGCCGCCCTGTATGTTACCTGCAATGTCTATGCAGTTGGAGAGGGTTAATGCCCTGCTCATAGTGGTGGTTGTCCTTTAAAGTTTACAATGATTCAAGTGATTCATAAGAATAATAAAAGGGTACTGATATGTCTCATGCTTCACAAACATGAGTGGTATCAATATGCACAAACAATTTACATGAAATACATGCTTAGTAAAGTATACGTGGTTCATCACACTCAGTGATCAGGTCATAATGTGAAAGATAGTTCGAGATATCCAACTCGCCCCACATTCTCACACTACGGAGATTTGTCGACGTATCCCACATTAACATGAATTTATGCGAACATCTCAAGGTGACATAACAACGCCATTGAGGGATTTACGTGACACGATGTGTTCATGGAGCAACCATTTGCCACATCCAATCCCGAGAAGTAATGTAATACACATGTCAATTTACTTACATCGATTGTGCACCAATTATAACACCCCCAAAATCTTTTCAATCAATACTCAAATGCCCTCATAAAAGACCAAATGAAAAACAGGCATACGGTTAAATTCTCTCGTGCATCCAGTCGTTGAGGCAACCCACAACCATAGAATGGCTTTCCCCAACCATAGCAACCATAAAAAATACTTTAAAGCGAATTACAAACCATTTAAGCATGCTGACAGCCAGATTCAGAAGAATTTGACCAACATGCTGACAAGAAAATCCCCAATTAGCCCAAACGTGATAAAGCATAACCACTCGAAACTTAAAATAGCCCTATCCTTGAAGTCGAGGGCCTTACGCATCGGACGGATGGAGGAGATCCATCAAGAACATCACTGAAGGACCCTCAATAGAAGGTGTGTGTGCGCCTTTTAGTTGCAGCAGCAAACCACCCAAACCAAAGCCTGGTCAAACACGGTTTGACCAGACTGCTCCTGAACAGGAAGGTCCTCGATCTTCCTCCTTTCTCGCTCCTGCCTTCAGAAATTCAAACCAAGCTACAACCGTCGATGTCGATGGGACCCACCACCAAGAGGAGGTGAGTGAATCTGAGTCGTCCATCAGACACAACTCTCACCTCCGAACAAAACACAATAAACCTCGCCCGGAGGGAATCAGAGATGTCCCCACCACTTCGAACGAATAGAGCTTCACACCAAATAGAGTGGCGAAGATGGGGAACTCCTGACCGCCGCACGCCGCTAATCAGAGATGATCTAGACCGTCAAACCTCTAAAGATGGCAACCCTGATCCTTGCCAACAAGGGAAAAGTTGGGTCAAACAAGGAAGAGGAGGCGTGTTGTCGTCTTTCACTCCAACACAATTCCACCATGCGAAAAGATGCTACTCGAAAACCTTCTGATAAAACCCATCCAAATCACCGATTCTAGGGGCCAGAGATCATCAGACAATAAATCCAGGCCATCTAGAAGAACCGATCAGATAGAGAATGGTCATGGCCAAATCTGCCATTAAAATAGAGCCCATCTACCCAAGTAAATGATGGATGGTAGGCGCTGGTCTTAATGATCAAAACCACTGTCTGATGGCCCACCTAAAGACTACAAAAGAAAGAAAGAAAATCAAGACAATCAAGAGGAGCAAAAAGAAAATAGAAATTGAAGATCGGAAACATACACGTTGCTCGCTCCGCACTCCACGTTGGACGAGTTATGCCATTCGATCCGCACGTCATGCTGCATAAGAGCTGCACACGAAGGCTCCAGAAGCCTAGACGCATTATAAAAGACTCCCACCACCTGTTCTGAGGATGCACGCAAACAAAAGAGAAATGGGGAGGGAGAACGAGTGGAAGAAAGAAATCTCGGTGCGGAAGTCCACCACCAGCAGCAGCAACCCAGATTGAGCAAGAAGGAACCCGATACACCACTGGTCGGGAAGAAAGAGGTAGGAGAGGACGACATCAGTGACAAACCACGGAGTTACTGCCGAGCATAACCAGACCGACTCTCATTCTCACCCCACGCTCTCTTCTTTTTCTTTCCAAATCCATTCCAATGAAGGTGGTGGAGAATCCCACTTTATCAAACCAAGTTGACTCGAGAGAGGGATATATACAAACCTTCTAAATTGGAATTTAGGTGATACACAATATAAATAAATCTCTTAAGAAAATTTAATTTTCATCCCAGCAAAACTCGAGCCGAACAGACTAGAATAAAGGTTATTCTTACACCTTAAGACACTTAACCATTCAAACAAATTACGGTGAGGGTTTTCCTTTAAATTTTGTGATGAGATAAATATGTCTTAGTATTACCTGCTTCATGTCATTGTTATTCATTTTGAACTCTTATTACGTACTTTCTAACTTTATTACTTCTTTACACGCAAGTATTATGCTGAAAATCCCACTTTTAGCGATCATATGTATTATCATGGACATAATGCATTTCGGGTAGTGGCCCTCTTAGTCGGCATTTAATCCCATGGGTTGGTGAGTGGTGCATAATCGATGTAAGTAAATCGCTATGTGCGTTACATCACTTCTCGGGATTGGATGTCACAAATACTCGCTCCATGAATATTCAGAGCTCCAAGTGTAGGGTTGCAATGTAGTAATAATCTCGGTGAGACCGAGGTTGAATCCACACGGACTAATCTTGTGTGTCTTTTAAAAATAATTAGAAGTAGAACTAGAAGAAGATCTAATTAGAAATATGAAATAAAAGGAATAATTGTGAATATTATTTAAACTATTAGTTAAAAGTAGGAACTAGGGTGCCAAGGATCCACTTGCAGCATTTGAGATGCTACCTTGGTTGATTCGGGAATCCCAACTGAAATTAGAGTCCTATCCTATCCAGTTGGAGAAAGAGATAGTCAAATCTTTGAACTTCTCATTGATCTAACCTCAAAGGAGGAGAATTGTGAAGATTTAGAAGGGATTCCATCACCCAACCATGCCCAGGAGACAATGGTAAACAACAGGATTTACCAATCTATAATCTTAAATAAGAAAATAAGATACTTAAAGCTGTCGCAGATCTGCTATAATTTGAGTCATAATAAACTATTAAAAACTGAAAGTATTCCTTAAAATCAACTAAAAATCAAAAAGGTTCAACAAGAATAAGAATTAAAATAAGAAAAACATCCTAAAAATGCTACAAGCTTCACCTCTTAGCCCTAACTAAGAGGTCTAGCCAAATATAGATATAATTGGATTAAGAATCCTCAAAGAAAGCATTAAAAACTAGGAAGGAAAGGAAGAAGAACTCTTGGGAGATGACTCCACTCTTTTGCTCTGCTTCTTAAAACCCTAGAAATCCCCAAAAGTCTTTAGCAAACCCATATTTATAGCATTGTATGTATGGATTCGCAAAATTGCCCCAAATTTACGCAGTCCATGTAACTCTACGTAATGCATTTGATGTCATCGATCAACCTTCGATGTCATTGAAGGTAACTTGAATCCGAAAGTTGCACCTTTTCGCACTGCGTAATGCCTTTCATGTTACATAACTTTTCATGTCATCAAACCTGCCTTCGATGTCATAGAATTGCCTTCGATGAATCGAGAATGTGTTTAGAGTGTTTCAGCAAGTTGCTTCAAAATTTTACAAAAGTTCGATGTCATTGAGAACTTCATCCAATTTTTCTAGCAACCAAACTTGATTTTTTTTAATTCTTTAATGTCATCTAACTGCTTTCGATGTCATTGAAGATTGACTTTAATATCATCGAACAACCTTCGATGACAGAAAAGCTCATATTCTGCACTAATTTTTGCACTACCTTCTTTCCCCACTTAGTTTTCTTGAATCTTAGGGTCTTGAAATCTTCAATTTTGGTCTCCAAAGATCCATTCTTTGCCTTAGTGATTTTTTAGCATTAAATTAATGCTTTTAACATTCTTTTCAATCCAAGCTCTTAAACTCACCTTGCAACACAAACATGCAAAAAATATACCATTAAGCGTTATCATGCTCATAAAAATAAGATATAAATGGAAGAAAATATGCAATATTTGACACTCAACAATGAACAGATTGTGTCACATAAATCCCTCAATGGCATTGTTGTGTCGCCTTGAGATATTTGCATAAATCCACGTTAACGTGGGACACGTCGGCGAATCTTCATAGTGTGAGAATGCAGGGCAAGTCAGATATCTCTAATTATCTTCCATATTATGACCAAGATTACTAAGTGTGATGATCGCATATACTTTTCTAGGCATGCATTTCATATAGATTATTTGTGCATATTGATACCACTCGTGTTTATGAAGCATGAGATGTATCAGTACCCATCTATTATTCTTATGAATCACTTGAATCATTGTAAACTTTAAAGGACAACCACCACTATGAGTAGGGCATTGACCCTCTCTAACTGCATAGACATTGCATGTGACATACGGGGCGACGACTGGGACGATAATCATTCTGAAGAGGACATGAACGAATAAAGAAAGAAAATGGCACTATAGTTTGATTTCATTTATTTTTATACTACTTACATTATACAATGTAATAAGCTCCCATTAAGAGAGCATTTGATGTTTTATTGAGCCTTTTCCCCTTTACATGGAATAATAATTGCAATAAGTTTCCATCTCATGAATTTGTACTTGCGTGCACAAAGTGTGTAAATTCAATTGAAATCACACGATCCAAACAATGTGCGATCGAGATTAATTCTTAGAAATCTCAGGATGAGCAGAGACTCGGGCCTCAAAATTTCGGGGTGTTATAGGTCTCCACCTTCGAAATGGGTCATCCATCATGTTAGGCTTCCTTAGATCTAGGTCATTCATTATTAGGTGCTAACATTTGAAGTAAACCACCCATTATGTGGGGTTCCTCTTGACCTCGGTCACCCATCATGTGGAGCCCACCTTCAATGTCCATTACCAATATCCAACATGTGGAGCCCACTTTTGTTGTGGATCATCCATCATGTGGGCTCCATCTTTGAAGTGGGGTATCCATCATGCAAGCCCACTTTGAATGTGGGTCATTCATCATTAGAGGTCGACTTTTGATGTGGATTGTCCATTAGCCTACCTTGATGTCAGTCATCTACCATGCATGGTCCATTATAATGTTAACTGTCCATCATCATGTGGGGGCCACCTTCAGTGTGTACAGTCAATCATGTGGAGCCCGCATTTGATTGCTTATGTGTGTATCCAAACAAGCATAGTTGAAACCTTTCTAGGGCCCACCATGATGTTTATTTTCCATCCAATCTGTTCATAAGTTCATGCATACCTGGATGAATGGAAAACACAAATATCAGCTTGATCTAGTACTTTTGTGACCCCCAAAAAGTTTTCAATTGGCAGGCATTCAATTCCTATTACTTTCTATGGTGTGTTCCACTTTAGTTATGAATGTACCTTTTTTCCCGGCCCATGTGCTAAAATGATCTCACAAAATGAATGGACAATGTGGATAAAATATATATATCATGGTGGGGCAACATGACTTGGTGACCTCAACACACTAACACACCACCTAAGTCGGTTATGTATGGCACACCATGTAATCCGCTTCTCCATATTAACCAAAAGCTCCGTGGGTCCACTTTAACATTCATGTGACATCCATCATCTTTGTCGGTTCAATTTAGGATGTGAGCCCAACGTTCACATGACATCTATCAGCTTTGTCGGTTCAATTTAGGATGTGATCCCAAAAACAAAGTAGGTAAAAATATTTCTCCATAGAGACCAAACCCTACTTTTGGCCCACATCCTAAAATGACCTAGGAAGCCCATAGATGGAATGGATGTCACACAGACATTACAATAAGCCCCACGGGGCTTGAGGAAATTACCACTATAGACACCATCTTTTATCCAGCATCTTTTATGAAGCATCTAAAACTTAACTTCCCAACTTAGACATTGCACGTACGGACAATAAATTTGAGGACGAAAATACCCCTCCTTTTCACTGCCATTCTCTTCCTTTCCCTTTAATGGAAAACCCACGTGCGCATTTTCAAAACACATAACTTTTACTCTATTACAACGAAAAACCGACGCATGCACGTTTTTCTTATCATTTTCCTTAATAAAATCTCCATTTATCATCTACGTATTATCATTCTACATTTGTTATTTTCCATATTGGTTAGGGTTGCGTGGAATCCTCCAAAATGGTTGCATCTGCAATCTTTGAAAAAGTTTAAATTATTCCCTCACTC
Source organism: Magnolia officinalis (assembly GCA_021015155.1). NCBI lineage: Eukaryota > Viridiplantae > Streptophyta > Magnoliopsida > Magnoliales > Magnoliaceae > Magnolia > Magnolia officinalis. The sequence goes on along the minus strand of JAJHSJ010000004.1, from coordinate 42,209,770 downwards.
CAAAGCACACTTCCTCAACTTACATTTAACTGGTACTACAGCTGCTGGAGATATAGATCTTTAAAAAAAACCCTAGTGGAGCTTATAGTTACTTCCCTTTTAGTATTGAATGATAATTCAACGATAATTCACTAACTACCTGTGGAAATTCAGCTAGTAATTCACCGAGGGTGCTTAGTTAAACTTAGCCATTGCACGCTTGAATTTAAAGAACTCACAGAAATTGAGACGAGCCCAAGTCAAAGACAATTGATCAACTACTCATTCAATTTCATGTGAAGTTTAGTCAATTTCATGTTATGATCGGTGAATTTCATGTCAGGCTCTTACAATTTCATTTCTTAGGCTTAGTCAATTTTATGCATTGATTGTTCAAATTCATATGAAACTCGCTTAATTCCATTTGAAGCTCACTCAATTTTATGTTAGGGCCCACTTAATTCCATGTTAGGCTTGCTCAATATAATGTTTGCATAATGCAATTTCATGCTCGACTCTCTCAATGTAATGTTTTCTTAACTCAATTTCATACTAGGCGCACCCAATTTAATGTTTGCCTATCTCAATTTAATGTTTGCCCAGCTCAATTTCATGCTAGCTTGTTCAATTTAATGTTTGCCCAACTTAATATCATGTTAGGCTTACTCAATGTTTCCCCAGCTCAATTTCATGCTAGGCTGGTTCAATTTAATATTTGCCCAACTCAATTTCATGCTATGCTCGCTCAATTTAATGTTTGCATCGATAAATTTCATGTTTGCCTCGATGAATTTCATTTTTGTCTCACTCATTTTCATGTTTACATTGCTCAATTTCTAGCTTGCCACAATCAATTTTCAGTTTACCATACTCAGTTTTCAGTTTGCCTCGCTTAATTTGTAGTTTGCCTCGCTCAATTTTCGCTCTTCCCTCACTGAATTTCTAGTTTGCCCCATTCAATTTTTACGTTGCGTCGCTAAATTTTCATGCTTCTCTCACTCAATTATTTGTTTTGTCTCACTCAAATTCAAACTTCTCTCACTCGATTTCATTTTTCTCTCGCTCAATTTCTAGTTTGCCTCGCTGAATTTTCGCTTTTCCTCACTAAATTTCTAATTTACCTTGTTGAATTTATAGGTTACGCTGCTGAATTTTCATGCTTGCCTCACTTAATTATTTGTTTTGCCTCACTCAAATTCAAACTTTCCTTGCTCAATTTCATGTTTCCCTCGCTCAATTTCTAGTTTGCCTCGCTAAATTTCTAGTTTGCCTCGTTGAATTGGATATTTGCCTCAATAAATTTCATGTTTGCCTCGCTTAATTTTAGTTGAGGTTTATTCCATTTTATCGGAAGCTCGCTCAAGTTTATCAAGTGCTTGATTATTTAGGGTTTATGTGTTTAGTCATATTTTATCTAAATTTCATGTTTGCCTCACTCAATTTCAGGTTTGCCTAACTCTTTTTCATGGTTGCCTTGCGTATTTTCATGCTTGCCTCGCTAAATTTCATATTTGCTTAGCTAAATTTCCTGTTTGCTTGCATAGTCGAATTTCCAGTTTACCTCTCTGAATTTCTAATTTTCCTCGCTGAATTTCTAGTTTGCCTTGCTCAATTTCTAGTTTACCTCGTTGAATTTTCATGCTTCCCTCGCTTAATTATTTATTTTGCTTCGCTCAATTTTCAAGCTTGCCTCGGTCACTTTCTAGTTTACCTCGCTCAACTTTTATGCTTGCCTCGCTCAATTTGTAGTTTACCTCACTTAAATTTCATGCTTCCCTCACTCAATTTCCATACTTCCCTCGTTCAATTTCTAGTTTGCCTAGTTGAATTTTCATGTTTCCCTTGCTCAATTATTTGTTTTGTCTCGCTCAATTTTCATGATTGCATCATCACTTTCTAGTTTACCACGCTCAACTTTCATGTTTGCATTGCTCAATTTTTAGTTTGTCGAACTCAATTTTCATGCTTCTGTCGCTCAATTTCTAGTTTGCCTCGTTCAATTTTCATGCTTCCCTCTCTCAATTTCTAGTTTGCCTCACTGAATTTTCATGCTTCCCTCGCTCAATTTCTAGTTTACCTCGCTCAATTTTCATACTCGCCTCGCTTAATTTCTAGTTCGCCTTGCTTAATTTTCATGCTTGCCTCGCTCGATTCCATGATAGATAGCGTCACTGAATTTAACAAGCACCACATGAAATCATTCGTATCTCTGAAGCCCTAATTCATATAAGCTCTAACTGTTTATTTAAAAATTTAACACATTGCTTACTCTTTATTTCCTTAAGCTCTGTATCATCCTCATCTCTTATGGAACATGATTACTCGGTCCTCTATTATTTAATCGAGTTTTGTCTTATGGAAAGCTTCGATTGCTTAACGATTCACTGATATAATGTCATTGTATTGGTTTTCAGATAATGGCTACAAGAATCATCTGCTGTTAAGGCGTGGAGTTAGAATGTGAAAACAAGTGATACTTGTACATTGGTGAAAATTTAAAACTTTAACGCTACGTGTCGAGACTACGTACGAGGAGCTTATATCTAGAATTTACAGGATTATTAGGATGAAAGTATTGTATCCTTGCTTAAACAAATCAATCCCTCCAACCAAAATCAAAGATGACGATGACATGAGAGAGTTCCTGGCAACACAGTTGGAGCATTCGGATAAATTCATCCCTTTAGTCATCGAGACAATGCAACACATTAATAGGACAACACACATGGATAGTGTGCCTGAGGAGCATGGTGAGGAATTTGAATATATGGCATTGCCATTACAAGTAGGAGTAAGAAACGATCAACTGCCCGAGCTGCCTCAAACATCAAACTTTGTGACTAGCCAACTTAGCGAGGCACTTGACCTTAACCTCATTTATGAATACATAGCACTGCCTTTAGCAACAACATTAGATTTGCCATCATCATCCACCACTCGAGCTGTACATGTAAGCAACATTTCGCTTCCAGACCTTGCCGAAACATCAAACTTCATCACTCGTCAAGTTCCTGTGCCATTCGATGATGCTGCATTCACCAATGCAGAACTACTAGAATATACAGATTCATTGGGTGAACCGATCGATATAGCCGTTGGACAAACGTTTAAGGACAAGAGTCGATGCCAATATGTTTTGAGCTAATTTGTAATTCGCAATAACTTCCAGTATAGGGTATTGTACTCAAATTTTAAGAGAGTTACAGTGGTGTTCTTCGAAGATACATGCGAATGAAGGGTTCATGCATCCCGGGTGAATGATGTGGGGACATTCAAGATAAAGAATTATACGTCACATGTGGCATATCATGGATGAAGAGCAATCATCGGCAAGCAAGCAATAAGTTAGCGTGTGATCTAGTTGTTAGCCGCATTGAGCAACCCCTAGGGTTGAAGCCACGTAATGTTATCTTCGCTATGTAAGATAAATATAATATTCTTATTAGTTATAAGAAGGCATGGAAAGCTAATAAGCTTGGAATTAATCACGTGATAGGGTCTTACAATGACTCTTACAATCAACTCCCATTGTATATGCATGAGTTGAGGATGGGCAACCTGGGGATGGTGACTGTCGTGATTGTTAACCAAGAGACTTTCAAGTTCGAGAGGTGTTTTGTAGCACTCGGACAATGCATTCGAAGTTTTCAGAATTCTATACAAAGGGTATTGGCCATTGACGGGACACACTTAAAGGGCAAATACAAGGGTATTTTATTCATTGCCATGGCCTTAGATGGGGACAATCATATTTTTCCAGTTGCATTTGGTGTCAAAGAATCAGAGAACAATAGCAGTTGGAATTGATTCCTTAACTACCTCAACCATACGGTAGGGCCTCTTCTAGGTCTTATGATTATATCTGAATGACATAAAGGTTTAATGAAAGAGGTTCTTTGAGTCTTCCCACATGCAATCCATCGCTATTGCGCGTACCAGATTTATAGAAACTTGGTGGACACTTTTAAAGACAAGTTATTGAAAATGTACTACTGGTAGGCTGTGAAGACATGCAGGAGGGCTGAATTCGAAAAGTTAATCATGATATTGAAATGGCCAACCCACCAGTGCATGCATGGTTGAGAGAAATTGGGTATGAAAGATGGGCATCTTCGCACTTTACAGGAAAAATATTCAACCTGGTGACTACAAACATATCCGAGTGTGTCAATTCCCTCTTAAAAGAAGCACACAAATATCCCAGTACTAAATTAATAGAGGCAGTAAGATTTAAGATACATGAATTATTTTACAAAAGAAGAGAATCTGCAACATCATTTGTAAGTCCATTGACACCCTGGGCGGAGGAACAATTAATGGATCTTGTACAAAAGGCATGAGATGTTCGCTGTCATGCAATTTCTTGAGATGAGTACTATGTTGTGGGAGATTATAATGTTACATTCAAGCTCAGTGAGCTTTCATGTACATGTCGCGAGTTTGACGTGAAGGGGTACCCTTGTATACATGTCCTGTCAGCATGTATAAACTATAATCTTCCTCATTACTCATATTACTCCCCATTTACACAGCGTAAAATTACTTGACCACTTATATCGAATCGGTGTACCTAGTACAAGACAAGAGTGAATGGGAACCTACAGTTGGGTTCAATGAGTATTGTGCGAAGATTAAACCCACAAGATAGAAGAGGTCATCAGGAAGACCAAAAAAGCTAAGAATTCTCTCGCGTGGAGAAGGACAGAAAACAGTCAAGTGCGAGTGATGCAAATAAACATGGCATAATCACCGAAAGTGCAAGTTTCCTATACCTGATGTATAATATACTTTGTAATTTATTTAATGTTTTGTATGATATGCAACTTGTAATGTATTTTATGTATTGTTGTCCCTGCTCAATTTTCTCTCATGGAATAATCTTTTGGTTGCCTCGCACAATTTCTAGGTTGCCTCTCTCATTTTCAGTTGGCCTCTTCAATTTTCAGATTGCCTCACTTAATTTTCAGTTTGCCTCGCTTCTTTTATAGTTTGCCTCACTCAATTTCTAGTTTGTACCGCTCAATTTTTAGTTTGTCTCGCTGAATTTCCAATTTGCCTCACTCAATTTATAGTTTGCATCACTAAATTCTTAGTTTGCCCGCTCAATTTCAAGGTTTCCTCGCTCAATTTATAGTTTACCTCGCTCAATTCCTAGTTTGCCTCGCTTAATTTCAGTTTGCCTCACTGAATTTCAAGGTTCCCTCGCTCAATATCAAGCTTGCCTCGCCGAATTTTAGAATTGTCTCACTTAATTTCTTGTTTGCCTCGCTGAATTTTTAGTTTGCTTCGCTCAATTTCTACCTTGCCTCACTCAATTGTCAGTTTGTCTCACTGATGTTCGAGGTTGCCTCTCTAAATATCAAGCTTACCTCGCTCAATTTCTAGGTTGCCTCGCTCAATTTCTTAGTCACCTAGCTCAATATCTAGGTTACCTCGTTGAATTTAAGTTTGTCTCGTTCAATTTCTAGGTTGCTCGCTCAATTTCACCTTTCCTCGCTTAATTTTTAGCTTGCCTCGCTCAATTTCACCTTGCCTCGCTCAATTTCTATGTTGCCTCACTTCTTGCCTTGCACAATTTCTACATTGCCTCGCTCATTGATTTGGTTGCCTCACTCAATTTCTACATTCCCTCACTTAAATTCTAGGTTGCCTCGCTGAATTTCTAGGTTGCCTCGCTCAATTTCTATGTTGCCTCACTCAATTTGTAGTTTCCCTCGCTCAATTTCTACTACTTACCAATGCTTGATCTTAAATCCTTATAACCTCAAACATGTGTCATTATGGCCTTCTCTTTTAATAGCAATCCATCCACTGAGCCATTGTTAGTATGGTTAGGATTATCATATCAGAGTAATTCTTTGTAACCACAGGCAGATCATGACGGTCCCCACTAAATTTATGCTTCAAAATGCATCTGATGAAGGAGAAGAAATACACATAAAAAAGAAAATATCTAAAATGAGACATGAAATTCATATAATTGCATGCAGTGCTGAATATAACCTATTTGATTTGCTTGATATAAGTACCATACCATGATTCTTAGGAATTCTATTAACAATAGATATCCCACAAATTGCAAATTATATTTCTTGCTGCCCAAGCCAAACACACCCTTAAATACTTTCCTAATCACGTACGATAATGGCCTGCGTGGAAGCTCTTCAGAGTTGTAGCATATCATTAAGAAACCTTGATTTTTTTACAATCTTACCAGTACTCATCATCTCAAGCACAGGGGCATTTGCAAGTAAGAACCTTATGAAACACAATTCACATTTGTCACCCATGATTCCAATCATCTTCACCATTCGACGATGATTTAGCAATCAACTCAAGTGTTCATGCGCTTCCCAGAAACGTACATTTGGTGTAACCTGGTGAAGTCTATGAAATGATATCTTATTTAGGGTGTGTTTAGAAGTACAACTAAAATGAATTGCAATTATTATTCTAATTAGGTGGGAATAACTAAATTGTAACTTCCTCAACATTCATATTGAGGGTCAACTTTCTAAATTGCAATTACATTACTAACCAGTTGGTCTTGAAATAAATGTAACAGCAATTTGAGGATGAAATTTCATGATTGATTTAAACTGTAATTTTGTAATTCAGTTCAATTGAAGTGCACATCATATACTAAAATTACCATACAATATCTTTCAAGCGTTATATAGTTAGGTCATAGACCTTCACTAGAAATGTTCCTGGAGGAATCTGTAGAAATGTGCATTGTCATTATTCAAAATGGAAATTGAAACATGGGTTGTTACAATACTTGCACAGGAAATACTAGGGTTACTAGTCACTTACCCATGCAAAAACTATAACCTAATCAAAGAAGAAACTGGTCATTACATGCTAAAATGGAAAGCAAATCCTAACTACTTGAATATCAAGTTAGTAACTGTCATCAGTAGTAACTACCGGTCCTTCGAGTTGGGTGAAGGAGGGGGCACTCCCTCCTTTTGGACATAACACACTATAGCCTTAATAGTGCGATACATCTTCTTAATACTCCTTTCCAGGTTCCCCTATTTTTCTTCTATCCTGTCCATCTTAGCGTTGAGTGCATCCAGGCCCTCGCGCACACCTGCAGTGGTGATTGGCTCTTCACCAATCTCTTGGATTTCTTCCTCAGCTCCTTGTTCATTCGATTCTTCCTCATCTTCTTCTTCTTCTCCTTCTTCATCTTCCTCTTCTTCTTCATCCCCAGACTCTTCAATAAGAGCACGGGGCTGTTTAAAGCTTATCTACATACAATTTAAGGTGTCCTCATTGATCACCTTAATTGGGTATGGGACTGCGTTTAGCTGGCTGAATCTGTGTTGACGTGCCAACTTACAAATCAGACAACCAAAAGGAAGCGCTAATTTTTCACGGGTTGCTAGTGCGGCCTTTAAAATCTTCCTCACATGAGAGTGGGCAGACACACCTTTTCTCCTTACTCCACCTGGTAGAGAAATTCTACCATAAAGCGAGAGCACTTAGAACAATTGCTGGATCTCGAGTACATGTTATACGTGCATATGTAGTGGAGTAGGCGGTAGTCACGTGTCAATTTTATGGATTTGATGTTGCTACCTCTTCTCCATTCGACGAGTTTACAGCACAAGTGGCGAGTGCTCTCATCCCTTATCCCCTTCTCCCTTAGGTTACCTTCCTTGACGTGCACGTTGCCGAGCTCCATACTAAGTAGGGTAGCGATGGATTTCATACTAATGCGTGTCGTTTGTCTGCTAAGGTCAACTTCAAATCCAAGAGGTTTGAGCTTAGCATCTCAAATTTGTGTGTAAAATGCTCGCACTAGGTTCTCATTAGTGCTATAGTTTCCTTCAAACATCAGTCCCCAACCATTGCCTAGGAGGTGGTCGAGCAAATCATACGTGCCAAACAAGTTCTTATCCACATTTACCTCAAACACGACCTTTCGATTCCTAAATCTCTCGTATCCAATGCCGGGCAACACAACTCATGCGGGTGAACCTAAAGGGTCGAAATCTCTCTTCAACCTCTTTTCAAGGCTCGGTCCCACTTGATCATCGTTGTTTCTCGTTGACCTTCTATCACGGCTTGGCCTTGCTTGCTCGCTTTGTTTTCCCTTCGATCTTCTCCCATGGTTTGGTCCCACTTGATTGAGGGCTGTTCTTTTCTTTCCCATGAGGGAAAGTACTAAGGAAATGAAGAAAAAGGAAGAGAGGGTTGCAACCGGGTCATCTTTCTTCATTGATAGGTAATGGTTTTTAGAAGAAATGAGTGTGAGAGTAAGATGGGTTTAACGGAAGAAGTGTTTAAGGGAGATGTAGGAAAAGGGTGATAGCTAGAAAGGTTGTTTTGGCATTGGAGCCTAGAGGTGGAAGGGTTTAAGGGTATGGGTTTAGTGGGGAGGATTTGTCTTGGGATGGGTTTGAAAGTATGGGTTTTGGGTGTGCATGGGGGGAGAGATACTTGAGAAATTGAGTATTTGGGGGAGAAAAGCTAGAAATAGGGTTAGGAAGATGTTAAAAAGGCTAAAAAATGGGGCCCCACATACGTTGGGTACCGGTGAGGTCACGCCGAACTCGTCCCAGTAGGGGCCGCCACTCTTTTTTATCTTTTTTTTTTTTTACACACGCACACTCACCCCCCACACACCCATGCCTTGATCATTTGGTGTGCCGTTCTGGCCAGTCCTCTTGTTTTTTTTTTTTGCACCCCCTCCCCTACTATTCGTTGAAGATAATTATAAAACTCAAGTTTAGGTGTTGTAATCTATATGTAACATCCCGAATTTTTATTAACCTGAAATTAGAGATCTTTAGGCAATGGGTCGATCCTAACACCTTATTAACTTGCCTGAACTCAATCCCAAAGTCTAAAACCGCTTTTGAACCCATTTCCTTCACAAATCCTACCCTTCACCACCTTGTTCTTTCAATTTTTCTAAGCACTTTCACCCTAGACACTATCTTAAACTAGCTAAGTAGTATAACTTGGATCACTTTATATACAAACTACAAAGGCCCAAGTACCACCTCAGACAGAAATTACTCAGGACTAAATCCTTTAGAAATTAGGCGGGAATTAGCCAGTGTTAAACTAGAGTACCTGTGAAATTAGCACCAATCACTTTAAATATGATCTGCAAGACCCAAAACTTATAGAATCATTGACGCTAGGTTACCCTAAAATCTAGGATCAATCTCATTACCCAGTTGCTCTTGGAAGCACATTAAAACTCCGTATCAAATCTAGATTGCACGTCAAAAGTCCGATTAACACGAAGTTAAGGAACTAGGACCGCCTTGCTGGGCTTGACAACCATCTCGGAAATCAAATCCAAATAGTGTCCCAGCGTTATTCGATTGAGCTCGGAGCGAGGAGTGTGAGAAATGTGAAATTAATTCAAAATAAAATAGAAATTTATAAAATCTAGCACCTCTCGCTTGCGGATCAGTATTAAGCAACCAGACTGTCAGAATTAGATCAAATTACACCCTCAGATCAGGGATATTTCCCCAAACATATTCATGTACTCGGAATCTCTGATCGAGATCCGCTGACCGTTGAACTGAAACTGGTCCGCCACGCGTGATCTGAGAGCCCTACTGGAATGAAAACTTAATGGTACCTAGATCCATTGTCTATGAGCTTAAGTCCGACCTTTGCCTCAAGGCGGCCCGCCAGAAGTCCTCCGTTGAGCTGAAACGGACCCGCTTTGGTTATAACCTAAGTATGCCTTGACCTGGAGTCTATTTTGGAGACTTTTTAGGCTATATAAGGACCTTAAACTCTCTCTCATTTCAGTCATACGAATTTGAGAAAAACCCTAGGAAAAGAGAGAGAAAAGAGAGAGAAAGTGAGAGAGTTGTGGGAGGATTCTTCCTGTCGTTTTTCCCTGCCGTATCCAGGCTTAACCACTATATTCTTATCATTTTTCCGGTGATTCCGGTGTCGTTTCTTGGTAAGAAACCGTAACCCTAATCTGATTTGGGGTTTTGATAGTTGGAGGTTACGAAATAGCTAACCTATTTCATTCCATAAGTTCCCAAACTGCCATATACAGAAGCTTAACAATTCTATCGACTCCGTTACGATTCTACGACAAAAGGTACGGACTTTAGGTGTATAGGTTATGGTTTTCAACACTTTCAATGTCAGATAATGATAGATTCATGATCTGCATGCAATTGCACATGTACAAAGTGCTGTCTGTTTTCCGTTTCGATTGAAGATGAAGAATATGGAATTTTACATATACTAGGTATTTATAGAAAGTACCATATACGTATAAATTTTGGAAATGTGTTTGCATGACTATTTGCTGTATGACTATATTATATATGGATGAAATACTTTTTTGGATAGAGGGTTCACCCTAATACATGTTTTTGCTAATATACACTAAGTATGTTAAAAGAGTGTATTCTAAGTGTTTGTGAAAATGACTGAATGAGTACAGAATTCTCATTCGTGCTCGCCATGACTAAGTGTCATGGATATATGATTGTTGTAGTGGCGATACCCCCTTTGACGAAAGGATTTGCCCTAAATTACGCCACGGCCAGTATACACTATATATGCTAAAATGTGTAGCCCAAGTGTTTGTGGAAATGACTAAAGGAACATGGAACTTGGATTCCTGCTTACCATGGCTATCCATCCTGGGTGCGCGCGTGTTATAATTGGGGCAACTCCCTAGTGAAAAGATTTGGCCTTATACCTATGTGATCAATATACGTCATGTATGTTGATGTATGCAGTTTAAAGTGTTTGTTGAAATAACTAAATAAATATGGATTTATGATTTATGCCTGCCAAATGTATTGAGTGTAAGAACATGATTGATGTGTATGCGACAACTCCTTGCTATAAGGATTTGTCTTATTTTATGTTGAAATCAACATACGTCATGTATGTTGGAGTGGTGTAGTTTAAGTGTTTGCTAAAATGCCTGTGTGAGAAATTGTGTGATGAACTAAGTTTAATAGGGTGTTGAGATAGGATTCTTAGCTACCTTAGAGATGTATATGATTTCCTCCATGTTGCTTGTTTAATTTAATCGCTTACTTATGAAATATAGGTGTTTGTATTTCATGTTTATATTGTGCTTTATTTCATGTTTTATAACATGCTTGTCAACATGCTTGAATCACTTGTTTATTCTGCTTTACTCTATATGCTTCTGGTCATAGATTGATTGTGTTTGGGGCTATGATTATAGTCCAGGCAATCGGTAACGGGATTGAATTCGTGGCTGTGATTCATTTGTCATGTGAGATGTGTTCGACGAACTCGAGTCGTACTTCGGTTAGCGATAGTGGTTGGCCACACGAAGTGCTTACGCACTTCATATCGTTCAACTTGATGTGCGCTCAAGCTAGCCGAGCTCGTCAAGCAACCCGATCTGTCTAATGTATGTTCACCATGTTTGGACGCTACTGCTTGAACCTAGGGTACCAAACTTACTAGTGAAATCCCGTTAACCATGGTACCTCGATCTACTAAGACTCATGAGTCGGGCATGGTGGTATGGGACACCGTGGTCGAGCTGTCGGCCTACGCTGGGGCCACGTGCCTCCCCGTACTGTCCATTGAGCAACCAGACTCGTGAGCTGATTATGGTGGTATGGGACACTATATTCGTGCTGTCGGCCTACATTGATAAGGTGATGGGGGAGTGGTGCAACAAAAGCGAGTAAAAGCCCTGACAGCCCTTTGTAGTGACCTTGAACATACTCTGAATTTGCGGTGAGGTGACGAGTTTTACCGCAGTGAATAGAGTATGAACTAGGCCTGTATCAATTTAGTGATGAACCATTAAAAGGGTGATGGGGGAGTGGTGTAACGGTTTCGTGTAACAGCCCTGGCAGCCCTTGCAGTGACCTAGGAACACACCATCGTATGAGATTAACTAGGACTGACGACCCTAGAATGGATCATGTTTGGGAATGATGCAAGGGAGGTACCTTAGTTTCCCAGTACTGCTGTTTGAAATGGACTAATAACAACTCGGTAATCATGCTCATCATCACATTACATGTGCCTGGAAGATGGGGAGCACTGGGGGATGAAAGCATGTCGCGAACGTAAGATGGTGTCGCACGAGGGTGGTTTGGCAAGGGCATACATCATGACTGCATTCATACTTGTATTAATAAGAGTATTTAGAATTGTTGATTGTACTACTTTATCATTACTGCTTGACTGTTTTGATAACATGTTAACCTATGCTTTATTGTTCCACTGAGTTAATCACTCCCACGTTATGGGATGGTGTTCCGAACACCCACCAGACTTTGTCTGATTGCAGATGGTGATGCTACTCCTGGGGCGGAGCCTGACCTTTGGCGACGAGGATGCTTTCTCGTATGTATGATTTTCTAGCGGCTTCATGCGAGCTGTGTGTTGATCGACGGGGTTACAGGGATGTTGACTAAAGGACCTTACACATTTGGTATATTTTAGAATTGCACTTGTAATTATTTAACTTGGTAACATTATCACACTCTGGAGACTCACCACAGTTTTTATATTTTATCTATCTATCACGGTCTTCCACTTGCAATTTAACTGTCTCTGGAGTATGATATGTTGTTTTGGCTTGATCTCACTCATGTTCAATGTACTAATACAGACAACATTCAATCATCATTCATTTTGTTGCATAAGTGATGCATTGGAACTCGGGAGTTGAGTTTATGCTCAACCCCCGATTTTCAGGGTGTTACACTATAACTCAAGATTCTAAGAATGATTAAAAGAGTACCAAGCCAGCCTATAACATGCGAAAAAGGGATCTTTTGACTAGCAAAGCTTGATACTCTTCATAAATCATGGTAATCTTCTAGCAAGTAACAAAAATGTTTTATTGTTGCCATCGAACATTTGTTGTAACCCTTTGACTATGAAATGTTGGGTAATGGTTTTTGATATCTGCATTAGAAGCTGAGAAAGAGAAGATGAGGGTACAAGTTTACTTGGAATAAGATGATGGGATTTCAAAGGGGTAAAGGTAAGCATTATATAAGTATAAGATTTAGCTGCTTGATATCATAACAGATCATCAATTTCTTCTAGTTGCAAGGTAGATCTAAGCAAGCATGTAAATGAGTTTTGATTTACTTTAGGGTTTGGCTGATTTACCTTTCCACGGCTAGCGGGTTCGCTTCTACAGCAGCCGAGTAATTGATCTCCTTCTCCGTCTCTACTCTCTTCTCTCTCTCTCTCCTCCTTGCAGAAATTTCGTATAGATGTGAGGGAGATATTTTTTAAAGATTATATAGACAGAAGATTTATCCATTTAGCCCTAGGGAGACTTTTTCTAACATATATAGCCCTAATGGGGCCAATTGTTTAAATTTCAGGTTATGGGCTTTACATTCCGAAGACTCGCGCAGTTCAAGAGCTGCCTTGAAACTGGAAAGGGTGCGGCTCGAGGCACATTTTGGGTCTACTGTTCGCGATGGATCTCATGCCCAGTGAGGCCCATAATTTCCTATAGTTTTGGACTTATTGGACTACCATCAATCATGGCAAGCTTATCTCACCGAATTTGTAGTTTGCCTCGCTGAATTCCTTGTTTGCCTCGGTCAGTTTTTACCTTGACTTGCTCAACTTCATGTTTCCCTGACTCAAATTCAGCCTGCCTCATTGAATTTCTAGCTTACCTTGCCCAATTATTAGGTTGCCTCGATCATGGTAAGCTTACCATCTTCTGAATTTGAGCGAGGCCTCGCTGAATTCCTTGTTTGCATGGCTCAATTATCAACTAAGAAATTGAGAGAGGCAACCCGTAACTTGAGCGAGGCAAACTAGAAATTGAGCAAGGAAACCTAGAAATTCAGTGAGGGAACCTAGAAATTCAGCGAGGCAACCTAGAAATTGAGCGAGAGAACCTATAAATTAAGCGAAGGAACTTAGAAATTCAGCGAGGCAACATAGAAATTGAGTGAGGTAACCTAGAATTGAGTGAGGCAACCTAGAAATTGAGCGAGGCAACCTAGAAATTCAGCGAAGGAACCTGGAAATTGAGGGAGGGAACTTAGAAATTAAGGGAACCTAGAAATTGAGCGAGGTAATACAGAAATTGAGTAAGGCAACCTAGAATTGAGTGAGGGAAAGTAGAAGGTGAGCAATGGAAACTTGAAATTAGGCGAGGCAAACCTGAAACATTTACAAGTTATGAATTTTCATTCATTATAAATTTTCCTGAAGTACAAACTGTACGGGGTATATACAACACTATATAATACAACAATCCACAAAATATCCCTCTTCATCCCATGCCTACATCAAGTATCATTTACAAGTTACAGACAAAAAAACATACGCTATCGACTTCCTCCAAACGACAGTCAATTTTTACGTGTCTACTCCTTCCAAGTGTGACTGCTGCACAATATATCTATGAATTTCATTACAAATATGCCGCAATCAAAACCGTTGCTTTGCTTCGGCACAGATTTCTCTTCTTTGGTGGTCCATGTCTTCCCTTCAAGCACAGTCACGTCTCTGGTGGCATGGAAGAGAATAGGGAGTGAATCCCTCATCAATTTGATCTTCTTCTTACACTTTAGGAGAGTATTTGACATTAAGCTATTAATAAGAACGATCTCTCATTGTCTTAAATATATGGCCATCAAGAACCAGTGAGAGTTATCATGGTTCATGGGTACATAAACTTGTCCATGTTGAAGCAATTGAGCGATCAGTAAAAACATGATCATAGAACACAATTGTAATGCCCTGGTTGTCGAAACCCGAGTATATGACTCGTTTTTAAAAAACCCGAGTGTTGGCCTTTAAAATTCAGTGTAAATTTAAACCACTTTGTCATTAATCAAAGTTAGCAACAAACGTAGCTACAGTAAATCATGCATTGTATAAGAAAAAAAAAAAAAAAACATTCCAATTATAATAAAAATCCAAATGTAGCGGCCATATAGGACTTATACAATCTCAAATAACAAAGTTTGTTAAATAAAAATAGAAATCTATCGTCTAGTGGTGGAGCTCAATATGGGCCACAAGGACCCCATCTAGCTCCTCAGCTACCCAATTTGCTCTAGTGACCCAGTGAACAACATCGGCTCGCTCTACATCTGCATCAACTGATATGGTTTGATAGCATCAATGGCTAGCTATCACAATGAGGAGTACCCTATAAGATTACACACTCATTATTCATAATCCAGAACAGATCGAAAGTTGTAAGTATGGATATATTAAATAGCATAATTCATAATTCAAATCATATACTTAAAAGTTAAGCCAATCAACATAATCTCATCATAAGAAAAATATAATAGCAATCGTGATGTAAGTGAACGTCAAATAATCAATCATACAACTATCTATTGCACCCGAAAATCACGTTGTACGTAAACTCCGCAAGATGGTTAGAAAATCGATAAGTGAACTTCAGCTCCACCCAAAAATCATGGTACAAGTGAACTTCGCAAGGTCAATAGAAAATTAACCTTTAAACCTCTACTTCACCCGAAAATCATATCGTACATGAACTCCGCAAGATGGCTAGAAAATCAATAAGTGAACTTCAGCTCCACCCAAAAATCATGTAGACTGAACACTACAAGATGGCTAGGAAACCAACATATAAACATCTACTTCACCCGAAAATCATATTGTATGTGAACACCGCAAGATGGTTAGAAAATCGATAAGCGAACTTTAGATCCAACCGGAAATCACCAGACAACTGAACACCGCAAGATGAAGAGAGAATTAGCATACGAACTTCGGCGTCATTTAAAAATCGTATGAACTCCACAAGATGGTTAGAAAATTGACAAGTGAATTTCAGTTTCACCCAAAAATCATAACGAACTCTAAATAATGACCCGAAAATCAACAAGATATGCGAATATAACCAACAAACTACAAAATAGTATTAATGTTCTATCAAAGCCATGAAGGGCAAATAAGCGATTGAAGCCACGTAGAGCGAATATGCAGTCCAAGCCATGTAAGGCAAAGTGTGATCCAAGCCTTGTAAGGCAGATATGCGATCCAAGTTGCGTAAGTCAAATATGGACCACAAGATGGTGAGTTCATATAGGTTTTATTCATTACATCACATAAGTACCAGCAGCAAGCATATAGTTAATTAACAAATGTACAACTAAAGATAGGCTGTTATCATCAAATCATTTATGCTTGCTATATTTAAAAAGACATGTTCATTATCTAACATGGGAATCAAGTGCGCAACAAATCAGCATATTCATATTGTAAGATAAATAATTTAATGAGAGAAATCAAGGCATCTTATTTGTCTAGATTAATGAATTTATGTGGGAAGCTCAAAGGGTGAGTCCTCACCTCTTTCTTCAACTAGAACTCAAGATCTTAATGCTTAGCTTTAGAAGCTACAACACAGACATGGGAATAAGTTTTTAGAACAACTTAAACAACCTAAAATTTATCAACTCATAGAATTGATTGGATTTTACCTCAACTCACACGAACTTGATTCGAAGCTAAGTCCACTACCCCAACTGAAGCTATCTGAAGAACCGAAACACACGAGAGTTGAACCAACAACTAAGATCCAACCCCGATATGACCTGCAGCTAGAGATAAGATGTAGCTACTAAGTTGGCTCACTAAAGGGCAAGTTTGAACCCAACTAGGCTACAAACCAATCTCGATCAGCTCAATTTGGGCAAGAGATTCAACCCAGCCTGATCTATCTGCTGAAAAACTTGTACAAGCCAAGAAAAATGATCTGAACCATCATCTTTCTAAACCGCTCATATCCAGCAACTCACTAAGTTAAATGGGTAAGACAGGCTTAGGTAGCGGGCTGGAATTGACTCTTCTCTGATGCAACTAGATGAACTGATCCCAGACCTGGTGTACCAGTTTAGGACAGTCATATCTAGTTTCCTAAACTACTGGACTTGGAAGAAATCAAGTGAGTTGACTCAGGAGCAATCGAGTGACTCAATCACAAGTCTATGGTTGGAATTATACCTTTGTTGGAGCTGATTTCTCTGTTCACAGCCAACTAGGTGGAGGAAGTCTCAAACCAATGTCCAGCTAGCTCCATCATCAACAAGGAACTCACCTGGCTGAATCACCAATGAGGCATGCTCACATGGCAACTTAGGCCACACACGCCAATAGCATGATGTACAGCCACCGAGAACTAAAACTCCCTTTCTCCCTCTCTCATTTCTCTCTTTCTCTCTCTCTCTCTCTCTAACTTCTTCTTCTTCTGCTACTACAAAAGGTCCAGCAATGAAACTGGATGCTCAAGGATGCCTACACAAACTTAGACTCGGACAGACCAAGTCTGGGATGCAGTACAACAACAGATCGACAACAGCTCTCCCTCTCTCTCCCTTTCTCTTTGGTTTTCCCTTCTTTCTTTCTCAGGTTTGATCAATGCAAAGGTTGGGTCATGAGTAGATTCTGAGCTAAAGTAAACTCAGCCTGACTCAACTACACTAAAGTTGGAGGTGTGGATAGCAACGTCTCATAGCACCCTCTCTTCTTTCTGTCACTCACTCTCAACCAGAGGAAATTTCAAGTAACGGGAGCCTAAAGTATCTTACCCGGACCGAGTCTGAATCGATTTGGTGCTGTGAGCAACGAAAGCAGACGAACCCTGCACTAATTTTTTTAGGTTTCTGGCTACAACACCAAACCTACTGCCACATTTGATTAGCATGAATTTAACAACAACCTCAAGCTTTGTCTCCTGGGTGCAATGGATCATGAACCTGGCCTCAACTTGCGATCGCTTGGTTTGTTTGCTTGGCAAGGAAGATGACCGGCTCCAATGGTGGTCTCTGAACGAAGGCTCTTTTCTTTGAAACGATGATGCTAGAGCATCCAGTTCTTCCACATGGTGCTTGTGGGAGAGAAAAAATGAAGCTCCAGCGATGTTTTCACAATGGGTTTGAGCTTTGAAAGAAACAGCTGGTTTTCTTTCGAGCTGTTGTAAGAGATGAAGACAGACTATTACTGCCCGATTCTGTAAGACCCGTATCTTAGACCATACCATTCCATAGGCTTCCGCGGTTCTCCCGGTCAAATTTTGGTAACCCTCGACCTGTCCTAAGCCGAGTCCTACATACCAAAGTCAGCTCGACCAGAAACTTGTACCTTAGCGACCGCACCATCGCTACGGTTCTAATGTCACGACTCGCACACCGATCCGATACTCGGTCCAGGAGATGTGGGCCTGCGTTCATTCCAAAGAAGGCCACGCATTGCGAAATCTAAGAGAATCTCTACAACATGTCACATTAAATCAAGTTAAATACACCACCTTACCTCGATGCCACCACACCCTATCCCAAGTACAAGCATCCACTCCCTCTTTTTCACAAGTCAACTCTCTCTCTCTCTCTCCCTACCTATCCCTCTTTTACCAAAATTTCTAACAAATCCTTACCTCTCCATCCCCTTTCGTTACAATACCCATTCTACCCATCGCATATCAATCCATCACCTCTCTTTCTCTCTCATTTTTTAAGCAACCACCCAACTCCCATGAGAGCTTCCAACATCTTAGCTCTCTCCCTCCCAAAACAAGTGTGGCGCACTTTCCTACTGTCTCATCTCCCACCTCAACCTTCCAATCTACATCGACCTCCGTCAAAATTGAAGGCAAGGAGCATAGGAGTCCAAGGAGCTAAGAAGAAGGCCGATAGGTGGGTGATCTACCGTCAATTTGCATTTGGGGGCCCACTTGTAGGTGAGACCCATCTTGATGTATGTGTTGTAATCATGAGGGGCCCATAGTGGCAGGGCCCCTCCATCACCATCTCTCTCTCTCTCCCTCTCTCTCTATTCATTTTGATGAAGTGGGCCCCACTAATTTGTGTTTTATCTGCATCGTCCATCATGGATGGTGGGACTCCACCGTGAAGTGTATTCACATCCAGGTTGTCCAGGGCCTAGACACACCTAGATACATAGCTCAACTGGCAGACTGCATGGAGATACCTCGTTTCAACACTTAAGGTCTTAGTATCAATCCCTGGTGGGGGTGGTTAATATGAAGTGTGTGTACAGACATGGGTGTATACTAACAAGCTAACCCAAAAACAAATTAAAATGAAGAAAAGGGGCCTGGACGCTGATGCCCTTCACCCTCTCACACACAAAAACACACACGTACATACATATAATATATATATATATATATATATAATATTATATAATTAATGTATATTATTAATATACATATGTGGTGGGCCACACTACGTCGACCCACCCTGTTGCATCCAGACCGTCCAGCGTCCCTACTATTGGACGCTGGCTGGATGTATTTATATAATATTATATATATATATATATATATATATATATATATATATTATATATTATATTTATTATATAATATTATATATATATATATTACATTAATAGTATATTATTATATATCTGCTGTGATGGGCCACTACCACGTGGGACCCACTTGTATATGATTGGGTTAGCTAATGCGTCTCACAGTAGCTGTTCAGCTGCTGTTTGACATCACCAGGCTCTGTAGACCACACTATATGTGTTACATCACTACCGTCCATCTAGATAGTGGAAATCCACCTGGGACAGTGATGTCATCAAGTACTATGGACCCTACCATGATGTATGGTTTCATTCACACTGTCCCTGGTAGGGACGGTGGATCCCCACCATGATACATGTGTTGTATCCCAACCATGATACATGTGTTGTATCCCAACTGTCCATCCATTTGGCAAGACTATCTCAAGGCTTGAGACTAAAAATAAGACAGATCCAATTATCAAATGGACCACACTATAGAAAACAGTGGATTGAGCGCCCACCATTGAAACCCCTTTTGAGATTTTATAAGTTTTAAACCAATATGATATTTGTTTTTCCTCTAAATCCAGGTCTTTGTGACCTTATGAACAGACTGGTTGGGAAATAAACCCTATGGTGGGGCACACTAGAATTCAACGGTGGAAATCCTTATCACCACTATTATTTGTGGTATGGTCCAGATGATCCTTTGGATATGATTTTTAAATAATGCTCTAAAATGATCTCTAAGAATGGATGAAGGGTGTAGTTGGTATGACCCATTGGTATGGCCCATTTAATGTATTATGGACCCACTTGATGAGGCCTGATGAGATGTATTTGAGGCCCATTTGGTATGACCAATTTGATGTATTTGGGGACCACTTGATGAGGCCCGATTTGATGTATATGGGGTTCCATTTGATTCGGCTCAATGACTCGGCCCAATTGTATCGGTCCATTTGATCAGCCCAATTGACTTGGCCCATTTAATTTGGCATATTGACTTGGCCCATTTGAATCAACCCATTCGATTCGTTCCATTTGAATCAGCCAATTTGACTCATTGACTCAGCCCATTAATTCGTCCCATTCAAATTGACTCATTTGACTCGATCCATACGACCTGACCCATTGATTTGGCCCATTCGATTCGGCCCATTTGACTCGGCCCATTGATTTGACTTGGCCCATTTGAATCAACCCATTCGATTCGTTCCATTTGAATCAACCCATTTGACTCATTGACTCGGCCCATTAATTCATCCCATTCAAATTGGCTCATTTGACTCGATCCATACGACCCGACCCATTGATTTGGCCCATTCGATTCGGCCCATTTGACTCGGCCCATTGATTCAGCCCAATTAATTCGATCCATTTGATATGGCCCAATGTTATATATATAGACCCATGAGTGAGGCATAATGTGATGCGTATATGCCCCATAAGTGAGGCCCATGATGATGTGTATTAGACTCTTGTATGAGATCATGGACCCATTAAATGATTGACCCTCTGAGCGCCTTTCCTTGGGAGCAATGTTGGTTATAGGTCCACATTGATGGGCAATGATGGTTGGATGTCCACATTGTGACCTTCCCTTAAGCCTTGTTAGGCCCTTCCTCATCATTCTCTCGTGAGTTAACTCAAATGCTTGGGCCCCATTGATTTTAACTGATCCATCATCAGCAATCCATCTATAGACCTCGCCTTGCGTCAAGGTTGATTATCAATGCTGATTATCGGTGCCGATTGTCGGCTACCGTTGCTGATTATGAGTTTGTGACAGCATAGCATCATGATACATGCCCATATGCATCATTTGTATGTTTGTTATGAGATGTGACTGGTCAATGCATACGCCATAGTGCAGGTGGTTTATGGGACTCCCTGATAGGCAGAGTTATCCCACATGAGCACACGGTATGCGAAGGATTGATGCATAATTGGACAGCATGACTCATACACTTTGCATTTGTGTGATTGTGATTACTGTATGCCTAAGCGACATCAGGGCCATAGCCTCCACAAACACATCGTGGATGGCCGAATTGGATACCGAAAATACTGTTTCTAGCATCAGGGCGCCATAGATGTCCCTAGGTGAAAATTTTTAAACCCGATGGTACTAGAGAATGACTCCAACGTCGTGACCGAGTAGGTACAAGAGCGCGCGAGGGCCGTATACCAGTAGGTTGCATCTCCCACTGTGTTGTGGTCGGTTGGAAAGGGGTGTGACCTTACCCGCCTAAGTGAGGGGGTAATTTCTATATTGAGTTTGACTAGCTTGAGGAATAGGTCCGCTATCGACGAGTCGGGCCTAATATTGCCAGGCAGATAGTGAGGTGTCTTCCACTCACCCGGTTGTACATTCGGATTGGGGCGGTAAGCTGGCGTAGAGTGTGCTATACCCCGATGATTATCCAGAATGAGAATTGTACTGATCTTTGATTAACTGTATTGATATGTGGATTTGGATGAGGATTGGTATGCTTAAGTTGCATCTCACATCACATGGTCTTGATATGGCCGATAACATTCATATCTTACATCGCATAGCCTTGGTATAGCTGATTGCATTCATATACCCATCAGCATGATTTCGCATTACTCTTACATTACATTATAAGCATGTTCATACTACGCACACACTAACACCACCCTCTAAGCTTTCTATAAGCTTATGCACAATTGATGCGTGCAGGTGACGCCCGGACGCAACCGTAGCCTCATCGCGGTTGGAGCTTGCAGTCGAGCTTCAGGAGTTTTTGTTATTATCATTATCTTGTATTTCCCTTAATACACATTGTGACACCCGTAACCTAGCTCGTACCATTCTATAAGCTTCCACGATCCTCCCACTCGAATTCTGGGGACCCATGATGCGTAGACTGCACTTGCGCATAACCCTGAGATTGTCCTGTATTCCAGGGTCGGCTCGACTTGAGACTTGTACCCTAGCGACCACGTTGTTGCCGCGGTTTCGATGTCACGTCTCATGCACCGATGTAAGACCCAGGCCAAGAGATGTGGGCCCACATCAGTTCTAGGAAATGTCGTATGTTTACAATCCTAAGGAATCTCTACAACATGTCAAATCAATCCAATCAATCACATCACATGTTAAGTACATGTCCCATCCCCAAAAGTAACCCCAAAGCTACCCATCCCTTACATGTCAAGTACACATCACTCACCCATCACCCATCACTCACCCATCCCTCTCTCTCTTTACATCCCATCCCCTCTTTCTCATTTCTTCATTTTTCAAGCAAACCCCATGAGAGCATCCAACGTCCAAGCTCCATGAGAGAGCTTTGTGTGGCCCACTTTCTATCTCCCATCTCCACCATCTACGTTTCATCTCAACCGTTGAAATTGTTCCTATAGAGCTCTAGTATGCATTGGCGAAAGAAGGAAGAAGAGATCAAAGGTGGGTGTTTCTATAGGCCTAGATTACAATCTTTTGATGATAGGCCAAGTGGGTCCTACCGATTGATGGTATGGATCTGACTTTGGACCCTAGATGTGGACGATAGCCCACTATGATTCTTATGATCATTCCATGATGGGGCCATTCTCCATGGACCCCATCATGATGTTTACTTTCTAGTTTGAAAGAGGTCATCAAGACCTTTCATTTTGGTGGAGAAGGAATCTCCACCGTTGATTTTAATTTGATGGGCCCACATGTAAAGGGACCTACTTGATGTATGATTGAATGCATGAAAAGGGAGGGCTCATAGTGTCAGGGTTCCTCCATCATGCGTGTCTATTTCTCTCTCTCTCTCTCTCTCTCTCTCTCTCTCTCTCTCTCTCTCTCTCTCTCTCTCTCTCTCTCTCTCTCCCTCTCTTTCATATTTTGTGATGATGTGGCCATGTGGCCCAGTTGGATGTACCCCACCTTGATATGTCTTATCCACATCATCCAGCCATTTGGTGGCCCACCTGGGTAGCACATTTATGGGTGGGGCCCACTCTACATATGTGTTACCCAAACCATCTAGCGTCCGGGGATGCTGGACTGGGCTAGACAGTGAAGTATGAAATGACGGTCTGGTGTACCATCCAGCAAACAGAAAACAAAAATATCAGTTTGATTCTGAACCTTAGGTGGACCGCTCATGCAGGCCCCATAGTGGTGGGGCCCCTCCATTACCATCTCTCTTTCTCCCTCTCTTTTTATCTGTTTTGATGAAGTGGGCCCCACTAATTTGTGTTTTATCCGCACCGTCCATCATGGACGGTGGGACTCCTCCATGAAGTGTATCCGCATTCAGGCTGTCCAGGGCATGGAAACACCCAGATCCATAACTCAACCGGCAGACTGAGTGGAGATACCTTATTTCAACACTTGAGGTCATGGTATCAATCCCTAATGGGGGAGGTTAATATGAAGTGTGTGTACTGACATGGGTGTGTACTAACAAGTAAACCCAAAAAAAAAAAAAAGAAAAGAAAAAAAAAAGAAAAGGGGCTTGGACATTGATGCCCTTCACCCTCTAATGCACACACACGCACACGTACATACATATATAATATATATGGTGGGCAACAGTACGTGGACCCACCCCATTGCATCCACACCATCCAGCATCCCTGCTGCTGGACGCTGGCTGGATGTATTTATCTAATATATTATATCAATATTTTATTATTATATAATATTATATATATATATATATATATATATTACATTAATATTATATTATTATATGTGTGCTGTGATGGGCCACTACCATGTGGGACCCACTTATATGATTGGGTTGGCTGGTGCGTCTCACAGTAGCTGTTCAACTGTTGTTTGACGTCACTAGGCTTTGTGGACCCCATTGTATCTGTTGCATCACTACCGTCCATCTGGACTATGGAAATCCACCTGGGAAAGTGATGTCATCAAGTACTATGTACCCTACCATGATGTACGGTTTCATTCACACTGTCCCTGGTAGGGACAATGGATCCCCACCATGATACATGTGTTGTATCCCAACTGTCCATCCATTTGGCAAGACTGTCTCAAGGCTTGAGACTAAAAATAAGACAGATCCAGTTATCAGATGGACCACACTACAGAAAACAGTGGATTGAACTCCCACCATTGAAACCCCTTTTGGGATTACAGAAGTTTTGAACCAATATGATATTTGTTTTTACTCTAAATCCAGGTCTTTATGACCGTATGAACAGACTAGTTGGGAAATAAACCATACGGTGGGGCCCACTAGAATTCAACGGTGGAAATCCTTATCACCACTATTATTTGTTGTATGGTCCAGATGATCCTTTGGATATGATTTTTAAATAATGCTCTAAAATGATCTTTAACAATGGATGAAGGGTGTAGTTGGTACGGCCCATTGGTATGACCCATTTAATGTATTAAGGGCTGATGAGGCCTGATGAGATGTATTTGATGCCCATTTGGTATGACCAATTTGATGTATTTAGGGCCCACTTGATGAGGCCTGGTTTGATGTATTTGGGGGATCATTTGATTCGGCTCATTGACTCGGCCCATTTGTATCGGTCCATTTGATCAGCCTAATTGACTTGGCCCATTTGATTCGGCCCATTGACTCGGCCCATTTGATTCGGCCCATTCAAATCGGCCCATTCAAATCGACCCATTTGACTCGGTCCATACGACCCAACCCATTGATTTGGCCCATTCGATTCGTCCCATTCGATTTAGCCCATTTGACTCGGCCCATTTGATTCAGCCCAATTGATTCGATCCATTTGATACGGCCCGATGT
Source organism: Magnolia officinalis (assembly GCA_021015155.1). NCBI lineage: Eukaryota > Viridiplantae > Streptophyta > Magnoliopsida > Magnoliales > Magnoliaceae > Magnolia > Magnolia officinalis. Next base: position 42,184,739 of record JAJHSJ010000004.1, on the reverse strand, counting down.
TATTTATATATATATATATATATATATATATATATATATATATATATATATAATATTATATATATATTGCCCATGAGTGATGCCCAATGTGATGCGTATATGCCCCATAAGCAAGGCCCATGATGATGTGTATTAGACCCTTCTATGAGACCATGGACCCATTAAACGATTGACCCTATAAGCGTCTTTCCTTGGGAGTAATGTTGGTTAAAGGTCCACACTGATGGGCAATGATGGTTGGACGTCCACATTATGACCTTCCCTTAATCCTTGTTAGGCCCTTCCTCATCATTCTCTTGTGGGTTAACCCAAACGCATAACTTGGGAATAACCGAGGACAACATCACATGTTTGTTATGAGTTTAAGACGATTAGGTTCCGAGTACGTAACATATCGATTTAGTCCCCTAACGTGCGTGTATTCGAGAGATTCTTAAGGTTGATTAGCATCTTTGTTCTTTCCTATAGGACTTATCGCCCACGAGAGATCCCTACTCCCCATCTTGAGGATGTCGTTCTTCTACCTGAGACCGGTGCGGATTTGACCGTACCTGTGAGTGCCTTCCAGTTACAGCAGATGTTGCAGGCTGTGACGGCTGCGCTTCAAGGACAGGGCAGGCACCCTGTTGTTTTGCTAGCCTCGGCAGCGCAGGAGCACTCGAACGCCCTTCTTTGAGAGTTCAAATAGCACGATCCTCCGCATTTCCAAGGTGAGCTAGATCCTACAGCCGTCGAGAGATGACGCTCCGATGTGGAGAAGATTTTTTATATGATGGCATGTACGACCAAGCAGCAAGTCCGGTTGGCAGTATTTCTTCTCCAGGGTGAGAACGAGCACTGGTAGACCTCCGTTACTCGTGTTGTACGGCCTGATTTTATCTGGACATTGGAGAATTTTATTGATCGATTCGAGCAGTAGTACTTCTCCGACCAAATTTGTCATCAAAGAGCGTTAAAGTTCGAGACTCTAGTACATGGGGACATGTCCGTGGCACAGGATCGTGCCGTATTTGGTTGATGATGAGGGGCGAAAGGCCTGCCGTTTTGAGAATGGATTGCGTTACGGTCTTCGAGGCCGTGTTATTGGGCATGCGACTTTCCAAGCGGTAGTATAGAGGGCCCAGATTTACGAGACTAAGTGGCCTGGCACACAGAGTGATTGAGATCCGAGGAGAGGTCGGAAGAGGCAGGCTCCCTCCAGTAGCTCCCATCAGCATCGACGATCGTAGAGGTACAGGAGCCACCCATCCGCCAAAGCACCAACAGCATTATCAGAACCTCCAGTGGTACCACATCAGAAGTAGCTTTCTGATACCTGCGATGATGTGGTGTGATAGGACACCTTAGGTGGGAGTGTCCCCGACCTCAGCATCAGCAGTTGAGAGCACCAAAGCAGCCTCCACAGTAACAGTTGAGAGCACCACAACAGCCTCCGCAGCAGCAGCGACATCAGATCTTATCAATGATGCCCCCCTTCAGCAACAGCATCAGCACCAGCATCAGCACTAACCTCTGAGACCTCAGCAGTAGAGGAGGCAGTTTCGAGCGACTTAGCGACATCAGCAACAGCAGCATCCTCCGAGGGGACAAGCACCTCCCCAGCCACTTAGGTTAGATTCTATACGGCTTAGCAGGACCCGCAGTCATCTGAAGGAGTCGTCGAGGGTATACTTCCAGTCTCTGCATGCATTGCTCGAGTTTTATTTGATTATAATGCTTTGCACTCGTTTATGTCTAAGGGTTTCTGCCATTCAACTGGATTGCCGATAAAGTCCGCTCGAGAGGGATTGACCGTATCGACGCCCTTGGGGAAGACTATAGTATTAGGCTACTTCTGTTCGTTTTGACCCATGTTAATGGGAGAGATTTTCTTGCCCACTGATTTGTACGTGCTGCCAATGTCAGATTTTGATGTTATCTTGGGCATGAATTGGCTTGCCGAATACTACGCTATCTTGGACTGTTTCGGGTGGATAGTCACATTCTACATACCAGGCTTACTACGATTTCAGTTCGTTATCGAATCCAGAGGAGAACTGTTGTCTTGTTTGATGTCCTGGGACATTGAGGAGCCTGTTGCCGCTTGTATTGATCAGTTGCCGATTGTCTGTGATTTTCCCGATGTGTTCCAAGAGATTCCGGGGTTGCCGCCTTATTGAGATATTGAGTTTCAGATTGATCTTGTGACTGGTACCATGCCTATCTCGAAGGCCCTGTACATATGGCACCAATGGAGTTGCGAGAGCTGCAGCGACAGTTAGACGAGTTGCATGAGTTGGGATTCATTCGTCCGAGCAGTTCACCTTGGGGAGCATCGGTAGTTTTCGTCAGGAAGAAGGATGGCTCGTTAAGGCTCTGCATAGATTATCGCGAGCTCAACCAGGTCACAATCAAGATTGACCGAGTCACAATCAAGTACCCGCTCCCATGGATAGATGATTTATTTGATCAGCTGCAAGGTACACAGTTCTTTTCAAAGATTGACATGCATTCCAATTATCATCAGATTCGGGTCCGAGAGGAGGACATCCCGAAGATAGCTTTCAGGATGTGTTATAATTATTTTGAGTTTCAGACCGTCCTTTGGACTGACCAATGCACCTGCGGTCTTCATACAGTTGATGAACGAGGTCTTTCATCCATAGCTCGATCAGTTTGTTGTGGTATTCATCAACGACATTCTGATATATTCAAGGACGCGTGAAGACCATATGTAACATTTGGAGATCACATTGCAGACCCTCCGTACCCACCAGGTATATGCGAAGCTGGAGAAGTGCTAGTTTTGGCAGGAGGAGGTGAAGTTCCTCGGTCACGTGGTGATGAGGGAGGGTGTCGCAGTGGACCCCTCGAAGGTTGAGATAGTGTGTCAGTGGGGCCAGCCCACAACTGCGTCCGAGATCCGCAGTTTCCTTGGTTTGGCAAGCTACTATCGGCGTTTCATAAAGGGCTTCTCCCGTATTGCAGCCCCATTGAGTAGGTTGACTCGGAAGGGTGCAGATTTTGTTTGGACTGACGCATGTGAGCAAGCATTCATGGAGCTGAAGGACCGTCTGACGTCCACCCCTGTCCTCACTCTTTCCTCTGAGAGTGATGGATTTGTTGTATTTATCGTGCCTCACATATTAGTTTAGGTGTTGTCCAGATGCAGCACGACAGGCCTGTAGCCTTCGCGTCTCGCCAGCTCAAGGTCCATGAGCTGAACTACCCCACGTATGATTTGGAGCTGGCAACTGTCGTCTTCGCACTGAAGGTGTGTAGGCACTATCTTTATGGGCTCATGTTCGAGCTTTTCTCTGACCACAAGAGCTCGATGTATCTATTCTCTCAGTCTAAGCTGAACATGAGGCAGAGACGCTAGATGGAGCTTCCGAAGTACTATGATTTTGATCTCTTGTACCACCCAGGCAAGGCGAATGTGGTGGCGGATGCCCTCAGTAGTTAGTCACAAGGCCTAGTGGCACACATGATGATTCAGGAGTGGAGGATGCTCGAGGATATAGCAGAGTATAAATTCGAGTTTGGTCTGCAGTCTTCCATCGTTCCGCTATCGAGCCTATCGATTCAACCCTCTCTTGTCGCAAGGGGAATCTAGGCTTAGCAGACAGACGAGTCGTTACAGGATTACCGAGCAGAGGTATATCTGAGAGTCAGACAAATTGGCAGATTGGTTCTAATGGACTTCGCTTCATAGGCTGATTATGTGTCTCAGATATTCCTGAGTTGCACAGAAATCTTATGACGGAGGCACATCGATCGCGGTTTTCTATCCACCCTGGCTCCGCGAAGATGTATCGTGATATGAGGAGACAATATTTTTAGACGGGGATAAAACGACAGATTGCCAATTTTGTGGCAGAGTGTGACACATGCCAGCGTGGCAAGGACGATCATCAGAGACCCCCTGGTCCATTGCAGCTACTAAGAGTCCCGACGTGAAAGTGGGAGCACGTATCGACAGATTTCATTACGGGCTTTTCGAGGACTCAGCGCAGTCATGACGCCATCTGGGTTATCGTGGATCGCCTGACGAAGTCGGCACATTTTCTTGCCATTAGTGAGACTTGGCATTCAGACCGACTTGTTAGGCTATTTATTGATAAGATCGTGAGACTGCACGGTGTTCCTGTCTCAATCGTTTCAGACCGAGACCCGAAATTCACGTCTCAATTTTGGGGAAGCTTTCAGAGAGCGATGGGCACTAATTTGCTTCTCAACACCGCATATCATCCCCAGACCGATGGCCAGACCGAGAGGGTCAATTAGATCCTTGAGGAAATGTTTTGGGCCTGCGTAATTGATTTCGGGGGTAGCCGGGATGAGCATTTGCGGTTGGCTGAGTTCACATAAAACAAATCTATTAGGCGACCATTTGCATGGTTCCTTTTGTGGCATTATATGGCAGACCGTGCGGATCTCCAAGTTATTGGACCGAGGTGGGAGAGCGTCATCTCCTAGGTCCCAAGCTTATGCAGTAGACGTCAGATGCTATCGATATCATCAGGTAGAGGATGCGCACAGCTCAGAGCCGGCAGAAGAGTTTTGTTGATCGTCGGCATCATCCCTTGGAGTTCGTTGTTGGGGATAGAGTATATCTCAAGGTCTAACCTATGAAGTGAAGGGAAAGCTTACCCCGAGATTTATAGGACCTTTCGAGATCACTGGGCTCGTTGGCGCAGTGGCCTATTAGCTTGCCTTGCCATTTTACTTATCTGGCGTCCATAACGTTTTCTATGTCTCTATGCTGAGGAAGTGTGGGTCATACATCATTCCTGTCATTGATTGGCAACCGTTGGAGGTTTGTGAGGACGGCTCTTACATTGAGCAGCTAGGTTATATCCTTGATCAAAAGGAACAGGTCCTCCCGACCATGGTCATTCCCATGGTGAAGGTTTAGTGGGGTCACCATTCTATTGATGAGGCATCTTGGGAGCGCGAGGCCGAGATTCGAGAGTGCTATCCCTATCTCTTTGATGATTGATTATATGTTGTATCTTATATGTTGTCTCCGATTTTATATTATGATGTTATGTTTTATCTTTCTTTATGAGTTATGCCTAGTTGCGATAATTGTGTAAATTTTGAGGACGAAATTTTTATTTGGAGGGGAGAGTTGTAAGACCCGTATCTTAAAATGTACCATTCCGTAGGTTTCCGCAGTCTTCCCGGTCGAATTTCAGTAACCCTCGACCTGTATCCGACATTTGCGTGTGATCTTAAGCCGAGTCTTGCATACCGAAGTCGGATTGACCTGAAACTTGAAACTTAGCGACCGTGCTGTCGCCACGGTTCTAATGTCGTAACTCGCGCACCGATCCGATACCCGAGCCAGGAGATGTGGGCCCACGTTCATTCCAAACAAATGTCGCGAGTTGCAAATTCTAAGAGAATCTCTACAGTATGTCACATCAAATCAAGTCAAGTACACCACCTTATCTCAATGCCACCTCACCCTATCCCAAGTACAAGCATCCACTCCCTCTTTTCCACAAGTTAACTCTTTCTCTCTTTCTCCTACCCATCCCTCTTTTACCAAAATTTCCAATAAATCCTTAGCTCTCCATCCCCTTTCCTTATAACACCCATTCTAACCATCCCATATCAATCCATCACCTCTCTTTCTCTCTCATTTTCTATGCAACCACCCAACTCCAATGAGAGCTTCCAACATCCAAGCTCTCCCTCCCAAAACAAGTGTGGCCCACTTTCCTACTCTCTCATCTTCCGTCTCAACCTTCCAATCTCCATCAACCTCCATCAAAATTGAAGGCAAGGAGCATAGGAGTCCAAGAAGCTAAGAAGAAGGCCAATAGGTGGGTGATGTATCGTAGATTTGCATTTGGGGGCCCACTTGTAGGTGGGACCCATCTTGATGTATGTGTTGTAATCATGAGGAGCCCATAGTGGCGGGGTCCCTCCATCACTGTCTCTCTCTCTCTCCCTCTCTCTCTCTCTCTATCCGTTTTGATGAAGTGGGCCCTACTAATTTGTGTTTTATCCGCATCATCCATCATGGACGGTGGGACTCCACCATGTGGTGTATCCGCATCTAGGCTATACAGGGCCTGGACACTCGCAGATCCATAGCTCAACTGGCAGACTGAGTGAAGATACCTCGTTTCAACACTTGAGGTCTTGGTATCGATCCTTAGTGGGGGTGGTTAATATGAAGTGTGTGTACTGACATAGGTGTATACTAACAAGCTAATCCAAAATAAAAAATATATATATATAAAAAAAAAAAGCAAAAAAAAACAAGAAGAGAAAAGGGCCTGGACGCTTATGCCCTTCACCATCTCACACGCGCACACACACACACACATACATACATACATACATATAATATATATATATATATATATATATATATTATATATATATATATAATATATATATATATATATATATGGTGGGCCACACTAGTGGACCCCCCCGTGCATCCAGACCGCCAGCGTCCCTGCTGCTGGACGCTGGCTGCATGTATTTAATATATTATATATATATATATATATATATATATATATTATATATATATATATATATATATATATATATTACATTAGTATTATATTATTATATTATTATATGTGTTCTGTGATGGGCCACTACCACGTGGGACCCACTTGTATATGATTCGGTTGGCTGGTGCATCTCACAATAGCTGTTCAGCTACTGTTTGACGTCACCAGGCTATGTGGACCCCACTATATGTGTTGCATCACTACCGTCCATCTAGATTGTGGAAATCCACCTGGGACAGTGATGTCATCAAGTACTATGGACCCTACCATGATGTATGGTTTCATTCACACCGTCCCTGGTAGGGACGGTGGATCCCCACCATGATACATGTGTTGTATCCCAACTGTCCATCCATTTGGCAAGATTGTCTCAAGGCTTGAGACTAAAAATACGACAGATCCAGTTATTAGATGGATCGCACTGCAAAAAATAGTGGATTGAACACCCACCATTGAAACCCCTTTTGGGATTACAGAAGTTTTGAACCAATATGATATTTGTTTTTCCTCTAAATCCAGGTCTTTGTGACCTTATTAACAAACTGGTTGGGAAATAAACCTTATGGTGGGGACCACTGGAATTCAACAGTGGAAATCCTAATCACCACTATTATTTGTGGTATGGTCCAGATGATCCTCTGGATATGATTTTTAAATAATGCTCTAAAATGATCTCTAACAATGGATGAAGGGTGTAGTTGGTACGACCCATTGGCATGACCCATTTAATATATTAGGGGCCCACTTGATGAGGCCTGATGAGATGTATTTGAGGCCCATTTGGTATGACCAATTTGTTGTATTTAGGGCCCACTTAATGAGGCCCGATTTGATGTATTTGGGGGCCCATTTGATTCGGCTCATTGACTCGGCCCATTTGTATCGGTCCATTTGATTAGCCCAATTGACTTGGCCCATTTGATTTGGCCCATTGACTCGGCCCATTTGTATTGGCCCATTTGAATCGCCCCATTCGTTCGGTCCATTTGAATCGGCCCATTTGACTCATTGACTCGGCCCATTTGACTCATTGACTCAACCCATTTGATTCGGCCTATTTGACTCGGTCCATACGACCCGACCCATTGATTTGGCCCATTCGATTCTGCCCATTCGATTCGACCCATTTGAATCGTCCCATTTGACTCAACCCATTTGATTCGGCCTAATTGATTCGATCCATTTGATACGACCCGATGTTATATATATTGGCCCATGAGTGAGGCCCAATGTGATGCGTATATGCCCCATAAGCGAGGCCCATGATGATGTGTATTAGACCCTTCTATGAGACCATGGACCCATTAAACGATTGACCCTATGAGCACATTTCCTTGGAAGTAATGTTGGTTAAAGGTCCACATTGATGGGCAATGATGGTTAGACGCCCACATTGTGAACTTCCCTTAAGCGTTGTTAGGCCCTTGCTCATCATTCTCTCGTGGGTTAACCCAAATGCTTGGGCCCCATTGATTTTAACTGATCCATCATTAGCCATCCATCTATGGATCCTGCCTTGCGTCGAGGTTGATTATCGATGCCGATTATCGGTGCCGATTGCTGGCTACCGTTAGCGATTATGAGTTTGTGACATCATAGCATCATAATACATGCCCATACGCATCATCTGTATATTTGTTATGAGATATAACTGGCCATTGCATACGCCATAGTGCAGGTGGTTTGTAGGACTCCCTGATAGGTGAAGTTATCCCACATGAGCGCACGGTATGCGCAGGATTGATACATGATTAGACTACATGACTCATGCACTTTACATTTGTGTGATTGTGATTACTGTATGCCCTAGCGACATAAGGGCCATAGCCTCCACAGACACATCATGGATGGTCAGATTGGATAACGAAAATACTGTTTCTAGCATCAGGGCGCCATAGATGTCCCTAGGTGAAAATCCCTAAACACGATGGAACCAAAGGATGACTCCAGCGTCGAGACCAAGTTGATACATGAGTGCACGAGGGCCGTATAATAGTAGGTCGCGTCTCCCACTGTGTCGTGGTTTGTTGAAAATGGGTATTACCTTACCCAATTGAGTGAGGGGGTCATTTCTAGGTTGAGTTTGATGAGTTTGAGGAATAGGTCCGCTATCAATGAGTCGGGCCCAATATTGGCAGGCAGATAGTGAGGTCTCTTCCAGTCACCCAGTTGTGCGTTCAAATAGGGACGGCAAGCTAGCTTATAATGTAGTAGACCCCGATGATTATCCAGAATGAGAACTGTACTAATCTTTGATGAGTTGTATTGATATATGGATTTAGATGAGGATTGATATGCTTGAGTTACATCTAGCATCGCATGGTCTTGATATGACTGATAACATTCATATCTTGCACCGCATAACCTTGGTACAGCTGATTGCATTCATGTACCCATCAGCATGATTCCGCATAACCTTGAGCACGTTCATACTACGTACACACGTACACCACCCTCTAAGCTTTCTATAAGCTTATGTACGATTGATGCGTGCAGGTGATGCCCGGACGCAGCCGTAGCCTTGCCGGAATTGGAGCTTACAGTCGAGCTTCAGGAGTTTTTGTTATTATCATTATCTTGTATTTCTCTTCATACACATTATACTCAAAGTTTTTTATTATAGTGGATTTTGTGATGGTGTTCATGTGGTTATTGTTCATGGGTTATGCTTATGGTTATGCTCATTACGAATCAAAATCATGTTAGAAATCCTCCTTGTAGAATCCCAGGATAGGAACCTGGTGTATGGGTGACGTGAGCTGAGAATGGGGTATTATGGAGTCTGTCAGCGTCGGATTCAGCGATCGGTAATTTTGTGAGCCCGGTTTCCGAGTTCGGCTCATGACAGATTCTCTCTTATCTTAAGCACACCCTAAGCTCTCCCGGGTCCGTTAGATCAAGGTTAGATGGCCCGGATTCATTCCATGGCAAGGAGGCAGACGAAAACAGTTGGCGCAACAAAACTGGTCGTGGTTTGGTCTTTGTCGTTGGTTTTCCACAGAAAACCCTAATCCATGTGAACAATAGTGGGTGGCTAAGATGTGTCTAAACAGAGGGCTAAGATTGGAGGATTCCTCCTCACGCGAATCACTAGCCTAGCAACAGCAAGGCAGTTTCCATTTTTGGAAATGTGGTTGCACGCAGCCGTCTTGCACCTATGTTTGTGGGCACACGTGTGTGATCCAAGGAGTCGATTGACCATGGTTCTGGTAGGTTTCAGGTGCCCAACAAGATGGACGGATCAAATCACTCGAGTGACTGACCATGGTGGGCCACAGAGTTACCAAATGAACGCTGTCCGTTTAAACCATCTCGGGCAGGAAAGCTGGAGAAAAATCTCCTTTTTGGGAGATGTCGGGTCAGACCCGATTTGACTGCATCTATTATCTATTGCACAATGGGCGCACGCTCACTATGGCACACACACAGCCCATGGTGGGGTCCACATTGATGCTGGATAAAATCCACTCCATCCATTCAGTTTGGAGGTCCCTGTTAGGGTCTCTGACCAAGATCCAGTCAAATTTGAGGCTCGGGTGGGCCATATCTGTTGACATTTTTCCTTTGAGTACCTATCCGAAAAGGCCGAACTATTAAGTCCTGGGGTCGGGGGGGGGGGGGGGGGGGGGGGGGGGGGGTGGGGGGGGGGGGGGGGGGGGGGGGTGTGTTAACAGCGGAATTTAATCAAATTAAATAAAGATAGCACATAAATAATCTCATAATGCTGAAATTAAATACAACCTCAAATGTACGAGTATTGAGAGATTGATACAGATGTTGTTCTAAGGAAACCTTACACCAAAAATCAAAGGTTTATGGTAGGACAACGTAATTCCTAAAAAGGTTTGTGTATCAAAAACTTAAACTGATATAGAGGAATAAAGAAATAAATAGCAAGGAAAGAAATCTAAGCTATTACAACATTCCCACACTTGCATAAAAGAAATTACAACATTCTCCACAAATGCAAAAAGGAAAATTACAAACATCCATTAAAAGAAATAAAAAATCAATCCCCAAGACCAGATGTAAGGCCCGTATCCTAGTCCGTACTATTCCGTAGACTTTCGTGATCCTTCCTGTAAAATTTTGGCAACCCACGATCTGTAACCGGCGTTTGCGCGCGATCCTGAGTCGTGTTCTGTATATCAGAGTCAGCTCAACCCGATACTTGTATCATTGCGACCGCGCTGTCGCAGCGGTTCTGTTGTCATGTCTCATGCGCAAGACGATACCCAGGCCAGGAGATGTAGGCCCGCGTTTAGTTTGAGGAAAATGCCACTTGTTGCAAATCATTAGAGAATCCATCACATCAATCACTTCACTTGTCAAAGTACACCCATTACTCTATCTCATCCCCAAGTACAAACGCAACCCTTAAAATTCAAATCTCCCTTACATAAGTACACTCATCCATCCCTCTCTCCCATTATCTCTCTCTCTCTCTCTCTCTTTCATTCTCTCTCTCATTTTTTCTCCCAAGCAACCCGCGTCCAAGTTCTCCATGAGAGAGCTAGTGTGGCCCACCTTCCTACCTCCCATCTCCACCATTTAAAGTCCATCTTAACCATCAGAATCGTTTCCTTGGAGCTTTAAAGACTGTAGGCAGATGAAGGAAGAGAAGATTAAAAGTGGATGCTTCTCTCTCTCTCTTTATCATTTTGTGTGATGTGTGACCCACTCGGATGGACCCCAACTTGATGTATGTCTTATCCAAAGCATCCAAATCATGTGGACCCTATCTTATGGTGGTGGAAAAGCACAAGTATCAGATTGATTCAAATCAGGTGAGCCACGTTCATGTGGGACCCACCTTGATGAAATGTGGGCCACGTCCATGTGAGACCCACCACGATGCCTGCGTTTATCCATGTCATCCAGCGTCGAGGGACGCTGGACGTGATAAGGGCTAACATGAAGTGTGTGTATTGACATGGTTGTGTACAAACAACTAACAAATATATATAATATATATATATATATATATATATATATATATATATATATATATATATATATATATATATATTTTAGCTTTTGGGGTGGGCTGCTCATGTAGGTCTCACCTTAATGCAAGGATCAAATCCATGCCGTCCATCTTATTTCTTAACTCATTTGAGGAGTTGGGCCGAAAAATGAAGTCAATCTGATTATCTGGCGGGCCATATCATGGAAAACTGTAGATTTCACCGTTAAAATCCACCTTGACCTTTCTACACGCTGAAAGATACTCAATATTGGGCTTGTTAAACTCGTCACGAGCCATGGAATCCAGCCGATGGACTGGATCGCCCTGATGTGGGCCCCACCTATGAAAAACCACTGGAAAAAAAATAAAAATAAAAATACAACAGCAGACGCTATTGACGGAACAGTGAGCAGCGTCCGCTGCTTGTACGGACCCTGGTCAGTGGGCCCCACCTCAGCTCCCATCATGATGTAAGTTCAACATCAATACCGTGCATTTGGTGGGCCTCCCTCCTAGCTATGGGCCACCCAAAAATCAGCCTTATACGTGACTCAGGTGGCCCACGTCACAAGAATAGTTGGGTTGAACGTCTACCATTGAAACCCTTTTTGGGTCATAGCAGCAGGGGGCCACCCTGATGGATATGTCCAGACGTGCATTCATGTGAGGCCAGCTATGATGAACGTGTGGAGCTCACCTGCCACGTGTGTGGAGCACACCTTGAAGTATGTGTTCATCACATTCATCTTACCGTCCAAACGGTGAAGCCCACTGCTGTATTGACGTCAGCAGGACTGTGGGCCCAGACATAAGTTATGTGTTTTATCCTCACCATCCAGACAAGATGGACGATGAGGCCTGCTGAGATGTATCTGTGGCATGCACCTACCACGTGTGTAGGGACCACCATGATATATGTGATATCTCCACCGTCCTGGACGGTGGACACCACCAGATGTATATGCTTATGTACAATGTCCAACCTATTGGACGATGGGCACCAGTCACTTAGCTGCCGACTGACGTCAGCGAGATATGTGGGCCACCTTGAGGTATCTGTTTCTCCACGCCGTCCACCTGTTGAAAGCATGGCCCACCTACCCCACGTGGCACGTGTGTGGGGTGGGACCCACCATGATATAGTTATTTTGTATCCACACGGTCCGTGTTTGGACGGTGTTAGGTGCAGCCCACCGTGATAAATTTTATTTTATTTTATGTCATCCATCTGTCCAGGTGTGGGACCCACTCACACATGTGGGGTGGGACCCACCTTGATGTATATATTCTATATTCACACCGTCTATCTGGACGATGTGATGTGTAGGCCATACCATGATATATGTGTTTTATTTCCACCATGCAAATCACTGGACGGTGGGGTGCACCGAGACGCATGTACTTATCAAAACCGTCTACCTGTGGAGCCCACATGTGATGTATGTGCTATATATCCACGCCTTTCAGACTAGCTAGACGTGGCCCCACGTTGATGATCCACATTGTTCACCATCCATCTAGATAGTGGGAACCACCACTGTATGCGTCATTAAGTTCCGTGGGTCCCTCCTTTACCGTGGACCCCACCATGTTATATGTATTTTAATCCCAACCATTTATCTAGACGGTAGGGACCCCACCTAGCTGCTATGCCGACGATAGCAGGATATGTGGGTCTGTTCAAAGGTACGTGTTATATCCAAACCGTCCATCATTTTGGCAAGCTTCTCTAAGGGCTTGAGATAAAAATAAGGTTGATCTGTTTATCAGTGGACCACACTCCAAAAAATAGTGAAGATTGAAATGCCCACCATTGAAACCCTTTTTGGGTCACAGAGGCTTTGGATCTATATGATATTTGTTTACCCTCTTTGTCTGGGTCTTTGTGACCTTGTGATAAGATTGGATGGGGAATAAACTTTATACTGGGCCCTGTGATTAATCTAACAGTGAAAGTCATTATCTCCACTATTATTTGTGATATGGTCCAGATGGCCTTTTGATATGATTCATTTTCGTAACTATCTAAAATGATATGTTAAATAGATATATAGTGTAGACGGCTCATTACTAGAACGGTGGGACTGATTTGATGTATTTGAGACCACCTATTATGTATAAGAGGCCCATTGGTGCAGCCCACTTGTTGTATATGTAGCCATTGGTGCGGCCCATTAATGCGGCCCACTTGTTGTATAGGCGGCCATTGGTGTGGCCCACTTGTTGTATAAGCGGCCCATTGGTGTGGCCTATTGATGCGGCCCACTTGTTGTATAGGCGGCCCATTGACGCAGCCCACTTGATGTGTATTAGGCCCATATTGTTCAGCCCATTGTGATATGTATTAGGCCCGTTGGTGTGGCCCATTTGATGCATATGAGGCCCATGTAACAGGGCCCACCTACCTTGTATTTAAGGCCCATATGATGGAGCACACCTACTTGAATATGTGGCCTATATGCAAGGCCCATAGTGATGTGTTTGAGGCCCACACGGTGCAGCCCAATTTGATGTATTTGGGCCCACATATTGTAGCCCATTTATGAGGCCCATGTGCAGGGCCCACCTGTGATGTATATTAGGCCCATGTGTAGGGCCCACCTATTGTGTATTTGAAGCCCATGAGTTGTGGCCCATTATTGTGGTCCGTCTTGATGTATATGAGGCCCATTGGTGCGGCCCATTGTTGCAGCCCACTTGATGTATATGAGGTCCATTGGTGCGGCCCACTATGCGTCCCGATGCGATGTATTTATAGGCCCATGTGATGCGGCCCATGTAATACGACCCATGTGATGTGTACTAGGCCCATGTGATGCGGCCCATTGCGATATGCAAGACCCTTATTTAAGGCCCATTACAATTGTCGTGACCGATTTGCTGATTCTAATTATTGATCGATCCCGATTGACGTGACTGATTTGCCGATTCTGATTATCAATCGATCCTAATTGATGTGACCGATTTGCCGATTCTGATTATCGAACGATTAAGATTGTTGTGACTGATTGCCTTTTTTCGATTGATATGACCGATTTGCCGATTCTGATCATCGATCAAGGCTGATTATCGTAGCCGATTGTCGATTCCGATTATCATGGATGATCGCTGATTCTAATTGTCGAGGCCAGCCGATTGTCAAGGCCCAATGTATGTATATGAGGCTTGAGTGATGAGGCGCATTGTGGTGCATTCGAGGGCCAGGCGATGGAGCCTGTTGTGATGTATGTTAGGCCCACAGGAGAGGTCCATCGTGATGTGTATTAAGCTCTTGAGTGAGGCCCATGGTGTTATATATTAGGCCCTTGTGTGAGGTCATGGGTCTATTATATGTTAGACTCTATGTGGGACATTCCTTGGGGGCAATGTTGGTTAAATGTCCACATTGTCTAGGTCGATTGACGATACCGGTTATTAATACCGATTATGAGTATGTGACAGCATAGCATCATGATACATGCCCATACACATCATCTGCATGTTTGTTATAAGATGTGGTTGATCATTGCATGTCATTGAGCATGTTGTTATGAGACTCCCTGATAGGCGGAGGTTATCTCACATGAGCACATGGTATACGCAGGATTGATGTATGACTGGATTGTATGACTCATGCATCTTACATTATGATTACTATACGCCCTAGCGACATCAGAGCCATATCCTCCACAGGCATATCGTGGATGGCCAGACGGGACACTGGAAATTTGTTCTAGCATCGAGCTGCCATAGATGGGCCTGGGTGAAAATCCCTGAACCCTCTTGGTACCAGAGGACGCCCTAACGTCAAGATTGAGTGGATACATGAGTGCCCAAGTACCAAATATCAGGAGGCCACGTCTCCCACTGTGTTGTGGTCGGTTGGGAGGGGGTGTGGTCTTACCCGCCCAAGAGTAGGGGGCATAGGTAGGCTGAGTTTGACCAGCTCGTAAATGGGTCCACTATCGATGTGCCGGATAGGTATTGACAGACTATTGGTCAGGCGGATAGTGAGGCTTCTTACACCCACTTGGACTGTGTTATTGGGAGAGGGGCAATGTCATCTGGAGTATATTGGACCCCGGTGATGATCCCAGAGATTTAAAAGTATTGATATGTGGACTTATTGGGCAGGAGTTGTATACTTATTCATTCATTCATTCACTATCCGCTCGGGCTGATGATGCGCAACTATTTCTTACTTGTGCCTTCGCAACGGCCAGGATTTCGGTTGGGGCGTGCGATTAACCTGAGATCAGGAGTTTACCACATTGAGTCTGACTATCCAAATTTAGGTATGAGACTAGTTTGGATAGAAGTCACTTGTGATGGACCCCATGGCCTGCGATACGGCGTATTCTCATCCTGACTTCAAACTCCAGCATGGTCATTTCATTCACACTGCATATTGCATTACATCCTCAGGCATATGACATTTTGGGTTGCTATGTTTCTACACCTATATGACGTAGACGGACTTAGCAGGATTTACATTTTGCATTGTATCCTCGGCATCTGATATTTGGCTCTCTATGACTCCTCATTTACATAGCTGATTTGTATTGCGTACTCTGATATCGTATGATTCATGATCTTGCCAAAATTTTGATATTATATGATTATGGCATTGTATTGAATACTTAACACTTATCTTATGCACACACTTTCACCACCTTCTAAGCTTTCTATAAGCTTATGCACGACAGATGTGTGGAGGTGGCGTTAGGTTGCAGCAGCGTTGAGCATGGAGAGTGCAGCGGTCTTCTGGAGCTTTGATTTTTGACATATGTATTTCCCTTTTAGCATTGTATTCAAATGTTTATATTAGTAGATATATAATTATGATGTTGCCTTTGTTATTTGGGTAAACTTGTGGTTATGCTTCTTACGAGATAAATGTATGTTGGAAAATCCTCCTTGTAGGATCCCAAAATCGGAATCTGGCGTATGGGGCTGGGAGCCAAGAATGGGGTACTACGGAGGCTGTCGGCACCGGATTCGGCAATCAGGATTCTTGTGAGTCCGATCTCCAAGTTTGGGGCGTGACACCAGAAATTATAGTGGTTCGCTTGTGTGTATACTAACTGTTTAGAAAAACAACCACACAACTACTCCACTCCTAATATCCTCACACAGTGGATATTATCGTTCACTATGAAAATAGGTTTTTCAAGGTTCACCTAAAACTCTCACAATTGTGTCTTTCAAGTGGGCTTACATAATTCAAAAACCTCACACTTCGAGTTTTCTGGATCACCTCAGACAAACCAAAACAGAGAGATTTTTCTGGCACAATCTCAATGAAATCAAAAGAAAGAAATTTATAATAATGTAAAATACTTGGATATTCTCCTTTAGATGCAGCCCGGAAGAACCAAATCGGAGTAAAAGTTTAACTTAGAAGTTCAATGTCCACACTCACTTATGAAATGGTTCTACGGTCTAGATAGATTTTAGATTTAAAGCACCTTGGGCTAGCTTGATTTGATTTTGATTCCAAGAAATGGGAATACTTCAATGCCTCTTTCAAATATAATTGGAATGCAAAATACAAAATCAAATACAAAGAAAGCTAATTAAAGAAAATATAAATTAGCACTAGATATCTTAAGAATATCACTAACTTATCTCTCAGAGCGGCGTATTGATTTAGGTTGAATTAAATATAAAACTCTGAAATTCATGCTCTATTTATAAGTGAAGAAATCGCACCTACGACTGGTCCTGAGGTCAGCACGACTGGTTGTAGGACCAACAAATTTTTAAAATTTTGAGCATGATATGATAAAACCATTCCACGACTGGTCGTAGACCCTGCTCGACCAGTCGAGTGGCCTCCACGACCAGTCGAGTCCTGTCCACCATTGGTCATGTGGAACCATTTTTAATTGCTAGACTTTGAGTCGAGGCTGCAGGACTGGTCGAGCACAGGTCAAGCACTGTTCACAAGACCGGTCGAGCAGTCTCCAGAACTGGTCGTGTCTTTAACAAATTTTTCTGAAAATTAGTAACAACCTTAGAACTGGTCGAGGAATTCTTAGACTGGTCGATCCAATGCTAAGATTAGTCGAATATAGTCCAAGATTGGTCGAGAAACAGTCTATGCACTTATAAAATGATCCAATTAAAATTATGTATTCAAAATGACCTACCCTATGGTCAATCTAGGGTCAATCATACCTTATACATAATGTATGAACATTAAAACTTCTTTTCCTTCGGTTGATAGATGACCTTTGAAGTTCACGAAGCTTGAGATCTTGTCATATGTAGAAGCTTGAACTCGAGACTTCTGAAGCTTGAATTTGTGACACATTGAAGCTTGAGCTTGAGGATCAAAATATAGAAACTTTTTCGTAACTTGTACGAAGCCTTGAAAAACTTGAACTCTTGAAGCTTGAAAGCTTGAATTCACACTTGATGTTGTACTTGAACATGAACAAGTAATCTTGCATTTAAAGATCTTGAAGTAAAGACCATTGTCCTTGTACATAAGATGCACTGTCTTGAATATATCGATGCACTACACAAGACACGGATCCAATAGGTTTTGGCACTACAAAATTTGACAATCATAGGAGCTAGAAACCATAGCACTTACAATCTCCCCCTTTGTCAAATTTGTGACAAAACACACTTCATAATAACGTAAGCATTATATGCACAAAGAATCATGCACCAGTTATCAATATAAACCAGTCAACTTGGTTAAAGAATCACACACTAGTTATAAATAGAACAAAGAAGCATTAATTCGCATCAATTCCTCCAACAATACTCTCCCTTACTTACTCCTCCCCCTTACACGAAGAAGGCTACATGTCCACAATCCATCTACAATCCACATGCCATATATCAAAAACACCATATATCAAGCATGACAAAATTTTTCCCCATTTTTTTCACAATATGACAAAGGAAGAATAAGACAAGCAATGAGGAATAATGGATCAAGATAGTTAAGATATTAAATTCATAAGCAAGTAATGTTCAAGCATAATCAACCAACATCAACAAAGTTCAACCAAATTCAATCCCACAAACCAAAAGAAAGCTAAGTATCATAAGAGTTATTATAAGCCATATGAGAAAACACTAATCAGATCCCGAAGAAGGAACATGTATGGTAGGATCAAGTTTATGAAGTCCCTTGTTCTGGCGCCTAAGATATTTGGGCATATAAACTACAAATCATGGGACACATTCATATTCTCTACCTTCTCCTTAAGTGAGCGCAACCGTGCATCAAAGTCAGATGGCTGATAGTCAAGATCATCTGCTGAGTCAGATTCGATCTCATCAAAAATATTGTCCGTGTTAATGTCATCTGGAGGTAAATCACCTTCTTCTTCATTCACCGCATCATCTTCACCAACACCCACATTGACTTGGCCTGTGGCCAACCTCAGATTCATTTTATTTATATTGGAGTTGTTGAAGATTAGATGTTGAATGGGAGCCTCTCCAATAGGCATAGCTACTAATAAATGGGTGGCTAACACAGTCATCAGATAAGCAAAAGGGATATCACTGTGTCCAGGATGGAAATGGAATTGTATGATGCAATGACATATTAAAGAAGGAAGACATACAGAAGTACCAGAGATGATGGAATGAAGAATCCGAACCATGAAAGTAGTGAGTTCAGTTTTGTTACCAGAACGAGGATAAACATTTAAAATAAATATCTTGTGAAGGACTCTATATCTGGGTAACAAATACTTTGAAGCAAAGACATTTTCGTTAATACTCCATTGCACATCTATATTGCACAATTCTCTAATAAGCATTCGTTTTTCTGATTCAGATACTTTAGCTACTAAAGTGCTAATGGGAATACCTTCATTATTAACAGGTATGTCCATTAGACCAAAGATCAAATGTCAGTCTATTTCAACTGGACCTTCTCTAGTAGCAATAATAAATGTTAGATTTTTAGTTGAAAAATTAGAAATACATGCATACATAGCTTGCACAATGGACTAGTATGCTGGCACACCCCAATGTAGAATGTTATCCCATCCTACAGATTGGAGAAGAGGAAGGATTTCAAATAGAGCATGATGTTCAACATGAATAGGTCGTTCAACTATAACATTGCGCAACCTAATATCTTGCATATAGGAGGGATCATCTTTGGGTGACCGAAGGTGGCGCGCTGTGATAGGTGTCGATCTAGAAGAAGAAGGACTACGAGAACTTTTCTTTTTACCTCTACTTTCCATTTGCAACTAGAAAATCAAGGAACCAAGTGGTCGTAAAAGAAGTAGAGTGGGTTTTCTCCATATTAGATTTTGGAGAAGAAAATCCCAAAAACCTCAATGAAACAAGAAATAAATCACACCAAAGATGAAAAAGAAGTGATAGAAACTTGAATCTACAAAAAATGGAAATAAAGCACTAACCTTAAAGAACTAGGAGATGGGTTCGACCGGTCAACCTAGGACCCATTGGAGAAGAAACCCAAAATGAAGAAAAAGAAAATTTTTTTCCAAATAAAGCACCAACCCGCGCTACACAACTGGTTGAGTATGTACTTGACTAGTTGTACACAGCAAAAAAATGTACAATTTTCTTGAAATTTGAAATTTTAAACATATAAAATATTAAATATATATACAATATGATACAAAAATGCATGAATAATCAATTCAAATTGCACATACCAAGATCAAATTTCAATTTAGAAAACCTGCTTTTGTCTAGCGGTTTCGTGAAAATGTCAGCAAGTTGAGTCTCGATCAGAATGTATTCCAAAGAAATTGTCTTTTCTTCGACTAATTCATAGATGTAATGATATCTAATGTCAATGTGCTTGGTTCATGAATGATGGATTGAATTTTTAGATATAATAATTGCACTAGAATTATCATAATATAAAACCATAGAGTCCTGTGCAATTTCGTAATCGCTTAACATTCTTTTCATGCATACAAGCTGAGTACATGCATTACCTACTGCAATGTATTCAGCCTCAGCAGTTGCGAGCGATACGGAACTTTGTTTCTTAATTTGCCAAGAAACTAAGCAGTTCCCTGCATATAAACAACCACCACTGGTTGATTTCCTATCATCAACGTTACCAGCCCAATTAGCATCAGTGTAACCAACTAATTGAACACTAGTATCATGTGGGTACCAAAGACCCAGATTAGCTGAACATGTGACATATCGCATAATCCGCTTAACAACAGTTAAATGTGACTCTTTAGAGTCAGATTGATATCTAGTGCAAATTTCTATGCTAAATGCAATATTAGGACGGCTCGCAGTTAAATACAACAAACTACCTATTATACTGTGATACAATTTAGGATCGACTCTCTTACCTGTAGAGTCCTTTGAGAGTTTTAAAGTAGTACTCATAGGAGTATCAAAATTTTTCCCATTCTTAAATCTAAACTTTTTAACCAAGTTCAGAGCATATTTGGTTTGGGAAATAAAGAAACCATCAGGTTGCTGTTTAATTTACAACCTAAAAAAATAATTCAATTCTCCAACCATGCTTATTTCAAACTTAGATTTCATAAGATCTACAAACTCAATGGTCATGTTAGTACAGGTAGATCCATAAATAATATCATCAATATAAATTTGCACTGTTAAAATGTGATCATTATGTTTTTTTACAAACAATGTCTTATCAACACTTCCCATTAAAAAATTATGACTTAGCAAAAACTTAGTCAACTTTTCATACCATGCCATGGTAGCTTGTTTCAAACCGTAGTCGGCCTTTTTTAGGTGGTATACATGATCACCCTTCTTAGGGTCTTCAAAACCCGTTGGTTGTTCAACATATACTTCTTCATGCAAATTGCCATTTAAAAAAGTACTCTTTACATCCATGTGATATATTGTGAACTCTCTAAAGCAAGCAATGGATATAAAGTCTGATTGATTCAAGATGAGTTACTGGGGCAAAGGTTTCATCATAATCGATGCCTTCAATTTGAGTGTACCCTTATACAACCAGTCTAGCCTTGTTTCTAATTATATTACCAAGCTCATCAGACTTATTTTCGAAAATCCGCTTAGTTCCGATAATATGTTTATCTTTCAGTCTACGAACTAAGTACCAAACATCATTTCTAACAAATTGATTAAGTTCTTCTTTCATCGCAACTATCCAGTTTTCATCAGTAAGAGCTTCTTTTATGTTAGCCGGTTCTATCTGAGATATAAAGCACACGTAGGTACACACATCTTCTAGTTGTTTACAAGTGCATACACCAATAAGAGGGTTTCTAAGAATTTGATTAGTTGGATGGTCTTTAACAGTCTTCAGTTCAGAGTTATTTTGACTTGATGAAAAATCTAATTTATCAATTAGAAGTACTTCATCATTATCTAAACTTGATACAGGTGTATTCAAGTGATCATCAATAACCACATTAATGGACTCTTGAATTACATCGTTCCTCTTATTAAGAACCCGATATGCTCGACTATTTAGAGCATACCCTAAAAATACCCCTTCATTACTTTTTATATCAAACTTACATAGATTTTCTCGGTCAAATATAGCACTTGCTGCCAAAAACTTGAAAGTATTTGACAATAGGTTTCTTATCAAACCACATTTCTTAAGCCGTTTCACTATTTGATTTTCTAGTATAAACGCGGTTAATTATATAACACGTAGTATTTACGGCTTCGGCCCAAAGATTTTTAGGGAGCTTCATACTATCTAACATTACATTTGTCATTTCTTGAAGCAGTCTATTTTTTCTTTCTACTATACCATTTTGTTATAGTGTTTTGGGTGCAGAGAATTCATGTGATATTCCCTGATCACTGCAAAACTTCTCAAAATTGTTATTCTCAAATTCTGATCCATGATCACTACGGATCTTACAAACTTAAGACTCTTTTTCAATTTGGATATGTTTAAGTACCATTTTTACTTCATCAAGAGTTTCTGATTTGTCTCTTAGGAAGACTACCCAGGTATATCTGGTAAAGTCCTCAACAATTACCAGAATGTACTTCTTGCCACCTCGACTCTCTGTTCTAGTTGGTCCAATAAGATCCATATGGAGAAGTTCGAGCAGTTTAGATGTGGCAATGAAGTCCACCTTTTTGTGAGAACTCTTAGTTTGCTTGCCAATCTGGCACTCGCCACATATTTTATCTATTTTTTGTATTTTGGATAAGCCTCTTACTAACTTTCTTTTGCTCAATCTATACAAGTTGCGGTAGTGTACATGTCCAAGAAGTTTATGCTATAACTCGGTCTCATCGGTATGGACCATGTAACACGATAAATTAGATGAGCTTGACTCACTTACTATATAGCAGCTTTCAGAAGTTCTACGACCAGTTAATATTACAGAACCACTTTTATTTAAAATTTTGCACCCTGGGTTAGTAAATTTTACACTATGATTATTATTGCATATTTGAGAGATACTTAATAAGTTGTATTTTAACCCTTCTACATATAAAACGTTCTCAAATAAGGGGAGGTTAAAGAGTTGAACCGTACATTGGCCAACAATCCTGTAGTTGCTACCATCACCAAATGTGACTAAACCATCAGTCACGTCTTTAAGATTAGTGAACAGACCCTTATCACTTGTTATATGTCTGGAGTAACCACTGTCTAGGTACCACTTTGAATGGCTCAAAGATTTGAAAGCAATGTGGGTAACCAAGCAAGTAACCTTTGGAACCCATTTCATTACAGTTTTGTGTTTAGGAGTATAGTTGGTTTTCTTATGTTTCTAGTTGATGTAAGACCGACCCATTGAGTTAGATTTTAAGAGCTCCTTTAGTAAATCAACAATTTTCTCAGCTAAAGGATTGCGATTCTGATTTTTATAGTTGATATGGTTGCTTTTAGGTTTTAAGGATTGAAAAGTTTTAACATTTTTATGATAATTTTGATTTAGACTTTTCTTTTTTTGAGTTTGAAGACTCTCCATTCACAAACTTAGGAGGTGTATTCTTATGTTTGGGAGGAATACTTTTGTCGTAGCCAAACTAGATCGGTCGCAACATTTTCTGGATCCGGGTAAGAGTTTTTCCAACTTAGGATCACCTTGGACATACCTCCATGTGTCTTTTAAACTCAAAAGTGAAGAGACTTCAAGTTTTAGTATTTCATTTTCTGATTTTAGATTTTCAATAAGAGAGGTTTTGAAATATAAATTGCATTTGATTTTTTCAAAACAATCTGAAATCTGAGATTTTTCTAAAACAAGAGTATCAAAATTTTCTTTAAGTTTTGAAAACTTTTCTTTCTAAAATTTTAGTTTTACGGCAATTTTACAACTTTCCTTGTATAGGGAATTATAAGCATCTTGAAGATCTTCTTCATTTTCATAATCACTATTCAGATTTTCTTTACTACTTGAATCATCATGATCTGAAAAAGTGAACTTGGCTAGAGTTATAAGGGCTTTAACTTCATTACTCAACTCGGTTTCAGAATCTTCTGACTCAGAAGAGGCTTCAGAGCAGGAAGATTCATCCCAAGTAGCCAACATTCCTTTCCTTTTAAGTTTGTCCTTTTTAGGACACTTGTTTGCTAAATGCCCATATTCATGGCAGTTGTAACATTGACTATCTTTTAAAGATTTTGATCTTTTCTTTTCATTAGGTTTTTTAAAATCAACCCTCTTTTTATTTTTGAAAATCTTTTATAAAAAAAATTAGCTAAAAGGGTCATATCATCTTCAGAATTTTCTAAATCAGAATTACCACTATTTTCTTGAAAAAAACATTTAGAAGATTTAAGAGCGATGGATTTACACTTTGGAACTTTAAAAGTTAACTTATAAGTCTGTAATGAACCAACTAATTCTTCTACTCTCATATTATCTGTATCACGAAGTTCCTGGATCGTTATCACCTTTGAATTGAACTGTTCAGGTAGTGAGCGTAGTATCTTTGCACAAACTTTACTTTCTGCGATTTATCACCTAGACCCCACATAGAGTTGACAATGTCATTCAATCTAGTATACAAGTCCATGAAAGTTTCACTTCCCTCCATACGTATTTCCACAAATTTGGTTGTGAAGATTTGAACTTTAGATTTCTTGACAATTGTTATTCCCTCATGTGTCATTTCTAAAATATCACAGGCTTGCTTTGCAGTATCACAAGATATAATTCTTTTGAATTCATCCGGTGATAGTGCCCAAGTGATTGCATTTAGTGCTTTTGCATTGACACTATTCTCACTATTCTGAAGAGTGGTCCAAGAGAAATAAGGTGTGACTCTCATAGTTTTGGATCCGTCGATACAAGTTACTTCAGTGGTAGGAAAAGTCCAATCAGTCACTGTGGCTTGCCACACGCTCTCATCCATGGATTTTAAGAAAATATTCATTCTGGCTTTCCAATAGGCATAGTTGGACTCATCAAATGATTGAGGCCTAATGAATGAAAGGCTATTAAAATTTGACATCTTACAAAGCTCAGATTGATTAGCTCAAGAAATTAATCTAAAAGTAATAACAATTAAAACGAGCTATTAGGCTTTGATACCACTTGAAATGGCCGTTCTATTAAGTCTTAAAGGGGGGATGAATAGGACTATGCTAAATTAAAAACTAACAGCAGAATTTAATCAAATTAAATAAAGATAGCACATAAACAATCTCACCATGCTGAAATTAAATACAACCTCAAATTATGAGTATTGAGAGATTGATACAGATGTTGTTCTAAGGACAAACTTACCCCAAAAACCAAAGGTTTATGGTAGGACAACCTGATTCCTAGAAAGGTCTGTGTATCAAAAATTCAAACTGATATGGAGGAATAAAGAAATAAATAGCAAGGAAAGAAATCTAAGTTATTACAACATTCCCACACTTGCATAATAGAAATTACAACATTCTCCACAAATGCAAAAAGGAAGATTACAAACATTCACAAAAAAGAAATAAACAATCAATCCACAATACCAGAAATTATAGTGGTTCGCTTGTGTGTACACCAACTGTTTAGAAAAATAGCCACATAACTACTCCACTCCTAATATCCTCACATAGTCGATAATAACATTCACTATGAAAATAAGTTTTTCAAGGTTCACCTAAAACCCTCACAATTGTGTCTTTCAAGTGGGCTTACACAATTCAAAAATCCCACACTCTGAGTTTTCTGGATCACCTCAGACAAACCAAAATAGAGAGATTTTTCTGGCACAATCTCAATGAAACCAAAAGAAAGAAATTTACAATAATGTAAAATACCTGGATATTCTCCTTTAGATGCAGCCCGAAAGAACCAAATCGGAGTAGAAGTTCAACTTAGAAGTTCAATGTCCACACTCACTTATGAAATGGTTCTAAGGTCTAGATAGATTTTAGATTTAAAGTACCTTGGGCTAACTTGATTTGATTTTGATTCCAAGAAATGGGAATACTACAATCCCTCTTTCAAATATAATTGGAATGCAGAATACAAAATAACAAACAAAGAAAGCTAATTAAAGAGAATATAAATGAGCACTAGATAGCTTGAGAATATGTAAGTGCTATGGTCTCATGCTCCTTTGGTTGTCAAATTTTGATGTGTCAAAACATCTATCTGTGTCCTGTACTTGTATGATGATTTATATGAATTCAAGACACTGCATAAACACTTCAAGAAGGTACTTGTTGAAGTCTTCAAGAAGCTACATGTTAAAGTCTCAAGAAGCCACATGTTGAAGTCTCAAGAAGCTACAATGTTGAAATTCAAGTCTGAAGAAGCAACGCATGAAGTAGTTTTAAGTTGATGAAGATCTCAAGTTTAAAGCTACAACAAGTTCAAGATTTCAAGCCTGATATGGTTCAAGATCTCAAGCCTGATATGGTTCAAGATCTCTAGCCTGATATGGTTCAAAATATCTACATTCGTTGAATGGTTGAAGTTCAATGTCCATACGACATGGGTCAGGTTTGAATGACCTTAGGTTGACCCTTTAAGTAGGTTACTTTGGATACATAAATCAAATATTTATTTTACATAAGTTTGGTCTATTCTAAGACCAGTCCTAGCTCTTGTTCTACCAGTCCTAGCATTGGTTCGACTAGTCCAAGAAATTCCACGACCAGTCCTAAGTAGTTGAAGATTTTTCGGAATTTTTGGTAATCCCACGACCAGTCCTGGAGATCCTTCGACCGCTCGTAGGTGTGGCTTCGACTCGTCCACGACCAGTCGTTGAGCTACGACTCAAAGTCCAGCAACGTAATCTATGGTCCTACGACTAGTCGTAGAGATCCACGACCAGTCGTAGGTATCCCACGACCAGTCGTAGGCTACTCACGACCAGTCGTGGAACGACTTTCAAAGATAGCGCTTAATTTTTCAAAAATCTGTTAGAGCTACGACCAGTCGTAGGTTTCTAAGACCAGTCATAGGAACGATTTTTGCTTCTATAAATTGAACACGAAATTCAGAGTTTTCACACTTCAACTCTATTCAATTCAAGAATTTTCAAGTGATCACTCTGAGATAAGTCTGTATTTATTTTAAGCTACATTGTGCTTATTTAATATTCCTTTTTGCTAGCTTATTTAATTTGATTTTGTTTCTATATTCCAATCTTATTTGAAAAGAGGAATTATCTTATTCCTTCTTCTTGGAATCAAAATCAAATATAGCTACGCCCAACGAGTTAAATCAAAAATCTATTAGAATTTAGAACCCTATGAATGTGAGTATTGGAAATTGAACTTTGACATTTAATCATCTACTCTGATTGGTTCTACCGGGCTGCTACGAAAAGGAGAAATCCAGGTATTTTACAATTCTGTAAAATTTCATTTCTTTTGGTTTTGTTGAGGTTGAACCAGAAAAATCTCATTGTATTGGTTGTCTGAGGAAAACCAGAAAACTCAGAAAAGAGGGGTTTTTGAATTGTGTAAGCCCAAGTGAAAAAGACACAATTGTAAAGGTTTTTGGTGAACCTGTGAAAACCTATTTGATAGTGAACGCTAATATCCCCTGTGTGAGGATATTAGGAGTGGAGTAGCCTTTTGTGTGGCTGTTGGAAAACAGTTGGTGTACACACAGGCGAACCACTATAACTCTTTGTCTTGTGGTTTGAATGCTTGCTTAAATTTTATATCTTTTATCATTTGATTGTGTGGAATGTACAAGTGGATGTGAATGTTGTAACTATTTACATTTCAAGCAAGTGTGGGGATTGTTGTAATAATTTAGATCTTACTTCTGCATTTAATTCCTTGCTATTTCATTTACTTACATTAAAATTGAGTCCTTGATCCAAAAGAGGTTCTAGAAATAAGGTTGTCCTACCATAAGCCCTTGTTTATTATGGTGTAAGGTTGTCCTTAGAACTGAATTTGTATCAATCTCTCAATACCTATTTATCAAGGTGATTTAAATTTAGCTTTGTGAATTGATTCATATTGTAAGGCTATTGGTTTAATTTATTTTCGCTAATTTTATTTTAAATTTGGTATAGTCTTATTCACCCCCCTCTAGGACATATAGCTTGGCCTTTTCAAGTGGTATCAGAGCTTAATAGCTCATTTTTGTTGCTTTTTATTTGGATGTATTTCCTGAGCTAACGATCTAAGCTATATAAAAAGATGTCAAATTTTGATAGCCTTTCAGTTACTAGGCCTCCACCCTTTGATGGCTCCAACTATGCCTATTGGAAAGCCAGAATAAGGATCTTCCTCAAATCAATGGATGAAAGTTTGTGGCTATCCACAGTGACTGAATGGAAACCTCCTATCATGGAAGTAACTGGTGTTGATGGTTCAAAATCTATGAAAATTACACCGTATTACCAATGGACCACACTTCAGAAAAATGAGAGTAGTGCTAATGCTAAAGCACTAAATGCAATCACTTGCGCACTATCACCGGATAAGTTCAAAAGAATCATATCCTGTGATACTGCAAAGCAAGCCTGGGATATTTTAAAATGACACATGAAGGTACATCAATTGTCAAGAAATCTAAAGTCCAACTCCTCACAACTAAATTTGAAGAAATTCATATGGAGGAAAATGAAATGTTTATGGACTTTTACACTAGATTGAATGACATTGTAAACTCAATGTGGGGTCTTGGCGATAAGATCCCAGAAAGTAAAGTGTGTGCAAAAATACTACGCTCTCTTCCTGAATGGTTCAATTCAAAGGTAACCGCAATCCAGGAACTTCGTGATACGGATAATATGAAGGTAGAAGAATTAGTTGGTTCTTTACAAACCTATGAATTAAGTTTTAAAGCTCCTAAAGGTAAATCTATTGCTTTGAAGTCATCTAAAAGTATTACTCAAGAAAATTCAGATTCAGAAAAGTCTGAAGATGATGTGGCCCTTTGGGCAAAAACGTTTTATAAGATTTTCAAAAGTAAGAAAAGAGTCGATTTTCAAAAGGGAAATGAAAAGAAATGCTCCAAACCTAAGTCTAAAACTTGGAAATCATTGAAAGATAGTCAATGTTACAACTGTCAAGAATATGGGCATTTAGCAAACAAATGTTCTAAAAAGGACAGATCCAAAAGAAAGGGTATGTTGGCTACTTGGGATGAATCGTCTGATTCTGAAGCCTCTTCTGAATCAGAAAATTCAGAAACCGAGTCAGGCAGTGAACTTAAGGCCCTTATGACTCTAGCCAAGTTTACCTTTTCCGAAAACGATGATTCAACAAGTGAAGAAAATTTGGATGGTGATCATGAATATGATGAAGATCTTCAAGATGCTTACAATGCCTTATATAAGGAAAGTTGTAAAATTGCTGTCAAACTTAAACTTCAAAAAGAAAAGTTTTTTAAACTTAAAGAATGTTTTGAAACCCTTGTTTTAGAAAAATCCCAAATTTCAGATTGTTTTGAAAAATCAAAGTGTGATCTGGAATTCAAAACCTCCCTGATTGAAAATTTGAAATCTGAAAATGAGAAACTTAAAAATGAAGTATCTTCTCTTCTGAGTTTGAAGGACACATGGAGATATGCCCAAGGTGATCCAAAATTAGAAAAACTATTATCCGTATCAAGAAGATGTGGCGATCGATCCGGGTTGGGCTATGATAAAAACACGTCTCCTAAACAGAAGAATACTACTCCTTCCAATTTTGTGAAAGGAGAGACTTCAAACTCAAAAGGAAAAGGTACTAGTCAAGTTTTTTCTAAAAATACAAAAACTTTTCAAAAACTCAAAAGCAGCTATATAAATTTCAAAAATCAGACTCGAAACCCACTAGCTGAAAAAATTGTTGATTTACTTAAGGAGCTATTAAAATCTAACTCAGTAGGTCACTCTTACAACTATAAACAAAAGAAGACCAATTATTCTCCTAAACCCAAAACAGTACTGAAATGGGTTCCAAGGTTGCCTGTTTGGTTGCTCACACTGCTTTCAAAGCTACAAGCCATTCGAAATGGTACCTAGACAGTGGATGCTCCAGACATATGACAGGCGACAAAGCACTATTCACCGATCTTAAAGATATGACTGATGGGTCAGTCACATTTGGTGATGGGAGCAACTGTAAGATAATTGGCAAAGGTACGGTCCAACTCTATATCTTCCCTTATTTAAAAATGTTTTATATGTTGAGGGTTTAAAACACAACCTGTTGAGCATATCTCAAATATGCGATAACAACCATAATGTTAAATTTTCTAATCAAGGTTGTGAAATTATAAATGAAAAGGGTTCTGTAATATTAACTGGTCGCAGAACTTCTGAAAACTGCTATATAGTAAGCAATGGTAGCTCATCTAAACAATCATGCTACATGGTCCATACCGATGAGACAGAATTATGGCATAAACGTCTCGGACATGTACACTATCGAAATTTATACAGATTGAGCAAAGGAGAACTAATTAGAGGTCTACCAAAGATACAAAAAGTAGACAAGATTTGTGGTGAATGCCAGTATGGTAAACAAACTAGAAGCTCTCACAACAAGGTGAACTCCAATACCACCACAAGACCACTCGAGCTTCTCCACATGGATCTTATAGGACCAACAAGAACGGAAAGTCGAGTTGGCAAAAAGTACATCTTAGTTATTGTGGATGATTATACAAGATACACTTGGGTTTCATTCTTGAGAGACAAATCAGAAACCCTTGATGAAGTGAAAAAGATTATAAAACGGATTCAAACTGAAAAATGTTCTCAAGTCATCAAGATCCGTAGTGATCATGGATCCGAATTCGAAAATAGCGGTTTTAAGAAATTCTGTAGCGATCAGGGAATATCGCATGAATTCTCTGCACCTAAAACTCTTCAACAAAATGGAATTGTCGAGAGAAAGAATAGAGTGCTTCAAGAAATGGGAAATGTTATGTTAAATAGCATGAAGCTCCCTAGGAATCTCTGGGCTGAAGCAGTGAATACAGCCTGCTACATTATTAACCGTGTTTATATCTGTAAAAATAATAATAAAACGGCTTATGAAATGTGGTTTGAGAAAAAGCCTTCTGTCAAATACTTTCGAGTTTTTGGTAGCAAGTGCTATATTTTGCGTGATTGTGAAAATTTGGGAAAATTTGACACTAAAAGTGATGAAGGGATCTTTTTAGGATATTCTTTAAACAGTCGTGCATATCGTGTTCTGAACAACAGGACCGGTGTGATTCAAGAGTCAATAAATGTTGTGATTGATGATCTTTTGAAGACACCTGTCCCTAGTTCAGATAATGATGAAGTGCTTATACTTGAAAAATAAGAAACTTCATCAAGTGAACCTAATTCTGAATTAAGGACTGTTAAAGATCATCCAACTTCTCAAATACTTGGAAACCCTCTCACTGGTGTGCGCACTCGTAGACAATTAGAGGACATATGTAACTACGTGTGCTTTACATCCCAGATTGAACCAGTTAACGTAAAAGAAGCACTTTCGGATGAAAACTGGATTCTTGCTATGCAAGAAGAACTTAATCAGTTTGTCAGAAATGATGTTTGGTACCTTGTTCCTAGACCTAAAGATAAACATATTATTGGAACAAAATGGATTTTCAAAAACAAATCTGATGAACTTGGAAATATTATTCGAAATAAAGCAAGACTAGTTGTACAGGGGTATACACAAATTGAAGGTATTGACTATAATGAGACATTTGCCCCTGTAGTTCGTCTTGAATCAATTAGACTTTTTACCTCCATTGCATGTTTTAGGAAGATTAAAATTTACCAAATGGATGTAAAGAGTGCCTTTCTGAATGGTGATTTACATGAAGAGGTATATGTTGAACAACCTACAGGGTTTGAAGATCCTAAATTTACTGATCATGTGTATCGTTTTAAGAAGGTTCTCTATGGTCTGAAACAAGCTCCCAGAGCATGGTACGAAAAACTGACTAAGTTTTTACTGAGTCATAATTTTCAGATGGGATGGGTTGATAAGACACTCTTTGTTAAGAAACATAAAGATGATATTCTAATGGTTCAAATATATGTTGACGATATTATTTATGGATCAACCTGTACTAACATGACTGTTGAGTTTGCAGATTTGATGAAGTCTAAATTCGAAATGAGCATGGTTGGAGAATTAAACTATTTCCTAGGGTTGCAAGTTAAACAACAACCTGATGGAATTTTTATCTCCCAAACCAAATATGCTCTAAATTTAATCATGAAATTTGGATTTGAGAAAGGTAAAAATTTTGATACTCCTATGAGTACAACTTTGAGACTCTCAAAAGATTCTACAGGTAATGATGTAGATCCTAAATTGTATCGTAGTTTGATTGGTAGTTTACTTTATCTGACTGCTAGTAGACCAGATATCGCTTTGAGTGTTGGTATTTGTGCTCGTTATCAATCAAATCCTAAAGAATCTCACTTAACTGCTGTTAAGCGGATTATGTGATATGTTGCAAGTTCTACTAAACTGGGTCTCTGGTATCCACATGAGACTAATGTTCAATTAGCCAGGTATGCAGATGCTGACTGGGCTGGAAACATTGATGATAGGAAATCAACCAGTGGTGGTTGTTTCTACATTGGAAATTGTCTTGTTTCTTGGTTTAGTAAGAAGCAAAGTTCTATATTGCTATCAACAGCTGAGGCTGAATACATTGCTGCTGGAAATGCATGTACTCAACTTATTTGGATGAAACGAATGTTAAGCGATTATGGAATTACTCAGGATTCTATGATTTTATTTTGCGATAATTCTAGTGCAATAAATATCTCTAAAAATCCAGTTCAGCATTCACGTACTAAGCATATTGACATTAGATTTCATTACATTCATGAATTAGTGGAAGAAAAGGTAATATATTTGGATTACATTCCAACCGAGACTCAACTTGCGGACATTTTCACTAAACCGCTCAACAAAAGCAGGTTTAATAAATTAAAGTTTGATCTCGGTATGTGCAATTTAAATTGAATTTGCATGATTTAGTGTATCATAATGTACATAAGTTTGATGATTTTTTTGCTTAAATTTGAAAATTATTTGAAAAAATTACAAATTTTGAGTCGTACTCGACCAGTCGTGAGTGTACACGACCGGTCGTGATACGACCGGTCGAACACTTACACGACCGGTCGTGAAACTCGGGATTTCACTTTAATTTGGGGATTTTGACTCTTCTTCTTCATTTCTTTTTACCCTCCAACGGCTCTAGCTACGACCGGTCGAACCCACCTTCTTAGTACTTCAAGGTTAGTGGTTCCTTTGCATTTTTATTGTAGATTCTTGATATTAGTGTTTCAAATCTCATTCTTGTGGAATCTATTTGGTCGTTCATTGCAAGTTTGGGGTTTTATCTTGAAAAATCTGTTCTATCTAAAACCCATTTCTTCTATCTTGCATCTTGTTGTTTCCTTGAAATCCTCCTTTGAAAATGGATTATGTAGAGAAAAAAGAAAACTACTAGAGGTCCCTCTTCATCTAGATCAACTTCTATTGCACAACATCATCTTCGGTCTCCCGAAAATGATCCTTCTAATGCTCGGGATTTGCGTATGCGAAATGTTATTGTTGAGCGTCCTGTGAATGTTAATCACATTGCTTCATTTGGTATCCCTCCTCTGTTGGAATCTGTGGGATGGGATAACATCTTGCATTGGGGTGGAGTTGCATACCAGTCCATTGCCCAATCCATGTTTGCATGTATCTGTGATTTTTCTCTTGAGAATTTAACTTCTAAAGTTGATACTCAAGAAGGATTGTTTTTAGTAGATCAACATTTGATTGCTGACATTATGGAAATACCTGTCAATGATGAGGGCATTCCAATTAATATTTTACATGACAGCCTATCAGAATCTGAACGAAAAATGCTTACTAGAGATTTATGTAATTTGGATGTTCACTGGACTCATAAAGGTCATGCACTTCCCTCAAGGTTTTTGTTACCCAGACACAAGGTACTTCATAGGATTTTCATCTCAAATCTTTATCCACGTTCTGGTAATAAAACCGAACTCACTGCTTTTATGGTTCGTGTTTTGCATTCTGTCATCTCTGGTGCAAAAATATGTTTACCTTCTTTAATTTGTCATTCCATTATTCTGTCTCGTCACCATCCTGGACATAGTGATATACCCTTTGGTTATTTATTGACTATGCTGGCAAATCATATGCTCGTAGCTATGCCTACTAGAGAAAAACCCATCCATCATCTCCCTTTTAATAATTCCAATATTAACAAGATGAATTTAGAATTGGCTGATGGCCAAGTGGATGCTGGTAGCAGTGGTGCTGAAGCAGGAAATGCTCAAGCCAGTGATCTTCCTGAAGACGTAATGTAACATCCCGTATTTATTTATTTATTTATTTTTTTGGATATTAAACCACAGGAATTAATTAGGCACGTTGGAAAATTAAGATATCATCCTTAAACAATTTACAATAAGACCGTCCCTATAAACCATCTAACTTAACCAATGCATTGTACTTTTGAAATGCGTCAAGATGTCGTATGGGCAATTGTTCAAAACAAATCTAAGAGAGTAATAACATACACCTAATCAAAATATATATATATATATATATATAAAATAAATAAATAAATAAATATAGTAGATAATAATAATAATAATAATAGATAAACAAATAAGTCTCTTTGATAGTAAAAGATCATATCAAACTACCAAAAATTTAAAAATCCACGTCTAGAATATTTAATTAGACCTTTTAAGAAAGATCAACGGTTTGGATTTTTCGAGGGATCGCGTGGGCCCCACTTAGAAATTCCGCTTGAACACAGAACCGTGTTCACTTGAGGGGTACCGAAACCGTCAGCACGGTTTGACCGTGCTGACCCGAAATTCTCAAAAAAAAAAAAAAAAACAAAAAGAATCAAATTCTCTTCTTTTCCCGCTATTTTCGGTATTTTAAAACACCGTTCGTATGTGTGCCACTAAAGGCCCATCATCATAAAACTGACCAAGGATCTGAACCGTCCATATTGTGTAAAACAAAAATTGTACCAGCCACATCCATTTTCAACCGTTACATACCCTCGATGCACACACAAACACGCCTGTTTTCTGACTGTGTGCCACCACACTTCCAGAAACGGAAACCGTTCCGCCTTCTGTTGCCAGACTGGCAACCTTATCCCCTTGCAATCTCGGCCGTCGAATGAGTAGCATCCAAACCGTCCGTTTTGAGATATTTCACAGCTAGCATTGAGATTTTCGCCACAGCCGTAGATGGGATTAACACTAATCTAAAACTCTAACCGTCGCCTATTTAGTGGGCCCCACAACGATCCTAAGACTCATCCGAACCATCTAAACGCTGTTGATCGCCAGATCAATCGTTCGTGAACGATCCACCATTGACAGCGAGGTCATCTTCACCATTGACCCAGAAAAACTCATCACCCTTGATCGGACCCATCTGCTGATCTAGACCACGCATTTGGTAACTCATAAACTCAGAAGTTCATCCCCACCATCCGATCGCAACTCTCCCGACACGTCCTAATGAAAACGCCAAAAATCTCTCTCAAATAAGTAAAGAAAAATAAAATAATTGTGATTAACTGCTGATTTAAAACCGGACCTTCTAGACGTCCAGTAGGCTATATATATATAGTTTTTCTTCTTAGGTTAACAAATACAAAAAAAAAATATATATATATATATATAAACAAATGGAAAACGGAGAGAGAATAGAGCCGTGTTCGTCTTCACCACTGGCCGAGTCCACTCAGCCCACTGCTACGAGTCATGGGCCGGGTCTCTGCTCGTAATCCCTCCAGTCGCAGAGAGAGAAAGAGAGACAGAAAGAGGAAAAAGAAGGAGGGAGAAAGAGAAAGAGAGAGAGAGAGCCGACTCGCCCACCAGCTGCGCCATTGCTGCTGAGTCCTTCTGTTCGAGTCTTTTGGAGGCAGGGCGAGGAGTATCGTGTCGGACACCGTTCCGGCCTTCTTATCAGAACTATCGAGGGAAAGATAGAAGGAGGAGGGAAGAATGGAGTGCGGTTGCTGCTGTTGCACTGAACTGAGTCAACCCAGCAACTGAGTCCGGGTCACGGACTGCTGACTCGCTGATGAGAGCCGCTGGTCGAGTTCAGCCCATTCCAGATTTTGGGAAAGTGGCCAGGGGAAGAAAGGGAAGGAGAGAAGGAGCAGGAAGAAAAGAAAGAAGAAGAAGATTGGAGAGAAGAAAGACTCGGACGAGTCGCTGAGTCAACTCTGTTCGAAACCGAGTCGAGACTCTGACTCACTGTCTGGTTGGGTCCAGACCTTGCTGGAACCCTGTCATGCTGGGAGAGAAGAAAAGAGAAAAGGGAAAGAAAGGAGGAGGAATGGAAAAGTGTGAAATCGGGTTGGCACTGAGTTGACTCGGTTTGAACTCGAGTTGAGTTTGGAATACATTTAAGTAAGGTAATTTTAGAGATTTTATTTAAATTTTTAATCAAGTTATTATTCTATCATTCTAAGTCTTATGATAAAAACTGAAATCATCTCCATTTAGGTTCATATTGGAGTCAATTCAAGCTAGGGAGGGTAGATTGAGTACTTTGGACTCCCTTGTGGTCCTTAGTCTAGCAAGGAGATAATCCACACTTCAAGGTGAGGAGTCTCCCCTATAACTTTTACTTTCACAAAATTCCCATATGAACTAGCTTCAAATTGTATGGAAATTTAGGAGATTACTACTTTCTAGTGAATTTAAATTTTCAGGGAAATTGTATTAATGTACTTAGAATTCTTGTATAATTGGTTGCTTATAAACTCCACATTATGTTATAAACTCCATGCAATATTATAATTCGTTGCTTATGAATATATCTCTGTTAAATGTGATCAGGAAAGAAAGTTCCCATGCTAGATTATCTATGAATTGTATAGGTAGACATCAACTATTGATTTGCCGTTTATAAATGCTAATAAATGTAAGATGCATGACCTATGTGAGTGGGTAAGATTCTTAACAATTCACGTGATGTAGCCCCCTTTTTAAAATTTCATAATGTTTAGTGAACTTTCTTTTGCATGACTTGAAATTATGAAATCCATGTTGAACTCATAATTAGATATCTCGTATTGTAATATTGAATTTATCTCTTTCATATTGAAGTAAGGAATGTAGTGTCATGGTGCATAACCTCCATTCATAACATATGAGGCTTTTCCGGGATTTTATACCTCCTCGGGCGTACCCCGGGTATTTTTCCAGGAGGTCATCCTTGGGTGCACTCACTTTCATGGCCTTTTCCAGGTAGGTGATCTACCGTGGGTGGTCTGCATGGTCTTTTCCGGGTGACTAGTTTTCCTTGGACGTACCTATGAGTATTTTTCTGGAGACTGGTTCGCCTTGGGTGACTCTTTATTTTGGCAGCCGGATGTGCATCCCCAGGCTTGTGCTTTGACCATACATTCATACATTCATGCAATTGCATATGTAATAGTGTTACCCTATGAAGCATATGTGACATATTAATTCATATTGGAATGATGTGTTAAAGTTGAATTTATGAGGGAAATTTCCACTGAGTTTTTGCTCACCCGACTGTGCGGTTGCACCAAATAGACCCAGGTATGATGGAGAGTTATGGTGCTCATGACAACACCCCAGAGGTAGCTGAAGAGGAGTACGGCAAAGAATGACGATGTAGCTAATCCACAGGCGCTCCACTAAATATTTTAAATTTCGCTGTTTTTACATTATACCTTCAGTTGTTAGTTTTGTTTACGTGAGATATGTAATTAAACTTTCACTGTCATGGAGTTTACTTTATTTCATGTTTAATCTGTATATAATGAACTTACTCGACTAGTTTATACAGTGGTTATATTTGGTTGTTATGACTAGTGTTGATGATTAGAAAAATGGTTACTATGACTTATGTTGATATGTTGATAATTAGAGAAATGGTAAACTTAACTCATGACGTAACCCTCGGGTTCTCGTACTCGAGTGACCATCCTCGGGTAGTGAAAATCAGGGTGTTACACGTAAATATGGATGATTTATTTGAAGAACTTGAGTCAGACTCGGCTGATGATCCTGATTTTCAGCCCTCTGATTTTGATGAGAGATTGAATTCCCTTCAAGAGCAGGTGGCTCAAATTCGTGTTACCCAAGACACGCAATTCTCTTATCTACGCAAATATATGAGGCGGATTGCTAAGGGTTTATACAAAATTGATCCGTCTAATCCTGCTCCCTCTTCTGGTTCTGACTGATTTTTTTTGGGTCTGTAATTTTTTTTTTATCTGAACTTTACATGCTCACTGACTTCTTGAATTATGCATTATGCTTTCTTGAATCAAATCCTATTTTCTTTAGCATTGTTGCTCTTCTTCCTTTGTCATTTTGTGACAAAAAGGGGGAGAAGTTTTGAGAAACATTTGGCTTTATCTGATTTTAATGATTATGATGTGCTCCTATTACTCAGGGGGAGTTAAACTTCTCAGGGGTAGTTATGGGTGAATGATGCTAGTCTATTGTTGAACTTGTTGTGTGTATGTTGAATGCTTCTCTATTGTTGAACTTATTGTGTGTACTTAGTTTCAATTGGAAATATTATTATTTGGGTGTTTTGTCACAAATTTGACAAAGGGGGAGATTGTAAGTGCTATGGTCTCATGCTCCTTTGGTTGTCAAATTTTGATGTGTCAAAACATCTATCTGTGTCCTGTACTTGTATGATGATTTATATGAATTCAAGACATTGCATAAACACTTCAAGAAGCTACATGTTGAAGTCTTCAAGAAGCTACATGTTGAAGTCTCAAGAAGCCACATGTTGAAGTCTCAAGAAGCTACAATGTTGAAATTCAAGTCTGAAGAAGCAACGCATGAAGTAGTTTTAAGTTGATGAAGATCTCAAGTTTAAAGCTACAACAAGTTCAAGAACTCAAGCCTGATATGGTTCAAGATCTCAAGCCTGATATGGTTCAAGATATCAAGCCTAATATGGTTCAAGATCTCTAGCCTGATATGGTTCAAAATATATACATTCGTTGAATGGTTGAAGTTCAATGTCCATACGACATGGTTCAGGTTTGAATGACCTTAGGTTGACCCTTTAAGTAGGTTACTTTGGATACATAAATCAAATATTTATTTTACATAAGTTTGGTCTATTCTAAGACCAGTCCTAGCTCTTGTTCGACCAGTCCTAGCATTGGTTCGACTAGTCCAAGAAATTCCACGACCAGTCCTAAGTAGTTGAAGATTTTTCGGAATTTTTGGTAATCCCACGACCAGTCCTGGAGATCCTTCGACCGGTCGTAGGTGTGGCTTCGACTCGTCCACGACCAGTCGTGGAGCTACGACTCAAAGTCCAGCAACGTAATCTATGGTCCTACGACCAATCGTAGAGATCCACGACCAGTCGTAGGTGTCCCACGACCAGTCGTAGGCTACTCACGACCAGTCGTGGAACGACTTTCAAAGATAACGCTTAATTTTTCAAAAATTTGTTAGAGCTACGACCAGTCGTAGGTTTCTAAGACCAGTCGTAGGAACGATTTTTGCTTCTATAAATTGAACACGAAATTCAGAGTTTTCACACTTCAACTCTATTCAATTTAAGAATTTTCAAGTGATCACTCTGAGATAAGTCTGTATTTATTTTAAGCTACATTGTGCTTATTTAATATTCCTTTTTGCTAGCTTATTTAATTTGATTTTGTTTCTATATTCCAATCTTATTTGAAAGGAGGAATTATCTTATTCCTCCTTCTTGGAATCAAAATCAAATATAGCTACGCCCAACGAGTTAAATTTAAAATCTATTAGAATTTAGAACCCTATGAATGTGAGTATTGGAAATTGAACTTTGACATTCAATCATCTACTCTGATTGGTTCTACCGGGCTGCTACGAAAAGGAGAAATCCAAGTATTTTACAATTCTGTAAAATTTCATTTCTTTTGGTTTTGTTTGAGGTTGAACCAGAAAAATCTCATTGTATTGGTTGTCTGAGGAAAACCAGAAAACTCAGAAAAGAGGGATTTTTGAATTGTGTAAGCCCAAGTGAAAAAGACACAATTGTAAAGGTTTTTGGTGAACCTGTGAAAACCTATTTGATAGTGAACGCTAATATCCCCTGTGTGAGGATATTAGGAGTGGAGTAGCTTTTTGTGTGGCTGTTGGAAAACAGTTGGTGTACACACAGGCGAACCACTATAACTCTTTGTCTTGTGGTTTGAATGCTTGCTTAAATTTCATATCTTTTATCATTTGATTGTGTGAATGTACAAGTGGATGTGAATGTTGTAACTATTTACATTTCAAGCAAGTGTGGGGATTGTTGTAATAATTTAGATCTTACTTCTGCATTTAATTCCTTGCTATTTCATTTACTTACATTAAAATTGAGTCCTTGATCCAAAAGAGGTTCTAGAAATAAGGTTGTCCTACCATAAGCCCTTGTTTATTATGGTGTAAGGTTGTCCTTAGAACTGAATTTGTATCAATCTCTCAATACCTATTTATCAAGGTGATTTAAATTTAGCTTTGTGAATTGATTCATATTGTAAGGCTATTGGTTTAATTTATTTTCGCTAATTTTATTTTAAATTTGGCATAGTCCTATTCACCCCCTCTCTAGGACATATAGCTTAGCCTTTTCAGAATATCACTAACTTATCTCTCAGAGTGGCATATTGATTTAGCTTGAATTGAATATAAAACTCTGAAATTTGTGCTCTATTTATAAGTGAAGAAATAACACCTTCGACTGGTCCTGAGGTCGGCACGATTGGTCGTAGGACCAATAAATTTTTAAAATTTTGAGCGCGATAGGATAAAGTTGTTTCACGACTGGTCGTAGGCCGTACTAGACCAGTCGAGTCTTGCCCACGACTGGTCGTAGGCCCTGCTCGACCTGTCGAGTGGTCTCGACATCCGGTCGAGTCTTGTCCACGACTGGTCATGTGGAACCATTTTTAGTTGCTGGACTTTGAGTCGAGGCTGCAGGACTAGTCGAGTACTAGTTGAGCACTGTTCACATGACCGGTCGAGCAGTCTCCAGGACTGGTTGAGGGTTTGATAAAAATTCTCGAAAATTAGTAACAACCTTAAGACTGTTTGAGGAATTCTTAGACTGGTCGAGCCACTGCTAGGACTAGTCAAACATAATCCAAGACTAGTCGAGAAACAGTTTATGCACTTATAAAATGATCCAATTTAAATTATGTATTCAAAATTACCTACCCTATGGTCAATTTAGGGTCAATCATACCTTACACATAATATATGAACATTGAAACTTCTTTTCCTTTGGTTGATAGATGATCTTTGAAGTTCACGACGCTTGAAATATTCTCATACGTAGAAGCTTGAACTCGAGACTTCTGAAGCTTGAATTTGTGACACATTGAAGCTTGAGCTTGAAGATCAAAGTATAGAAACTTTTTATTAACTTGTACGAAGCCTTGAAAAACTTGAACTCTTGAAGCTTGAAAGCTTGAATTCACACTTGATGTTGTACTTGAACATGAACAAGTAATCTTGCATTTAAAGATCTCGAAGTAAAGACCATTGTCCTTGTACATGAGATGCACTGCCTTGAATATATTGAAGTGCTACACAAGACACAGATTCCAAGAGGTTTTGGCACTACAAAATGTGACAATCATAGGAGGTAGAAACCATAACACTTACACTATCATCGTTGACTTGACTACTATTTGTGGTCCAATTCTACGATCAGAATCATCCATCTAATTAGTGAGCTAATTAGAGCCACTATCTATTTCAGATTAATGTTATCTTACATGTATGAGCCACACAACGTTTGCCCTTTTTGTGTTTTATTACAGATTTATGTCGATTGGATGGTTAGATCATCTTGAGATCTGAAATTAAGGTTTCATATGGATTCTTAATCAACTCTAAAGAGAATTTAATGGTTGGTTAGGCATTGATTAGTTAGTTTATATGTTTTAATAACTAAGGTGTTAAGAACGCAATAAACAGTGGATCTTTGGATTTGGAGTCTAACGTTGATAATGGGCAGTTTGGTCGGCTTATCGAGGAGGCTAAAACTTTAAAATAATCCTCTCTTGTGGTGTGATGATCCATCTTGAAAATTGACGGATGGATGCATTGATACGTGGTCCTAAATCACTCACAAGGGTCAGACTTAGGCTACACGATGTGAATGTTCACACTAATCAAGTTTATATTTATGCTTGGTGAGGTCTCCATGCTAACACCTGAGTACTGAAAGTACGGGGTGTTACAATATTACAATTAGGCTTGATGTTATGTGACGAATGCATTACCCGTTTACAACATCAAATCGTCTTGGCATGTGATTTATCCCGCTACTTCATAATTGCGACGACATTGCTCATCTTGCCTACTAACTTCGCATGTTTCGAAGCAGCTTGGGAGTCCCGATATGCCTTTAGATTCAGCATACTTTCTTTAAGGCATAGCTATTACAAACGTAATCAAAGATCAATACTGGTAGCAAAAACATGAATTAATAGAAAAAACATATTAGCGATAATCCGAAGTAAACATTTACCATAAAATACGTGGGACAGAACTTGCAATCCTGGGGATATACAATTGAAAGGTTAGACTGCCTTTCCTTTAGGAATTCAACATATTTGTCGATAGCCTAATCCATAGAATAATATGATTCAGCAATAATCGAATATAAGATATAAATATATGAAAGTCAATGTATATAGACACTCAATTACGAATGCTTACCACGCTATTAACCCACGCATCATCTACCCATATAGAATTGAACCATAAAGCCGCTGCTGTCTCCTTATTTGCTTCATAGTAGTTCTCTAATTCTTTCAGTTTATCCGTCGATAGCATCCTGAATGGATCCATTTGTAGATGAAACGATATCGAAGATGTAGGAAAGTTTACACCTTACTCAGGTCAGCTCACCACGTTAGGGGTTATATCGATCGAAGACAGAGACAAGAATGGAGAAACTATATAATAGGACGGCTTCATTTCCCTTTTAGTTCTCCTTACATAAACGGGTGCTTCATCCAATAGGGTAAGCTTAGCCATACTATACGATTGCACCTCCAACTCTCTATTTCCCTGTTCTTTCTCTTCTATATCCTCTACCTCCCCTTTCTTCTTCAACTCCTCATACTCCTTCCTTAAAAACTGCCCCCTTTGTGTATAGAAGTTTTCCTTCTCCTTCTTCAAGTCCTCCCTCTCCTTTGCTAAATTTTTAGTCTCTCCCAATAACTCACACATCCGCCTATTCGACTCCTCTTTCTCCTTAAAAAACAATTCCTTCTCCTTCTTCAACTGCGCTCTCTCGTTCAGATATTCTCTCTCCATCTTCAACACTTCCTTCTCTTTCAATAATGCCTCCCTCTCATCAAGCCTCTCTTCTCTCTTTCTCAACTCTTTTTTCTCTTTCCTTAGCTCATCCCTCTCCTTTTTCAACTCATCTCTCTCCTTTTTTGACTCATCTCTCTCAACCCTAAATTCATCCATCAAAAGAGTTGGCTTCACAATATTTCTCCCCCCCCCCCCCCCAATCCCTTTCTCTGTACGCCTTTTTCATCACTTTCCGTTGATCCCTCGTTATCATTCTTATTATCCTCATCCTCATCCTGTGTTTTAATGACCTACAAAATGTATCAATGGAGATATAAGAGTCAGGATACTTTTATAATGACATTGGGTTTACCAAACGGTGAATTAAACAACTAAATATTTAATTAAATGTTCATAATATCTCACCTGAAAACTATCACGAACCAAGTGAACGGCGTCCATTTCCCTTTCTCGTAGGGTGGGTCCCAAGTTCTTTATTAATATAGTCTGTAAAAGCACATAGACTAATGTTAATACGCAGAGTGTAAGTGTTAAATTAAGCAACATAGACTAATGTTAATACGCAGAGTGTAAGTGTTAAATTAAGCAAAGTGAATGGTGGAGAAATACATATACTTACAGCTTCACTCTCAAAATTTGCATGTATTTTGTTGTACCTCTAACCCTTCTAGCCTCGATATTGAATGAAGCATGGAATTTGCGAGGGAACATACGAAATAACACACTCTCGTATGGCCAGTAATGCCCATATCTGTTATAATGAGATTGCGTGAGGTTAAAAATCCACAATTGAATATAATCATGTAGAATAAAGAAAGATTTCTTACCTACAAAGGAAAGACACAACTATATACATTGTAGCAAACCACACCTGATGCCATCAAAGCAACTGCATCCCCTTGCGACATTGTATTGTAGGCCAAACTACCCCAAGGATAGCTATAGAAATTCTCTATAGAGTCTACCAGGTACATATAATTTATATTACACATAGTTTTCGATTCGGTTCCCCTAACAAAATACTCTACACACATAAGTATGGCAACCTTCACGACATCCTCGTGCTTATTGGTGTCAACTAATTTTTTAAACACATCTAATAAATGCTTCTTAAAAACTGGATATTCTTTGAAGTATTTGTCCATTAAT
This sequence comes from Magnolia officinalis, assembly GCA_021015155.1. NCBI lineage: Eukaryota > Viridiplantae > Streptophyta > Magnoliopsida > Magnoliales > Magnoliaceae > Magnolia > Magnolia officinalis. The sequence continues at coordinate 42,140,423 of JAJHSJ010000004.1, read as the reverse complement.
GTACTCCTGATGGGACATTTTTTCAGTATTATAAGCTCCCTAGTCTTAAGCCCCATTATGAGGGCGAAGTCCATCTTCGTGAATTGCAACCGTGTCCCCCGTATCTCAAATATAAGATCACCTTTATATCTTATAAGAATAAGGTCAAATAGAACCCCTATAAATCAAAAGGATGAGAGGTGCAATAAGAAGGAACATGGGGATTGCTTAAACAGACTTAGCCGAGTATCATGCTTGTTTAATCTACCCTTCACCATGTCGAACCACCATTTCAATGAACACTTAGAGGGTGGGTTTGGGAATTGAGAACAAGAATCGTCACCTACAAACATGTAATGGAAAATATATCAAAAATAAAGATCACTACATACTTAATGAATCATAACACAAAAAATTAAACAGTTGAAATCAATCAATCAAGATCTTGATGAATTTGAGCGAGCTTCAGTATAAATCAAATAAGACTCAAGTGAAATTAAGAGAGGCAAGCATGAATTTGATTGAGGCAAACTAGAAGTTCATCGAGGCAAGCTGGTAATTAAGGGAGGCAAACTAGAAATTGTGAGAGGGAAACATGAAATTAAGCAAGGCAAACCAAAAATTTAGCGAGTGAAACATGAAATCGAGCAAGGGGAGTTTGAAATTGAGCGAGGCAAACTAAAAATTGAGCGAGGGAAACATGAAATTTAGCGAGGCAAGGTGAAATTGAGCGAGGCAAGGTGAAATTAAGTGAGGTAACCTAGAATTTGAGTGAGGCGACCAAGAAATTGAGTGAGGCAACCTAGAAATTAAGTGAGGTAAAGTAGAAATTGAACGAGGCAACCTAAAAATTGAGCGAGGCGAAGTAGAAATTGAGTGAGGCAACCTAGAAATTGAGCGAGGTAACCTGAAAATTCAATGAGGGAACCTAGAAATTGAGCGAGGCAATCTAGAAATTGAGCAAGTGAACCTAGAAATTGAGTTAGGCAACCTAGAAATAAAGTGAGGCAACCTAGAAATTCAGCAAGGCAACCTAGAAATTGAGCGAGACAATGTAGAAATTGAGTAAGGCGATCAAGAAATTGAACGAGGCGACCAAGAAATTCAGCGAGGCAATCTAAAAATTGCACGAGGCAACGTAAAAATTGAGCGAGGCAACCTAGAAATTCTACGAGATAATTTAGAAATTGCGCAAAGCAACATAGAAATTGAGTGAGGCAACCTATAAATTGAGTGAGGGAACTTATAAATTGAGTGAGGCAACCTAGAATTTTAGTGAGGCAGCGTAGAAATTAAGCGAGGCAATCTAGAAATTGAGCGAGGGAACTTAGAAATTGAATGAGGCAAATTGAGCAAGGCAACTTAGAAATTGAGTGAAGCAACGTAGAAATTGAGCAAGGAAATCTAGAATTTGAGCGAGGGAACCTAAATATTAAGCGAGGCAACCCAGAAATTGAGCGAGGCGACCTAGAAATTCAGCGAGGCACTTAGCAATTGAGTGAGACAAACTAGAAATTGAGTGAGGCAAATAAGAAATTGAGCGAGGCAAGGTGAAAATTGAGCAAGGCAAGCTAAAAATTGAGCAAGGTAAGTTGAAAATTGAGTGAGGCAACCTAGAAATTGAGCAAGGGAAACATGAATTTGAGTGAGGCAAACTTGAAATTGAGTGAGGCTAACTTGAAATTCAACAAGGCTAACATGAAACTCAGCGAGGCTAACGTGAATTGGAATGAACTTTAAATGAATCTGTGGAAGTTCCCCATCATATTTTTATGATATATCTATCAAATTTATGAATTGCTCAGGGAATTTCACCAATCATGAACTAGGAATGTCGGCGACAACTCGAGTATATTGCCGAGAAGTAGGTTAAATGTTCCAAAACCTCTCGCAAATTGGATTTACAGTTTGCTCAGTACGCTCTTATCATACTGAGTTAACTGAGTTGGGCCCGCCTTGAATGTATGTAGACTATTCATGATGCTCATCCGTTTTTCCATCTAAAGTAAGGGTTTGAGCCTAAAATGGTAGCATATTGAAATATCAGGTGGATCATACCACAGGAAACAGTGGTTCCACCATAGAAACCTTGTTATGCCCCACAATGATGTTCTATTTGTAATCCATCATGTTCATAGGATGATTTTTACATGGATGAACCGAAAACAAAGATGTGAGCTTCATCCAGTAGTTCAATAGCCCACAAAAAATTTACACCGTTTAGGGAAATATACTACATTATACCTGTGGTGTGCGCTTTCTTCCGTGGACGGACCATTTTCAAAAAATCGAGAAAATGCAGATGTATGGAGAGGGTGGGATCTAGTGAGAGGATGGTGCAATCCAAGCAACGAATTTTCGTGCAGGAAAAGGATTTTTCGTCTCTTTTTTATTCGGAAATGGAATGAGCAAGGGAGTGAAAGGAAGAGAATGACAGTGAAAAGGAGGGGTATTTTCGTCCTCAAATTCGTTGTCCGTACATGGTAAGGTCAAAGTTGAGAAGTTAAGTTTCGGATGCTTCATAAAAGACATAAAAGACATTCAATAAAAGGTGGCGTCTACCGTGGTAATTTTCTCACGGAGCTTTGGCTTATCCAGGCTCTCTAAAACAGAGGTTACACCCAACTTATTTCCCTACGTGTACAAAGTTAAGCGGTAAGGATCGAAACCATCTCCCCAACAACCTTCACTCTCATTAACATCCATGTGTCATGACCCTACAATGCGAACCTAATCTCATTCACTCATCCAAGGCAAAATTCAGCACGTACAGTACATGATTTAATTCAAAACTCTCTCTCACTTTCTAATTGAAACCTTTTAATGAAGTTTTCAAACCCTACTATTTTCTACAATGTTGTTCACTTGAGTTATGAATTTTATTTATAATTGGGCTCACACCCTAAAATGACCTGGGGACGCTGACGGACGGAATGAATGTCATACGGACATGACAGTAGCCCAAAAGAGGGTTGGTTTACCTGGAAACGGATTGGCTACTCCCTTGCCACTCGCTAATTGCTGGTGGTCGGTATTCTGTGTGCCCCACCATGATGTACTTGTTTCATCCATGCTGTCCATCTATTTTTATAGATTATTTTATGGTATGAGACCAAAAATCAGGTATATCTAAATTTCGACTGGACCACGTTATAGAAAATAGTGTTGAATGAACTTTAACTATTAAAAACTTTTTAGGGGCATAAAAGTTTTGGATCTAGCTGATCTTTGTTTTTTCCTTTCATCTGGTCTTTATAACCTAATCAACAAATTGCATGTCAAATTGTAACAGCCCGGATTTTTCCCAACCTGGAATTAGACGTCCTTAGGCGATGAGTCAATCCTAACACTGGATTAACTTCTCAAACACTCAATTAAAGTCTCAAATCCCTTTTTAAACAATTTTTCTTCACAAATCCCACCCTTCACCACCTTGATCTTTCAGTTCTTCTAAGTACTTTCATCCTAGACAATATCTTAAACTAGCTAAGTAGTATAACTTCGATCACTTTAGATACAAACTATAAAGACCCAGGTACCACCTCAGACAGAAATCACCAAGGACTAAATCCTTTAGAAATTAGGCGAGGATTAGCCAGTGTTAAACTAGAGTGCCTGTGAAATTAGCACCAATCACTTTAAATACGATCTGCAAGACCCAAAACTTGTAGAATCATTGACGCTAGGGTACCCTAAAATCTAGGATCAATCTATTACCCGTCTGCTCTCGGGAGCATCTCGAAACTCGGTATCAGATCTGGACCGCACGTCGGAAGTCCGATGAACACAAAGTTAAGGAATTAGGACCGCCTTACTGGGCTTGACAACCATCTCGGAAATCAAATCCAGATAGTGTCTCAGCGCTATTCGCTTGAGCTCGAAGTGAAGAGTGTGAGAAATGTGAAATTATTTCAAAATAAAATATCTTAAATAGTAATCTGGCACCTCTCGCTTGCGGATCAGTTTTAAGCAACCAGACCCTTAGAATCAGACCAAATTACACCCTCGGATCAGGAGAAATTTCATACACATTTACATGTACTCAGAATCTCCGATCGAGATTCGCTGACCGTTGAACTGAAACTGATCCGCCACGCGTGATCTAGAATTTTGACCGAAACGAAAACTTAATAGAACGTAGATCCAACTTTAGTGAGCTTAAGTCCGACCTTTGGCTCAAGGAGGCCCACCAGAAGTCCTCCGTTGAGCTGAAACTGACCCGTTTTGGTTATAACCTAAGTATACTTTGACCTGGAGTCTATTTCGGTGAGTTTTTAAACTATATAAGGACCTTAAACCCTCTCTCATTGTAGCCATACGAATTTGAGAGAAACCCTAGAGAGAGAAGAGAGAAAAGAGAGAGAAAGTGTGGGAGTTGTGAGAGATCCTTCCTGCCACTCTTCCCTGCTGCTCCACGAGCTCCACCGCTTCGTTCTCATTTCCTTCCCGGCAATTCCAGCCCGTTTTTAGGTAAGAAATCCTAACCCTAATCTGATTTGGGGCTTGGGTGGTTGTAGGTTATGAAATAGCTAACTTGTTTCGTTCAATAGGTTGCCAAACTGCCGAATACGGAAGCTTAGCAAACCTATCGACTCCGTTACGATTCTACGACAAAAGGTACGGACTTTAGGTGTATAGGTTATGGTTTTTAACGCTTTCAATGTCAGATAATGATAGATTCATGATCTGTATGCAATTGCACATGTACAAAGTGCCTTCTGTTTTCTGTTTCGATTAAAGATGTAGATTATGGAATTTTACATATTCTAGGTATTCGTAGAAAATACCGTGTACGTGTAAATTTTGGAAATGTGTTTAACATGATTATTTGTTGTATGAATATGTGATATATGGATAAAATACTTATTTGGCGAAAGGTTTCGCCCAAATACATGTTTTACTAATATACACCATGTATGTAGAAATACTGTATTGTAGAAAGTACCGTATACATATATATTTTAGAGATGTGGTTGCCATGATTATTTGTTGTATAAATATATTATATATGTGTAAAATACTTGCTTGGTGAAAGGATAGCCCTAATACATGTTTTTCTAACATACACCATATATGTTGTAATAGTGTATTCTAAGTGTTTGGGTAAATGACTGAATGAGTATAGAATTCTCATTCGTGCTCGCTATGACTAATTGTCATGGATAATTGATTGTTGTATTGGCGATACCCCTTTGACGAAAGGATTTGCCCAAAATCACGCCACGGCCTATATACACTACTTGTATTAAAATGTGTGGCCTAAGTGTTTGTAAAAATGTTCAAATGAATATGGAACTTGGACTCCTACTCTCCGTGACTATCCGTCGTGGGTATACGCGTGTTATGTTTGGGGCAACTCCCTAGTGAAAGGATTTGGCCTAATACCTACGTGATCAACATATGTCATGTATGTTGATGTATGTAGCCTAAGTGTTTGTTGAAATGTCTGAATGAGTAGTAGTTAGTAAATTATAATGTATAAGGGTGTTGAGATATGATTCTCAACTCCTTTAATTATGTGTATGATTTCCTTGGATGGTTGTGTGATTAGGAATTGAATATGTACAAACTCATGCTTGTGTTGTGCTTCATAACATGCTCAATTGATTGTATGATTTGATCTATGTAATGCATATGTTTAAATTCATGTTTACTTTGTATGATCCGTCATGGGTGATGGGGGAGTGGAGCAACGAGTGCGTGCAACAGCCCTGACAGCCCTAAACGGAAAATACCATACTTTGATTGTATGATTTGAATCTTGATCCATTGGTGCTTTATCTATCTGCAAGTTATCGTATTTGGGGCTATGATTATAGTTCAGACAATCGGTACCAGAATTGAATTCGTGGCTGTGATTCATTTGCCACGTGGGATGTGTTCGACGAACCCGAGTCGTACTTCAGTTGGCGATAGTGGTTGGCCACGCGAAGTGCTTATGCACTTCATGTCGTTCAACTTGTTGTGCGCTCGAGCTAGCCGAGCTCGTCAAGTAACCTGATTTGTCTAATGTATGTTCACCATGTTTGGTCGCCTCTGCTTGAACCTAGGGTACCAAACTTACCAGTGAAATCCCTTTTAACCATGGTACCTCGATCCGCTAAGACTCATGAGCCTGGCATGGTGGTATGGTATACTGTGGTCAAACTGTCAGCATACGCTGGGGTCACGTGCCTCCCCGTAGTGACCAGTGAGCAACCAAACTCGTGAATCGATTATGGTGGTATGGGACACTATATTCGTGCTGTCGGCCTACATTGATAAGGTGATGGGGGAGTGGTGCAACGAATGCGAGCAACAGCCCTGACAGCTCTTTGTAGTGACCTCGAGCATACTCTGAAATTGCAGTGAGCCTTAGAGTTTTGCCGCAGTATATGGAGTATGAACTAGGCCTGTTTCTGTATAGTGATGAATCGTTTAAGAGGTGATGGGGGAGTGGTGTAACCTTTGTGCGTAACAGCCCTGGCAGCCTTTGCAGCGACCTAGAAAACACACCATCGTCTGATATTAACTAGGACTGACGACCCTAGAATGGATCATGTTTGGGAATGATACAAGGGAGGTACCTTAGTTTCCCAATCCTGCTATCTAAAATGGACTAATTAAAAACTCGGTAATCATGCTCATCATGCATTGCATGTGCTTGGAAGATGTGGAGCACTAAGGGATGAAAGCATGCCGCGATCGTGAGATGGTGTCGCATGAGGGAGGGTGTGGTGAGGGCAACCATCATACCTGCATCCATACTTGCATTAATAAGAGTAGTTAGGAGTGTCTGATTTTACTGCTTTATTATTACTGCTTGACTGAGTTGATAACATGTTAACCTATGCCTTAATGTTCCACTGAGTTGATCACTCACTCCCACGTTACGGGATGGTGTTTGCAACACCAACCTGATTTGTTGAGTTTCAGGTGATGGCGATGGTTATGAAGTAGAGCCGGACTACTTCTATGATGATGAGGAGTTCTCCTATCTGTATCTCTCTGGCAGGTCTATGAAGACCTGGTATTATATTAACGGGGCTATGGTACTTGAGATAGAAGACATTACACTTCCTCACATTAGGTATATTTTAGAATTGTACTTGTAATTATTTAACCTGGTAACATCATCACACTCTGGAGACCCATCATAGTTTATATATGTTATTATCTATTATAGTCTTCCGCTTGCAATTTAACTGTCTTTGGAGTATGATATGTTGTTTGGGCTTAATCTTACTCATGTTCAATGCACGAATACAGTCAACATTCAATCATCATTCATTTTGTTGCATAAGTGATGTCCTGGAACTCGGGAGTTGAGTTTATGTCCGACCCCCCGATTTTCAGGATGTTACACAAATAAACAGTATAGCGGGCCTTAGGAGGATTTAAATGGTGAATATCCAATCACTATTGTTTTCCTGTGGTATGGTTCACCTGAGATTTATATCCCTATAACTTTTGGGGTAAAGCCCTAAAATTATCTGTAAAATGGATGAACGGAATGAATGAAATAGATAAATAATGGTGGGTCACAGAGCACCGACCACCCGCCATGGGGCGGGGAGAAATTTACCACTGTACGACCCATTTATGGCCCATTTACATTTTTAAGCCCACTTCTTTTTACCTGGCGACAATAATCCACATGTGTACCGATGGCTTGCCAAAGGTCGAAAATGCCCTTGTATTTTCATAAATGTGATTTCTGAAAGCTGGGGCTTCCTATGGTTACGGATTATAACTATAGCCCTTGCTTTTTTGATATATCCTTCGATATGTATCGAAGGTATTTCGATATGATCGAAAGAGGTCCAGAACTGTCCAGCGAGTTTGCCTAAAAAATCCTGCAATTTTTTATACATATCGAAGAGTATTTGATATGTATCGAAGCTGATTTTCTCTATGGCTACGGATTATAGCCGTAGCCATAACTGTAGTTCGTAAAAGTCTGTGCATTTTTATTTTTATTTATTTATTTTTTACATGGAGAACTTTATTCTACCTATAATTTTCTCTAATACATATTCATATAAATATGTATATATAAGCATATAAATAAATAAATAATTCTCTCTTTTTCTCATTTCTTTCTTTGTTCATTTAACAAGAATATCTTCTAAACCAAAATTAGTTACTTGACGTACCCTATATCATTTTGACGTAGGAGAAGCTACTTTAGCCAACCAACCTAGTTATTTTCCAAGATTACATCAGGTCAATGGCCGAAAATCCATTTCATTCACTTCGCGGTCAATTTTAATCAGTTTGTGGTCAATTTCATTCATTTCATTTACTTCACGGTCATTTCCATGCATTTCACGGTCATTTTCGGCAATTCTGTTTCATTTCACGGTCATTTCCATGCATTTCACGATCAATTCTCATCACTTCACGCTCATTTCCATGCATTTCACAGTCAATTCACTTCACTTCGCGGTCATTTCCATGCATTTCACGGTCATTTTCGGCGATTCCATTTCATTTCACGATCATTTCCATGCATTTCATGGTCAATTCCCTTCACTTCATGGTCATTTTAATGCATTTCACGATCAATTCGCTTCACTTCACGGTCATTTTCATGCATTTCACGATCATTTTCGGTGATTCCTTTTCATTTCGCGGTCATTTCCATGCATTTCACGGTCATTTTCGGCGATTCTATTTCATTTCACGGTCATTTCCATGCATTTCACGGCCAATTTGCTTCACTTCACAGTCATTTCCATGCATTTCACAGTCAATTCCGGCGATTCCGTTTCATTTCACGGTCATTTCCATGCATTTCACGGTTAATTCCCTTCACTTTACAGTCATTTACATGCATTTCACGGTCAATTCGCTTCACTTCATGGTCATTTTCATGCATTTCATGGTCAATTCTGGTGATTCTGTTTCATTTCACGGTCATTTACATGCATTTCACGGTCAATTCCATTCACTTCACGGTCATTTCCATGCATTTCACGGTCAATTCGCTTAACTTCGTGGTCATTTCCATGCATTTCACGGTCATTTCCGGTGATTCGGTTTCATTTCACGGTCATTTCCATACATTTCACGGTCATTTCCCTTTACTTCACAGTCATTTCCATGCATTTCATGGTCAATTCGGTTCACTTCGCAGTCATTTCCATGCATTTCATGGTCAATTCTCTTCACTTCACAGTCATTTCCATGCATTTCACGATCAATTCGCTTCACTTCGCGGTCATTTCCATGCATTTCACGGTCATTTTTGGCGATTCCATTTCATTTCACAGTCAATTGCCTTCACTTCACGTTCATTTCCATGCATTTCATGGTCAATTCGCCTCATTCGCGGTTATTTCCATGCATTTCACGATCAATTCTGATGATTCCATTTCATTTGACGGTCATTTCCATGCATTTCACGGTTATTTCCCTTCACTTATTGTCATTTCCATGCATTTCACGGTCAATTCGCTTCACTTCACAGTCATTTCCATGTATTTCACGGTCATTTCCGACGATTTCGTTTCATTTCATGGTCATTTCCATGCATTTCACGATCAATTCCCTTCACTTCAAGTTCATTTCCATGCATTTCACGGTCAATTCGCTTCACTTCGTGGTCATTTCCATGTATTTCACGGTCATTTCTAGCGATTTCGTTTCATTTCACGGTCATTTCCATGCATTTCATGGTCAAATCCCTTCACTTCACGATCATTTCCATGCATTTCACGGTCAATTCGCTTCACTTCGCAGTCATTTCCATGCATTTCATGATCATTTCCGGCGATTCCGTTTCATTTCATGGTCATTTCCATGCCTTTCACGGTCAATTCCCTTCACTTCATGGTCATTTCTATGCATTTCATGGTCATTTTTTACGATTTTGTTTCATTTCACGGTCATTTTCATGCATTTCATAGTCAATTCCCTTCACTTCACGGTCATTTCCATGCATTTCACGGTCAATTCACTTCACTTCACGGTCATTTCCATGCATTTCACGGTCATTTCCGGTGATTCCATTTCATTTCACGATCCTTTCCATGCATTTCACGATAAATTCCTTTCACTTCACGGTCATTTCAATGCATTTCCCAATCAATTCTGGCGATTCCGTTTCAATTCACGGTCATTTTCATGCATTTCACGGTCAATTCCCTTCACTTCACGGTCATTTCCATGCATTTCATGGTCAATTCCCTACACTTCACAATCATTTCCATTCATTTCACTGTCAATTCGGGCAATTCTGTTTCATTTCACGGTCGTTTCCATGCATTTCACGGTCAATTTCCTTCATTTCACGGTCAATTCCGTGCATTTCACGGTCAATTCCATGCATTTCACTCCATTCACTCCCTTACAATCAAATACTTGTCCGAATTCATCTCTACCATCCCTATGGAGATTTAATGAAGAAAATAGCTGAAAAGAAGGAATAAGGATGACAGAGATGAGTTCGGACGTGTATTTGACTATAAGGGAGTGAATGGAGTGAAATTGATAAAGCACTGTGAAATGCATAGAAATGACCGTGAAGTGAAGTGAATTGACCATGAAATGCATTGAAATGACCGTGAAGTAAAGGGAATTGACCGTGAAATGCATGGAAATGACCATGAAGTAAAGGGAATTAACTGTGAAATGCATGGAATTGACCATGAAGTGAGGGGGAATCGCCAGAATTGACTGTGAAATGCATGGAATTGACCGTGAAGTGAAGGGGAATCGCCAGAATTGACCGTGAAATGCATGGAATTGACCGTGAAGTGAAGGGAATTGACCACGAAATGCATGGAAATGACTGTGAAATGAAACGGAATCGCCGAAATTGACCGTGAAATGCATGGAAATGACCGTGAAGTGAAGGGAATTGACCGTGAAATGCATGAAAATGACCGTGAAGTGAAGGGAATTGACCATGAAATGCATGGAAATGACCGTGAAATGAAACGAAATTGCCGAAATTAATCACCGAAATTGACCATGAAATGCATGGAATTGATTGTGAAATGAAGCGAATTGACTGCAAAATGCACGGAAATGACCGTGAAGTGAAGGGAATTGACCGTGAAATGAAACAAAATCGCCGAAAATGACCGTGAAATGCATGAAAATAACCGTGAAGTGTAGTGAATTGACCATGAAATGCATGAAAATGACCGTGAAGTGAAGGGAATTGACCGTGAAATGCATGGAATTGACCGTGAAATGAAATGAAATTGCCGGAAATGACTATGAAATGCATGGAAATGACCGCGAATTGACCGTGAAATGGATGGAAATGACCGTGAAGTGAAGGGAATTGACCGTGAAATGCATGGAAATGACCGTGAAATGAAACGGAATTGCCGAAAATGACCGTGAAATGCATGGAAATGACCGTGAAGTAAATGAAATGAATGAAATTGACTGCAAACTGATTGAAATTGACCGCGAAGTGAATGAAATGGATTTTTGACCATTGACCTGATGGAAACTTGGAAAATAACTAGGTTGGTTGGCTAAAGTAGCTTCTCCTACCCCAAAAATCATATAGGGTGCGTCAAGTAACTAATTTTGGTTTAGAAGATATTCTTGTTAAATGAATAAAGAAAGAAATGAGAAAAGGGGAGAATTAATTTTTTTATATGCGTATATATACATATTTATATAAATATGTATTATAGAAAATTGAAGGTAGAATAAAGTTCTCCATGTAATAAATAAATAAATAAGAAACTACAGACTTTTACAAACTACAGTTATGGTTACAGTTATAATCTGTAACCATAGGGGAAAAATACCTTCCATACATATCGAATACGCTTCGATATATATCGAAAATTGCAGGATTTTTAGGCAAACTCGCTGGACAGTTCTGGTTCTTTTTCAATCATATCGAAAGACATTCGATACATATCGAAGGATATATCAAAAGACCTTCGATACATAGCAAAGGACATATCGAAAAGGCATGGGCTACGATTATGGCTACGGTTATAATCCGTAGCTATGTCCCTGGCTCTTTTTTTTTTTTTTTTTCCTGTTATAATCCCCACCACTTTTTTGTGGGTCCTATTATGAGGTATGTGTTATATCCAAACCGTCCATCTATTTGGTGAACTCATATTAAGGCTTGAGACGAAAAATAAGATAGATCTAGTTATCAAGTGGACCACACTATAATAGGCTATGGAGGATTGAACGTCTACCATTGAAACCCTTTTAGGGGTCACAGAAGTCTTGGATCATTATGAAATTTGTTTTTCCTCTTCATCCAGGTCTTTGTAACCTTATGAATAGATTGGATGGAAAATAAATGTTATGGTGGGCCCTACAAAATTTTTAACGGTGAAATTTTCCGCTGCTCTTTGTGGTGTGGTCCAGTTGATCTTTGGATATGATTTTTTATATGCATATAATGCTCCGAAATGATCTCGAAATATGGATGAACGTTGTGGATATAATAAATATGTAACTGTGGGGCCATGTTACTTTGATATCTTTTGAACTGTTCGTACAACTCAAGCTCGAGGAGCATCAGTGCTCGTCTTCGAGCACCAGCCGATCCTCTTGGGGAAGGAAAAGCAGGGGCCTTTTTGACCTTTGGGAAGCCGTCCGTACGTATGGGGCTTATTCTTGACAGGAAAAAAAATTGGCTCACATATGTAAATGGGCTATGAATGGGTCGTTCAGTTGTAAATTTCTCCGGAGCGGGTGGCAGGGGGAGTAGCCAATCCATTTCTGGCTTGCCGACTTTGTGATAGATTGGAAGATGGACCATTATGAATCCCTGCAGCTCAGCTCTTTAATAACACGTGGGTTATGGTAGCTTAACAAGTAGGGGTGTACACGGGTCGGGCCGAGTCGAACTGGCCTCAGCCCGTCCAGGCCCGTTCAACAGCCACACAAGGCCCGAACCCGACCGGGCCTGGTCACCGGGCCAACATCTCCAGCCCGAACCAGGCCCGGCGCGAGTTCGGGCTGAGTTCGGGCCAGTTTCGAACCTTCGAGTTCGGGCCAGTTTCGAACCTGAGTTTGGGCCAGTTTCAAACCTTCGAGTTTGGGCCAGTTTCGAACCTGAGTTTGGGCCAGTTTCAAACCTTCGAGTTCGAGCCAGTTTCGAACCTTACGGCAAGCTTATGGGAAGGGCTTTGATAAGTAATTCGCGTCCCATTACAATTTACAAGTTCATGAGAGAGAGATGATATATTATAATTTTACTACATTTACATATATTTGACAAAGCATAAAATAAAACATTTTATACAAACTGAATACAGTCATACATTAGTGACTACTATTGAGGAGATTAATCTGAGCCCGAGCTGCTGCTATCTAAATCTTTATATACGTACTCATTCACCTCATTAGTGCAAACCAGTAATAGCCATTAGATTTGCTACTGCTACTGATTTTTGAAGGCTCCTTTTCCCTTTCCTTCGTTATCTTCTCTTTCATTTTTCTTTATCTTTTTATTTTATTTTATTTATTTATTTATTTATTTTTTTAACATTGGAATCAACTGTTGTTTTTATTGCAGCGTGTGATGAATGATATTCAGCACTCATAAGTTATCCAGAAATTACATTACATGGCATACAAATAGTTCAAATTAACTGTCTAATTTATTTATTCAGTTCGGATCGGGCCGAGGCGAGTCGGATTTCGGACCGAGTTGGGCCGAACTGAGAGGTATCCGAACTCGGCTTGAACTCACTTTCAAATTTAGAAAATTGGCCCGTCCGGACATGAACTTAGTTTCGAGTCCAGTCGAGTCGGACTTTTTCGAGCCGGGTCGAGCGAGCTAACCGGGCTAGCCCGGTTTGTGTACACCCCTATTAAGAAGTGGAATATGTGGGTTATTGTACGCGGAGAAACGGACGGGAATTGCGTGTAACCGCCGTGAAAGAGAGCCTGGCTAAACCGGAAACGTATTGCCACCCGCCCTGCGGCTCGCGATCCACAAGCCGCGATATACTGCTTGTGGGTACGTGTCACGGGAAGAGCAGCGCTGACGCTCTAGAGCTCTTAAATTGTACAAACAGATCAAAGGATATCAAAGTTACATGGGCCACATAATGATGTATTTATCATATCCACACCGTTTATTCATTTGACAAGATTATTTTATACCTTGATTTCAAAATTGAGTCATATCAAAGCTTATGTGGACTACACTACAAATAGCAGTGGAATAATGATTCTCACAGTTAAAACATTTATAGGGCCTCCATAACTTTTATTTTCCATCCAATCTCTTTATAAGGTCATCCAGACCTTGATGAAGAGGAAAAAAAATAAAATTCATATTGATACCAAATTTCTGTAACCCAAAAGGGTTTGAATGGTAGACGTTCAAACCCCACTACGCTATGGTCCACTTGATATTTAGTTATATCTTATTTTTCCGCTCAAGCGTTAATACGTGCTCTCCCGGTGGATAGACTGTTTGGAAATAACTCATACCTCATTATGGGACCACAGGACTTGGTGACCTCAACAAACCAGCCACATCGGTGGTGTGTGGTACACCAGCTAATCCGCCTCGAAATCGGATTGCCTTCTGAGTTACTCAGTATTTGCATCGTATGGAGTAAACTCAGTTGGGCCCACCTTAAATGCATGTGGTTTATCCACACCGTCCATCCGTTTTTCCATCAAATTTAAGGGGTTGATCCCAAAATTGAAACATATCCAAAGATCAAGTAGATCATAACATAGGAAACAATGAGGATAATAATTTCCACCGTTGAAACCTTGCCAGGCCCCACAGTGATGTTTTTATGTCATCCAACCTGTTCATAAGATCATATAGATATAGACATGTATGAGGGAAACAAAACAAATATAATCTTGATCCAAATTTTTGTAGCTTCCAAGAAATTTTCAACGGTAGACGTTAAATTCATCTGTTTCCTATGGTGTGGTCCAAAAATTGTATATGATTCATTTTTTTAGGATCAAGCTTTAAAATTATTTGTTTAAATGGATGTACGGAGCAAAGGTTTAATTAGATATACGGAGCGGATAAGATACATAAATCATGTTGGACATTACAAAGTTTACTCAATACACGGTGGTTACTCCGCAATCCAGGAGGCGGATTGCTTGCTGACAGCGTCAGTAGCGAGGTGGCTACTGACAGTACTATGTGCGCCCACCATGGTGTATATATTCGGACGCGGATTACGTCCTACCCCCGCTCGGACGGTAATCCGTCCGGGCAGGACTCTGTGGAGCCCACCGTGACGTAACTGTTTTATCCGGCCGTCTAATGAGTTTTTCAGAAAATTTTAATATGTGAAACAAAAAATGAGGCAGGTCCAAGGCTTGAGTGGACCACACGAAAGGAAACTGCACTGATATGACACCTGCCATTGAAACCTTTCTAAGGGCCCACGTGATGTTTTTTTACCATAAAACCTACTCATAAGGTCACGTAGACGTGGATGAAGTGAAAACACAAATATCAGCTTGATCCGAAACTTCTATGGCTCCAAAGAAGCTTTTAATGGTGGATGTTCAATCCCCACTTTGTGGTCCACTCAAGCCTTGGAGCTGCCTCATTTTTTTGGTTCACATATTAAAATTTTCTGAAAAACTCGTTGGACGGCAGGATAAAACAGTTACATCACGGTGGGCTCCATAGTGTCCTGCCTGCCCGGATTATTACCGTCCGGGCGGGGGTAAAACGCGATCCGCGTCCGTATATATTCTATCCACGTCTTTCATTCATTTTTACTAATTATTTTACGCAGGATCCCAAAAATGAGGTAACTCCACCTCTTATGTTAACCACACCATAGAAAAGAGTTGACTGAACACTCATCATTAACAACTTCTTACGAGTCGCATAGGTTCTGGATTAAGCTTATATTTGAGTTTTCTCTTCATCCAGGGGTGCGTGACCTAATCAACATTTTCAATGACAAAATAACATTACAGTAACCCTTAGAAAATTTTTAATAGTGGCATTCAATGGCCACAGTTTTCTTATGGTGTGGTCCACTATAAATTTGGTTCTCCCTCACATTCTGGCTCGTAACTTATAATGATCTTAAAAAATAAATGAACGGCTTTGATGAAACACGTATATATCACAGGGTTCACAGATGATTGTAAGTAGCCACCTTGCTATTGACACTCTCAGCATGCAATCCACGTCCCGCAATCCCTATCCCATTAACATACACGTGTCATGATCCGGGGAAGCCGATTAACTCACTACAGTTAGCGTGCTGAGTAAACTATGTGAGGTTCACCATGATTTATGTATTTTATCCGCTTTGTCCACCCATTTTATCAAATAATTTTAGGCTTATCCCAAAAATGAAATATATACAATGATCAAATGGACCACACCACAGGATCCAGTCGAATTGAACAGTTGAAAATTTTTTGGGAACCAAAGAAGTTTTGGATCAAGCTTATATTTGTGTTTTCCCTTCGTCTATGATTGTATGATCTTATGAACAGGTGGATGACAAATATACATTACTGCAGGGCCTAGAAAGGTTTCAATGGTGGAAATGATTATATCAACTGTTTCCTGTGATATGATCCACTTGATTTTTGAATATGCTTCAATTTTGGACTCAACTCCTTAAATTAGATGGAAAAATGGATGGACGGTGTGGATAGGCTGCATACATTCAAGATGGGCCCAACTAAGTTTACTCAGTACCATAAGAGCCGACTGAGTAACTCAGTACGAATCCGATTTGGGTCCCCCCAATGACATCACGTGAACCGATTCTCATTCGCTCATCAAGAGATAAAATTCAGCACAAAATTCAGCACATGAGAAACACACTATTTAATTCAAAAACCTCTCTCTCTCTCTCTCCCCCTGCCTATATTCAAATGCCTATAAATACACAATTCTCATCTCATTCAACTCAAGCAATCCCACTACTGAAGAAAAATGAGGACTTGTGCCTTGATTTTCCTCACCTTGGCCTCCTTGCTGGGAGCCTTTGCAGAGCAATGTGGGAAGCAGGCTGATGGAGCCTTATGCCCTGGAGGCCTTTGCTGCAGTGAGCATGGTTGGTGTGGCAGCACCAACGTCTACTGCGGTGAAGGTTGTCAGAGCCAATGTTCCACACCACCAACCCCTGTACCTCTACCACCTCCAACTATTCCAACTCCTCCACCCCCTCCAGGCAGTGGTGGGGAGCTTAGCTCCCTCATCCCTCAGTCTCTCTTTGAAGAGATGCTTAAGCACCGAAACGATGTGGCATGTCCAGCAAATGGCTTCTATACTTACGATGCTTTCATATCTGCCGCAAGTGCCTTCCCTGACTTTGCGACGGCTGGTGATACGGAGATACAAAAAAGGGAGATTGCAGCTTTCTTAGCACAAACCTCCCATGAAACAACTGGTAGATTTAAATACTTATGCAGGGTCATCTTCTGATTATTTTGTGTAGGACCTTATGATATCTGTTATGATATTAAAAGCTGGTTGGAAGGAGCCTTTTGTTCTTCAAATGAACACAAAAATTATGACCTGATTGATTGATTTTTACATATAGGGGGATGGGCTACTGCACCTGATGGGCCATATGCTTGGGGATATTGCTTTGTTAGGGAAACTGGTGAACCTGGTGGTTACTGTGTCCAAAATGTTCAATGGCCATGCGTTACTGGTCAGAGTTACTATGGTCGAGGGCCTATCCAAATTTCATAGTGAGTATAGCATCTCCCTTGTTTACAGCTATTTTTTGTTTTAGCCCATTCAACCAATTCATTCCTATGTTTGTCAATGTTTGTCAAGGAAGCGGATTGACTACTTACACTGCCAGTAGTGTGTAGCTGCTGTGAGCCCCACCATGATTCATGTGTTTTATCCACTCAGTCCATTTATTTTTTCAGGATCAATTTATGGCATGTGATTAAAGGTGAGGCAGATCCAAATCTCAGGTGGACCACACCACAAGAAAGAGTGATGACTCAACACTTACCATTAAAAACTTCTTGGGGCTAGAAAAGTTTTGGATTAATCTTATTTTTGTATCTTCCCTTCATCAGGATCTGTGTGACCAAATCAACAGGTTAGATGGAAAATAAACATTATAGTGGGCCATAGGACGTTTTTAATAGTGTGTATTTCATTGCCACTGTTTTCCCGTGGTTTGGTCTATTTTGGATGTGCCTCTTTTTTTTTTCATTCATGTCATAAATTAATCTGGAAAAATGAATGGACAGCATTGATAAAATATAAACATCATCGTGGCCGGTTATAAAGGTTCATGGAGCACCGACCTGTTGCCAACTTGCTGCTTGCAGCGTCAACCAGCAATCTGCATTCGTTTGTTGCGTCCCTGGGATGGATAGTGACGAATGGGCACATTTTACTCATGCTAGATTTTATTGTTATTATTATTATTATTATTATTATTATTTATATTATATTTAATTCTCCATCATCTCAAAGAGTGGGCACAAACTCGGCTTTTGAGACTGATATTACTTAATTGGGCATTCAAACTCTAAGCAGATCCACCTAAGATTTCGATCTGCTTCATTTTTGGGATCATGCCCTAAGATGATCTTTCCAAACGGATAGACGGTGTGGATGTAAGATAAATGCATTAAGGTGGGCCCACAGTCAGAGATCCACCCAAGCTGAGCCACAAGAATCAGACCATGGCAGTGTCGTATTTCCGCAGGACAAATAGTTTTGGTGCTGCAAGTTGTTGCTGTAAATCAAGTTGCCCATATTATGGGAGGCTTATTGTCAAAACTCACTAATTATCCAAACTTTGTTATTTTTCTATCATGGAGGCAAGGGAAATGGCCGTACGTTGAGGAGTACTGGTGTTCAAAATGATAAAGAGAGAGTTTGCGACATGGACGCAGGCGCTTGACTTCCCAGTAGAGCTGGGCATTGAGTCGAGTCAGACCAAGTAAGGGCTGACCTGAATCGCTTCAGTTTTGAAATAGACCTCAATCTGGTTTTGAAATAGGCATGATCCAAACTCGAACTAACTTAGTACCGAGTCCAACATGCTTGACCTGATAGAGTCCAGGTCTTGACCTGATCGAGTCCAGTTCTGATCTGGACTAATCCAGAACGAGTCCGACCCGGTAATAAGTACCGACTCGGGTTGAGTTGGCACTGAGTTAAGTCGGGCGCAGAGGCACTACACCAAAATTGGCAAACCGGTACGGTCGGCATTTTGCTTCAGAAACGGCTTTAAGCCGTTTTTGATTTGAAACGGTAGTGGACCGTACTCAAATAGTGGCTATTGTATGTTGTTAGTTTCACTTTTTTGTTGGTGTGTCCTTATTGATTGTTGTATATTCTTATTTCTTATTACTATAGTTTATTGTATTATTTTGAAACAGATGGACGGAATGGATTCTATTAGAACCCTCTAAGTGGACCCCACATGGTCCGAGAGTCACGTTTATGTAAATCTACCACAGACTAAAGTATTTTCATCCCCAAAACGTCCCGATCCATTCAAAACACCCAGAACGCCCTAATTCCTTCAAAACGCACAAAATACTCCCTCTCCCTCTCCCGATCTCGATCTCCCTCTCCTTCTCTCAATCTCCCTCTTTCAATATCTCTCTCCCGATCTCAACCCTCTCCCTCGATCTCCCTCTCTCGATCTCAACCCTCTCTCTCGTTCTCCCTCTCACTCTCCCTCCTCCTCTCGATCTCCCTCTCCCTCTTCCCATCTCAACCCTCTCTCTCTCGATCTTCCTCTCTCTCTCCCTCCCTCTTTCGATCTCCCTCTCCCTGTCCGACTCTAGATCTGATAGTCCCCACACGGTATTGTAGAAGCAGTAGCAGCAACTCTGTATGGGGTGTGTGTTCTGTCATCCACGGTTGAATGGGGAAGATTGAAGGGAGGAGAAAGAAAAATGGACATGTATCGGAGCTGGATGGGCACCATCAGAAACAAGCTCGTCAAATCCCCTCGTAAGAGAGTTATCGTTCTCCACAGCAATAGCAATGATACCATCCAAGGAGAAGTACAGGTGGTGAATGAGAAGGCTACACTCAAGGAAGGCAGCTGCTCGCCGCCACTATATATAAGACTTTCCAAAGACGACATGGCTGCAATCAAGATACAAGCATTTTTTAGAGGTCATTTGGTAAGAACCTTGCTAAAGCTAATGTGGAATGTGTGTGCGAGATCCACACTGTTCATCAGGTGGGCCCCACTAAGTATTGGGACCTGAATACTAGGTGGTGCAGTAATTAGGTGGCCGTCATGTGAGTTGGTTGGATGTTAGCCATTGATCATACTTTTTGAACCGTGTGACCCACCACCCGCCGACTGCACTAACCTTAGTTTTGAGTTGCCGTGTATAAATGGTACACCCACCTGATGATTTGCCTAGTTGTGGCACAAACATGCTAGATTTAGTGGTCAGTAGATCAGGTACTAGATTACCTGGTCTTGACTGATCGGGCTCGTATCTTACCAGGTCGGTTCCTCTGGTTTCTGGGTCTCATTTTTATTGAGGACAAGGACCTTGGTTTTGAGTTAAGGTTTGAGTTGGTTTTGGCTACGATTCTGATCAAAATAAACGAATTTACACCGTTGGATGACCCAATTACAGACACTTGTGCTGTGTAAATGGGCTGTCATACATGCATAGGGGCTTAGCAAACCTTAGTTCGACCGAAGCTACCATGAGTTTGAGCTCTGCAGGGCCCACCCATAAGTTGAGAAGTAATAAAAAATAAGTTACTTTTTCTAAAAAGCTACTTATTTAAGTATAATAACTAAACTAATTTATTTAAGAAAAGTCACTTGTTAAATTAAGTTAAAAAAAGGTACTTATTTGGTAGTATCCAAACGGGCCCTTAAGAATGGGCAGATGCCAAGCCCTGTTGATAGACGTATACACGTACATCATTTTAATCAGCTGGGTCACCTGGCCCAGCCCATGAATAAATGATTGGGTTAGATAGGGTTCAACTTGATCTTGGCCTGTTAACCTAAATGGGCCTAATTTTCTGGCCCAAGCCCAATCGACTACACATTTAACTTGCCCTGACAAACCTGTCCAACTGTGGGCTGGCTCGACCACCTATTGCCACACACCGGGCAGGAATGGATCCAACAGATTTCAACTGGAGAAACCACATTTATATTTTAGCTTTCTTTGGGGTGGCAACAGGTGAGGATGGCGTTTCGGGCTCTAAGGAGCTTGGTGAAGCTCCAGGCAATTGTTCGCAGCATTTGGGTGAGGAAGCAGGCACGGATTGCTTTGCATTGCGTGAACCTTTTTGGCCTTTTTTTTGTTGAATATAGAACAGTGTACTTTCATAACCGTCCATTTGTAAATGTTGAAAATTTCCTCTGAACTGATTACTATTAGTAAATGTGGAACTCATGAATCGTGACTCTCCATCTAGTGAGGCCAATCTAGATCGGCTCACAATTACTGATCATCCTAAACATCACTTTTCTGCAGATTTTCCAGGCTGAACCTCGACTATTAATCATTAATAATTTTTAGCATTGGAATTTGTTTTGCTGATTTGCTTACTACGAGTAAATGTGGAACTCATGAATCTTGGCTCTCCATCTAGTGGGGCCCATCTGGATTGGCTCACAATTATTGATCATCCCAGTTGTCACTTTTCTGCATGTTTCCCTGCCAAACCTTGACTGTCAACCAACGTACATATTTTTCTCCCATCTAAAAATTTTCTCTAATCTGATTACCTTCAGTAAATTAACCCATAAAAGGCATTTACATCAGCTAATTTGTCATAGTATCACATATATTTGTGGCTCATAAAACCTTTCATCTACCACATTCAATGCTGGTTGTGCTGTGTACATTTTTGGGTATTTTGTCTATATTATCTCGTACGTGTGTTCCATGGTTTCTTAAGTTGATAATCAGTCTTCCATCAAAGGTATGTTTTCTTTAATTTAATTTATATTGTATTTAAAGGATTTTCAAGGTCATATGGTTTGCTTTGTATTTTCTATTGTGTTATTTACTGCTGAAACGTTAACCGTTTTTCTAAGGTACTGACGTTTTCTGTGCAGACTAATGGACTTTATCAACTGGCAGCAGTTGCATTTTGTTTACCTGTTGCTTGGGTTTGTGCCATATCACTTCTTAATATATTGATGTCTTTATTTCAGTTTTGATTAGTACTTATTTTGTTATATTTCCGTATAGTATTTGAATCACTGCATATGTGGTCATGTTGTTCTTGCATAAGAAATTCATGCTGTCAGTCCAAATTTTCAAAAACCATTCCGACATCAACATTTTGGAATGATTCTGCATAAGCAACCGCTTGTGTTGTTGTTTATGATTTCTAAAATGCATATGGTACTTGAGACAAACAGAGTTAGCTCAGCTTGGCTCAGCCAAGGAAGGCAGCTATTAGTTTGAACTTTTAAGCCTTGACCACTAGAATGGTCATTAACAGGACCATGTATAGACAATTCGATGTTTATTTAATAAAATAACAAAAAAAAATTCTGCTACATGTGGAACTCGTTATTAATTTAATCAGGATATTAGCTTCTGCCAGATAATTTCATTTAAATTCTGCTGTACTGATTTTGAAGAACATCTGAAATTTTGTTCAAGTACTACATGTACAGATATCCAACAATTTTGTATGGATGTTGGAAAGTGCTTTGAGACTTACGAATGGAGAAGGAAAGTTATTAAATATAAAAATGCATACAGTATGAAGGAGGGTTATGTAAAGAATAATGATTTACTAACGTCATTTTTGCAGTGCAGGGATTTGTTTGGTGCTTTTGGTAGAAGCTCCATATGTGATCAAGCTCCATACGTGTGGAAATTTGTATGTTTTGAGTGTTGGAGGTGATATACAACAATGGATTCTGATTTGGGTTTTCAATATTTCAATGTGGTTTTCTTTTTCAAGAGGTTGTTTGATTTTTTATGGAATTTGATTGATGGGTCTGATTTAAATCATGGGTTTGGTAATGGGTTTATAATCTAATGCCATTTTCCTGAAATGTTTGATGAGGTATAAGGAAGGCTACTGAGATTAGTCTTGTGTTGGTATTTAATTTTCTATTACAAATTATTTCATTCTATAATATTTGTAGTTTAATCATTTTGATTAATTCATTCTATAATCATTTGATTTTAACCATTTTGTTCTCTAAGAGGAACAATAACTTGGAGGATGAACTATTGGATTGCTCAAATTTCACTCGTGACATTTAGCTGCTTGTTTCTTTTTGTCAATTGTCTTTATTTGATGGAAGTGGTGTTCATGTATGTAGGGTAGTTGTGCTACGCCAAAAATCAGGCCTTTCAAACTCTCAAGTGGGCTCCACCTGTTAGATAAGCTACAAGTTGTCACTAGTCCAGGTTCAGTATACACTCACGGCGCATGCGATGAGTGGTCTCGTAGGAGTTTACACAAAGCCACAGGGGCAACAACCTGATTTTTCTGATCCTGTAGTACTTTCCACGGTAGGTTGCACATTCTTCTTAAAGAAATAAACAATGTGAACATTTGCTTGGTCTGACAAACTGTATATGGGGGAGCACTTTTGGTGATCCAGATGATTTTGTGGTGGGCCCATGGTGGATGGAAGATCTATAGGTACGGATTTTTCTCCTTTTTTTGGTAGTGTAAATATAATCACCATTCTCCATAAATTGTTTAGTCCTTCTAATTTGCTTATGACCATAGCAGCTTCTAATGAATCCGTATAGAAACTACAATACTCAGATGCTTGTGAACTTGCACATGCAATGGGTGCACAGGTGCCAATCAGTCACGTGTATGACATTTGGGCTGTGCAAAAGGTGTGCCCTACCATGAAGATCACCTGGTGCAACAATCAGAGCAATCTGTGATCTGTGGGCTACACTTGCACATTGAATCAGACTGTTGATATGTCTGATTTAAAATGTCATTTATTATTATTATTATTATTATTATTATTATTATTATTATTATTATACTTAGTGGTCCTCATGACAAGTGGGACAGCCTTTTGCATGGCTCAGATGTCATTCACGTGACACACTGTACCAGTGCACCCATTTACTGCAAAGTTCACATACGATGGATTGTAGGCAAATAGCCCTCTTCAAATTTCCATTCTTTAGAGGGTTGATCATTTCTAGCTGAAAGGTTTTTTATTTTTCATTTTGTCATCCAGGGAAATCTTTCCAAGTGGAACCAAGAAATCCATCTGATTCTCAGAGTTTCAGGAGCCAACATAGCAGGGTTTTTGAGGACGAGTCTTTTTGCAAATGGCTCTTTTTGCCTTTCTGACAGATTTTCTCCTCAAAATTTTATTGCACCCTATAGTTCCCTTGCATTGTAGGCAGCTGCCCAATAGTTCAAAGTTAGGTTTCATGTTCTCAGGGTTTTACAAAATATCTGTTGATTTATCTGAGGCAGCAATAGCTCACTGCCAATTAATCGTTCTGGAATGTCACTACACCAAAATCGTTTGACAGGAACGGCTGGGGTTTTGGTTTGAAAACGGTTCTAAGCCGCGTCTGCTTTGAAACGGTTATACACCGTGTTCAAATTTGTACCTGTTTTAACAACCAACGTTGCTATTTCTGATATTTTATTGGTGTGTCCCATTTGCATTTTGGATATTCCTAATTTTTAGGATTATGTTCTGTTGTTATATTTTAAAACAGATGGACGGATTGGATTTTTTTGGAGACCTCGTTGGACCCCACACGGCCCTAGAGGCACAGTAGTTTTTATTTACCGCAGACTACCGAATCCATTTCACCTTTTTTTTTGGGGGGCTGAAACCCTCGTTGGCATTGTCACACGATATCCCTCTCCCTCTGCCTCTCCATCTCGATCTCCCTCTTCCTCTCCCGATCTCGTATTTCCTTTTACGGCATAGATTTTCCCGGATTTTCTTTTACTATTCGGATTGTGAAATCCATTGAATCTCCTCTCCGGAAACAAACGCCTATTCTTTCATTCTCCTTTTCCCTGAAAATTTTAGGGTTTTACTGCTTTTTCTCGAGCTGAAAACTACACATTACTCTACGATTTCAGCATTCCGAGCTTTTCCAAGTTGATTTGATCTGAATTCGATTCGATTCCCTGAAAGAAGATAGTTGATAGGCAGAGATTTCAGCGTCTAACATCGAGATACCAAAATACAAGTTGTTTTCAACAGATTCCGATGTTTTTCCCTTTGTACAGATCTTAGATTTTATTTTATTTTTCTTCGTCGTTTGATACGAATATCGGGAGATGTTCATATTTATTTCGGGAGATGTTCGGGAGATGTTCGTATTCATATTTGAAATTATGTAAGTCCCTTATGGAATTTGTGACTCTTCTCGGCATGATTGCTAGTTTCTTCATTTTACCAAACTCTGGTGCTTCCAGTTGCATAAGCTTTTTAGTATGATCAGCTCTTTTCATTTTCTATATATATATATATATATATATATATATATATATATATATATAGAAAATGAAATTTTAGAATTGATTTTGCTTTCTTTCATCTAGATGTGCTATTGTTTGACGTCCTGATGAGGCTGACTCATGCAATATATATATATATATATATATATATATATATATATATATATATATATATATATATATATATATATATATATATAAATGTTTGATTCTATTTTGCAAGATATTGAGGAATTGCAGTCTTTCTGCACCAATCCCTTCATATGTAAATGAAAAGCTTGAAAAGCTTGTGAGTCCATCTTTTTCTTTTTAAAGATTAGATAAAATTGTTCTTGGCCAGATTTTAGGCTTCTTATTTGCACTCTTCAGTAATTTTTTTTTGAAGGATTTATTTTCACGTTTCAGTTGGTTAATGGGTTATAAGATGACTTTGCCTCGTGGAAAGAAAGCTGTTTTCTTTTTTGCCTGATGATCTTGAGTTCTGAGTCCCTTTATTGGCACCACTAACTGGTTTCCTTAACTGCAACTTCCCTTCCCAAAAGAAACAAGACAAAGGATGGATTATCTCATCATCATCTAAGTCTTATCCCAACTAATTGGGGTCGGCTAAAGGTTGGACTCTGCAACCTTTATTCGTATATTTTTCCTTGAGTTATTTTCATTGGAGATTGTGATGGAACGAATGATAAAAAACCACTATGAATGTAGGGTTGGAGAATTAAGAACACACAAGATTAGAAGGAACCAAAAGAATTCTCTTCAGCGACAAAGGTGGAACTAATATCCAGGGCTGAGGCACAGCACATTGCACGACTTGCCCTGGTATTTTAGTGACTAGGCCTGGTTATTTTGGTGACTTGGCCACATTGTAGCTCTCTCTCTCTCTCTCTCTCTCTCTCTCTCTCTCTCGTGCATTCTTATGGGACCTTTGTGAAACATTACACGTTTATATCTCTCTCATCTTCCATTTGAGCCATTTTGTGTCAGAATCAGTAAGTGTTTAAGTTGAGTTCACTTTCTAGAAATGATGCTTATCTCCGATGGCTACTTTGCAGGGCTCAACACCAACTATCCAGTAAGTTGGGAATGGCGTCTTCTATACTGCATTCCAGTAAGCTGTTAAACTTTTTGTTAAATAGGAAAAGTTGAAATCCAGAATGTAAACCTTAATAGGCTGCTGCTACTCATTAACTGCACACATGGCAAGGATATAATTCAAATAGTCACTCTAGTCTGTTTAAATCATTTCTGGATTTGTTTCCTATTTTTTTAATGTATTTAGCAAGATGCATGTATTTTGTACATGTACATTGTTGAATTGTTGAGTAAGATACAAATGTTGGTAATGGATGATGTAATGACACAGGTACAAGAATGTCTTCCTTTCTTATTTGCATTTTTTGGGAAAAACTTATCTAAACTATTTTTTGATGGACTAGATAATCCATCCGTTCCACCACTCATGTCCCATCTTGAATGGACGAAGTAATGGATGTGAGGCTTGGTAATAAAATTCAACTTTTTAATTTTCTTCTTGTGATTAGTATCATTCTTTGGGAAAAACTTATTTAAACTATTTTTCCATTGTAGGGGCCATGGTGAAACTAGCACCAGGACTGCAATACACCAGCAAGCTGATGTAGGTGTAGAAGGTATATATTTTGAAGTGGATGGACTTGGACCCTCAAATTTTTTTGCAATAGCTACTCATTTTGTTTATCTTTTTTGTTATCACCCTTGTATATCAATGCACTTTTGACTATGAGCACTCAAAACTGGTTTATACCAGTCAACACTCAACATCTTTTAACATGCTTTGCTTTCTGCAGCTGGGGGCACGGTGACTATTCTGCTGCAAATACAAAGGTTTTGCGAATGGTGATTACATTGGCTGTTGATAATGAGGCAAAACATACTGTAGAGGCATTACAAGCTGAACTGCAGAAAACAAAGGCCAAGCTACAAGCTGTTGAAGACTTGAAAGGACAATCAGGTACAATATAGGTTCTTGTTGCATTTTGGGGAATGGAGCTTCTGTGCTATAGTTACTTGAGCAGTTTTTCCTTGTAATGAATGAAATATATGACAGTCTCTTCTTCAAATAGAGAATGTGGATTGTGTTTTGGGTATCTTGATGTAACATTTCATTTGGCATTTTGGTCTCTGCAACTTCCTTGCATTGTTAGGTTTCTTTTGCTTTACCTTTTTTTTTTCTTGTGTTACGGGTAATGCCATTTCTGCTGAAACTATTTATAGCTAAGGAGTAATAGGCTATGGTTTGCCTTGGGTAAAGCTATGAATGCTTGTTATCTCTGGCTTTGCTATTTAACTTCCACTATTCCCTTTTCAATTATCATTATTTTGCCACCGAATGTATCCTTAACTATTATGTTTTAAATTTTTATTTTTTAAAATTACCTCAGCATGCCCATTATTGTTGTATGATTTTAGCGAGGCTTTAGAATGTTGCTGCACCGGGAATCCAATGTGGTATGATTTCCCCAATGTGAAAGGCATCTCAATTCTCATCCATGACTCAAGTTTTGCCCTACAAATTTGTAGAACAAATTTCATTATGTAAAGTGCAAACCATGTATCACAAACAAAATTTAACGGTCTGGCTATTAGGAACATCTAAATGGTGAAAAGATTTACTAGAAGAACCATGTAGACTTCTAAATTGGCTTTGTCAAGCATTATTTGGCTATGATATCTTTCTAATCTAGTCCTTAAAAAATGTAGGTATTTTCTCCCTTAAATATTGAAATATATTGTAAAAGATATAATTTACCAAATGACAATGTGAGAACATTGGCTTATTAGAATTATGTGGACTTCTAACTGGCTTTGTCAAGCATTAATTTCTTTCTAATCCATTATTGCTTAAAACATGCAGGTGTCAAGAAATGACTTCTGTTGTTGCCTGTTAGAGACCTTGTACTTTTAATTGCAAGCATCGATTTGGGGTTTTCCATTTGCATGGACTTGGCAGCAGCAGAAGAATACCTCTGGTGGTTTTGCTTGTGTGCATGCAAGCTGGTGGTTAGTCAGGTTTTCCTGTGTTTATGATGCAAGCTCATCAATTTGAATGTTTTTTTTTGGTTTGATGCAATATCAGGAGTTCTCTGTTTATCTTACATTCATTTGCTGCCAGGTTTTTGCTGGACTTGGATATTGCAGCTCCTAAGATTACCATTCCTACCGAATTTCGTCCAGACAACTTCAATGCAACTAAACTTCTACTCAATTTAGGAAATTTGGTGCTTCACACAGAGGTTAGATGCTTTATATTGAAGTGAGTCTGTTGAATTCCTCGAGTTCAATTTTAAAGTGAAATGTCTTACATATACACAGGATGAGCATGATTCACCAGAAGAAAGTGAGCTGTACTTGCGGTTCACTTTGAGTTTGAGTGATGTTTCTGCTTTCTTGGTTGATGGTGACTATCATTGGAGTCGAACTCCTCTTGACACACCTACCTGTATTAAACCAAGTTTTATTAATTTCCTGCTTGTCATTGACAAGTGTGGGATAGCCTTAAAGCTTCAGCATGTTATTGCTTCACTTGTCCTTTCTGCATAAACTGTTGTCTGGTGACAACATCTTAATCTCTGCTCTAATCTTGTGTGTTTAACATTATCATATAGATTCGATCAGAATATCCTCTCTATCCATCAACAAGACTTGTTGTTCGTCTGCCTTCTTTGGGATTTCATTTTTCTCCTATTTGTTACCATCGACTATTGCAAGTTGCAAAGATCTTTCAGAATGATGACAGTGAGACCTCGGATTTTCCTAAACCTTGGAATCAAGCTGATTTTGAGGGATGGTTGTTTGCTCTTGCATGGAAGGTCTGTTTTTCACATTTTCTTTCAAAGAAATATATTGTTGGATTGAGTTCTCTAACCATCTTCCACTATTCTATAGGGTATGGGAAATAGGGAAGCTGTAAGGCAGCGTAGATACTTTTGACTGGTCGGGCCATTTTTTTATATACTGGAAAGCCCTGCTTCCAAAACTTACAATGTCTCAGGTTTTTATATAGTACTCACTTATTAGGTTGTATGTTTTCTTGGTCATGGGAGAGAAGAAGATGCCCATGAATTTTTGAGGTCGGCTGTTTAAACTATTTCTAGAGTTTATGCTGAATGTTTTATTTTTGAGGTATCATGTGATGCTTTGATCGAAAGGCTTAGACTTTTTTTGTTTGACCCTGTAATGGTACTAGTGGGCCTGCCTCTTGATTTGATATTACCCATCATGGGCTGGGCCATGCTATTTTTTTTTTTTTGTGCCTTATTATTTTTAGGTTAAAATAACCAATCCAAAGAAACATTGTGTGCGTCCTAACACAGGCATTGTTTTACCTGGGATGACATGCAACATTATAGGTGATCCTCTAGTTTTTGTTGTTGAATAGTCACTCTTTTGCGTGTTTAGTTTTTGAATATTTATGTTGTTTTTTGGCTAATCAAATTGCTTACAGTCTTTGTTTTGATTTTAATAGTTACAATGCAAGCCCAAAAAGAAGCTCTGCCTAATATGCAATGCAAAGACAAGTTCCTCTTTTAGAGTGTCATTGCAAGTCATGGTGCAACCACAAAGGACCATGTGTTTTCTTGGAGCACATCTTGGAGGATTTTTTATTTATTTTTATTGTATTCATGCAATTGTAAACTTATTTGTTGCAAATATATATAATTTTTTATTATAAAGTTGTAAGCAATTTGTTCAATATTTAATTTTTAATTGTATATAATATTATTTGATTTTTAAATATAAAAACAAATGTACAGCTTTTATTAGCCATTCAAAATAATGAAAAATACCGGTCCAAAAATTTAAAATTTGCTCGTTGAGAACGGTTTAAAACCGTTCCTAAAATTTTGTTTTTGAAATTGACCGTTTGTAACTTACGAACGGTTTAAAACCGTTCCCAAGAGTCTGTTCTTAAATTTTGAAACGGTACTTGATACGGTATTAAACCGTTCCAGATTATATGCGACGCCTCTTTTAGGAACGGTTTTAAACCGTTCCTAAGGGATTTAGGAACGGTTTAAAACTAGGAACGGTTTAAAACCGTTCCTAAATGACGTTTTTGGTGTAGTGAGGGTATTAACGAGCTAAAATCACCACTCAAAGCCTAGATTCCCTTGCCAGAATTGCAGCTTCTCCATCAGCTACACGGTATCTGAGATCTGAAACATTATATCTAAGTTTTTTAATTATTATTATATATAGGAGTCGATTTTTGGATCGAGTCGAGTAAGTACTAAGTTGGATTTTGGGTTGAGTCAAGTTGAGTTACTGGGTGTCTCGGACTTGACTCGGTTTGAGTTTTGATTGAACGACATCACTCGATTTGGATCGACTCACCCAATTGGTTTGGATCAAGTCCGATGCGAACGAGTCATCCCGTGCCCAGCTCCACTTCCCAGCAATCTTTTTTTTATAATTAATATTTCTTTTTTTGTATATCCAACTTTTACTAAGGTAATCTAATATCTGATGTCCCAGCAACTACAACTATGGACCGGCTGGAGATGCCCTTGGCTATGACCTCCTCAGCAATCCGGATCTGGTCGCCACTGACCCAGTCATTTCATTCAAAACTGCCTTCTGGTTTTGGATGACCCCACAATCCCCAAAACCGTCATGCCATGAGGTTATCACTGGCGGATGGACACCTTCACCTTCCGACACAGCGGCTGGTCGGGTCCCAGGATTAGGCGTCATCACCAACATCATCAATGGAGGACTTGAATGCGGCCATGGTCCCGACGATAGGGTGGAAAACCGAATTGGGTTCTACAAGCGGTACTGTGACTTGTTAGGAATTGGCTATGGCGAGAACCTCGACTGCAACAACCAACGCCCGTTCGGCAATGCAATGGAGTACTATAGCTCAATGAAATGAACTACTATATCTGATTAGGATGTGCATCTAATGCAATAAATCTCAATATGTAACCTATGAGATTCCTCTTAGCATAAATAAAAACATCCTATCTATGAACCTTCGGCAATTTTACCACTCTATGGCCCATTTGCTTTGCGTATGCCATCAACCGGGACATACCATAATTTTCTAGGTGGGCCCACTGTGGTGTGTGTATACCATCCAATCCTTGTAGCGGGTGTTCGATGGTGATCGGTCATGGTATCCATAGGGTTGCTTTTTTTTTTTTTCCAGCTAAATCCTGATTTCGTTTTGCTTCTCCCGGTCGTTTAGCCTGATCGACTCAACTCTTTTCCCTGCTCCCCCGGCCTCTCATGTTTTCAAGTCTTGTTTTGTCGTGGTGAAGCATGGTATGAACAAGGACCGACAAGACAAGACAAGCTACGACTACCAGCTTAGCCACAGGTCTTAAGGCAGGTAGGAAGAAAGCACATCTGCTGTGAAATCACAGGAACTCTTTTGTTTGATTAATTAAACGAAATCAAAATCTGCAAAAGTGATGCTGAAATTTACTCGGTAAAAACGATGAACCATGAAAGTCCAAGTCCCTGTCAATTCATAACTGATTTAAGCATCCAAGGAAAAAAAAAAAAAAACATAGAGTGAATAAAACCCCCTGGGGTATCTCTACATAAACAATTCTAAACAATTAGAATTCTTCGTATCTGAGAAGACAAATTCGACTCCACATTGTTCACAAAATTTTGGGTCTTCTTTTTCATTTCGGATCACTTGATAATTTCCACAAGCGCAAATTCCACTTTTTATAGGTCCAAATATTCTTTCGCAAAACAATCCATTGGAACAACCACTTTCAAAAAATTAAAAAAAACAAAGATGGGGACTTCGAAAATATATGGGAAATTGACCGTACTTGCATTGAAGTTTCGGCAAATTACCTAGAAAGTTACGACATTCCATATATCCTAAAAGTGGCCTTCTGACAGGCTTCCAAAAATTACTTGGACCAAAATGTCCTTTCCTTATTTCAGTAGTTGTACGGTTTTCTAGGGAATAAGAAGTTACTTCGTATTTAATGCCAATAAAGTGATGTGTATGGAACCTTTTTTTGTGCATGGGCAAGGACTAAACTCGTGGGGCCCACATTAATGTATGTGTATAATCCATGCCGCCCATCCTTCTTGTCGTCTCATTTTAGAGCTTGGGCCCAAATATCAGCCTGATCTCGGGCTCGTGTGGGTCACATAATAGAAAATAATTGTGACAATGGAACCCGCTGTTGAAACTTTCAGGCTCAATGTGATGTTTGTTGGAAGTGGACACTGCCCAAGTCAGGACTTTTTTGGGCCCACAGCGAGTAGACTAACAAGGTGGACGGAACGGATCACCCCATTGTGGGCGTTAGGCTATTGTACCAATGGCTATCCTTTCATTTGGTAGTAAAGGAAGTGAACATGTAACAACCGCGACCCATATCACATGAGAGACTCACGACAACCACGACCTATATCACATGACAACCACGACCCATAACAACTACGACCCTTACTACATTACAACCACGACCCATAACAACTACGACCCTTACTACATTACAACCACGACCCATATAATATGACAATCATGACCCATATAACATGAGAACCACGACCCATATAAAATGATAACTACGATCCATGATAACCACGATCCATGACAACTACGACCCTGACCACATTATAACCACGACTCATATAATATGACAATCATAACCCACATAACATGATAACAACGATCCATATAACATGATAACTACGATCCATGACAACTACGACCCATAACAACCATGATCCATGACAACTATGACCCATGACAACCATGGCTCATATAACATCACAACAACGACCAACTTTCCAGGCTCACTGTGATGTTTGTTAGAAGTGAGCACTACCCAAGTCTGGACTTTTCGACCCCACGGCGAGCAGGCCGGCAAGGTGGACAGAATAGATCACCCCATTGTGGGCCTTAAGCTATTGTACCAATGGTTATCCTTTCATTTGGTAGTAAAAGAAGTGAACATATAACAATTGTGCCATATTATATGAGAACCATAACCCATATAACATGATAACTACGGCCCACGACAACCATGACCCATAAACATGACAACCACGACCCACAACAACTACGACCTATATAATATGACAATCATAACCCGTATAGCATGATAACCACGACCCGTATAACATGATAACTACGATCCATGACAACTACGACCCATAACAACCATGATCCATGACAACTATGACCCATTACAACCACGACCCACTTTCCAGGCTCACTGTGATGTTTATTAGAAGTGGACATTGCCCAAGTCAGGACTTTTTGGGCCCACGACGAGTTGGGCGACAAGGTGGACGGAACGGATCACCCCATTGTGGGCCTTAGTCTATTGTACCAATGACTATCATTTCATTTAGTAGTAAAGGAAGTGAACATGTAACAACCGCGACCCATAGCAACTATGACCCACGATAACCACGACCCATATAACATGATAACTATGACCCATAACAACTACGACACCTACCACATTACAACCACGATTCATATAACATGAGAACCACAACCCATATAACATGATAACTATGATCCATGACAACTACGATCAATGACAACCACGACCCATATAACATCACATTCATAACTTATATAACATGACAACCGCGACCCGTGAAAATGACAACCCTTACTGATGTATGTGTATAATCCATGCCGCCCATCCTTTTTGTCGTGTCATTGTAGGGCTAGGGCCCAAATATCAGCCTGATCCAGTGCTTGTGTGGGCCACATAATAGAAAATAATGGTGACAGTGACACCCACTCTTAAAACTTTTTATGCTCATTGTAATGTTTGTTAGAAGTGGACATTGCCCAAGTCAGTACTTTTTGGGCCCACGACGAGCTGGTCGACAAGGTGGACGGAACAGATCACCCCATTGTGAGCCCTTAGGATATTGTACCAATGACTATCCTTTCATTTGGTAGTAAAGGAAGTGAACATGTAATAACCGCGACCCGTATCACATAAGAACCACGACCTATATAACATGATAACTACGACCATGACAACCACTACCCATTTAACATGACAGCCATGATTCATATAACATGACAACCACGACCCATAACAACTGCGACCCTTACCACATTACAACCACGACCCATATAACAACTACGACCCTTACCACATAACAACCACGACCCATATAACATGACAACCATGACTTATATAACATGACAACCACAACCCATGATAACTACGACCCATATAATATAACAACCACGACCCATATAAGATGACAACTATGACCCATGACAACCATGATCCATTTTTGGTAGTGTAAATGGATCAAAGGCTACAGTTTAAGGCCATGGTATAATCCAATTGATCTTTGGATATGCTTCAATTTTGGGCTCAACCACTTAAATTAGGTGGAAAAATGGATGGATGGAGTGGATAGACCACATACATTCAAGGTGGCCCAACCAAGTACTCAATCTGATTTCCTCTCTTGAGCGTAACTTACGTTTGGAAAGAAACCGTGCTCGGATTGCTACTTACAGGTTGAGTATCCTGACTCGCTACTTAACTTGAGCGAATCGAAAGGTTGAGTATCCAAACTCGCTACTCAACCTGTCTGTATCTAATCGGGAAGGAATTGGCTACTCCCCTTCCACCGTTGTTGAGGGTCAAATATTGCATATCAGACCCTATTTATTACCTGAAATTACGAACATGGAACTATTTAACAGCCTGATTTAATCGTATTTATGCTGCAGGTTGAATTCAGGGGCTTTGATTGGAAAGGATACTAAAAGCGTGGATTTAATGCTCTGACAACACCAAAGGCGAGGGACAAACCCCAGGGGACCAAGAAATTTACACACCAGAGATCCGCAAAAATCAAGAAACTGAAGCTCAAGTGGCTCGAAAACTAGCCAGAATGCAAGATTACAGGGTTCCCGCCATCCGATTGGCTCCAAAAACTTGTTCACTCCCCAAGTATAGGGTTGTGATGTAGTAATAATCTCGGTAAGACCGAGGTCGAATCCACAGGGACTGAAACCTGTACGTAATCTGAAACTAACTAGAACTAGAACTAGGATGAGATGAAATCTAAATCGAGTGTGATTTGAGGAATAATGGTGAAATATCAATCTAAAACTGAAGAGAAATTCAGAGAAGGAACACTAGGGATTCAGAGGATCCACTTGTAGAGATCAGGGAGATCTTATGCCTGGATTAAAAATCAGGGAAATTAACTGAACTGCCGTTGATATAGTTTTTCAAGAGATGAGAGGTATATGAATTATAATGGATTCCATCACCAAACCATGCCCAGGAGACAAAGCAAACAACAAAATTAAACTAATTACCAACCAGTCAACATGTTTATGAAGGTTAGGAAGGGTACCGACATCCAACCATGCCCAAGAGACGATGGTGAACAACAGGGCTTCCTGATGTCATAAGCATAAAGAGGAAAAGAAATACTCAAAGCCACCGCAGATCTACTGTAATTTTAGTCACAACAGACCATTAAAGACTAAAAATATTCCCTTAATAAAACAAATATCAAATTCAATTCATAATTAAAAATAAAATTAAATCTCCCATCCCACTACAAGCTTCACCTCTTAGCCCTAGCTAAGAGGTTTAGCCCGTCATAGATGGACTATCTCTCAAACAAATATATAAAAAAAAAAATACCAACTCTCAATCTCCCTGCCTCTCTCTTGCTGTTGACGTCCCAAGGCTCCCAGCTCCCTGCTCCAAGCTCCAGCCAAAAAGATGATGCCTTCCTCTCTCTCTTTTCTTCTCTTTTATAGGCAAAGAAGGTGCTGTGGAGAGTTTCTAATCGTGCGGAAGGAGGAGATTTTCTCTGTTTACGCAGCAGGGAGGACTTCTCTTATACTGAAGTGTTGGTGGGCCCACTTCAGTTGACTTTTATGAAATCCACTCCACCCATTGTCTGGCCCTCAGAAATTCGACCACAGAAGGGTGGTTTTGATTGCCTGTTAGCGCGACCCAGGTACAGAATTCCGCAGAAATCGGTGCAGGGCCGTCTATTTGGGACCGTTGAACCCGACACGTGTGCGAGCATGAATGCATGGAGTCAACATGGTTTTGACTAGATCGCGGCCTTCTACGTGATGGACGGTTCAGATTGTACGTTTGGACCATGAGTGGGGCCCACAACCGTCCGAAAATTCCACATTTTTCGGAAGCAAAAATCACGCTGCGTAACTGTTTACGCTGTTGAAATCGGTGGGCGGGCCCTTGATACATATTAAAAGTGAAATCTACACAGTTTACCACATTCCCCTTGAGATTTCGGTCGGGAATGATTGTTTTTCTCTGGTTTTATGTGGCCCATCGGACGAAATCCCTCCACCGTCCGTCTTGCCTTCGAACGGACGAAAACTAATCTCCCGTATCTTCCGAGATTCCGCCACCTAGGCGATGGTTGCACCCCTCCTATGGACACAATGAACGGTCCAGGTCAACATTTTTTTATGAAGGGTGGGGTCCACAGCATCAACCGATGCTTCTCTGTTCGGTTTGCAGCAGAGTCCGGCTGTGAAACGAGGAGAGGCTCGGGTCAGCGCTCTTGACCGGGAGTCTCGGTTCGGTGCGGCTCGCGTGCGATCGTGCTGTGTACACGCACGTCGCACGTGGGGTCCACTGTGATGCGTGTGTGTGAAATCCCCTCCGTCCATCTGGCTCATCATCTCATTTAAGGCATCCATTATAAAATTGAGGCATATCCAGAGATCAAGTGGGCCTGAAATCATCAATTTATGGGCTTTTTTGTTCGTTTGGTCGCTTCCAGAGGGACCCAATAGATGAATTTTGACGTGTACGGTTCATTTATGGACCTCAAGCTATGCGTGAAGTTTCGAGCCG
Source organism: Magnolia officinalis (assembly GCA_021015155.1). Taxonomy (NCBI): domain Eukaryota; kingdom Viridiplantae; phylum Streptophyta; class Magnoliopsida; order Magnoliales; family Magnoliaceae; genus Magnolia; species Magnolia officinalis. Next base: position 42,103,217 of record JAJHSJ010000004.1, on the reverse strand, counting down.
AACGGATGGTGGAAATTCTGTGATCTTGAATCTTGGACGGCTTTCAGGACACCTGAATCTCAATTTCTCGGTTTTCTCATATTTCTGGTGTCGATCTTGGTCCCTTGGGGTTTGTCCCTCGCCTTTGGTGTTGTCAGAGCATTAAATCCACGCTTTTAGTATCCTTTCCAATCAAAGCTCCTGAATTCAACCTGCAGCATAAATACGATTAAATCAGGCTGTTAAATAGTTTCATGTTCATAATTTCAGGTAATAAACGTGGTCTGATATGCAATATTTGACCCTCAACAACCGTTCCCAAGGCTGGTGGTCAGTGTTATGCGGGCCACACCATGTCATCCATTCCATTCATACAATACCAAAAATGAGAAGGACATAAATCTCAGGTTGACCACACCACATAACAACAATATTGATTGGATATCAACCATTAAAATCCTCCTAAGGCCCACTGTACTATTTATTTGACATCCAATCTGTTGATTAGGTCGTACAGAACCAGATAAATGGAAAACACAAATAATTTGAGAAAAATGATGGGCGGCTTGGATAAACAGATACATCACAGTGGACCGGTCCACAAAACTGCACGTTCCGAGCTAGGGTTGGGCCGGGGTAGGACGAAATCCTCCATCCGGGATGGAAGCAGATTGGCTGGTGTACCTCACACCAGCTACATGGCGGTCGTGGATTAGATACATCGTTAGAATTGACGTCACCAAGCTTTATGACCCCACCATGATGCATGTGTTGTATCCATACCGTCCATCCATTTGGAGAGATAGTTTTATGGCATGAGAAAAATAATGAGATATATATAAAGTTCAAGTGGACCCCACCATAGAAAACAGTGTGGACAGTGATATTCACCGTTCAAAACTTATTAGGGGCCACAGAAGCTTCCGATCAAGCTTATATTTTTGTTTCCACTTCATCTATCTTTATGTTAACTTATGAATAGGTTGGATCTAAAAAATAAATCAGGGTGAGCCCTGTAAATGTTTTAATGGTGGGTGGACTGATCCCACAGTTTTCTGTGGTGTGGTCCATATGATCTTTGGATATGATTCATTTTTTAGATAATGCTCTAAAATGATCTCTAAAAATATATGAACGGTGTAGATATAATAAATACATCACTGTAGGGCCACGTAACTTTAATCTACTTTGAATCGATCATACAACTCGAGGCTCGAGGAGCGTCAGTGCACGACATGTACCTACAGCAGTAGGGACGTTGGGGAATGTGGATTTCCTACGCTGGGAACCCAGGTGGGGCCCACCGTGATGTTTGTGAGAAATCCACTCTGTCCATCTGTTTTGTGAGCTCATTTTAGTATGCTAGAACAAAAGTGAGAAAGATCCACAACTTAAGTAGGCCGTGGTAAAGGAAAAGGTAGTTAGGGAAATTCCTACCATTGAAACCTCCTTGGAGTTGACAGTAATGTTTATATGCCATCCATACCGTTCATAAAGTCATTCCTACTAGGATGAACTGTAAACACAAAAATAAACATGAATCAAGACTTTTGTGGCCTCGTGAATATTTCAACTGTGGGCATTCAATTCTCACATTTTCGGCCCACTTGAGCAATCGGTCGGGTTCGTTTTTGCCCTAATGTCCTAAAACGAACTCATAAAACGGATGGACAGAGTGGATTTCTCACAAACATCACAATGGACCCCACCTGAGTTCACAGCGCAGGAACTTCCTATGAAATTCGCGTCCGATGTCGGGTTGGAAGCGGATTGCGTGCCGAGTAACTTAGTACCATAAACGTACTGAGTAAATTCTGCAGGGTCCACCGTGATTTGTGTATTTTATCCACTCCATCCACTGATTTCAAAAGATAATTTTAGGGCTAGAGCATAAAAATAAAGTATATAAAAACCTCAAGTGGACCACACCACAGGAAACAATGTGAATTGAACATCTACCTTTGAAAATTTCTCTGGGGCTATAGAAGTGTTGTATCAAGCTTATATTTATTTTTTTCACTTCATCCATGTCCTTGTCATCATATTAAGAGGATTAATGAGAAATAAACATCACTGTGGGCCCTAAAAAGTTTTCAACGGTGGAAATCATTATTCCAATTGTTTCTTATGGTAAGGTCCACTTGATCTTTGGGTATGATTGAATTTTGGGTTCAACGGCTAAAATAAGATGGAAAAATAGATGGACGGTGTGGATAAACCACATACATTCACGGTGGTACACTAACCAATCCGCTTCCGCTTCCGCTTCCGACGCGGATTAGAAGTTACTTGACTTACATGTGTAGTCGTAGGAGTCTTCGAAGAGTCCATTCCCAAGTCTTCGGGAAGGCTATTTTAGTAAGTCACGTTACTCGATTTATGCATTCCAATATATGTAGAGATGAATGGTCTTATTGGGTCCATTGTGATGTATATATTTTATCCATGCTGTCCATTCATTTTGAAAGATCATTTTAAGAAATGAGCCAAAAAAATGAGGCATATCAAAGGCTCATGTGGACCACACCATAGAAAATGGTGAAATTGAAAACCTACCATTGAAAACCTTTTAGGGCACAAATTTTTTGGATGTAACACCTTTTTTGGCCTATGACATTAAATAAAATCCTAAATCCAATGGATGGATTGGATTTGACACATAAATCACGACAGGACCCACGATCCTTATAACATGACAACATCGAACTTTACTATGTTATAACCACGAACTGCACACGGCACATGTAACAATAACTACGATCCATATAACATAACAGCTACGACTCATATCAACCACAACCCACATAACATGACAACCATGACCCATATAACATGATAACTATGACTTGGATGACAACCACGACCCATATAACATGACAACCACAACCTATATCAACCACGACCCACATAACATGGCAACCACGACCCATATAATATAATAACTACTACCCGTGACAACCACGACCCAGATGACAACCACAACCCATATAACATGACAACCACGACCTACATAACATGACAACCACGACCCATATAACATGATAACTATGACCCATGACAACCATGACCCAGATGACAGCCACGACCCATAAAACATGACAACCATGACTCATATAACATGACAACCACGACTCATGACAATCACGACCCATATAACATGACAACCACGACCCATATAACTTGGCAACTACGACTCATGACAACCACGACCCATATAACTGCACAACCATGACCCATATAATATGACAACCTCGACCCTTACTACATGACAACAACGATCCATTCGAAGGGTCGTGGTTCACATGCACAATGGATTGTGGTTTCATCTACAAAAGGTTACGGTTGATATTTTGTCACGCCCCAAACCCGAAAATCGGATTCACAGGAATCCCGATTGCCGAATCCGGTGCCGACAGCCTCCGCAGTACCCCATTCTCAGCTCTTAGCGTCCATACGTCAGATTTCGATCCTGGGATCCTACAAGGAGGATTTTTTTGTGTACATTAAACTCGTAATAAGTAAAACCACAAGTATACCCAAATCACAAAGGTAACATCATCATCACATATCCACTAATATAATCATTTGATTACAATACCGAAGGAAAATATGTAAATCAAAAATTAAGCTCCAGAAGGTTGTTGCATTCTCTAAGCTCAACACTGCTGCAACCTAACATCATCTGCACGCATCTATCGTGCATAAGCTTATAGAAAGCTTAGAGGGTGGTGTAAGTGTGTGCACAAGGTAAGTGTTAAGTATTCAACGCAATGTCATAATCATATAATGTCGATATAGGTGCAAGGTCATGAATCATATGTTACCAGAGTACGCAAAAATACTGACAAAAGCAGAAATTATCAGAGTAATGAGAAAGCATACTGATAGGACCATAAATGCCATCATACTTATCCAGGCTATGCGATGCAAAAATATAATAAAAATAATATCATATACTGATGAAGTAAGGTAGATTAACTATGCAAATCAGGAACAATATCAGAATACACGATACAGATCAACTACATAAATGAGGAGTCATAAATAGTCAAATATCAAATGTCGTATCTAAACCATATAAATTGGGAAACATAGGTAACCCAAAATGTCATATGCCGCGAATGTAATGCAATATGTGGTGCGAATGGAATGACCATGCTGGAGTGTGAAGTCGGGATGATAGTATGTAGAATCGTAGGCTATGGGGTCCATCACAAGGGACTTCTATCCAAATCAATCTCATACCTAAATTTGGATAGTCAGACTCAATGTGGTAAACTCCTTATCTCAGGTTAGTCGCGCACCCCAACCAAAATCCTGGCCATTGCGATGGTACATGTAACTAATAGTTACGCACCACCAGCCCGAGTAGATAGTGAATGAATGAATAAGTGTGCAACCCCTACTCAATAAGTCCACATATCAGTACGGTTCCTCTCTGGGATCATCACTGAGGTTTAGTACACTCCAAATGGCACTGCTGCTCTCCCAGCCGCACAGTCCAAGTGAGTATAAGAAACCTCACTATCCGCTTGACCAATAGTCTGTCAATACCTATCCGGCACGTCGATAGCGGACCCATTCACAAGCTGGTCAAACTCAGTCTAGCATGCCCCCTACCCTCCGGCGGGTAAGGCCATACCCCCTCCCAACCAATCATGACACAGTGGGAGATGCGGCCTCCTGGTATTCGGCACTTGAGTGCTCATGTATCCACTCAGTCTCGACGTTGGGGCGTCTCCTGGCAATGGAAGTTTAGGGATTTTCACTTAGGGACATCTATGACGCCCATATGTTAGAACCAAACATTTTCGGTGTCCCCTCTGGCCATCCACGATATGCTTGTGGAGGCTACGACCCTAATGTCGCTAGGGCGTATAGTAATCACAACACATAATGCAAGATGCATGAGTCATATAATCTAATCATGCATCAATCCTTCGCATACCGTGCGCTCATGTGAGATAACCTTCGCCTATTAGGGAGTCTTATACTATCCTGCCCAATGACATATGCAATGGTCAATCACATCTCATAACAAACATGCAGATGATGCGTATGAGCATGTACCATGATGTTATGCTATCACATACTCATAATCAGTATTCACGATTGGCCTCGACAATGTGGACATTTAACCAACACTGCCCCCAGGGAATGGCCCACATAGAGCCAAAAATATCATGGGCTCACGGCCCCACACAAAAACCTAATATACAACACAATGGGCCTTGTTCAAGGCCACATATACACAGCAGGTGGGACCTGCTCATGGGCCTCGAATACATCAAATGGGCCATGCCTCATGGGCCTATTACATATCACAAGGGGCCTCGCCCATAGGCCACAAATACATCACCATGGGCCTCATCACATAGACCTCCTACTTATCACATTAGGTTTTAAACACGGGCTGCATATACATTACACAGGCCGAATACACATCTCAATGGGCATCAACTATGGGTCGTATATACATCATATGGGTCTCAACAATAAGCCTTGGTAAACAAAATTGGCCTTAACAATCAGATTCGACACTTAGAACTGGCCTCGATACTCGGCCTTGACAATCAGAATCGGTCTCGACGAATCGGCCTATACAATCAATATCGATGAGAATGGGCCTAACTAGGCCTAAGGGAAGGTCACCATGCGGGCGTTTAACCATCATTACCGAAAAATGTGGACATTTAACCAACACTATTCCCAAGCAGTGGTCCACATAGAGTCAAACATAAGGTGGGCCCAAATATCCAACAAGTGGCCTCAAATAGTCATCACAGGTGGGCCTTACACATGCAACACATGGGCCTACACATCACGGTGGGTCGATACATTGGGCTGCACCATTGGCCTAATATACACATCATGGTGGGTCGCATCATTGGGTCGCACCAATGGGCCTCATATCCAACAAGTGGGCCGCATCAATGAGCCGCACTAATGGGCCTTATACACATCAAGCTGGGTAGGAAACATGTCACAATGGGCCACGACATACGGGCCGGGAATACGTCATAATGGGCCTCGACGCATGGGGCTCTGACATATCATAACGGCCATAACCATGGGCCTCAATATACATCGCAATGGCCCGCAACCCATGGGCTTCACATACATCATGTGAGCCGCAATACACGGGCCTCAGATGCATCCCAATGGGCCCCAACACCTGGACCAGGTATACATCATATTGGACCTCGAACATGGGCGATATATACATCGTATTGGGCCTCATCATCTGGGCCTTAAATACGTACATCACGTGGGGGCCACATGAATGGATGGTGTGAATATACAACATATATATCATAGTGGGTCCCACTATGATATGGGTCTCCTAGGAAGGTGGAGGGATTGTAGATCACGATGAGAGCTAGGATTACGTCCAAAATCATTTCAATAGTTGTAGGTGTAGCATGTGCATCACAGTACACAATCACTCTATGGGGGTACATGGCTCACTAATGGTAATCAACATTATCCAAATTTTGCCCATGTGAAATCAAGACCTTCCAGACATTTGCCAGCACCATCCAAACACTCTGGACGGTGGGGATACAAAACATACATCAAGGTGGGGTCCGCATCACCACCCAAACACTATTTGGCACCGTCCAAGCATGTCCAGCACCATCCAGATCATTTGGAAAGTGTGGATGAAACAAATACATCACGATGGCCCCCACATGGGACCCACAACATATACATGTATATATGTATTATAATAATAATAGTAATAATAATAATAATAATAATAATAATAATGTTAATGATAATGATAATATAATAATATCACAATACTATGATTATATCTGACCAGCGCCTAGCCCTGAATGGGCGGCCTGGATACAAAATATATACATCACGTGGGCTCAAAATACATCATATCGGGTCTTATCAAGTGGGCTAAATATATCAAATCGGCCACATCAAATGAGCCCTTATAAATATCAAGGTGGGCCTCAACAACGGGCCACAAATACATCAAGGTGGGCCTCCTCATATGGGCCTCAAACCATGGTCTCATATATATCAAAGTGAGCCTTAGTGGGTGGCCATAAATACATTAAGATGGGCCTCATCACATGGCCTTGAAATAATCTCCAAAATGGTTGAACGGTTTAGATGGAACTCATACATCATGGTAGGTCTCATAGGGATGGAAGGCATAGATGAATCACATACTCCATGGTGGAGGTCCATACTGATGAAAGGTGTGGACACAATACATATATAAGTGGGTCTTAAGTAGGACCCACCATAATGTTTATTTTCCTCCCGACCTAGGGCCCAACATAATGTTTATTTTCCATCCAAACTAGGGCCCAACATAATGTTTATTTTCCATCCAAACTATTCATAGGGTTACATGGGCCTAAGGCCCACTATAATGTTTATTTGCAATCCAAACTGTCCATGAGGTCACGTGGGACCTAGGGCCCACTGTACCGTTTACTTGCCTCCAATCTGTTCATAAGGTCACGTGGACCTGGGGGCCCACTGTAATATTTATTTGTAATCCAATCTATTCATAAGGTCATGTGGACGTTAGGCCCACCGTGATATTTATTTATCACACAATCTGTTTATAAGGTCACGTGGACCTGGGGGTGGGCTTGGGGCCCACCGTACTGTGGTTCACGAATCTAGTCCACCCATTATGTGTGTCCCACTTGGCTGAGGGTTAAGACTAAGTTTCAACCGCATCCAAATTTCAGGTAGGCCCCACCAAGTGATTTTATATGTTTTAGGCATGTCTTCACATGATTTTAGATGGTATGGCCCACCTGAGTTCTGTATACGGCTAATTTTTAGCCGGGGGGCCACTGCCCTAAGGGCCCACCCAATGCACGGTGTTGATGTTCAAAATGCATCACAGAAGGGGCCCACAGCTGTGGCCGTGAGGCCCAGCCCGTCCATCCACCAGCGTCAGTACGCAGGCGCTGCTTGCGTGCGTTCTGCAGCAACAACGTCAGTTGCTGCACCCTTCCTTTATTTTTTTAAAAAAAAAATCTATTTTCTCGGGGTTTTTCACAGTTGGGGCCCGCATCAAGGAAATCCGCCCCGCCATTGTATTCCCCGGCTCGATACCGTCAAATAGGGTCCAATATCCATTATGATTTGGCGAGTAAAACATCAAGGCAGGTTTTGGATAGTAATAATATTGTTTCGTATGGTATGGCCCGCCCGAGAATCAGATCAGCCTCATCTTTTGGCTCAATGCCTAAAATGATTTGGGAAACGAGATAGATGGCTTGGATTAAGCACATGCATCAAGGTGAGGCCTGTAGGAGCGGCCCACCCCAAAAGTTTAATATAATATATTATATATATATATATATATATATATATATATATATATATATATATATATATATATATATATATATATATTTGTTAGCTTGTTAGTACTCACCCATGTCAGTACACACATTCCATGTTAGCCCTGTCCAGCGTCCAGGGATGCTGGACGGCATGGATAAACACAAGCTTCATGGTGGGTCCCACATGGACGTGGCCCACCTGTTTATATCAACATGATATTTGTATTTTTTTCCTTCCATCCAGGCCCACTAATGGGCTGGACGATGTAGACCAACGTATCCGTTGGGTGGATCCCACATGAAGGTAAATGGCATAGATAAAATATATACTTCATGGTGGGACACACACACTAGATGGGCCACATACCTCTTCATCATCATCAAATAAAGGAGAGAGATAGAGATAGAGAGAGAGAGAAAGAAACACCCACCGTAAGATATTTTCTTCCTTCTTCCGCCAACGTGTCCCAAAGCTCCAAGGAATGCGATTCAATGGTCGAGAGATTGTTTTTTGGAGGGTGAGGATGATAAATAGGAAGGTGGGCCATACCAAGCTCTCTCTCTCTCTCTCTCATGGAATGCCATGAACGGTTCCTTGCTTGGGGAAATGAGAGAGATAGAATGAGAGAGCGAGAGGTGAGTGGGTGATGTGTGAGTGATGGGTGAGTGATGGAAGAGTTGACTTTGGGTAAGGGTGATGTAAGAGGGGAATGGAGGCTTGTACTGGACTTGATGGGATGGAGTACTCGACTTTTGATATGATTGATGGGACATTCTCTTGGGATTACAATGCGCGGCATTTTTTCTTAAACTGAATGCAGGCGCACTTCTCTTGGCCCAGGTATCGCCTCGGCGTGCGAGATGCAGCGTTGGAACCGCAGCGATGGTGCGGTCGCAAGAGTACAAGTCTCAAGTCGAGCCAACTCTTAAATATGGGACACGACTCAAGATCAGCGCAAATGCCGGTAACAGATCACAAGTCACCGGAATTCGACCGGGAGGACCCCGGAAGCCTACGGAATGGTACGGTCTAGGATACAGGCCTTACATATTTGACCCCACCCCTAAAATGACACAATAAAAAGGATGGGCGGCATAGATTATTCACATACATCAATGTGGGCCCATTTAGGTCGTGGTTTGCATGGATCATAATTGCCATGTTATATGGGTTGTGGTTGTCATGTTGCATGGTTTGTGGCTTGCAACATGTTCACTTCCTTTTCTACTAAACCATTGGTACTATAGCTTAAGGCCCACAATGGGGTGATCCGATTCATCCACCTTGTCGGCTAGCTCGCTGTGGGACCAAAAAGTCCTGACTTGGGCAGTATTCACTTCTAATAAGCATCACAGTGAGCCTGAAAAGTTTCTATAGTCACTATTATTTTCTATTTTGTAGCCCACACGAGCACTGGATTAGGTTGATATTTGGGCACTACCCCTAAAATGACACGACAAAAAGGATGGGCGACATGAATTATACACATACATCAATGTTGGCCCATATAGGTCATTGTTTGCATGGGTCATAGTTGTCATGTTATATGGGTCGTGGTTGTCTTGTTGTATGGATTGTGGTATCCACGTGTTCACTTCCTCTTCTACCAAACCATTGGTACAATAGCTTAAGGCCCACAATGGGGTGATTCGATCCATCCACTTTGTCAGTTAGCTCGCCGTGAACCCAAAAAGTCCTGACATGGGCAGTATACACTTCTAATAAACATCACAATGAGCCTAGAAAGTTTCAACAATCACCATTATTTTTTATTATGTGGGCCACATGAGCACTGGATCGAACTGATATTTGGGCCGTAGCCCTAAAATGACATGGCAAGAAGGATGGGCGGCATGGATGAAACACATACACGGTGGTGGGGTCCATAGCCACCGAGCACCTGCCATTGGCTGGTGATAGGGGGAGTAGTCAATTCGTCACTTTCTCCGGTTTTGAAAAAGAAGGTAACTTCTTATTCACTCCATGACCGTACTACTTCTGAACCAAGGACAGGGGCATTTTGGTCCAAGTAATTTTTGAAAGCTCGTCAAAAGGCCACTTTTAGGATATATGGAATGTCATAGCTTTCTAGGTTATTTGCCCAAACTTCAAGGCAAGTACGGTTAATTTCCCTCTGGAATTTCCCACAAACAGTGAAGAAAATGGATGCAGTCCGACTTCCACACACTGAAAATTCGAGCGAGACCGACCGTTGAGTCACGTGGTTGGTCATCACCAGGGACCCCCATGATGATCTAAACCGTCCGATTGGTTCGGGGCAATGGCCCGACTAGAACCACAAAAGCCCCACACATAACTATGCACATGTGCGTACACAGGTAGAGTAAGAGCAAGCTATGTGCAGGTGGACCCTCTAGGAAGATGGAAGATTTTCGCACCCACTACAAAACTCTCGTGAGATCTCAACCGTTTGAGGCACTCCTAAAGCAATTCCAAAACCTTTTAGGCCGACGAAATTCAAGAGGGATGGAGATCAATGCGACAATCCTTTGTCTTCCACCGAAACGCAGTAACAACTGCAAAGAGGGGTGGCCCAGCAGATCCACGCTAGATCAAGATCTGGTCCATCTTTCCCTACCTCACAAGATCTAGAGCCTCCGGATTGAAGGCCAAGTTCCTTGCAACGTAAACAAAGTTATGCAAAAGGATGCCTGGGTCTAGATAGCCTATAAAAGGGGACCTAGCCACCCACAACAACGAAAGCAAGAAAAGAAGAGAAAAGGAAAGAAAGAAAGAAAGAAGGAAAGGAAAAAAAGAAAAGAAAGAAAAGAAAAGGAAAGAAAGAAAGAAGGAGAAGCAAGGGAGAGAAGGAGAGCTGCCCTGTTGCCAAGCCAATCTAGTGCAATGGCCAAATTCGGCATCCGGGTTACAACACTACACCTCAAGTCCCGCCAGGTCAAGATGAATCAAACTATCATGTTGCACTTTGTAGCCCTCTGTAAGGTTAAAATTCTATTTAATCTAAGACTAGAATAGCGTACTTCTTTCTAGAACGAATCAAACCGTGTTCACGAAATAGAGAATTGGTTGGGTCAAGAACCAATCACTAAATAAGGTAAGCTGCTATCCATGCTCCATCTGAATTTAAGACTTCTTAAGTAAGGGCAATAGTAAGAATAAACCTCATACTAACTCTAGCCTAAGCTTGGTCTTAATCATATAACCTGTTTAGGGTTGCGATCAAATCTGTGTAATCATGCTTAGAATTCAAACCTAAAGTGCACACACAAGATGTTAATGATAAGAGAAGGAGATCCAATTTTAAAGGTGAGGGTTTTATCCTTTAAGCTTACACTAATTTGAGTTGTTATATTTGTCCTACCTTTTACATGCCTTCCCGTTATTTCATCTTGTCTTTTACATGCATCCATGTTATTTTATCTTGCCTTTACATGCCTGCATGTTACTCTGAATCTTCCTTGCAATTATATGTTTTACCATCAATTATTTGCCTTTGATATTATAGTATAATGTTACTTACAAAGTGATCTTTCTGAATTTATGTGGAGCCATGGATACAAGCCTTGCCCTTGCCTTACCAAATTTATTGAGTTGGCCTTACCACACTCCTTATTAAAGAATCGGCCATGCCGCTCTTCTATTTATGGAGTTGGCCATTGCCACTCTCCTTATTAAAGAATCAGCCGTTGCCGCTCTTTTATTTGTATGTTGGCCATTGCCACAGTTTGAGTTGACCATTGTCACTCTTCTCCATGTTGGCCTTGTGCTATCTAATTTCAAAAGGCTTAAGCATGTGTCTTGATATTCCAGAACCTCCATGATTCGGAATGCATTCTCTGTAAGTGCAAGTACTATGTTGGGAATCCCTCTTCTAGCGATTGAATAAACATCATGGACGTAATGTGTTTTTGGTAGTGGCCCCTGGGGCGATATGTAATTTCATGTTTCATACATAGTGCTACACAAATCGATGTGTGTAAATCGCAAATGCAGTGTAACATCACTTCTGGGATTGGATATCACAAATAGTCACTCCATGAATAAATCGTGTCATGTAAATCATCCATTTATGTGTTGTGTTTGTCTTGGGGTAACCGCATAAATTCATGTTAAACGTGGGATACGCCGGCCAATATTCGTATAGTGAGAGTGCGAGTCGAGTCGAATACTCTAATTATATTGCACATTATGGCGATCACTAAGTGTGATAAACCACATATACTTTGTTGGGCATGCATCTCATATAGATTGCTTGTGCATACTAATACCGCTTACAGTTATGGAGTACGGGACATACCCGAACCTTTACATTGCTTTTACGAATCTCTTAAATTATTGTTAATCTTAAAGGATAACCATCACAATGAGTAGGGCATTGACCCTCTCCCAACCATACAAATTATCCAAGTGACGTATAGATTGAAGACCTAGTGAACATTCTCCCTAAGGAAGATTATATTGAAAGAATAAGAAGACAATTTACGATTTAGTTTTATACTTTCATTGCGAACTTGATAAATGTAATAAGCTCTCATTGAGAGGACATTTGATTATTTATTTGAATATTCTTTTACTCTGATGAAATAATCAAAATAGACAATTTTATTCTTGTAAATGTTACCTTCATGAATGTATCTGGATGTGATCCAAATGAAAAAAATAAGGTACGATTTTTCAAAGCATCAAAATTATACATCATTAACACCCAATTTCCACGGGCACGAGTACGAACTTTGGCCGTGAAAATTCGGGATGTTACATGAAATCTTTCAATGCCTCCTTCCAACGACGGTGTCTCATGTTCAAATATCTTTGGGTGAAAATGTATTTAAGGCTCTTATGATCGCAAAAGAGTTCGAATTCTTCCCCATAGAGATAGTGTCTCCATAGCTTCAGAGTGAAAATGACTGCTGCTAACTCGAGGTCGTGAGTGGGATAATTCTCTTGATACTTTCTCAGTTGTCGGGAGGCGTAGGCAATGACCTTTTCCTTTTGCATAAGTATGCAGCCCAAGCCCACTCGAGAGGCATCCGTATAAATGGTATATTTGACTCCTTACTCAGACAGAACAAGTACTGGTGCTGATGTCAACTTATCCTTCAGTTCTTGGAAGGTCGCCTTGTAAGTGTTATGGTCTCATGCTCCTTTGGTTGTCAAATTTTGTGTGCCAAAACATCTATCTGTGTCCTGTGCTTGTATGATGATCTATATGAATTCAAGACACTGCTTAAACACTTCAAGAAGCTACATGTTCAAGTCTGAGGAAGCAAGCTACATGTCGAAGTCTTCAAGAAACTACAATGGTGAAGTTCAAGTCTGAAGAAGCAACGCATGAAGAAGTTTATGTTGATAAAGATCTCAAGCTTAAAGCTACAACAAGCTCAAGATTTCAAGCCTGATATGGTTCAAAACAAGCTCAAGATTTCAAGCCTGATATGGTTCAAAATATCTACATTCGTTGAATGGTTGAAGTTCAATGTCCATACGACATGGTTCAGGTTTGAATGACCTTAGGTGGACCCTTTAAGTAGGTCACTTTGGATACATTATTCAAATATTTAAAATACACAAGGTTGGTCTATTCTACGACCAGTCCTAGCTCTTGTTCGACCAGTCCTAACATTGGTTCGACTAGTCCAAGAAATTCCACGACCAGTCCTAAGAAGTTGAAGATTTTTCAGAATTTTTGGTACGCCCACGACCAGTCCTGGAGGTCCTTCGACCGGTCGTAGGTGTGGCTTCGACTCGTCCACGACCAGTCGTGGAGCTACGACTCAAAGTCCAGCGACGAAATCACTGGTCCTACGACCAGTCGTAGATATCTACGACCAGTCGTAGGTGACCCACGACCAGTCGTAGGGTACTCACGACCAGTCGTAGAACGGCTTTTTAAAGATCGCGCTTATTTTTTCAAAAATCTGTTAGAGCTACGACCAGTGGTAGGTTTCTAAGACCAGTCGTAGGAGCGATTTCTGCTTCTATAAATTGTACACGAAATTCAGAGTTTTCATAACTTCAACGCTATTCAATTCAAGAAATTTTCAAGTGATCACTCTGAGATAAGTTTGTGTTTATTTTAAGCTAGATTGTGCTTATTTAATATTCCTTTTTGCTAGCTTATTTAATTTGATTTTGTTTCTATATTCCAATCTTATTTGAAAAGAGGAATTATCTTATTCCTTCTTCTTGGAATCAAAATCAAATTTAGCTACGCCAAACGAGTTAAATCTAAAATCAATTAGAACTTAGAACCTTATGAATGTGAGTATTGGAAATTGAACTTTGACATTCAAATCATCTACTCTGATTGGTTCTACCGGGCTGCTACGAAAAAGGAGAAATCCAGGTATTTTACAATTCTGTAAAATTCATTTACTTTTGGTTTTGTTTGAGGTTGAGCCAGAAAAATCTCATTGTATTGGTTGTCTGAGGAAAACCAGAAAACTTAGAAAAGAGGGGTTTTTGGATTGTGTAAGCCCAAGTGAAAAAGACACAATTGTAAAGGTTTTTGGTGAACCTGTGAAAACCTATTTGTTAGTGAACGCTAATATCCCCTGTGTGAGGATATTAGGAGTGGAGTAGCTTTTTGTGTGGCTGTTGGAAAACAGTTGGTGTACACACAAGCGAACCACTATAACTCTTTGACTTGTGGTTTGAATGCTTGCTTAATTTTCATATCTTTTATCATTTGATCTTGTGGAATGTACAAGGGGATGTGAATGTTGTAATTATTTACATTTCAAGCAAGTGTGGGGATTGTTGTAATAATTTAGATCTTACTTCTTCATTTAAATTCAATTCCTTGCTATTTCATTTACTTATATTAATATTGAGTTCTTGATCCAAAAGAGGTTCTAGAAATAAGGTTGTCCTACCATAAGCCCTTGTTGATTATGGTGTAAGGTTGTCCTTAGAACTGAATTTGAATCAATCTCTCGATATCTATTTATCAAGGTGATTTAAATTTAGCTTTGTGAATTGATTCAAGTTGTAAGGTTGTTGGTTTATATTATTTCCGCTGAATTTTATTTTAATTTGGCATAGTCCTATTCACCCCCCCCCCTCTAGGACATATAGCTTGGCCTTTTCAAGTGGTATCACAGCCTAATAGCTCATTTTATTGCTTTTTATTTGGATTTATTTCCTGAGCTAACGATCTAAGCTATATAAAAAGATGTCAAATTTTGATAGCCTTTCAGTTACTAGACCTCCTCCCTTTGATGGCTCCAACTATGCCTATTGGAAAGCCAGAATGAGGATCTTCCTCAAATCAATGGATGAAAGTGTGTGGCAAGCCACAGTAATTGAATGGAAACCTCCTATCACGGAAGTAACTGGTGTTGATGGTTCAAAATCTATGAAAATTACACCATATTACCAATGGACCACACTTCAGAAAAGTGAGAGTAGTGCTAATGCTAAAGCACTAAATGCAATCACTTGCGCACTATCACCGGATGAGTTCAAAAGAATCATATCCTGTGATACTGCAAAGCAAGCTTGGGATATTTTAGAAATGACACACGAAGGTACATCAATTGTCAAGAAATCTAAAGTCCAACTCCTCACAACTAAATTTGAAGAAATTCATATGGAGGAAAATGAAATGTTTATGGACTTTTACACTAGATTGAATGACATTGTGAACTCAATGTGGGGTTTGGGCGATAAGATCCCTGAAAGTAAAGTATGTGCAAAAATACTACGCTCTCTTCCTGAACGGTTCAATTCAAAGGTAACCGCAATCCAGGAACTTCGTGATACGGATAATATGAAGGTAGAGGAATTAGTTGGTTCTTTACAAACCTATGAATTAAGTTTTAAAGCTCCTAAAGGTAAGTCTATTGCTTTGAAGTCATCTAAAAGTATTATTCAAGAAAATTCAGATTCAGAAAAGTCTGAAGATGATATGGCCCTTTTGGCGAAAAAGTTTTATAAGATTTTCAAAAGTAAGAAAAGAGTCGATTTTCAAAAGGGAAATGAAAAGAAACGTTCCAAACCTAAGTCTAAAACTTGGAAATCATTGAAAGATAGTCAATGCTACAACTGTCAAGAATATGGGCATTTAGCAAACAAATGTCCTAAAAAGGACAGATTCAAAAAGAAGGGTATGTTGGCTACTTGGGATGAATCGTCTGATTCTGAAGCCTCTTCTGAGTCAGAAAATTCAGAAACCGAGTCGGGCAATGAACTTAAGGCCCTTATGACTCTAGCCAAGTTTACTTTTTCCGATCACGATGATTCAACAAGTGAAGAAAATTTGGATAGTGATCATGAATATGATGAAGATCTTCAAGATGCTTACAATGCCTTATATAAGGAAAGTTGTAAAATTGCTGTCAAACTTAAACTTCAAAAAGAAAAGTTTTATAAACTTAAAGAATGTTTTGAAACTCTTATTTTAGAAAAATCTCAAATTTCAGATAGTTTTGAAAAGTCTAAGTGTGACCTAGAATTCAAAACCTCCCTAATTGAAAATTTGAAATCTGAAAATGAGAAACTTAAAAATGAAGTATCTTCTCTGTTGAGTTTGAAGGACACATGGAGATATGCCCAAGGCGATCCAAAATTAGAAAAATTATTATCCGGATCAAGAAAATGTGGCGATCGATCCGGGTTGGGTTATGATAAAAACAAATCTCCAAAACAGAAGAATACTTCTTCCAATTTTGTGAAAGGAGAGACTTCTAACTCAAAAGGAAAAGATACTAGTCAAGTTTTTTCTAAAAATACAAAAACTTTTCATAAACCCAAAAGCAGCTATGTAAATTTCAAAAATCAGATTCGAAACCCACTAGCTGAAAAAATTATTGATTTACTGAAGGAGCTATTAAAATCTAATTCTGTAGGTCACTCCTACAACTATAAACATAAGAAGACCAATTATTCTCCTAAACCTAAAACTGTACTGAAATGGGTTCCTAAAGCTGTCTGTTTGGTTGCTCACACTGCTTTCAAAGCTACAAGCCATTCGAAATGGTACCTAGACAGTGGATGCTCCAGACATATGACAGGCGACAAAGCACTATTCACCGATCTTAAAGATATGACTGATGGGTCAGTCACATTTGGTGATGGCAGCAACTGCAAGATAATTGGCAAAGGTACGGTCCAACTCTATAACCTTCCCTTATTTAAAAATGTTTTATATGTTGAGGGTTTAAAACACAACCTGTTGAGCATATCTCAAATATGCGATAACAACCATAATATTAAATTTTCTAATCAAGGTTGTGAAATAATAAATGAAAAGGGTTCTGTAATATTAACTGGTCGCAGAACTTCTGAGAACTGCTATATAGTAAGCGATAGTAGCTCATCTAAACAAACGTGTTACATGGTCCATACCGATGAGACAGAATTATGGCATAAACGCCTCGGACATGTACACTATCGAAATTTATACAGATTGAGCAAAGGTGAACTAATTAGAGGTCTACCTAAGATGCAAAAAGTAGACAAGATTTGTGGTGAATGCCAGTATGGTAAACAAACTAGGAGCTCTCACAAAAAGGTGAACTCCAATACCACCACAAGACCACTCGAGCTTCTCCACATGGATCTTATAGGACCAACAAGAACGGAAAGTCGAGGTGGCAAAAAATACATCTTAGTTATTGTAGATGATTATACAAGATTCACTTGGGTTTCATTCTTGAGAGACAAATCAGAAACCCTTGATGAAGTGAAAAAGATTATAAAACGGATTCAAACTGAAAAAAGTTCTCAAGTCAACAAGATCCGTAGTGATCATGGATCCGAATTCGAAAATAGCAGTTTTGAGAAATTCTGTAGCGATCAGGGAATATCGCATGAATTCTCTGCACCTAAAACTCCTCAACAAAATGGAATTGTCGAGAGAAAGAATAGAGTGCTTCAAGAAATGGGAAATGTTATGTTAAATAGCATGAAGCTCCCTAGGAATTTATGGGCTGAAGCAGTAAATACAGCCTGCTACATTATTAACCGTGTTTATATTTGTAAATCTAATAATAAAACGGCTTATGAAATGTGGTTTGAGAAAAAGCCTTCTGTCAAATATTTTCAAGTTTTTGGCAGTAAGTGTTATATTTTGCGTGATCGTGAAAATTTAGAAAAATTCGACACTAAAAGTGATGAAGGGATCTTTTTAGGGTATTCTTTAAACAGTCGTGCATATCGTGTTCTGAACAACAGGACCGGTGTGATTCAACAGTCAATAAATGTTGTGATTGACGATTTTTTGAATACACCTGTTCCTAGTTCTGATAATGATGAAGTGCTTATACTTGAAAATCAAGAAACTTCACCAAGTGAACCTAATTCTGAATTTAGGACTGTTAAAGATCATCCAACTTCTCAAATACTTGGAAACCCTCTCACTGGTGTGCGCACTCGTAGACAATTAGAGGACATATGTAATTACGTATGCTTTACATCCCAGATTGAACCGGTTAACGTAAAAGAAGCACTTTCAGATGAAAACTGGATTCTTGCGATGCAAGAAGAGCTTAATCAGTTTGTCAGAAATGATGTTTGGTATCTTGTTCCTAGACCTAAAGATAAACATATTATTGGAACAAAATGGATTTTCAAAAATAAATCTGATGAACTTGGAAATATTATTCGAAATAAAGCAAGACTAGTTGTACAGGGATATACACAAATTGAAGGTATTGACTATAATGAGACATTTGCCCCTGTAGCTCGTCTTGAATCAATCAGACTTTTTATCTCCATTGCATGTTTTAGAAAGATTAAAATTTATCAAATGGATGTAAAGAGTGCCTTTCTGAATGGTGATTTACATGAAGAGGTATATGTTGAACAACCAACAGGGTTTGAAGATCCTAAATTTACTGATCATGTGTATCGTCTTAAGAAGGCTCTCTATGGTCTGAAACAAGCTCCCAGAGCATGGTACGAAAAACTGACTAAGTTTTTACGAAGTCATAATTTTCAAATGGGATGTGTTGATAAGACACTCTTTGTTAAGAAGTATAACGATGATATTTTAATGGTTCAAATATATGTTGACGATATTATTTATGGATCAACCTGTACTAATATGACTGTTGAGTTTGCAGATTTGATGAAGTCTAAATTCGAAATGAGCATGGTTGGTGAATTAAACTATTTTCTAGGGTTGCAAGTAAAACAACAACCTAATGGAATTTTTATCTCTCAAACCAAATATGCTCAGGGCTTAATCAAGAAATTTGGATTTGAGAAAGGTAAAAACTTTGATACTCCTATGAGTACAACTTTGAGACTCTCAAAAGACTCTGCAGGTAATGATGTGGATCCTAAATTGTATCGTAGTTTGATTGGTAGTTTACTTTATCTGACTGCTAGTAGACCAGATATAGCCTTGAGTGTTGGTATTTGTGCTTGTTATCAATCAAATCCTAAAGAATCTCACTTAACTGCGGTTAAGCGGATTATGCGATATGTCGCAAGTTCTACTAAACTTGGTCTCTGGTATCCACATGAAACTAATGTTCAATTAGCCGGGTATGCAGATGCTGACTGGGCTGGAATCATTGATGATAGGAAATCAACCAGTGGTGGTTGTTTCTACATTGGAAATTGTCTTGTTTCTTAGTTTAGTAAGAAGCAAAGTTCTATATCGCTATCAACAGCTGAGGCTGAATACATTGCTGCTGGAAATGCATGTACTCAACTTGTTTGGATGAAACGAATGTTGAGCGATTATGGAATTACTCTGGATTCTATGATTTTATTTTGCGATAATTCCAGCGCAATAAATATCTCTAAAAATCCAGTTCAGCATTCACGTACTAAGCATATTGATATTAGATTTCATTACATTCGTGAATTAGTGGAAGAAAAGGTAATTTGTTTGGATTACATTCCAACCGAGACTCAACTTGCTGACATTTTCACTAAACCGCTCGACAAAAGCAAGTTTAATAAATTAAAGTTTGATCTCGGTATGAGCAATTTAAATTGAATTTGCATGATTTAGTGTATCATAATGTACATAAATTTGATGATTTATTTGATTAAATTTGAAATTTATTTAAAAAATTTTTTTTGCAAATTTTGAGTCGTACTCGACCAGTCGTGAGTGTACACGACCGGTCGTACTACGACCGGTCGAACACGTACACGACCGGTCGTGAAACTCGGGTTTTCACTTTAATTTGGGGATTTTGACTCATCTTCCTCATTTCTCTTTTTCCACCAACGGCTCTAGCTACGACCGGTCGAACCCACCTTCCTAGTTCTTCAAGGTTAGTGGTTCCTTTGCATTTTTATTATAGATTCTTGATATTAGTGTCTCAAATCACTCTCTTGTTGAATCTATTGGGTCGTTCATTGCAAGATTGGGGTTTTATCTTGAAAAATCTGATCTATTAAAACCTCATTTTTTTTCTATCTTGCATCTTGTGGTTTCATTGAAATCCTCCATTAAAAATGGATGCTAGAGGTAAAAAGAAAACTACTAGAGGTCCATCTTCTTCTAGATCAACTTCTATTGTACAACGTCATCTTCGGTCTCCCGAAAATGATCCTCCGAATGTTCGGGATTTACGTATGCGAAATATTATTGTTGAGCGTCCTGTGAATGTAAATCACATTGCTTCATATGGTGTTCCTACTCTGTTGGAATCTGTGGGATGGGATAACATCTTGCATTGGGGTGGACCTGCATACCAGTCCATTGCCCAATCCATGTTTGCATGTATTTGTGATTTTTCTATTGATAATTTAATTTTTAAAGTTGATACTCAAGAAGGTTTGTTTGTAGTGGATCAGCATTTGATTGCTGATATTATGGAAATACCTGTCAATGATGAGAGCATTCCAATTGGTATTTTACATGACAGTCTCTCTGAATCTGAACGTAGAATGCTTACTAGAGATCTATGTAACTTGGATGTTCATTGGACTCATAAAGGTCATGCACTTCCCTCAAGATTTTTGTTACCCAGACATAGAGTACTACATAGGATTTTCATCTCTAATCTTTATCCACGTGCTGGTAATAAAACCGAACTCACTGCTTTTATGGTTCGTGTTTTGCATTCTGTCATCTCTGGTGCAAAAATATGTTTACCTTCCTTAATTTGTCATTCCATTATTCTGTCTCGTCAACATCCTGGACATAGTGATATACCCTTTGGTTATTTGTTGACTATGCTAGCAAATCACATGCTCATTGCTATGCCTACTAGAGAAAAACCCATCCATCATCTCCCCTTCAATAATTCCAATCTTAACAAGATGACTTTAGAATTTACTGATGGTCAAGTGGATGCTGGTGGCGTTGGTGCTGAAGCAAGAGATGCTGGTCAAGCTAGTGATCCTACTGAAGACGTGAATATGGATGATTTGTTTGAAGAACTTGAGTCAGACTCGGCTGATGATCCTGATTTTCAGCCCTCTGATTTTGATGAGAGATTGAATTCCCTTCAAGAGCAAGTGGCTCAAATTCGTGTTACCCAAGATACGCAATTCTCTTATCTACGCAAATATATGAGGCGTATTGCTAAGGGTTTACACAAAATTGATCCTTCTAATCCTGCTCCATCCTCTGGTTCTGACTGAATGTTTTTCTAAGTCTGTAATATCTGTTTTTAACTTTACATACTCACTGACTTTTTGAATTATGCACTAAAGCTCTCTTGAATCTATCTACTAACTGCTATATTCATTATTATTGCTGGCCTTCTTCCTTTGTCATTTTGTGACAAAAAGGGGGAGAAGTTTTGGGAGTTGTGTGCTCCTAATATCTATTACTCAGGGGGAGTTACGCTTCTCAGGGGTAGTTATGAGAATGATGCTAGTTATTTCAGTTATGAGAATGATGCTAGTTATTTCAGTTATGAGAATGATGCTAGTTATTTCTTATCATATATATCTGTGCATGCTTCTCTATTGTTGAACTTGTTGTGAATATGTAGTGAGAGTACTTCGTTTCAAATTGAAGTATTATTATTTGGGTGTTTTGTCACAAATTTTGACAAAGGGGGAGATTGTAAGTGTTATGGTCTCATGCTCCTTTGGTTGTCAAATTTTGTGTGCCAAAACATCTATCTGTGTCCTGTGCTTGTATGATGATCTATATGAATTCAAGACACTGCTTAAACACTTCAAGAAGCTACATGTTCAAGTCTGAAGAAGCAAGCTACATGTTGAAGTCTTCAAGAAACTACAATGATGAAGTTCAAGTCTAAAGAAGCAACGCATGAAGAAGTTTATGTTGATAAAGATCTCAAGCTTAAAGCTACAACAAGCTCAAGATTTCAAGCCTGATATGGTTCAAAACAAGCTCAAGATTTCAAGCCTGATATGGTTCAAAATATCTACATTCGTTGAATGGTTGAAGTTCAATGTCCATACGACATGGTTCAGGTTTGAATGACCTTAGGTTGACCCTTTAAGTAGGTCACTTTGGATACATTATTCAAATATTTAAAATACACAAGGTTGGTCTATTCTACGACCAGTCCTATCTCTTGTTCGACCAGTCCTAACATTGGTTCGACTAGTCCAAGAAATTCCACGACCAGTCCTAAGAAGTTGAAGATTTTTCGGAATTTTTGGTACGCCCACGACCAGTCCTGGAGGTCCTTCGACCGGTCGTAGGTGTGGCTTCGACTCGTCCACGACCAGTCGTGGAGCTACGACTCAAAGTCCAGCGACGAAATCAATGGTCCTACGACCAGTCGTAGATATCTACGACCAGTCGTAGGTGACCCACGACCAGTCGTAGGGTACTCACGACCAGTCGTAGAACGGCTTTTTAAAGATCGCGCTTATTTTTTCAAAAATCTGTTAGAGCTACGACCAGTCGTAGGTTTCTAAGACCAGTCGTAGGAGCGATTTCTACTTCTATAAATTGTACACGAAATTCAGAGTTTTCATAACTTCAACGCTATTCAATTCAAGAAATTTTCAAGTGATCACTCTGAGATAAGTTTGTGTTTATTTTAAGCTAGATTGTGCTTATTTAATATTCCTTTTTGCTAGCTTATTTAATTTGATTTTGTTTCTATATTCCAATCTTATTTGAAAAGAGGAATTATCTTATTCCTTCTTCTTGGAATCAAAATCAAATTTAGCTACGCCCAACGAGTTAAATCTAAAATCAATTAGAACTTAGAACCTTATGAATGTGAGTATTGGAAATTGAACTTTGACATTCAAATCATCTACTCCGATTGGTTCTACCGGGCTGCTACGAAAAAGGAGAAATCCAGGTATTTTACAATTCTGTAAAATTCATTTGCTTTTGGTTTTGTTTGAGGTTGAGCCAGAAAAATCTCATTGTATTGGTTGTCTGAGGAAAACCAGAAAACTCAGAAAAGAGGGGTTTTTGGATTGTGTAAGCCCAAGTGAAAAAGATACAATTGTAAAGGTTTTTGGTGAACCTGTGAAAACCTATTTGTTAGTGAACGCTAATATCCCCTGTGTGAGGATATTAGGAGTGGAGTAGCTTTTTGTGTGGCTGTTGGAAAACAGTTGGTGTACACACAAGCGAACCACTATAACTCTTTGACTTGTGGTTTGAATGCTTGCTTAATTTTCATATCTTTTATCATTTGATCTTGTGGAATGTACAAGGGGATGTGAATGTTGTAATTATTTACATTTCAAGCAAGTGTGGGGATTGTTGTAATAATTTAGATCTTACTTCTTCATTTAAATTCAATTCCTTGCTATTTCATTTACTTATATTAATATTGAGTTCTTGATCCAAAAGAGGTTCTAGAAATAAGGTTGTCCTACCATAAGCCCTTGTTGATTATGGTGTAAGGTTGTCCTTAGAACTGAATTTGAATCAATCTCTCGATATCTTTTTATCAAGGTGATTTAAATTTAGCTTTGTGAATTGATTCAAGTTGTAAGGTTGTTGGTTTATATTATTTCCGCTGAATTTTATTTTAATTTGGCATAGTCCTATTCACCCCCCCCCCCCCCCTCTAGGACATATAACTTGGCCTTTTCAAGCCTTTGCTCTTTCATTCCAGGAGAACTTGATGTCCTTCCGAGTGAGTTAAGACAATGGTCGGGCTATTTTTGAGAAATCTTTAATGAATCGGCGGTAGTATCCCGCCAGTCCAAGGGAACTTATCACTTTGGTAACTAAGCCTGGTTGCTTCCAATCTTGCACAACCGCCACCTTGTCTAGGTCTACGAAAATGCCCTCTTAAGACACCACATGTCCCAAGAATTTGACTTCTTTCTTCTAGAAGTCACATTTCCAGAATTGGGTAAACAATTGGTTTTGCTTGAGCGTCTTGAGGACCGCTCGTAGGGGTTCTTCGTGATCCTTCCAACTCTTCGAGTACACCAGGATGTCGTCGATAAACATAATAACAAACCTATACAAGAAGGGTCTGAAGACTCTATTCATAAGATCCATGAATACAGCCGGTGCATTCGTGAGTCTGAAAGGCAAGACTAGGAACTCGTAATGTCCAAAGCTGGTCCTAAAGGTTATTTTCTATATATCTTCCTTCTTGACCCACAATTGGTGGTATCTAGATTGGAAGTCGATCTTTTAGAAATATTGGGCACCTCTCAGTTGATCGAATAAGTCAATCCTTGACAACAAATATTTGTTTCTCACGGTGACATGGTTCAGCCTCCTATAATCAATACACAACCACAACGTACCGTCCTTCTTCTTTATAAATAGGACTAGGGCTCCCCAAGGTGAGACGTTGGGCTGGATGAAGCCTAACTCTAGCAGGTCATCAATTTGAATCCTAAGCTCTTCAATTTCACATGTGGGCTTGCGATAGGTCGATAGGGAGATAGGCGTCACGCCCTTCACCAAATCAATGGTGAAATCAATCTCCCTTCGGGGATGGAGTCCTGGTATGTGTTTGAATACATCGATGTAGTCTCGGACGATAGGTGTGTGCGTTAGTGAGGATTCATTGTAACCTTTATCTAAGGAAGCATAACACAGAATTCAATGGGGATAACTGACCTGGACCGAAAACATAAAGGACGTGTTGTCGTCCTAGTGGATCGTCACTGTCCGAGTTTCACAATCTATCTTAGCTCTCATTACATTGAGCCAATTCATGTCTAAGATGATGTCGTAATGGAAGACCCTTTTGATAATTAGGTCCACGTGTGTCCTCTTACCCCCCAAGTTGATGGGGCAGCCTAGGCACATTCTTGTACTTCTAAGAAAGTCCTGGCGGCCGCAATGATTCTCACTCCCAACATGGGAGTGGTGGGTAATTCTAAATGCTTGACAGTTGTGCATGATATTAGTGAAGTAGTAGACATAGTGTCCACTAGAATAAATACGGGGGTACCTCGGATATGAGCTATCACTTCAAATGCCGTGAATGTGGGCGTGGTTGCATTTAGGTCCTCTACTGCCATTGCATGGACCCGGGCTTGTTGTGGTAGGTTGGGCTGATGCAAAGGCCATTGTGGTGGCTTATTCTGAGGCATAGGAGGTCGATAGAACTGTTGGGCTGGACCTAAGGCTGGCTAGGGGGGAGCCTGTATGGCTTATTGAGTGTTCATAACCCCAAGTGTAGGGTCGTAATATAGTAATAATCTCGGTAAGATTGAGGTTGAATCCACAGGGATTGATCTTGTGCATTTATGAAATTAACTAGAAGAGGATGTAAAACTAATTCTGAAGTGATTAAGAGAGTAATTATGAATTAAGTAATTAAAACTAAGAATTTAAAGGTGGGAACTAAGGTGTCAAGGATCCACTTGTAGTGATTAGGGAACCAGCTTCCATTAACTTAATTCTCAATGAAGGAGAACTATGATAATTGGCAAGGATTCCATCACCAAACCATGCCCAGGAGACAATGGCAAATAAAATGATTTAACAATTTCATAATCTCAAAGCAGGATAATTGTGAAGATTATGAAGGATTCCATCACCTTACCATGCCTAAGGGACGATGGTGAACAACAGGACTTACTAATTTCATAATCTCAAATTAAGAAAAGAAGATACTCAAAACTATTGCAGATCTACTCTAATTTGAGTCACAATAAACCATTAAAAACTGAAAGTATTTCTTAAATATCAAATTAGAATCCATAGAGTTCAACATAAACATGAATTAAAGCAATAAAAATATCTCATCATGCTACAAGCTTCAACTCATATTCCTACCTAAGAGGTTTAGCCAATCATAAACATGATTGGACCAAAGTCTCTTAAGAAAAACATGAAAACAACTAAGAAAGAAGAAGAAAAACTCTTGGCGATGGCTTCTCCACCCTTTTGCTCCACTCCCTTAAACCCCAGAAGATACCTAGGCACATCTTAGGGAGTCTTATTTATAGTTGTGGAATTCCAACTTTCACACCTAGTTAGAAAACTCTAGAAACAGCCTCAAATTTACGCAGTTTACTAAAATAGACTTCACTCTGCACAATTTTCAAAAATAGACTTCAATCTGTGCAATTTCACAAAATGACCTAGAGTTTCAGAATATGTTTTTTCAGGACAATTTTGAGATTCCTTTTCTTCACTTCAAATCTTTGATTCTCTTCATTCCTTAGTTTTCTTAGATCTCCGGCATGTGAATTCTTCAATCTTTGTCTCCTAAGATCCATCCCTTGCCTTGGTGATTCTTGAGCATCAAATTCATGCTTTTAACACCCTTTTCAATCTAAGCTCTTAAATTCACCTTGCAACACAAACACGAGTAAAATAGGACATTAAGCATTATCATGTTCATAAAACCAATATATAAATGGGTGGTGATAATATGAAATGTTTGACCCTCAACACAATCCACAACCAACATTTTGCTATTCCCAAACAAAGTATGTGACTAATATTTCGAGAACCATAAGATAATTTCTATAAGCTCAAGTGGTTAAAAAAGCAATCCAAATAATAGAATTTTAAAATACATCAATGTTGTGCATTACCTTCTCCAAACTCTAGCACTTGGTAAGTTTCATAATCAAGTTCAAAGCATTAATCATCCAATTCGAACAATTCCAAACATTGAGTTCCAAGGGTGTATAATGAAGTCTAGACATATCACAATCAAAGGTTCAATTCTTTACTTTCATGATAACGTTGATAATTAAAAGAATATTCAGGACAACCAAAACCTAAACCGAAACTTGCCTTACTTTTCCATCAATGGCTTCACGTTATGTCAATCTTTTTAAAGATCTTTAATAGGTGGTCTTTTCGAAGACAACTGGTTTTTAGCTGGGCTTTTTTTTTTTTTTTTTCAATTCTTCTCATCGAACATGATGGACAAATTCCTTAGGTTGGTTCCTTTCATGCGAAACAATCACCAAGTTAACAATTTAATGTTAACTGAAACTTTAATGTGACTGCTAGATGTGGCATGTGAAATCATGACTTGATCAATGTTTAAAACTTCTACTCATGGATTAATAGCTCAAACTTAACTTTGAAATCTCCAAGTAACTGAATCCAAGGGATATAAATCATCAACATTAAGCATCTTATACTTCTATTTTTCAAAAAAATTCCAATTTTCTGCACTTTTTTTTTCCAGAATTTTTGATTAAAGACTAGGAGAACAACTGATTAGGTAACCTAATCCTCCATCCCCAACATAAAATCTACATTGTCCTCGATGTAAAAGAAATAAGCATGTAATGTAAGAGAGGTAACTAAAAGGAATGGGAAGTGATGGAAAGATAGTACATGAAGAAGGAATTTTACAGCTTTTCCAATGATCTCAGTACGAAGATGGGTTAACACAAAAGACTCAAATCGATGTTCACACCCCAAATATGGGGTTGTGATGTAGTACTAATCTCAGTAAGACCGAGGTCGAATCCACAGGGACTGAACCTTGTACGTAATCTGAAAGTAACTCGAATTAGAACTAGGTGAAGAAGAAATCTAAATCAGAGGTTTTTAAGAGAGTAATAGTGAAATATTAAAGTAAGACTTGCAAAATTCAAAGGTGGGAAACTAGGGTGCCAAGGATCCACTTGTAGAAATTAGGGAGATCTATGCTTGATATAACCTTAAAAATCAAATCTAAACATCCTTTGATCTAGT
This sequence comes from Magnolia officinalis, assembly GCA_021015155.1. Classification (NCBI taxonomy): domain Eukaryota; kingdom Viridiplantae; phylum Streptophyta; class Magnoliopsida; order Magnoliales; family Magnoliaceae; genus Magnolia; species Magnolia officinalis. Next base: position 42,074,920 of record JAJHSJ010000004.1, on the reverse strand, counting down.
TTTCAAGAGACAAGAGGTACGAGCATTAGAATTGATTCCATCACAAAACCATGCCCATGAGACAAAGCAAACAATAGAATTTAACCAATCCACAAATAATCTGAAAGAGTTAGGAACGTTAGGAAGGGTTCCATCATTCAACCATGCCCATGAGACGATGGTGAACAATAGGGCCTCCTAACTTCATAATCATAATAATGAAAAGAACATGCTCAAATCTATCATAAATCTATTATAATTTAAGTCACAACAAACCATTAAAAACTAAAGGCATTCCTTATAATCAAACTAGAATCAACATCACTTCATCTTAAACCTAAATCAAAAGGCATAAAGAAAAATCTCCCATCTCACTACAAGTTTCACCTCTTATCCCTAGCTAAGAGGTGTAGCCCATCATAGACATGGTGAGGCTAAAAATCTTTAAAAACACATTACAGAAAAGAACAAATAAAAAGGAAGAAGAACTCTTGCTAGCCGTCACTTTCTCTCTTTCTTTCTCCCTCACCTTCATGATATCTCCACGTCCCTTTTTCTCTCTATAAGACCTGTATCCTAGACCGTACTGTTCCATCGAATCCCGCGATCCTTCCCGTCAAATTCCGGCAACCCGCGATGTATAATCAACATTTGCGATCGGCCCTAAGTAGTATCCTGTAGAATTGAGTAGGCTTAATTCGAGACTTATATCATTGCGAACGCACCTTTGCCGCAGTTCCAACACTGCGTCTTACGCACCGATCCGATACCCTGACCAGAAGATGCTAGCCGGCGTTTATTTTGAAGAAAACACCGCGCGTTCGTAATCCCAAGAGAATCTCTACAACATGTCTCATCAATCAATCAATCAATCCATCAATCAATCACTTCATGTCCAGTACAAAAGCAACCCATGCTTTCTTTCTCCACAAGTTAACCAACCACCAAAGTCAACCCATCTCTTACCTTACCCATCACTCACCTCACATCCATCACTCCACCACCCATCATTCCCTCTCCCTTATAACCCTCTCTCTCTCTCTCTCTCTCTCTCTCTCTCTCTCTCTCTCTCTCTCAACACATTTTCCAAGCACCCAAATGAGCTCACGTCTAAGCCTTTCTCAAGAGAGAAAAGTGAGTGTGTGGCCCATCTTCCTCTCCCAAAAATCCTCAATCCTAGCAATTTAACTCTCATCCTCTCCATCAAAGTGAAGCACAAGGAGATCGGCTTTCCAACGGACCAAGAAGATCGAGCAGTGGGTGCTTCTATAGGATAGTTTTCATCTTTTTATGATGAGCCAAGTGAGGCCTACTGATCAATTGTATGAATCTCACTTCAGACCCTAAGGTGTGGCCGATGGCCCATCTTGATCTTCATGATCATTCCATGATGGGGCCATTCTCCATGGACCCCATCATGATGTGTATTTTCTAGCTTGAAAGGGGTCATCTAGACCTTCTATGTTGGTGGAGAAAGGATCTCCACTGTTGATTTTGATCGGTGGGCCCATATGAAATGAGACCCACTTGATGTAAATTTTAAATCATGCAAGGGAGGGCCCATAATGTCAGGGTCCCTCCATCACACGTGTTCCTCTCTCTCTCTCTCTCTCTCTTTCTCTCTCTCTCTCCTTCCTTTATTTTGTGGCCCATGATGTATGTGATTTGTTCGTGTTATCCACCTTCGTGGGACCCACTCAATGGACGTGTATGATCTACACCATCCAAATCATGTGGACCCTACCTTAATGAAGATGGGAAAACAAAAATACCATGTTGATAAAATCAGGTGGGCCAAGTCCACGTGGGACCCACCCTGAAATTTATATGCATGCCATCCGTCCAGCGTCCCGGGGACGCTGGACATAAGTCTCATGAAGCGTGAGGACAGTGGGGTGTATTAACATCATAAAAAAAAAAAGAAGAAAAGAGTGGTTTTTGGGTGGGCCATCCTACAGGCCCCACCTTGATGTATATATTTAATCCAAGCTGTCCACCATTTTCCCCATACCATTTTAGGCGTTGAGCCAAAAAATGAGGTTAATCTGACTCTCAGGCGGACCATACTTTAGCAAACAGTGATTTTCACCGTTTAAATTCATTTGAATTTTTCTACACGCTGAAATATGCCCAATATTGGGCTTGTTGGTTTTCTTGCGGACTGTAGAAACTAGTGGGCAGGGTGGATTCTTTCGATACGGGTCTCACACATGAAAAACCACAAAAAAAAATTCAAAAAAATTAAAAAAAAATATATAGCAGCAGCGTGTTAGAGGTGCAGGCACGCCTGCTGCTATGTACGGGTGGGCGGATGGCAGAGACCCATGGCCCCTGTTGTGGGCCCCACTGTGATGTGCGTATGACATCCAACCGTTCATGAGGTGAACCCCTGCTTGACGTGGTCCCCCTCCAAAATCAGGCCCATCCAAAGCTCCGGTGGCCCACATCACAGGAAATAGTGAGATTGAATGGCTACCCTTGAAACCCATTTTTTTTGGGTCCACAGAAGTTTTGGATCGAGATGAAATTTATTTTTCCTTTTCACCCAGGTATGTGTGACCTTATGAACGGATTGGATGGCATATAAGCATTATGGTGGGCCCCACGTGGGACCACAATGATATATGTGTTTTATTCCCATCGTCCAGGCGGACGGTGGAGCACACGGTGCTGTACGTGTTCTATTCACACCATCCAGGTGGACGGTGGAACCCACCCTGGTGCATGTGTTACGTCCGCACCGTCCACCGTTTGGACGGTGGGACCCACCGTGATGTACGTGTCCTATCCACGCCATCCAACCATTCATCTAGTGGACCCACATCAAGGAAGCATTGTTGATTAAACGTTTACCATTGTGACCCTTTTGTGGTCTAACAATTTTGGGCCAACATGAAATTTGTTTTTCCTTTCATCTAGGCCTGTATGACCGTATCAACAGATTGGATGTCATATATACATGATGGTGGGCCTTCATGTGGATCCCCACCATGATGCATGTGTTGCATCCAATCCGTCCAACCATTTTGCAAGATAATTTTATGGCATGAAACTAAAAATGAGACAGATCTAGGATTAGGTGGACCACACTACAGAAAGAAGTGGGTTTGACCGTCCACCATTAAAACCCCCTTTTAAGTCAGTGTGACCTTATGATCAGATTGGATGGGAAATAAATGTTATGGTGGGCCTTGAGGATTTAATGGTGGAAATCATTCTTGCCACTGTTATTTGGGGTGCAGTCCAGTTGATCTTTTGATATGATTCATTTGTATATATTATATATACATTTTGATTTATTTGTGGCCATCCATTGAGGCCCACCTTGGTATATATATAAGGCCTAAGTGATTAGGCTCACCTTGATGTGTATGAAGCTATTGTTGAGGCCCACTTTGATGTGAATGTAAGGCCCATGTTATGAGGCCCATTCGATGTATTTGTGGCCGGTGGTTGAGGCCCACTTTGATATATAAGGCCATGTTATGAGGCCCATTGTGATGTACTCAAAGGCCCATGGGATATGGCCCATTGCAATGTACATAGGCCCATTGATGCGTCCCACTTGATTTATAAAAGGCCCATATGATGCGGCCCATTTGATATATCTAAGGCCCATGGGTCGAGGCCCAACGGGTTGTCCTTAGGGTCCATTGCAATGTGTGATTTCTCCATGGTTTGTGGCGGGCCATGCCTTGGGAGCAATGTTGGTTTGACGTCCACATTGTAAGAGAATGTTGGTTAAATGTCCGCGTTATAACTCTCCCTTGGGCCCATTGATAGGCCCATACTGGTTATGTGTAGGCCGTCTAGGCCCATCTTTGGTGTAAGGATAGTTCATTACTTTATAACATGCTTAGTACACTTCCATGATTCATACACATACGCATCATATGTATGCTTGATATGAGGAATGTTTGATCACAGTATAAGCTGTTGGGCTGAGGCATTTACGGGACTCCTTATGAGACGGAGTGCCCCACATAAGCGGGTGGTACGAGTGAGATTTCTGCATGAGTGTACAGTGTGACTCATGCATCTCGCATATGTGTGACTTGATCACTACACGCCCTAGCAACATCAGGGTTGTGGCCTCCACAGGCACATCATGGATGGTCGTATAAGATACCAAAAATGTAACATCCCGAAAAATTGAGGGTCGAGCAGTAACTCAACTCCTGAGTTCCAACGCATCACATATGCAACAAAATGAATGATGATTGAATGTTGTCTGAAATAGTGCATTGAACATGAGTGATTAAGCCAAAACAGCATATCGTACTCCAGAGACAGTTAAATTGTAAGCGGAAGACTGTGATAAATGTATAAAATATTAAAAAAAAAACTATGGTAAGTCTCCAGAGTGTGATAAGGTTACCAGGTTAATGAATTACAAGTACAGCTCAAATTATACCAAATGTGTAGTGTGTCATCTAGTCAACATCCCTGTAATCCCGTCGATCAAGACACGGCTCACATGAAGCCGCCAGAATACAGCAAATACGAGCAAACATCATAGTCATCATAAAGGTCCGGCTCCGCCTCAAGAGTAGCGTCGCCATCTGCAATCAGACAAAGTCTGGTGGGTGTTCGGAACACCGTCCCGTAACATAGGAGTGAGTAGTTAACTTAGTGGAACAAAAAAGCATAGGTTAACATGTTATCGACTCAGTCAAGCAGTATAATAAAACACTCCTAATTGCTCTTATTAATACAAGTATGAATGCAGTCATGATGGATGCCCTCACCGACATACTCCCTCATGCGACACCATCTTACGTTCGCGGCATGCATGCTTTCCTCAGTGCTCCACATCTTCCAGGCACATGCAATGTATGATGAGCATGATTACCGAGTTGTTATTAGTCCATTTCAAACAGCAGGATTGGGAAACTAAGGTACCACCCTTGTATCATTCCCAAACATGATCCATTCTAGGGTTGTCAGTCCTAGACAATCTCATACGATGGTGTGTTTCTAGGTCGCTGCAAGGGCTGCCAGGGCTGTTAGACAGAATCGTTGCACCACTCCCCCATCACCTTATCAATACAGGCCCAGTTTATACTCTGTTACTATGGGAAGGCTCATCGCCTCACCACAGATTTAGAGTATGATCGATGTCACTCCACTAACGTCCTACCAACTGGCAGTCTATTTTCGAAGCCCAACCAGTCCACTTATTGACAATGGGACCCGGATGCAACCCGACTGAGGACCACAGCCAAGCTATGCTAGTGTAGGCCGACAACTCGAATATAGTGTCCCATACCATCATAATCGGGTCACGAGTCTGGTTGCTTAATGGTCACTACGGGGAGGCACGTGGCCCCAGCGTAGGCCGACAACTCGACCACGGTGTCCCATACCACCATGCCCGACTCATGAGTCTTAGCGGATCGAGGTACCATGGTTAACGGGATTCCACTGGTAAGTTTGGTACCCTAGGTTCAAGCAGTAGCGACCAAACATTGTGAACATACATTAGACAAATCGGGTTACTTGACGAGCCTGAACAAATCGGGTTACTTGACGAGCCTGACTAGCTCAAGCGCAGAGTCAACTGAATGACATGAAGTGCATGAGCACTTCGTGTGGCCTAACCACTGTCGCCAACTGAAGTACGACTCGGGTTCGTCATACACATCTTTCGTGGCGACATGAATCTCAACCACGATCTCAAGTCTGGTACCGATTGTCTGGACTATAGACATAGTCCCAAACTCAATCAATCCTTATTCATAGCATGTAGTGTAAAGCATAATTAAACAAAGTAATTCAAGCATCTTAACAAGCATGTCATAAAGCATGTTATAAAACATGTTATAAAGCATGTTATAAAGCATATTATAAAGCATTATATAAATAAGAATACAAACACATATATTTCATAAGTGGTTAAAGTAAACAACCACATGGAGGAAATCATACATGTCTCTTAGGTAGTTGAGAATCCCATCTCAACACCTACCTAAGGTACCATCATCCAAACACTTGCTCTCACAAGCATTTTCACAAACACTTAGAATACACTATTTCAACATACATAGTGTATGTTAGTAAAACATGTATTAGGGCGAGTCCTTTCGCCAAGCAAGTATTTTACGCACATAGGATATATTTATACAGAAAATAATCATGTCAAACATACTTCCAAAATATATACGTATACGGTACTTTCTACAATACACTATTTCTACATACATGGTGTATATTAGCATAACATGTATTAGGGCGGATCCATTCGCCAAATAAGTATTTTATCCATATGTCATATATTCACACGACAAATAATCATGTCAAACGCTTTTCCAAAATATATGCGTATACGGTATTTTCTACGAATACCTAGAATATGTAAAATTCCATATTCTACAACTTTAATCGAAATAGAAAACAGAAAGCACTTTATACATGTACAATTGCATGCAGATCATGAATCTATCATTATCTGACATTGAAAGCATTGAAAACCGTAACCTATACACCTAAAGTCCTCACCTTATACCGTAGAATCGCAACGGATCAGGTGGGTTTGTTAAGCTTCCGTATTCGGCAGTTTTGTAACCTAAATAATGAAACCGGTTAGTTATTTCATAACCTATAACCTATACAACCCCAAAACAGATTAGGGTTAAGGTTTCTTTCCTAGAAACGAAGTTGGAATCGCCGGGAAAATGATGAGAATGGGGTGGTGCAACTCGTGTAGCGGCAGGGAATAGCAGTTCGGAGATTCTCCCACTTCTCTCACTCTTTCTCTCTCTTTTCTCTCTTCTCTCTCTAGGGTTTCTCGCAAATTCGTATGGCTGCAATGAGAGAGGATTTAAGGTCCTTATATACCCTAAAAACTCACCGAAATAGATTCCAGGTCAAAGTATACTTAGGTTATAACCAAAGTGAGTCAGTTTCAGCTCAACGGAGGACTTCTGGCGGGCCTCCTTGAGCCAAGGTCGGACTTAAGCTCACCAACCTTGGATTTATATTTAGTTAAGTTTTTGTTTCAGTCGGGATTCCAGATCACGCATGGCGGACCAGTTTCAGTTCAACGGTCAGCGGATCTCGATCGGAGATTCCGAGTATATGGATATGTGTATGAAATTTCTCCTGATCCGAGGGTGTAATTTGGTCTGATTCTGACGGTTGGTTGCTTAAAACTGATCTGCAAGCGAGAGGTGCCAGATTACTATTTGAGATATTTATTTGTAAAGAAAATCAAGTGTTTTCACACTCCTCACTCCGGACTCAAGCGAATTACACTGGGACACTATCTGGATTTGATTTCCGAGATGGTTGTCAAGCCCAGTGAGGCGGTCCTAAGTCCTTAACTTCGTATTATTCGGACTCCCGATGTGCGGTTTAGACCTGATACGGAGTTTCAATGTGTTCCCGAGAGCAGTCGGGTAATGAGATTGATCCTAGATTTTAGGGTAACCTAGCATCAATGATTCTACAAGTTTTGGGTCTTGTAGATCGTATTTAAAGTGATTAATGCTAATTTCACAAGTACTCTAGTTTAACACTAGCTAATTCTCGCCTAATTTATAAAGGATTTAATCCTTGGTGATTTCGGTCTGAGGTGATACTTAGTCCTTTGTAGTAATGTTTAGCTTAAGTATTGTTCTTCATCACCTAAACTTTAAGATAGTGTTTAATGTGAAAGTACTTAAAAAATTTAAAGAACAAGGTGGTGAAGGGTGGGATTTGTGAAGGAAATGGGTTAAGGAGCGATTTTAGACTATGGGATTCAGTTCTGACAAGTTAATAAGGTGTTAGGATCGACCCATTGCCTAAGGACGTCTAATCCCAGGTTGGCAAATATCCGGGATGTTACAATCTAGCCCCCTTAAAACAAAATTTCATCCCCAAAATTGCCTAAGGGTAATAAGGAAAAATTTACTTATTTCTTTTGCCTAAGTTTTATTGCGTAGGGTATATACTATCTTGGTTCATTTTAGTCTACCCCCCTTAAAACTTATTTCTTTATCCATTTCCCATATCCTGATAGTTTGCTACAATTTATTTCTTTACCTATTTGGAGTCTCGACGACAATTCCCAACAATTTAGAGTAAGATAGCTATTTTCATTGTTTGACCAACACGGAGAAACGGCTATAGTGGGCTTGATCCCGATACATCGATCATCTACCGGGCCAGGGTAGGAAGCTCATCATATCCCTTCCGAATCCTGGTGGATCCTGGTCTTCTGCTCGTTAGCAGTGAGTCCATTGGTGGTCACCCAGGATTGAGAATTGGGTCAAGCAACAAATGTTTCACAGTTGTATATTTCAGTAACTCCGTAGTTCGATTACTCTAGAAACGTAGGGAACGTCCATCATTAAAAGGCTCAAATTGTCTATGTCTAAGGTTGCCCTTTAGGTCTTAGTCTAAGAGAGTCCTTGTTACTATCTATGTCCAAGAAAATGGTGAATCAAATCTTACTAGATCATCCTAAAACGGTTTCTCATAGTAGAACTTGCTAGGGCTTCTATAATGTTCATATTCAATGAGCACAGTTTCGATCCTAGGCCAGTGGGGTAGGGTCCACCACGCTTTCGCTACGCCACCCAGATCAAAGAGGACGTATAAACTGACTTAACTAGATTTGGCTCATAATGTTCTACCCCCCTTAAAATTTATTTTCACCCGCAAGGCTCAAGAGCTATGTCCTGATCTGTATGTCGGAACAAGGTGTAATTTTTTAGGACTTATCCTTGACATGAAATGAGAAATACATTGGTCTGCCTTTCATCGACGATGTGTACTATGGCATTGATACCTATGGTTACATAAATGAGCTAAAGATGATAGGTATTGTGGTTGATTGTGAGGACAGGTGTGAGTTTGAGGCAAGATGCCTAATTCTACCAAGGAGTTTTGTTGCGGTCCAGACTTATCATATTTAATCATGTCTAGCTTAATAGGCAGGCTATCTTCCTACGTTCATAAGCACAATGTGTATGCCGATATGACATGCGATTTGGGACTTAATTCCTAACTGTCTGTTGCCTATTTAGGCAATTCCTTAGGCCTAAAAGACAGTCTCTATCGGCTATATACTCCTAATACTTCTCAAGGACATAGTTATAAACCTTTAGTTGCAAATGGTCGGGCCAACACGGAAAGAAAGTTGTGTAGTGGGTCTGAGTCAGTTAAGCTGAATAACTAAGTCTATTATCCAATTGGCTTAGCATAATTAATTAGTCCTTTACCTTCCTTAGCCTAACCAGTAGCCTAGTCGCAACGTATGAGTAACGGTAATCCATTAGTTGTGATCCAAAGTCTATGCCTTTACACTAGATGATTTCATACCATTTTAAATATAGGAAATTGTTTTATCGCTTAGAGTCAAGCGTTGTCTGTTTGGAATTGAGTTTCCTGCACTTGAATTTAACTACGCTCGAGCATTTCACACATGCTCATACCAGCTAAGAGGGTCCTAAGGTTCACATTATAAATTTGTTGGATTTCCTATACGGTCAGGTTTGTCGGAATCTAGGAGCACCGCTTTAGGTCAAAAACTCTAGGGCCAATTGTCTTAAATGGGACTGCATTGCTAAACTCACTTCGGGATTGGGATTGACATGTTTGGTAGGAGGGTGGGTGGGATAAAAATTAATTTTATAGGCTTTGGAAAATGAGTCTTGTGTGGGAAAGCGTGAGATGGGAGTTCCAAATCCCAGGATGATGAATTTCTAAGTGTAATTGAAAGGAAACCTCAGAATATTCTTTTAATGGCGTACATTCCAAACATAGTGTTGAAAATCATGGGATACACCCAATCTAGGGACCATACCTACACATACATTTATTATTACTTATACAATTTTATCCACCTAACTCACTTAATGCAGTTTGGCCGAACAGGCCCTAAACGTCCCAAACCTATAAAACATTCTACCAACCACTACACCCATCAACATGAAGACAAAAACATCCAAAGATGGCAACCCATGCAAACTTACAAGACAACAGTGTGGATGATTTGACCTCCAAGAAAACGACCGTACAAGCTCGGATAGAGCCATGGAAAAGTGAAAAAAAGGGAGGAAAGGAACTGGAGAGTTGGTTCTCCACGAACTTGAACCTCAACAGGGATTGTAAAGGCCTGAGTGACAGAGAATGAAGGAGATAAGAGGGAGGAATGGGGTGGGATAGGAGGCTACACGTTTTGGAGCTTCAAACGAGTGGCGTAGGGGCTGAAATGAGAGGGAATCAAATGGGTAGGGGGGTGTGGACTGCTGTGCACGAAAAAGGGATGGGTGGTGGTCGAAAATGGGAGATTGAGCATTTGGAAGGGCGTTTTGAGAGAGAGAACAACAGCTTGGAGAGGAAATGAGAGCTTGGAGAGGGAGTTTGTGAAGGAAGTAGTAGATTAGGGTGGTGGAAATGAACGGGAGGTATGCCAGGGGGTCTATAAAATCCCCAAAGTGAATCGTCCCGAGCCCCGGACCCGGCCCAGCCCAAAATTTGGCGAGGCCTCGCCGACCGGACGAGGGCCTCGCCGACCAACCTTCTAAATTTCAAGGTCCCGCCCCATGGACGAGATCCTCATACCCCCTAGGCCCCAAAAAACCCTGGGTCCCACCCTGGGAACCCCTAGACAAGCGTGGGTAGGCCCCCGACTCCGATTCGCTCAATTTCGGGTAGTTTCGGGCAATTTCAGACGTATCTTGCAATCCAGAAGGAGTTATCTGATGTAAAATATATGAATTTGGGGTAGAACGAGCTAATGAAGCCAACTAACCCTGCTATGCCTAGTTGGGCAGCCCAGAATTACGAAAAAAACCCCCTGTTGACGGTCGTTTCCCTGTTTCAATTTCGTTTTACTAAAAATAGTAGTTTTAGTTTGATTACTCTTCATCTGTTGGGCTTTAGGAGTTATGCCCATTGTAAAAAGAGCTTAGAATAATTAGGAGAATAGTTTGGTGAAGCCAATTAGGACACCTACTATTTTTGGCCAAAAACCTTGCACACTAGTAGACATCACGACCTTATAGTAAGTTGCGAATTCTAGGAGTTTTAGTTGTAGTTTGTTTCTGATTTCTTTCCCATTACTTAGTATCCCTATTTAAAGGGTTGTGAACTCATTTTTTTTTAGTCATTCGTTATTCAATTTCAAATTTATTAGAATTTATTTCTATTTTTTTGCTTTCTTTTCTCGTGGATTCGAGAAGTCTCTGTGAGGAGTCCAGAGAAGCTCCGAGGATTCATAGTAGTTATTCTCATTACGTTTATCCCGTATTCTACCGATTTTCAACGGTTGGGATGAGGTGGATTGTAATCTAGACTCATTAATAGACGGCCTAGAAATGTTTTATGGTCGACCCGTGCCACCATGGTTGAATACAGGCTCGATTTCGACGTTCGTCTTCAGTGAACTTTGCCAATTGCGAAATCGGGATACCAATGACTGTTTCTATGTTCCGTCGCTCCCTCCTAAGTTAGAGTGCATCAGAATGCGTCGTGTGACCATAACCCAGGTCCAGTTTAATCCAAATCATGCTCTGATACCAACTGTAACATCTCGAAAAATCGAGGGTCGAGTAGTAACTCAACTCCCGAGTTCCATTGCATCACATATGCAACAAAATGAATGATGATTGAATGTTGTCTGAAATAGTGCATTGAACATGAGTGATTAAGCCAAAACAGCATATCATATTCCAGAGACAGTTAAATTGCAAGCGGAAGACTGTGATAAATGTATAAAATATAAAAAAAACTATGGTAAGTCTCCAGAGTGTGATAATGTTACCAGGTTAATGAATTATAAGTACAATTCAAATTATACCAAATGTGCAGTGTGTCATCTAGTCAACATCCCTGTAATCCCGTCGATCAAGACACGGCTCACATGAAGCCGCCAGAATACAGCAAATATGAGCAAACATCATAGTCATCATAAAGGTCCGCCTCAAGAGTAGCATCGCCATCTGCAATCAGACAAAGTCTAGTGGGTGTTTGGAACACTGTCCCGTAACGTGGGAGTGAGTAGCTAACTCAGTGGAACAATAAAGCATAGGTTAACATGTTATCGACTCAATCAAGCAGTAATGATAAAGAGTATAATCAAACACTCCTAACTACTCTTATTAATGCAAGTATGAATGTAGTCATGATGGATGCCCTCACCAACGTACTCCCTCATGTGACACCATCTTACATTCGCGGCATGCTTGCTTTCCTCAGTGCTCCACATCTTCCAGGCACATGCAATGCATGATGAGCATGATTACCAAGTTATTATTAGTCCATTTCAAATAGTAGGATTAGAAAACTAAGGTACCTCCCCTGTATCATTCCCAAACATGATCCATTCTAGGGTCGTCAGTCCTAGACAATCTCATACGATGGTGTATTTCTAGGTTACTGCAAGGGCTGCCAGGGTTGTTACACGGAATCGTTGCACCACTCCCCCATCACCTTATCAATACAGGCTTAGTTTATACTCTGTTAATACGGGAAGGCTCATCGCCTCACCGCAGATTCAGAGTATGCTCGAGGTCACTCCACTAATGTCCTACCAACTAGCAGTCTATTTTCGAAGCCCGACCAGTCCACTTATTAACAATGAGACCCGGATGCAACCCGACTGAGGACCACAGCCGGGCTACGCCAGTGTAGGCCGACAGCTTGAATATAGTGTCCCATACCACCGTAATCAGCTCACGAGTCTGGTTGCTCAATGGTCACTACGGAGAGGCACGTGGCCCCAGCGTAGGCCGACAGCTCGACCACGGTGTCCCATACCACCATGCCCTACTCATGAGTCTTAGCGGATCGAGGTACCATGGCTAACGAGATTCCACTGGTAAGTTTGGTACCCTAGGTTCAAGCAGTAGCGACCAAACATGGTGAATATACATTAGACAAATCGGGTTACGTAACGAGCCTAACTAGCTCAAGCACACAATCAACTGAACGATATGAAGTGCATGAGCACTTCGTGTGGCCTAGCCACTGTCGCCAACCGAAGTACGACTCGGGTTCGTCAAACACTTCTTTCGTGGCGACATGAATCTCAACCACGATCTCAAGTCTGGTACCGATTATTTGGACTATAGACAGTCCCAAACTCAATCAATCCTTATTCATAGCATGTAGTGTAAAGCATAATTAAACAAAGTAATTCATGCATGTTAACAAGCATGTCATAAAGCATGTTATAAAACATGTTATAAAGCATATTATAAAGCACTATATAAATAAGAATACAAACACATATATTTCATAAGTGGTTAAAGTAAACAACCACATGGAGGAAATCATACATGTCTCTAAGGTAGTTGAGAATCCCATCTCAACACCTACCTAAGGTACCATCATCCAAACACTTACTCTCACAAGCATTTTCACAAACACTTAGAATACACTATTTCAACATACATAGTGTATGTTAGTAAAACATGTATTAGGGCGAGTCCTTTCGCCAAGCAAGTATTTTACGCACATAAGATATATTTATACAGCAAATAATCATATCAAACATACTTCCAAAATATATACGTATACGGTACTTTCTACAATACACTATTTCTACATACATGGTGTATATTAGCATAACATGTATTAGGGCAGATCCATTCACCAAATAAGTATTTCATCCATATGTCATATATTCACATGATAAATAATGTCAAACACTTTTCCAAAATATATGCGTATACGGTATTTTCTACGAATACCTAGAATATGTAAAATTCCATATTCTACAACTTTAATCAAAATAGAAAACCGAAAGCACTTTATACATGTGCAATTGCATGCAGATCATGAATCTATCATTATCTGATATTGAAAGCGTCGAAAACTGTAACCTATACACCTAAAGTCCTCACCTTATACCGTAGAATCGCAACGGATCAGGTGGGTTTGTTAAGCTTCCGTATTCGGCAGTTTTGTAGCCTAAAGAATAAAACCGGTTAGCTATTTCATAACCTATAACGTATACAACCCCAAAACAGATTAGGGTTAAGGTTTCTTACCTAGAAACGAAGTCGGAATGACCGTGAAAGTAATGAGAATGGGATGGTGCAGCTCGTGTAGTGGCAGGGAATAACAGTTGGGAGATTCTCCCACTTCTCTCACACTTTCTCTCTCTTTTCTCTCTTCTCTCTCTAGGGTTTCTCTCAAATTCGTATGGCTGCAATGAGAGAGGATTTAAGGTCCTTATATAGCCTAAAAACTCACTGAAATAGACTCCAGGTCAAAGTATACTTAGGTTATAACCAAAGTGGGTTAGTTTCAGTTCAATGGAGGACTTCTGGCAGGCCTCCTTGTGCCAAAGGTCGGACTTAAGCTCATTAACCTTGGATTTATGTTTAGTTAAGTTTTTGTTTTAGTCGGGATTTCAAATCACGTGTGACGGACTAGTTTCAGTTCAATGGTCAGCGGATCTCGATCGGAGATTCTGAGTACATGGATATGTGTATGAAATTTCTCCTGATCCGAGGGTGTAATTTGGTCTGATTCTGATGGTTTGGTTGCTTAAAACTGATCCGCAAGCGAGAGGTGCCAGATTATTATTTGAGATATTTATTTGTAAAGAAAATCAAGTGTTTTCACACTCCTCGCTCCGGACTCAAGCGAATTACACTGGGACACTATCTGGATTTGATTTCCGAGATGGTTGTCAAGCCCAGCGAGGCAGTCCTAAGTCCTTAACTTCGTATTATTCGGACTCTCGATGTGCGGTCTAGACCTGATATGGAGTTTTAATGTGTTCCCGAGAGCAGTTGGGTAATGAGATTGATCCTAGATTTTACGGTAACCCAGCGTCAATGATTCTACAAGTTTTGGGTCTTGCAGATCGTATTTAAAGTGATTGATGCTAATTTCACAGGCACTCTAGTTTAACACTAGCCAATTCTTGCCTAATTTCTAAAGGATTTAATCCTTGGTGATTTCGGTCTGAGGTGATACTTAGTCCTTTGTAGTAATGTTTAGCTTAAGTATTGTTCTTCATCACCTAAACTTTAAGATAGTGTTTAATGTGAAAGTACTTAGAAAATTTAAAGAACAAGGTGGTGAAGGGTGGGATTTGTGAAAGAAATGGGTTAAGGAGCGATTTTAGACTATGGGATTCAGTTCTGACAAGTTAATAAGGTGTAAGGATCGACCCATTGCCTAAGGACGTCTAATCCTAGGTTGGCAAAAATCCAGGATGTTATAGAAAATATTGGCTCTAGCATTGTGGGCACTTAGAATGTCCTTGGGTGAAAACTCAGAACCTTTTTGGTACAAGGGGATGCTCCAACGTCTAGACCAAGTGGATACACGAGCGCCCGAGTGCCGAATACCAGTAGGTCGCGTCTCCCACTGTGTCGTGGTCGGTTAGAAGGGTGTGTGGCCTTATCCGCCCGAGTGAGGGGGCTATAAGCTAGGCTGAGTTTGACTAGCTTGCAAATGAGTCTGCTATCGACGTGCCATGTTGGTATTGGCAGACTACTAGTCAGGCGGATAGTGTGGTCTCTTCCACTTACTTGACTATGTAGCTAGGGAGGAGGCAGTCAGTGTGAGGTGTAGTAGACCCTGATGATATCCAGAGAGGAACTGTACTGATATGTGTACTTGATGAGTACTAACATGTTTGTATTGCATCTCGCATATAACATTTGGCTACATAGGCCTCGCATCACATGGCCTTGATATGGTCGATAACATTCGTACCTTGCATTACATAGCTTTGGTACAACTGATAGCATTCATGGACTTACCGCATATTTTCGCATTACTCTGATATTGTATACTTAGCACTCGCCTTGCGCACACACTTACACCACCCTCTAAGCTTTTGTAAGCTTATGCACAACCGTTGCGTGCAGGTGTCGTTAGACAGTAGTAGCGCTCAGGCTGGAGCGCGTACCGGGCTATTTTGAAGCTTTTTAATCATCTTGTATTTCCCTTTCTACATTGTACTTAAAGTTTTTGATATAGTGGATATGTGGTGATTTTATTTTGTGACTTGGTTATGCTCCATTATAAAAAAAATTCCATACTGAAAATCCTCCTTATAGGATCCTAGGATCGGAATCTGGCATATGGGCACTAGGAGCCGAGAATGGGGTACTACGGAGGCTGTTGGCACCGGATTCGGTGATCGAAAATTTTGTGAGCCCATTTTTTGAGTTTGAGGCGTGTGTAACGACCCGTAAATTTCCGTATTTTGGCTCAAGTACCATCTCGACCAGAAATCAATTAGGATTAAATCCTTTAGAAAATTAACAAAGTTAACTAAGTGTAAAACTCGATTAGCCGTGAATTCCGTTGGGATCTCTTTAAATACGATCTGCAAGACCCAAAACTTGCAAAATCAGTGACTCTAGGTTACCCTAAAGTTTAGAACCAAACTCATTACCCGGCTGCTCCCGGGAATGAAATGAAACTTCGTATTAGGTCTAGACTGCACATCAGAAGTCCGATTAACACGAAGTTAAGGAACTAGGACCGCCTCACTGGGCTTGACAATCATCTCAAAAATCAGGTCCAGCCGATGTCCCATGGCCATTCGTTTGGATCCGGAGCGAGGGAGTGTGAAAAACACTATTCCCTTTACAAAATAAATATCTGGAATAGTGATCTGGCTTCATTCGCTTGCGCATCAGTATTAAGCAACCAAACCGTCAGAATCAGACTAAATTACACCCTCGGATTAAGAAAAATTTCAGGAACATTTACATGTACTTGGAATTTCGGATCGTGGCCCACTGACCGTTGAACTGAAAGTGGTCCGCCACGTGCGATCTGGGAATCCGATCGAGACAAAAACGTAATCCCACATAGATACATGTGTGGTGAGCTTAAGTCTGACGTTTGGCTCAAGGAGGGCCACCAGAACCTCTCTTTTGAGCTAGAAAAGTGACGAAATACCTATATTAGCAGTAACTCTTGAACCTGAGTCTATTTTGGGGAGGTTTTTGGCTATAAAAGGAGCTTAGAACAGCCCCTCTCACAACCATACGAATTTGGGATAAAACCCTAGAGAGAGAGAGAGAGAGAAAAGAGAGAGAAGAGCTTGGGATTTGTGGGAGAACTTCCTCCTACTGCTTTCGATTATCGCACGGCCTACACCGCCTCTTTCCAGGCGCTTTCCCGGCGGTATCCACTCCGTTTGAAGGTGAGAAACCCTAACCCTAGGTCTGATTTGAAGTATATAAGCTATAGGTTGTGAAAAGGCTAACCGATTTCACTCTTTAGCCTAGAAAACACCCGTATACGGAAACTCATCAACCCTTACTGATTCGTTGAGATTCCAAGGACAAAGGTGAGGACTTTAGGTGTATAGGTTACGGTTTTCAATGCTTTCAATGTCAGATAATGATAAATTCATGATCTGCATGCAAATGCACATGTACAAAGTGCTTTCCATTTTCTGTTTCGATTAAAGTTGTAGAATGTGGAATTTCACATACTCTAGGTATACGTAGAAATACCGTATACGTATTTTTTTTGGAGAAATGTTTGACATGTTTATTTAATGTATGATTATACCATATATGGATAAAATACTAGTTTGGCGAAAGGATTCGCCGTAATACATGTTCACTTGTAAATGCTACGTATGTTGAAATTGTGTATTCTAGAAATACCGTATATGTGTAAATTTTGGAAATGTAATTGTCATGATTAATTGCTGTATGATTATGGTATACATGGATAAAATACCCGCTTGGCGAAAGGATAGCCCTAATACGTATTTTGCTAACATACGTCATGTATATTGGAATAGTGTACTCTAAGTGTTTGTGTAAATGCTTGTGAGTGTAGATGCTTGAGTGTTTGTGGCTTAGAGAGGTGCTGATATGGAATTTTCGACTACCTTAGAGACATGTAGGATACCCTCCATGTGGTGGTTCGTTATAACCACCCACTTGTGATGTGTAGGTGATTGTATCCCTATTTGTATAGTACTCTGCAACATGCTTTACAACATGCTTTACTTCATGCTTTACAACATGCTTTACTTCATGCTTTATAACATGCCTTATGACATGCCTGTTGACATGCTTGTATTACTTTGTTTATCATGCTTTACTCCACATGCTATTAATGAGAATTAATTGAGTGTGGGACTATGTCTATAGTCCAGACATTCGGTACCAGACTTGAGATGGTGGCTGAGATTCATGTCACCACAAGAGATGTGTCTGACGAACCCGAGTCGTACTTCGGTTGACGATAGTGGTTGGCCACACGGAGTGCTTTTGCGCTTCATATCGCCCAACTTGTTGTGCGCTCGAGCTAGTCAAGCTCGTCAAGTAAACCGATATGTTGGATGTGTGTTCACCATGTTTGGTCACTACTGCTTGAACTTAGGGTACCAAACTTACCAGTAGCGATCCCGTTAACCATGGTACCTCGATCCGCTAAGACTCATGAGCCAGACATGGTGGTATGGGACACCGTGGCCGAGCTGTCGGCCTATGCTGGGGCCAAGTGCCTCCCCATAGTGACCATTGAGCAACCAAACCTCATGAGCCGAATACGGTGGTATGGGACACTGTATTCGAGCTGTTGATACTTACGGCGAGAGCCGAGACTGTGAGACCTGTGCTCGTGCTGATGAGCGACAAGTCCTCCGTAGTATCTTCGAGTATACTCCAAGGTCTGTAATTGGCGACGAGTCTTTCGCAACAACTAGAGTATGAGTTGAGCCGAGTACGGTGAGACCTGTACTCGAGCTGACGGCTAGTGATTGAGCCGAGTACGGTGAGACATGTACTCGAGCTGACGGCCAGCAATTGAGCCACATACGGTGAGATCTGTATCCGCGCTGACGGGTGACGAGCCCTTTGCGATGCCTTCGCTATGCTTCTCGAACCATAATATCATATGAGATTAACTAGGATTGACGACCCTAGAATGGATCATGTTTGGGAATGATACAAGGGATGTACCTTAGTTTCCCAATGCTGCTGTTTGAAATGGACTAATAATAACTCGGTAATCATGATCATCATCGCACCGCATGTGCTTAGTAGATGTGGCGCACTAAGGGAGTTAAGCATTCGCGAACGTAAGATGATGTCGCATGAGGGTGGTTTGGCAAGGGCATACAGCATCATGTCATTTCATTCTCGCACTTAATAAGAGTAGTTAGAATTGTTTGATTTGTACTACTTTATCACTACTGCTTGATTGAATTGATAACATGTTAACCTATGCTTTATTGTTCCACTGAGTTAGCTACTCAGTCCCACGTTATGGGACGGTGTTTGTAACACCCACCAGACTCTGTCGTAGGTATAGATGGCACATCGGTTCAGGAGCCGGAGCCCAACTTCGATGAGGATCAAGAGGAGTTCTCCTTTATGCAGTACTCTGACGGCTTTGCTTAGGCCGACTGCATCGCGGGGATTCCAGGGCTTATCTATGGAGTTTTATTTTGATTTTTGACTTAGAAACTGTACATGTATATTGTTACTCAGTTAGTGCTCATACTCTGGTGTTCATAAAATTTTGTTTCTTTACACACCTTAAATATACAAATTCAGTCTTCCACTTGCCTTTATAAAATTGAACTGGAGTATGAATTACTGTTTTGGTATAATCTCATTCATGTTTATTGCTCTAACTCAAACAACATTTAACCATCATTGTGTATGTTGCATAAGTGATGCGTTGGAACTCGGGAGTTGAGTTCATACTCGACCCCCGAATTTCAGGGCGTCACAGCGTGACACTCCCTTTTATAGGAAAGACATAGGTCGATCGGCTGTTGGAGTCGGTGGAAAGACTTACGCAGCAAGGAGTTGTGTGCGTAGCGAAACTGCGAATCGGTTCGCAGTTGGAACATGTTTTTGGGATGCTGATCATTCCAGCTCATGATTTGGCTCCATGGTTGGAGTCGCGGCTGGCCTGAGATCCCTTTGGATGGTTTACATCGACCGTCCAATCAAAGATGGTGGGCCACAATTGCCTGGAAATCCCGAATTTTCTGGACGCACGTAAGCCTTACGCGAGTTGTGCTGATGGTTAGGTGGGCCTCACAGTGATGTGTTTGAATGAATCTACCCCGTTCATTAGATTCCTGGCGAAATACCAGTTTCAAAGGAGTGGTTTTTATCAGGTTTTTGGTGCGGTCCACTGTATCAAACCAACTCACCATTCATCCCGCATTTTCTGACGATCCAAGTGTGTATGTGCGCAAGGGACCAAAAGTCCACAATGATGAGGGTCTTGCCCCCCTGTGGAGTGAATGGACAGTTCTGATCACTGAAATGTGAGATGGGTGGGGCCCACTATCAAAACTCAATTGGCCAGCGTCCGTCGCTGGCCTTCCTGCGCGAGAGAGGGTGGGTCAGCGCCCTTTAACTAGTGGTCTCGATCTAGTGCACATCGTGTGCACTAGCACTGCCAGTGGGGTCCATTAGTGATGTATATATAAATCCACTCCATCCATCCTCCTTCTTATCTAATTTACGAAGTTGATACCAAAATTGAAGTATATCCAGATATCAAGTGGGCCCCGGATTGATGATTTATGGGTTGATCTATCCGTTGGGCCACTTCCACAAGGATCCAATGTCTGAAATTTGATGTATACGGTTAATTTAGGGTACTCAGGTCAGATATAAAGTTTAGAGCTGAATGGATGGTGGCAACCCTATAATCTTGTATTCTGGATGACTTTCAGGCCCGTTTAAACCCAATCACTTGATTTTCTCAAATTTTTGGCGTATAAATTCTTCGATCTCGGTCCTCTGGGGTTCGTCCCTTGCCTTGGTGACTTCAGAGCGTTAAATCCATACTTTTAGTATCCTTTTTCAGTCCAGGCTCCTAAATTCACATTGCAACACAAACACGATTAAAATAGGCCGTTAAACAGTATCATGTTCGTAAAATCAGGTAATAACTGGGATCTAATATGCAATATTTGATCCTCAACAAAGATAATAAGCAAACTATCCTAAAACAGTAGAAAGAAAACTATCTTAAACAGCGAAAAACAGTAAACCTAACTACACCTCCATCAGACTAAGAGATCAATCCTGGTAAACAGGATCATTCAAAGGTATGGACATGTCCTTTGAATCAATTTTTTCAACAAATGACATTAAACAGTGTCCATTCACTTTGAAATCATTGCCATTGTTTGGATTCGGAATCTCGATGGCCCCATGAAGATAGACATTAATAACAGTGAAATGGTCGGTCCAACGAGATCAGAGTTTACACAGAAAGAGACGTAATAGAGAATTGTACAAAAGGACCTTCTAACTTGGTGTGAATGATTTTCGAAGAATGTGCTGGTCATTAAACACTTTCATTATGTTGTTGTAAATTCTCGAGTTCTCGTATGCATCGTTCCGAATTTTCTTAAGTTCATTCAATTGAAGTTTACATAGCGAGCTAGCGTTGTCTAAATTAAAGTTTAGATTTTTAATCGTTGCCCTATGTTCCAACTCCACAGGTAAGTGGCAAGCCTTCCCATAGACAAGTCTAAAGGGAGACATTCCAATAGAAGTCTTAAATGCAGTACGGTAAGCCCATAAAGCATCGGTCAAGCAGATTGACCAATCCTTGTGGTTAGGGTTAAGCATGTTTTCCATTATTTGTTTAATTTCCCTATTGGAAATCTCAGCTTGCCCACTTGTTTATGGGTGGTATGGAGTACTCACTTTGTGAGAGATGCCATATTTCGTCATTAAATTTATGAATGGCCTATTGCAAAAGCATGATCTTCCACTACCAAAAAAGGGGGCAAAGGATTCAGACCATGTTACTAAAAAGTGGATACACCATTAATACTTAATAGTGTTGTAAGGGGCTCTATGAGGCCTAACAAAAAACTCTATGTTCTATCTAAGCCGTCTATATATTTTTAAATATTACTTTAGACGTTGAAAAAAAATAGCTAGATTGAAGGCTCAAGTGGACCACACGCCAAGAAACATTATAACTTGATTTACAGTTGCTTCTTATGGTGTGGTCCAGTTGGGCCTTAAATATACTCAAAAATTTATTTCTTAAAGTAAAATAATTTATTAAAATTATATATAGGAATGGATTAACGAAACACATCATGGTGGGCCCCACGAAGTCTCTAATCGATACATCCGTCAAAAAGCCCCAAAATTTGGGCGGGCGGTCTAAAACTATCAGCACCCAAATTGTGCAATCTCTCCGTTTTTCTCATCTCTCTCCATCTCTCTCCCTCTCTCTCTTGCGCAATCTCTCTCCATCTCTCTCTCTCTCTCATGTAATCTCTCCCTGTCTCTCTCTCTCTCTCTCACGCAATCTCTCTCCCCGTCTCTCTCTCTCTACCGCAACCCAGCTGCCGCCCAAACTCTCTCTCCCTCTCTCTCTCTCTACCGCAACCCAGCTGCCCTACGACGGCGTAATTGTGCTCTGACCACACCTCATCGGCCTATAAATCCAACAGATTAAGATTTCCACTTCTGAAAGGTGAAATTCTCTTTCTTTTTTATTTTTGGGATTTCTTCTTTGAAGTTCGATGACTGTTTATTTTGATATTGATGTTGCTCACCAAGTGTTTGATGAAATGACTCAACGAAATGTTGGGTTTTCCTTGTTTCATTTGTTTATGGTTTGGCTATTCAGACGTTGGATTGGATGGGTCCTAGCATGATGCCCATGAAATCAGTACCATTAAAATGATAGGAGCCACAATGAATATTATCTGGCACAAAAATCAGAGTATATTACTCACCTGGTTGGCCAGGATTTTGGAATCAATTAGAAACTGACAGTTTTATTCAACATACACGTCTATCCTATCTAGTAGATGGGTCATCATCAGTTTTTTAAGAAGGAACGGTGATAATTACAATCTGGAGGCTGGTGTTAAATTTGGTCATCCCTTACATCACTTTGCCATTTTAATACTTGATTAGTTACTACTTGGTTACATGTTCTCTTTTTAAATTTCTACCCTAAATCAATTCATAGATTAACACCTCAAAACTAGGATTCGGAGATCCCTCTGATTATGAAATTTAAAAAAACAAGGGGTGGGCGAGATCTAAAACAAAGAGGGTGGGTTAGGCCCATAATCCTCAAATCACACCCCACATGCTTGTCATTCAAGGCAATCCCATCCCATCTTTCTCCTTTTTGATCATCTGCTCTTGCTTTTACTTTTTTCCCTAACATGTTTGTTGGGTAATAATTCATGTCCTGGGATGGTGATGATGATGGTCGTAGTGGGTGTCACGCCCCAGACTCGGTAACCAGAATCACAAGGAACCCGATGGCCGGTTCTGGCCATAATAGCCTCCATAGTACCCCATTCTCGGCTCCTGAGGCATCCGATCTTAGGATCCTACAAGAGGGATTTTTTATAACAATATAATCATTACCAATACGAGCATCTCACAACAAGTACATCTGAGAATAACAAAGGTACACATCGCAAAATTCACTATAAATTTGAACTTTTACAATCATCCATAAGGTCCAAAAGGATATATATGAGATGAAAGGAAAAGAGAGAAAGGTCAGCAATACTGGAGTCCTCAAATGCTCAACTCTACTCCATGCTCTACTGCTATGTCGCCTGCCTAGGGTATCCTACACACATCAATCGTGCATAAGCTTAGGGTATAGGAAATCGGGTTCGGGTTCGGGATCGGGTTTAAGTTTGGGTTTTTAAGTTTAGGTTTAGGTTTAGGTTAGGGAGTTAGGTTTAGGTTAGGTTGTAGGTTAAGGTTTAGGGAATTGAGAATAGGTTAAGGTTGAGGTTGAGGAAACCGGGTTCGGGTTCAGGTTCGGGATCGGGTTTAAGTTTGGGTTTTCAAGTTTAGGTTTAGGTTTAGGTTTAAGTTAGGGCGTTAGGTTTAGGTTAGGTTGTAGGTTAAGGTTTAGGGAATTGAGAATAGGTTAAGGTTTAAGTTCAAGAAATCGGGTTCGGGTTCCGAATAGGGTTTAAGTTTGGGTTTTCAAGTTTAGGTTTAGGTTAGGTTGTAGGTTAAGGTTTAGGGAATTGAGAATAGGTTAAGGTTTAGGTTGAGGAAACCGGGTTCGGATTCGGGATCGGGTTTAATTTTGAGTTTTCAAGTTTAGGTTTAGGTTTAGGTTAAGGCGTTACGTTTAGGTTAGGTTGTAGGTTAAGGTTTAGGGACTTGAGAATAGGTTAAGGTTTAGGTTCAGGAAACCGGGTTCGGGTTTAGGTTAAAGGTGTGGTCCCTACAAATACAGATATAAACATGGCCACCAGCGCAAATAGTCATGCCCTTCCAATGTTGTCCATAGGAAATGAATAGCTTCATCATGGTCATAATAGCGGTTCCCACCTTCTAGAGACCCCCGCTCTTCCGGATAGCTCCGACGCACTTCTGGGTCTGCTCCATTAATTTTGAGCAAATACATAAACACATGCATAATGATCCATCCATCCATGATCTAACAATTCATCCATCCTGGAATGCATCCATGATCTAACAATCCATCCATCCTGGAATGAATCCATTATAGTTTAGAAAATTTCCCCTGTTTTCCCAAATTTTCCATTTCGATCTTTTTTGCCCAAATCCATGTCAATGCATGAGAATCATGCATAAACATGGATTTTAAGCAAAATGCATGAAGGGAATTACAACATAGATATCATGGACACGATATTACATAATGTATTGTTTGATGAACTACACATGTGCATTCTTGACAAGAGACGTACCAAATGCTTGAATTTGAAATATGCAGCTCGAATCCTCCCACATGCAACATCCACCTGAAAGAATACATATAACTGTCATGCTTGAGTAATCAATACAGGAATGTACAAGTAAAACCATAAAACCAGATATACTCACTGCATTTTCAGGATCTCCTCCATAGTTGACGATCTCATTCTAAAGCCCTTCTCCCTCATCCTTTATCTGGGCTTGGGACCAGCAATGCAAAGATTTGCATTGGCGGAGTTAAAAAAGGGCTTAGGCTCCATTTAGTTTTCAAAAAAATTATTTTTATAAATATTAATGTGATGACCAAATGGAGCATAAGACTATAAATACATTCAAATATAGAGTACAAAATTCATTTAATATATATATATATATATATTTTTAAAAAGCATAAGACTATAAATACATTCAAATATAGAGTACAAAATTCATTCAATAAAAAAAAAAAAAAAAAAAAAAAAAAAAAAAAAAAGTACCAAATTAGTTCAAAATTAGTTCAAAATGCACACTACACGTTCAAAATTAGTTCAAAATGCACACTATACTTTCTCGTTGAACTATGTACAAAATTCACTTCAGGTAAGAGCTAACCATATAAATGATACAAAGTCAACTTGTTCCCTCAACGACAAAAGCATGCAAGGAAAAGTCCAACAAGCACACTAACCAAACAAAGGCAACAAACATCTAACTGGTTTTCATGAAGAAACTGATTTGATTGTAATTAGCTAACCAAATATGGGGTCTTTATCCATGATCCAAACAATCTATTTGATTTATTTTATAAATGTAGGACATCAAAAAAATAAACATGATTTGTGATTTAGCTGCAAAAACCGATACTTCAAAGTTAGAATCTGAATGGGATTGGGACAAGTAATATGGTGAGCTAGAAATTTCTAAAAATGCACAAAAGAAAGAGACATCTATCCTATTTTCCATAATCTGGGTTGGGTGGTCTCATAGCTAACTAGATACTCAAGACCAGTACCATATGATATTTTCAATGTTTCCATGACTTGCATTAACAAATCTTTACAAATAAATGATGACAAATAGGCATACAATGAGTTAAAAGAATAAGGCAGTGGAAAGAAACCAGCAGCCATTCAATCATGCTTTCTAATAACCTGGGTTGTTCATCATTAATGTAACCTGACAATGGAGGTTAAAGTCTTATGATAGTTCAACTTCTCCTAGAATTACCTTGACTATATCAGCAGTCTTAGAACATGGAAAAATGAATACTTATATAATCTTACTAAAAGAGAATCTCCATTAGCAACGACTGCAACATATTAAAGAACTTAACAGCCTCTTATGTTCCCTTCTTGTCAAGAACAGAAGTAACAATCTCTGTGAATGATGACTATGGTAAATCTCTAGTGAAATCAATCCTCACCATTTCACTTTTACTGATCAAATGCCTCTCCCCAAAGCAGTCAAAAAATGCAGGTAAAGCACTCTTTACTATTTGCAAAACAGTCCACAAAGGACCTGTACGGTGAGCCTTAAGCAAAGCAGGTTCTGGTAAAACTGGTGAAACACACATAGCCAATAGTTTCTGTAAATGATCCATGTTGTATGCCATGACCTTCTCTTCAAATGTGATCTTTTGGGCAATTTCTAATGGTAAACCAATTTCTAAAGGAAGATTTGGTAGCTCAAATCATAACACAGAGACATGATACTTACTTTGCATGTATGAAGACAGGGGAAGCTAAAAACTCTTCGGCAGGCTCCTACGAGATATCTTCACATTAATGGTTTCTGTTAGCCTGACCTGCCTGGCCTTAAACAGCAAAAACAAAAGAAAAAAAATGAAAAAATGAAAAAAAAAAAAAAAAAAAACAAAACAAAAACAAAATTTTAAAAAGACAATAAATACATGCTTATATATAAACAAGTTACATACATGTCGTCATAAAAAACATGCTTATAATAATTTCAAGCATGAGCACAAGCAACCTAATCAGGATAAAGAGTAAACCACAATAAATTTTTTAAAAAGGCACAAAATGCCGAAAAATGTCCAAAGATGCCCGAATCAATTACAATCCTTCATTCAATCAAAATTTTGTCTCTACTCCTTGCAAATTACCCCTGACCACATATGAGCAGAAAGAGCTCCATATAGACGTTCTACTCCTTGCGAATTGTCATCAACCGACAAGCCTATCAAAAGAAAAAGAAAGGAATGAAACGAAAGAACTTACAAACCTCCTTTCCAATTTGAGCAAACAACGGTACATGTCAAGAACAAAGCAAAAGAAATAGAAAAGATAATGATATTCTTAGAAGCCTCCTTCCAATTTGAAGGAAAAACTTTACATCAAGAACAGAGCTTCGCTAAGTGCACATACATGTGCAAAAAAGCAATCTAATCACATAAGCGTATATTAAGAACAGATAAAACAACTACATGCAATATTCATTTATAAATGGACGATTTGGCTCTTTGGGAAACATGTGCCCATGATGGAAGCCAATAGTAGATGATGGAAGCTAGTAGTAGATTGTTTATTTGAAAAACACAAACCAAATCCTAGCATGCTTCTCACTATGACTTTTCTTAATTTTCACTTTTTTTACTTGGCTTTTACCACGCTATATGGAGAAATTATAGCAAAGGTCCATTTTTCTTAACTATTTTCTTAACTGATGGTTTGTAAACAGACAAAAATGAAAAAGCTAAAACAACGGTCGAAATTTGATGGTGGAGCATGCAGATTTTTAGATTTCCCACCTTCATTTTGCCAATGATACACTCCGTGGCAGACCATTAAATTGGTTAAGTTACTACGAATTTTTTAAGCCAGATTATTTGCATGATCAGCAACACCCTGTCTACATTAACCAGCATCTGCAACCTATCATCCAATACAAATGATGGGAAGTTCACTGTATTGGATGGAATTAACTATCTTCCTCCAGTTGATCAGAAGCAGATTCTCCAATGTGACTTATAGAGTTGTGGCCCACCTGGATGGAAGGCAAATCTCCTAATTAGATCTCAAGCAATTAAAATTCTTATTCAAAAAAATAAAATAAAAATTGGATGACTTAAAGTAAAATGTGAACCAAAGGTAAATTTGGACAAAAACTCCAATATAAGCCTCCAAGAGAATTGGTACCTAAATAGTACAAACGACACAAGAATGTCAAAATTATTTAATTTTCAATCTTTTTTGGCCAACATTTATTTTTTTTTTCAAATTATGAGGAATTTCAATTTTTCCATAAATGGTTGCTTCACTACCATGTGGGAAAGATGCACTACTATGTCCACATATAAAGGACACAAACCAGGACATCAAATTTTTTATTTTAGTAGCATTAGTTTCCTCCTCTTATAGCATGTGTTACTACTTCAGCACCAGTTGCTTCCTCTTTTTACTAATCCAGGGTCACTTATTGTCATTCTCTCTCAAGCACCTATATTAACTGTTGGAAAGTAGATCAACTCTCAGGTGTAAACATTCAGAAGCACTTCTGTTACAGTTTTGCTGCATCAAAACCTCTTGATTCCAACATGAGTCTTCAAAAATAAGAAAGAACAGAAATTTTGATATTTAATCTTGTTAAAACCAAAGTTGAATAATATGATAAATAAAAATGTAAATGAAATACTATAAGGTTAAAGATAAGAGATCTACAAAGTTGAAGTCAATATCATAATTAGCTATTCAGCATCAGCATACATGTTGGCCGAGTACAAGAATCTTTTTATTTTTCTGACAAGTGCATAGTACAAGAATCTTAAGCTGTAAAAGATAATATGTGACATTAAATTAATTATAGATGTGACAAAAAGATAATTCATACGCTTCCCTGAAAGTTGTCTATGACTATCTCATTAAAAGATTATGATAAGATGAAACATCATTCCAGATTAAAATTCTCTTTCATGGTCATTGAAAACCAATGTGAATGGAATTAAAACATGAGGTAGTAAAACATTACTAACTAGCTTTCTGTTTTTTTTATAGACAATGGTTCCTGGTCCAGGTCTTTCTTCTGAAGTGATGCCTTGTTGCTCCAAGCACCCTTCAGTGGCTGCAATGGTCACGGGACAAAGGATAAGACCATAAAGTCAAAAACTCAGTGAGAGGTTCTGTTCTAATAGTTAACCACTATAGCTATCTAACAGCATCACAACAATTTTTGTTTTTCTAGCAATGCATTTTGTACAGACAAGCTAGTGAGGAGAAGCCCGAGTGGAGTTCCTTCGGTTAAGTAAAGCAAGGGATGCATATAATAGGCTGATACCCACATTGATATACTACCACACTAAGAGACAGGCAGAAATGGTCTTCTTTTTTTTTTTCTAAAAAATGATTGAATTGAAATTTTAATGGGAAACTAATATTTTTTTTTTAAAGAAAAGAAAGTCAAGTCTAGATTTAATCCTCCATACATGGGTTGTACCCTAATGACTTGAGTAATATTAAATCCAACGTTTCTCATGGTATAGTCCACCATATATTGAAGGTTCTTTCTCTTTTTTGTGTGTTATTGGGTTATGTTAACGGGGTTGAAATTAGTATAATCTTGGTGAAGGCGCATGCTATTCTGGAACAGGTTCCTTTGCACCATCTTGCTAACCCAATAGACAACACTCAGAATGTGTGTAGTTACATGGGTATATGTAGGTGTTAGAAAAAGAAAAATTGGAAAGGATTGTGTTGAAAATGATCGAGAGCTTAAAAACAATTATGTTGAAAATGATCGTGAGCTTAAAAACAAAAGAGGACGTGAATGCAGCATGCAGCCATGTGGACATATGTTGGTTGTAAAAGAAATGAAAAGCTACTAAAGAGTATGTTCAGAATGATCATGAGCTTTTAATCAAATAACCAATAAGTCAGTTTTCTCTATATTGTTTAAGTTAAATTGGTTTTGTTTTGGTCAGCTTGCTAAGTTTTCTAACCATGGTTCATTGGTCTGCCATTGTGAATGTGCCCTTGGCTGCATATTTTGTCTTCAATAGGTTTCTCTACTGTTTTAGGTTAATGTGCTTTATGCATACTTTGCATTGTGCTATAAGGGTAAATATTTTTTTTACTTGTAGCATATTATTCATGAATTATATAGTTACCAATGTTCTATGAGCCCATAGTTTGGTGTTTTATAACTAGATACTTGAAGCCTTTCCATGTTTGGACCATAGATGTCCACTACCCAACAGAGTTTTCAGTTTTAAGTTTTAACAGAATTCCAAAGACTGGTTCATCCAAAATTTTCTTCTTCTTTTTTGCCTCTTTTTTTTTTTTTTGCAAGGTATTGGACTGATTAATTTGTTATTGAGTAGTCTATAACTTCTGTGAACTGCTATGTACTGTGTTACTACTGTCAATACCATGAGCTGTAAACGGCAGCATCTGCTGCTTCTTGGGAGTTCTGGATATTAGATTCATGGTGTTCGTAGAAACTCATGTGTTCCTTTTCTTCTTCTCTAGGGCTGCTACTAGGTTCAAGGGCCAGGATTAAGGAGGATATTTGAAGGCAGAAATGAATCAAATGATAAGCAGGAAGTTGGTTATAACTTGCAAGTGAAAGCGAAAGCAGCCCCATTAACAGAACCCAACAACACACAAAAAAGAGAAAGAACCTTATAAGAATTTAGTGGATTTAGTTTATGTTAAAATTGAATACCTGCCATACAAGAAATTCAAATTAAACTATCCAAATAATATATTCCAGTCCAGATGTATCATTAACCAGAAAAAAGAAGAAGAAGATTATTTTTATTGTCTGACCATTGAATTGGTGGACATTGACTGTGCGATTAAAAATGAAATGCATACAATGGTAACTAAGAATCAATTTTAAAGAAGCATAAATTATAAGAAAAATGGCCTTTCAGAGAAATAGACATCAGGATTCTCTATTCCCTCAGGTTGGAAAATGCTTACCAATCCAACAATCTTTTTTTCAATCATTGAGGTTGGATTAGAGTTCAGTGCCTTCACCAAAGCTACAATCAGTTGCTTCAGCATGGACTGCTTAGATAGACCTGCTTAGATGGGTGATTTCCCTCTCTCCTTCTTCGTCCCCGCATTTCTCTCTCATACACCAACCATGAAACAGGGGGTGCACTACGTGAAAAATGGAAAAAAAAATGACCGATTTAGAGACGGTTCTGGACCGTCTCTAAAATTACTTGGTTTAAAGACGCTTTAGAGACGGCCGTAAACCGTCTCTAAAATTTTAGACGGCCCCTGACCGTCCTTTATATTGCCTTAAAAATTTGAACGTCCACAAATCATTTAAGACAGTCGTTGACCGTCTTATATGGGTCATCCGAGACGGTCATTGGTCGTCCGCATTAGAGACGGTCCTTGACCGTCTTATATGCTATCATCTGAGACGGTCATTGGCCGTCTGCAATAGAGACGGTCATTAGCTGTCTTTTACTTGCAATCTGAGACTGTCAAAGACCGTCTCTATTAGAGATGGTCCTTAGCCGTCTTACAGCCCTGTCAAAGACTGTCTATATTACAGACGGTCAAAGACCGTCTCTAATAGAGACTGTCCTTCACAGTCTCTATTAGAGACGGCCCTAGACCGTCTTTATTAGAGACTGTCAGGGACCGTATCTATTAGAGACGGTCCGAAACCGTCTTATAACCCTGTCAAAGACCGTCTCTATTAGAGACGGTCCTAAACCGTCTCTAATGCTCAAGTCAAAAATGAAAAAGCTCAAAAAAATTATGAATTTCGAAAAAAAAAAAAAAAGTTGAGAAGCTTAGAAAAATAATCAACAATGTTAAAGAAAAGTTTAAATTTTGAAAAAAAAAAAAAAAAAAAACTGTAATTTTATAAAAATCTAGATTTGGAAAAGAAAAATTAAGAACTTTGAATAATGTTGATAATTTTGAAAAAAAAAATTCGATAAAAATATAATATTTTGAAAAAGAAAATTTAAAAAATTAAACAAATTTGTGAAAAATTGATAAATGTAATATATATATATATATATATATATATATATATATATATATAAACTAGATTTTGTATTTTGACAACAAAATTGAAAAGCTATATATCAAAAGTGAGATTAAAAATTTGATACTTTGAAAAAAAAAATTAAGAAATTAAACAAAATTGTGAAAAAATTGACAAATTGTAAAAATATATATTTTTTAGAAAAGAAAACTAGATTTTGTATTTTGACAAGAAAAATTGAAAAGTTAGATAACAAAAGTGAGATTTTGATGATGTGTTGTATATCCTTGCCGCCCATACGTTTCTCCACCCCATTTTTGGGCCAGGTATAAAAAATTATGTAGATAATGTAAGATATGAAGTAGATCCATCTAGGCACTTAATACATTGAGATATTAATACACTAGGTTGCACCAAAAAATCGTTTTTGCGTCACGCCCAGAAGGGGTTTTACAAGATTAAAAAGGTCCGTTGAGCGCCTCATGGCTATGTCATAATAGATCCGAACGCTTGCCCCGGGCATGGATGTTCCTATTTGGGCATCTTGTTTGGGCTACTGGATTTATGTTCTTAATTTCCTGGCGTGGATATTGGCAGAAATTGATTGAAACTTTAGCATAGGCTCATGAACGCACGCCTTTGGCTAATTTGATTTGATGGAGGGATAAACCAGTGGCTCTTTCCATTGTGCAAGCAAGATTGGTTGGATTAGCCCACTTTTCTGTAGGTTATATATTCACTTATGCAGCTTGATGATATACTGAATCATCAGAACTACTTCGATATCTCGTTTTTAGTTCCTATCCATGGAGTCTTTGGAAATGCTCAATATCATTTGATTGAATAGTTGCCTCAGCTCCTTTTTGTTTAAAGAAACCCTCCACTTCAATGAAAAATTCAAGCACGATGATTCCCTATAGGGATATGTAGCATAAGATAAGTGTGAGATTGGTGAATCTATCCTATCGAGTCACTTGCGACTTTTCCGGGTCATTAGAATGATCCATATAAAACCTATAGGTCATCCACACATATATGACTCCATGTAAGAAAAGATTTACCGAATTCTATTTTCTAGAGTTCCTAAGGTATGGAACCCCAGAAATAGGCTGACCCAACTTAAATGAGATTTGATAGCTTCTTTATGGTCTAACATTCTTGCCAATACATTATCCTCATTCTGTTCCGGATTATAATCTCGAATGAAGAATATAGCTCCATGAGCAAAGGCAAACACAAGTATTCAATTAGTTCGGACTTGTTTAGTATTGAATTGGGACCAAGACCGAAATGGTTCTATAGAAGAGGTTCATGCTTCCTTTGTTGAAGTAGGGGCAAATGATCTGATTCGAGATTTTATCATAATTGACCCCAAGGAATTCCAAGAATTCTTGTTATACGTTCGTTCCAACCTTCAATCCTCTTTTGTAGGTTCATCGATATTGAATCAATTGAACAAACTTCTAACACTTGTTCCACTTTTGGAAGACCTTGAGTGCATCCAGCAAGAATTGAACCTACGAATTTGCCAATTATGAGTTGGGCGCTTTAACCATTCAGCCATGGATGCTTAACAGGGATCATCGTACATCGTGAATAGCCAAATTCCAATTGAAATGAAATCTTTAGGAGGAATCAATGAAACGACATCAATTCAAATCCTGGATCTTCAAATTGAGAGATATTGAGAGAGATCAAGAATTCTCACTATTTCTTAGATTCATGGACCAAATTCATCTCAAGTAGACCACACCATTGGAAAGAATGATAATATAGTACCTCGCCATTAAAAATTATAAAGAGCCCATCCTAAGGTTTTAGTAATGTTTATTTGCAATCCAACTTGTTGATAATGTAAAGGAGATCTAGATGAAGGTAAACTACAAAGATCAAATTGATCCAAAACTTTTGTAGCCTTCGAAAGGTTTTTAATGGTTATTCATCATTGTTTTGATTGGTATGGCCCACCTGAGATTATTGAGTTCTTGTGATTTGAAATCACATCCTAAAATATGATGGAAAAATATATGGACGGTGTCAATATACATAAAATATATCAAGGTGGGCCCTACACAGTTAGAGCAACACCCATGAAGGAGTTACTTAAATAGTGAAATGGTACTATAAGGTCACCTCATGGGAACTTCCAATGAGGTTAATCTGTGTGCGCCCCACCATGATGTGTGTAGAACATCAACACCATGCATTTGATGTGTCCCCTTTAAGTCCAAAAATCACTCGTATACGAAACTCAGGTGGGCCATAGCATCTAAAACTATGTGAAGACATCCTTAAAACATATAAAATTATTTAATTGGTGGGCCCCACATGAGTTTTGGATGTGTATGAAACTTGGGCTGACTCCTCATCCAAGTGGGACACACATAATGAATGGGCTGGATCTATGAACCACATCTAGGTGGGCCCAATAAATGATTATGAATGTTTTAATGGGAGGGTAACCCTCTCAACTATATATAGTATGTGGTGTGGCCCACCCAAGTCATGGTTTATCCACACCGTCAATCCATTTTTTCGGATCATTTTAGTGGTTGAGTCTACAATTAAAGCATATCCAAAGCTCAAGTGGACCATACCATAGGAAATAGTGGGAATAATGATTTCCACCGTCAAAATCTTCCTATGGCCTACAGTGATTTTTATTTGTCATCCAACCTGTTCAATAGATCACAAATACATGGATGAAGGGAAAACTAAAATATCAACTTGATCCAAAACTTCAGTGGCCTCCCAAAATTTTTCAATGGTAGACGTTCAGTTTATACTGTTTCCTATGATGTGGTCCACTTTAGATTTTTATAGGCTTCAATTTTTAGCTTATGTAATAAATGTTAAAATGGATGGATGGAGTGGGTAAAATGAATAAATCATGGTGGGTCCCATAGGATTTACTCAGTACGCTTGGGAACGGATTGACTACTCCCCTGACAGCAGCCAATGGCTGGTGGTCGGTGCTCTGTGGCCCCCACCATGATGTATGTGTTTCATCTATGCCATCCATAAATTTTTACAGATAATTTTACAATATGAGACCAAAAATGAGATATATCCAAATCTCAAGTGGACCACATTACAGGAAATAGTGTTGAATGAGCGTCGACCATTAAAAACATTTTGGTAGCCACAAAAGTTTTGGATCAAGCTGATTTTTGTTTTTTCCCTTCATCTGGCCCTGTATGACCAAATCAACAGATTGGATGTCAAATAAACAGTACAATGGGCCTTAGGAGGATTTTAATGGTGGATATCCAATCACTATTGTTCTCATGTGGTGTGGACCACCTGAGATTTATATCCCTCTAATTTTTGAAATAAAGCTCTAAAATGATCTTTAAAAATGGATGAACGGAATGGATGAAACACATATATCATGGTAGGGCCCACATAGCACCGTCCATCGACCGCCCAAAATTGGGCGCGCGCTCAAAACAGAGTCGCGCGCCCAATCCCTCTGCCCCCCCCTCTCTCTCTCTCTCTCTCTCTCTCTCTCTCTCTCTCTCTCTCTCTCTCTCCTCGCGCGCGCACGCGTGCTCTCCCTCTCCCTCCCTCTCTCTGCCTCGCTCTCCCTCTCCCTCCCTCTCTCTGCCTCTCCATCTCACTCTCCCTCTCCGCTCCCTCTCCCTCTCACTCTCTCTCTCAAAATCCTAGTCATCTCTCTCTCTCTCTTTTCTCCCTCTCCCTCTCAATCTCTATCCCTGTCTCTCTCCCGCTCCCTCACGCCTGATTTCCCTCTCTCCCCCTCACGCCTGGAGGTGGGTTTAAAGGGAGTGAAATAGAGATAGCGACGACGACGATTACAGAGGGCTAGTGGAGATGACAGCAGCGGGAGGTGGTTTTATGACGAGAAAGGGGTTAGGGATTTGGGGCTTGCGACGAGAAAAAGGGTTAGGGATTTGGGGCTTGCGATAAGAAAAGGGGTTATGGATTTGGGGCTTGTGAGCAGGAGTGGTTTCTCTGGCAGGATTCCACCCAACATTGGTAATCTATTGAATCTAAGGGTGCTGGATTTGAGTGGCTAGAATCTGTCTGGCGAGCCACCAATGGAGCTATCTGGGTTGCCGAATCTGCAGGTTCTCGAGCTAGCTGATAACTCGTTTTCCGGCAATGTCCCAGAAGGTTCAACAGTTTGTTGAACTTACAGGTCCTGAATCTGACATCCAATGCCTTCTTCGGCAGCATTCCAATGACATACGGGTTTCTCCAATCTTTGACGATTCTCTCCCTATCAGGCAACAACATATCAGGCGGGATTCCAGCAGAGCTTGGTAACTGTTCCAATCTTGAAGTATTACAACTTCACTCAAACCATTTAACTGGTCAGATTCCTACTCCATGAATCACCATTCCAAGTTGCCCTGATTTTTATCTTTTTTTTTTAAAAAAAAAAAAATCTTTTTTAATATTACTTTCATCCATGGTATACAACTATAGATCACTACATGGAGCTTTGTTAAGCCACACATGTGGAATAAAACTCATGTACATGCCACTCATGTGCCACCATGGTGCGATAGATCTGAGATCCAAGCCATTCATTGGAATGGTGCTATTATGTTAATGCCCTAACCCAAGAATCTGGTTGACCCACCGGTCAGGTGGGAGACAGTTTGCAAAACAAATGTACAGCTCTGAAAAGCTTGGTTGAAGTTTTCTAACCCATATTTTAGGGTGACAAATCTGGGTAATTAGCTAATATACTTTAGGTCAGCAGTAGATCCTGTTAAATGGCCCACCTAGTTGCTAAATGGGTACCCTCCTGTTTGTCTTAGGAGTTGGTAACTTCACCCACTATTCAAGCCTTTCTTATGCTATCTTCAGTGAATTCGCTGACATGATTTGGTGCCAATGTTCTCTGAATTTAATACACAGGAATGCTATTGTTACTTGGATTAAGAAGAAAACAGGACCTGGTATTCACAATGTAACCACAGCTGAGGATGTTGAAAAGATATTAACTGCTGAGAGTAAATTGGTCCTGGGATTCCTTGACTCATTGGTGGTACTTTCTTAAACCCTGGATTAGTAAGGCATAATTTCTAGAGGGTTGCACTTATAGTACTATTAAGAGTGCATGGATAAGTGATATGATTAATGGAATTTTTCTATCTTACCAATAAGTCTTTTTTTTTCCCGTTTATTTTGTTCTTTTTATTCATTGATACTTTGTGCATGTCCCAGAACAGAATGGGTTGGGCTGAATGTCCATGAAAACTAATCAGTGTACAGGTTTTAAAACATTGGCACACATACACAATGATAGGCATGATAAGCAGCACTTTTTTTTCTTTTCTTTTTTTCAATGTATCGTTTTCTTTGAATTGTCACTCAATCATAACCAACCTTGCTCCTAATTGTTGTCTTCATTTGCATGTTTCCATGTTATCATAGATTACATCTACTATGACTGGACCAATAATTGTTGAAGATGTGATCTATGAAAATGGTGATAGTGATGGAAGTTGTCTTATTCCATTGAAAGATTTGGTGTTCCCTTTGTTAGTAGCATCTCAAATCTAAGTTGTAAAGGTGGAATTATCGTCCTATCTAGCTTGATCAATGACCATTCGACAAGATCTATAAAACATGAGGACCCAAGCTAACATGAAGCTTATGCAGTCTTAAACATTAACATAAGCTCATAAGCCTTATAATTTCTTCCAATGCATGAAAACAATTAGTGCATTTAAAGCTGATCCATTCCAGTTCCACACATTACTTCTGTCTTAGAACATCCTGAAAGTTAACTTAGAATAGTTGTCTTATTTTCTGATGGTTCTTGCCTCTAATCAGCTTTACATTTAGCTAACATGGGAACTAAAGACCACAGTTTGGCATTACTAACTTCCATGAACTTGTTTATTGTTGGAATCAGACTAACAAATGGTTATTCTTCTAGTACTTTTGTCTTCAAATAATTTTGATATGTGAACTTGATCTGTTGCCTTTTTCTTTATTCATATATTGATGCACTGGTCAGGGTGGGCACAGTTAGCAAAATTTACTTATTTTTTGTTGCAATACCTTTCTAAAGAGCTTGCAATATTAATTTGTTTATAACTGGTATTATGTTCTACTTAATGTACATACCTTGGGGAAAAAAAAACTATTCTGCAGGTAAGCTTGGAATAGTAGTTTGTTTGCAACTTGCAGGGAATTGGAAACGGATAGAACCCAAACAATACTCGAACACTCTGTCCAACAAATCTATGTTGTATCATGATTGATACTTGAATTTTAGTATAAAATCCATACTCCAGTATCCATTTTTGTTAGCTATCAGTAAAAGGAAAACATCAAAATATAAAAATATGTAAAGCTTAGATTCTTTGGCAATTGTTTATAGAACTCTATTAAGTGGGTTAATTTTTCTATTAATATAAGATCATGTATTTCAATTCTAACTCACATCTGTCCGGAATGTGTTGTGAATAAGATTGGGCCAACTTGCTCAAGGACATTGGTTGGAAGTAGCATGTTGCCAAGTTAGGTGACAAAAGGTGAGATGGTATGAGAGTAGGCATATTTCAAGAATGTACAGGCATTACATGTCCTTTAACAGTTGTATGCTATTTTTCTTTTTCTTTTTGTTGTTTAAAAATGATTGTTTCTGTTTTGCAGGAAGATTTATTAAAAATGATTGTTTCTGTTTTGCAGGAAGATATATGGCAGGCTGCATTTCCGGTTAGCACAGAGGTTTGTTTCAATTCTTTTTTCTTCTTCAATCAGTACATCTGCTTTTCAATGTTATATCAAACATTGCTAGAGTAGTTCATGTCAATGGAGTGAGCAGTAAACTATTCAATTCATGCCAGACATGCTACCACAACTTAGACTTTACATGGTTTCTAGCTGTTTCCTTAAAAAACTGTATTTAATTTTGTATCTTTTGAGTTTAGATCCATATTTTACACTCAGATTGATACATAATGGCTTCTGTAATAGGTCTCTCAAACTAATATAATGCATCTCAAATCCCAAAAGCTATACTATTGTATTTCTGTTGTGCTTGCCTTAATGGCTATTGTAATTTTCTTTTTCTGGTTGTTTCTATTGTATTTCTTTTCCTTTTGTTTGTTTGTTTGTTTGTTTGTTTGTTTTTTTCCATTTCTTTAATTTTGGCCTCTTGGCCTTGAATAAATCAGAATCTTAAATTGAATAAATCAGTATCTTAAAAAAATAAATTAAAAGCCAGCCAAATGGGCCCCCATGTACATTCATCACTCTATTTCTAGCATTTTGCGCTCCTCTACCTAAGCCTCCTACGAATTTTCCTTAGAAGTGACCCTGTTGGTCGAAGGCCAGCTATAAAAATGTTCATGTCATTAATATGCCCAGGTTGTCCTAGTTAAAATTATTAGTTTACTATAAGCCGACTCTCAATCCTAGCACATCTGCAAGTCACATCAAAGCATACAACTGGTCGAGATGTGTGAAACTGGCAGCCCTGTACATGAATCTTCTAGGCTTCTCCCTTCACAAGAAAAATCCATGCCCTGCGATGGAGGTATGCTCTGGCACATAGTGACGTTAGATAAAGATCTGGATACTTCACCATTTCCTTTGTTTGCGAAACAAATGTTATTGGCTATGAGGGAATTTTCCTTTTTGGTTATGAGGAACAAATGTTATTGGCTATGAGGGAATTTTCCTTTTGCGAAACAAATGTTATTGGCTATGAGGGAATTTTCCTCTTCTTTTTTTTTCCTTTTCTTTCTTGAAATTTTTTCTTTTGTTGTTTGCAATAATTAATAAACTGATTGAAGATCTGGATACTTCACCATTTCCTTTGTTTCATTAGTTTTTTCTAAATCAGAATGCTGCTTTTGCCGGGTTTGATGCAGAAATCGTCGCCAACTTCACAGAAAGATAAATAGCATCAGTGGCCATAGATTGCAACCTGGATTTAAACATGGTTCGAGGTGCCGCCAACAATGCTAACAGAATCCTCCAGGTCAGATCGTTGATTGAACCTGATTTTATTTAAATGATCTTAATAATCCATTTTATTTAAATGAGTAGACCCAGATGTGCGTCGGAGCTATCCGAATGTTGAGTGGGGGTCCCTAGAAGGTGGGAATCGCTGTTATGACCATGATGAAGCTGTCCATTTCCTATGGACAGCATTGGAGGGGCCTGACCATTTGGACAGGCCGTGTTTATGTATTTGCTCGAAATTAATGGAGCAGACCCGGACGTGCGTCGAAGCTATCCGGATGAGCGGGGGTCCCTGGAAGGTGGGAACCGCTGTTATGACCATGATGAAGTTGTCCATTTCCTATTGACAACATTGGAAGGGCCTGGTCATTTGGACAGGCCGTGTTTATATCTGTTTTTGCAGGGACCACACCCTTAACCTAAACCACACCCTAAACCAATAACCTAAACCTATTCTCAATTACCTAAACTTATAACCTGTAACCTAAACCTATTCTCAAATCCCAAAAGCTATACTTATAACCTAAACCTAACCTAAACCTATTCTCAAATCCCAAAAGCTATACTTATAACCTAAACCTAACCTAAACCTAAACTTAAACCTTAACCTAAACCTAAACCTAAACCTATAACCTTAACCTAAACCAAAACCTATGACCTAAAACCTTAACCTATAACCTATAACCTATAACCTAAACATATAACCTATAACCTAACCGTAACCTAAACCTAACACTACAAGAAATCCATGTATCTGCGGCGCACTCTCACTAGCGGCCTGATTGAAACGCCCGTGTATATGGGAAATGTGCGGCGTTTTTACTTGGCCGCCCGTGTACAGAAGCCACCGCCGCTGGAATTAAAAAAAAAAGTCTTCCCTCCCGAATTTCATCCCCAAATTGCGCCCGCTCTCTACAAAACCCATTTTTCCCTCCTCTCCCAAATCACTACATCTCCGAATGGCGCCCGCTCTCTCCCAAATCGCGTCATCCCTCTTCTCCCAAATCGCGCCCGCTCTCTCCCAAAAACCCTTCTTCCCTCTTCTCTCCCAAATCGCCCCATCCCCAAATCGCTCTATCCCCAAATCGCCCGCCCCATCCCCAAATCCTGAAAGTCTCTCTCTCTCTCTCTCTCTCTCTCTCGCTCTCTCTCTCTCTCTCTCTCTCTCTCTCTCTCTCCCTCGTTTTCTTCAACGTGTTGTTCCTTCTTCGATCTCTCTCCAACAATCGAAGAAATTGAAGAAAGAAGAGAAAATCGAAGGTACTCTCTCTCGATCTCTCTCTCTCTCTCTCTCTCCTCTCTTCTCTCTCTCTCTCTCTCTCTCTCTCTCTCTCTCTCTCTCTCTCTCTCTCTCTCTCTCTCTCTCTCTCTCTCTCTCTCTCTCTCTCTCCCCTTTCGATTATCAAGCAGCGGCAACCATACCCTTTCGATTATCAAGCAGCGGCAGCCATATCCCCCGTTGTCCATGGCCGCTGACATCTGCAGGTTATGTTTTGAAGAAATGCTTCAACCAATAACGTGTACCACTGTTGTACATTTAATCTCTCTGTTTCTTTCATACTTTTTTCGCCCATCCATGAGTGGACTAACCTGATATATGGGAGGGGAACAATCAACATAGATCCACCTCATTAGGAAGGGCTTTTGTAAACTCATCATCTTTTTCCTTGAGGTGGGAATTGAGTGGTTGTGAGAAGCTAGCATATTGGAAAGAGAGTGACAGTTCGGAAAGGTCTGAGTCCTCTTGGCAGTGGTTTTTGGTTTTGCAAAATGCAACAGGACTGGTAACAACAAATTAATCCTTTTGATGTCCATCTTTAATCATTTGATTTTTGATATGATTTTTCTTTGTTTTAATGAATGCAGTAGTTGGCTTCATTTGTAGTATTGTTACAAAGGTTTAGCCTCAGGAGGATATTTACTGTGTTCAGGAACCTATAATGATGTTGTAGCCCTGTTCTCAAATTGTTTCACGTGGACCTGTGTAAACATTTCTATAACCTGCAGGGAAAAACACCTGTGATTTCTCAACTACTGTTTTAAACTGATTTTTGGTGTAGCTGATTGGAAATTCAAAAGATTTTATTTTTGGAAATTTTATTATTATTATTATTTTAAAAAAAGTTTGAGTACTGTTTCTGTGATGGGTTTGGCTGAATTCGTATGTTGTTGGATTTTTAGTAACAAAGTCTGATTTAGTTTACTTTGATTCCCTTTTGGCTGAATTCGGTTTTGAAATTTTGAATGTTAGAGAAGTGCTACTGTGATTTGTCTGGATGTATTTAAGTGACTATTTTGTGTGTTCTCTACACCATAATGAAGGACCATAGCTGGTCACAGAAAGTTGTGAGGCTGCAAAACAGAGGTTTGTTTTTTTTTTAATTTTTATTTTCAAGTGGTTTGATTTGGGTTTTCTCTAAAACAGAGGCCCTTT
Organism: Magnolia officinalis; assembly: GCA_021015155.1. Lineage (NCBI taxonomy): Eukaryota > Viridiplantae > Streptophyta > Magnoliopsida > Magnoliales > Magnoliaceae > Magnolia > Magnolia officinalis. Next base: position 42,032,962 of record JAJHSJ010000004.1, on the reverse strand, counting down.
TGTCTATTTTATCAGTTAAATGATTGTTAGGCCATGCTATATCCATGATAGGTCTGCAATTTAACCGCTATGCATAAGACTTTGCAGTTCATGATTCTCCACCATAGAAACAATCATGTCTGCAATTTTATTTTTTATTTTTGGTTTTTTCTTCTTATTATTTAATCCTATTTAAAATTTAAAAATTTGAAGTATTGTGTAACTTATGTTATGTGCTTATAGAGGGCTGAATGCTACATAGCATGCTATTGCTATTTAAAACACAGGTTCCAACAAAGAGCTAAGGGAAGTATCCTCCAGTTGAGCCTTTCATAAGATGTAAAAAGATCCTTGTTCCAACTAAGGAATGTTTCCCTGAGGCCCACCCTCATTATCCACTTGATGCTGATCAACTAATAAAAAAATTTACTCCACAGGGCTGAGTAATGTGGAGCTACAATTTATAAATTAAATGGATGATTTCTTTGATCCCATGAGCTACAATGCCCTTTTTGGTATGTTGGATGATTGCATTGATCCTGTAAGCTACAATTTATAAATTAAATGGATGGAAAAGAAAAACGCAGAAATTATTCTGACATTGTGACCAATTTGAGTGGGCTTGGCTTACTTCTTTTGAAGTAGTATCTACATGTTCGGCTCAACCTAATGGATAGTTTGGATCCCACATGTGTTGAGGTGCATATGTGCTTTCTTGTACATGCATGTGGTTTATCAATCCTCATATTATTGAGTTAAATTTCTATGATACTTAGCCAACATTTTAAAAAAAAATTGGTGCTTTCTTTAACTGTATGCATGTCATAGTTACACAGAAATTTTGATGACTAAATTACTGAGCAAATTATTGATGACCAAATTAGAAATTTTCATTTTGAGTGTTTATCATGCGTTTTCGAGTAACCAAAGTTTTTCCAGCAGACTTGCCTCAACAAACTTTCGAGTTTCTAAACTACGTTTCCACCATGTAGATACCTTTGGCTAAATAGTGAGCAAGTCAATCTATGGACAAAAATACTCTTGGGTTGAAATATTAGAACCATTAGCCAAATATGTGCATGACACTTTCTGACCGTCAATGCAAATATATGGTTACATGTTATGAAAACAAACTATTTAATTTGGGATACTTTTGGGGCACAACCTGTCTGCACTTGATTCCAACAGATCAACAACCGGCATCATTGAATCATGATGTGCCCTACTTGAAATAACAAAAATGCGAGGATATAATATTATAATGCCATTACCTCAGGCTTCGGGAGTTAGTATATTAAGTGCTACTGCTTGCATTATAGTGATGGGTGTGAGTTGCGAAGGCTAGAATACTTCCCAAATTGCTGTAGGATACTTCAAAACTTTAGTTATTCGGTCAAGATCCTTTTCAATGACCCATATAGTATAAAAGTCAAACTTTAGTAATCTGCCACTGCTTTGCTGCCGTTGCTGTCATTGTCTTCTCCAAACAGAAAGAAATATATCTAGAAACAAAACCATCAGCCTCCCATGGCTGACTCTAAAATGATTGATGAAGAAGGCCAAAATAGAATTGCACTCTTAGTCTCCCTTCCTCCTTAAAGAGCATCTCTCTTTCAGCCTTGTGCGCTCTCCAGATGGCTGAAATAATACCTTTTGACATTCCCCATAGACCACAACAGTTTGCAAATGGTTGAAAACAGTTTTAATATTAAACTTGTTAGAGGATTAAACATATCGTTATCATTTGAGAAAACAAACAGTTATAACATTGAACCTAGTAGGGGATTAAACATATTGATATCATTTGAGAATATCTTTGAGAGGAGAGAAAACAAATGGAACATTGAAACCCTCATAACACTTTGAAACCTTAGAATGAGCAGCCATGCTATTAGAATCAATGGACAACAAACAATCTAACTCAACATACAGGCGTGCTATGTGAACTGTTGGGTCAAGGATAATTTGGGAATGATTGAAATCATTTGTATATTGGGCTTGAATGTGAATACATAATATCCTCAAAGTTCAAGATTGTAACATCCTTTCAATGGCTTAGAAAACGATGGTTAAAGGGGATGGTTTGCATTCAAATGTAAAGAGTCAAAGACTAAAGAATAGATGGTTTAAGGAAGGTGATGGTAACATTGCATATTTTCATAGGATGCAAATGCAAGGAGAGTGTTTAATTTCATCCCACCCATCAAGTCTTTTTTTTTTTTTTTTTGCTATACGTTTTTGTTAACTATTGTGTTCCCCAACATATTTTCAAGTGGTTTGATTTGGGTTTTCTCTAAAACAGAGGCCCTTTGTCTATTTTATCAGTTAAATGATTGTTAGGCCATGCTATATCCATGATAGGTCTGCAATTTAACCGCTATGCATAAGACTATGCAGTTCATGATTCTCCACCATAGAAACAATCATGTTTTCCATGCCAATCTGGAATTTGTAAAACGGACCTGCTATGGACCTAGCTTGTATAATAGGAAGTAGCTTGATTTTTCTATAGAATATTGATGTCATGTTTGGATGAACCCGTTTGAAAATGATTAAACCATTGAGTGAAGGGCATATTATCCCTTGATCCCATCATCTAGATGTTAACATCCAGTCCCCACATAAAAATAGCAAAGACTAGTTTTTTTTTTTTTTTCAACTAGCTATGGACATGGGTATTCCTTGTTGTGTTAGAAATTGCTACTTAATGATGAATGTACTGCTTGTTGATTTATTTTTATTTATTTATTTTCTAAGTCGTCATGATCATCTAAGCTTAAGCCTTTATCATAGCTAGTTGTGTTAGGCTTTGTCATGAGCTGAAATATGTTCGACTAATGCTCATCATGACTTGAAAATGTAAAGCATGTAGCAATTTTGCTATATAACATTGATTTCTTTGTGACATTCATGAGGAAGTAGGACTTATTTACATGAATAGATCAACTGAGTTGTTGAACATCTAATTACAATTTATAGTTGTTAATTGATCTTGCTTAATAATATTTTTATTGCTTTATTAATAGTTGGTTGGATGATAAATATACTTGCGATTGAGAATAGAAATATATATATATATATATATATATATATATATTATATATATATATATATATCTATATATATATATATATATATATATATACCCTGGAGGATTTATTTTTTAGGGGGACATGTTATTATTGTAACTTGGCTTCCTTTGCAAATGAACGGATGATAATGGGGCTTGTTTAAATTATAGTAGGAAGCTTTGTCAGGCCTAGAGTTTATTTTCACTAACCCGTCCGAGTGGCTAAGGAAGATACTTATGGATAAGAGTTGGATTCATCTGTCGAGGTACCCATTTAAAAACTTTCTCATTTTAGTTGTTGTGGCTTAGTGGTCAAGATGCGTTCTTTTGACATATCCTCTAATTTCATTGTCTGATTTAGGGTGAGCGATGCATACTTAAATGGAGCTGCGAAATTTATAGATTTTGCATTTGCAAATGCAAGTAATAGAGGGAGGATCCGATGTCCATGTAAGAACTGTAACAATAGCTTCTGGGTGTCTCGAGAAGTAGCATATGATCATATCGTGTGTGACGGATTTAATACAAGTTACACCTACTGGCGTTTCCATGGGGAAGTTACGTCTGCTTCCATGCCTGCTACCACAAATGTCGTAGGCGATGATCCAGATCCACACGATGATATGCACGGATTGTTACATGATGTGTTCGGTATTTCAAATCTAAGTGGTGAAGAGAGTGATGCGGGCCACACGCCATACGGACCTACACAAGGGCAGAATACTGAAGCACAACAATTTTTCAAATTGGTAGAAGATGCTGATCAAGAATTGTACCTAGGTTGTAAGAAATTCACTAAGCTTTCTTTCGTTGTGAAACTATATCACATAAAGTGCCTTGGTGGATGGAGTGATAAATCATTCACCATGTTACTTGAATTGTTTAAGGAGGCTCTTCCCGAGGGTGAAATGTTGCCAAAGTCTTTCTATGAAACCAAGAAGATTATTGGGGAGTTAGGGCTCAAATATAACAAAATTGATGCATGTCCCAATGATTGTATGTTGTACTGGAAGGAGGCCATCAATGAGCAATCATGTGCTATATGTGGTACTTCCATGTGGAAAATGGTTGAACATCAGTCAGATGATGAGGGATCTTCTTCCTCTGCAAAGGATCGAAAAATTTCAGCTAAGATATTGCGTCATTTTCCCTTGAAACCAAGGCTTCAAAGGTTGTTTATGTCATCAAAAACAGCTTCCTCTATGAAATGGCATGAAGTAAGACGCACTGACGATGGAATACTAAGGCATCCTGTTGATTCCCCAGCATGGAAAACTTTTGACCACAACCACCCAAGCTTTTCTTCGGACGGTCGTAATGTTAGACTTGGGTTAGCAGCTGACGGTTTCAATCCATTCGGAACAATGAGTATTGCTCACAGCACATGGCCTGTTATTCTGATACCATATAACTTACCACCATGGATGTGTATGAAGTAACCTAATCTCATGTTGTCCTTACTTATTCCTGGCCCTTATGGACCCGGTAATGACATTGACGTGTATATGCAACCTTTGATAGATGAGTTAAAGGAATTGTGGGAGGTTGGCACAGACACTTATGATGCCTCAAGCAATGGGACGTTTCGATTACGTGCAGCATTGTTGTGGACTATCAATGACTTCCCTACATATGCAAACTTATCTGGATGGAGCACTAAAGGACGTCTTGCTTGTCCTTGTTGTAATAAGGACACTTGGTCTAAATGGTTAAAACACGGTCGAAAGTTTTGTTATATGGGTCATCGTCGATTTTTAGAACATGATCATACGTTTAGAACTGATAGCAGATCCTTTGATGGCACGGAAGAATTTGGTGAGGCACCAACTCCACTATTTGGTTCTGATGTGTTGGCCCAGTTGCAGGGAATTAATGTCACCTTTGGGAAGAAGACTGTAGGCAGTCATGGGCATAAGAGAAGACGAGAAGACAATGAGGAAGAAAGATATAACTGGAAAAAGAAGAGCATTTTCTTTGATTTGCCATATTGGGAGCATAATCTATTGCGTCATAATTTGGACGTGATGCATATTGAAAAGAATGTATGTGACAATGTGCTTGCGACGCTGTTGAATATTGCAGGGAAAACAAAGGATAGTGTAAAGGCACGTCTTGACTTACAAGATATGGGTATAAGACAAACATTACACCCAAAACAGCTTTCATTTAACAAGACATATTTGCCACCTGCATGCTTTACTATGTCACCAAGTGAGAAGGATGATTTTTGCAAAATCTTAAAGCGGGTGAAAGTTCCAGATGGTTATGCAGCCAATATTTCACGTTGTGTGCATCTCAAAGAGCGTAAAATTTCAGGACTCAAGAGCCACGACTGTCATATCATGATGCAGCAACTACTTCCAATTGCGATACGAACACATTACCTAAGAACATAACCTCAGTCTTACTTGAATTGAGCGGATTCTTTAGAGAATTATGTTCCAAAGTTGGTCGAGTAAGAGACTTTGACCGATTGGAATCTCGAATTGTGCTAACACTTTGCCATTTAGAAAAGATCTTTCCACCAGCTTTTTTTGATATTATGGTGCATTTGACCATTCATTTAGCAGGCGAGGCAAAAATAGCTGGACCGGTACAATATCGATGGATGTACCCCATTGAGAGGTGCGTGTTAATGTTTAGAAATTAAAATTATTTGCCATGCTATGCTAGTCATGCTAATCGACCATATATTTTTAAACTTTTAAATATTGGTGATCACAGATATCTACTCAGATTAAAGTCGTATGTGCGTAATAGAAGTCGGCCCGAGGGATCAATTGCGGAAGGGTACTTGGCAGAAGAATGCTTAACATTCTGCTCGAGGTACCTGCATGGTACAGAGACAAGGTTCAATCGGCCAATACGGAATGATGACTATGGTAACACTGTTATAGAAGAACAATCCTCTATTTTCCCACTAGTAGGTCGTGCATTAGGGAAGTCTGAGGATTGTGTACTGGATAACATTACATCTGCACAGGCACATCGATATGTCCTGTTTAACTGCCATGAACTCAGCCCATTTCTTGAGTAAGCCAACTATATGACTTAATTTATACATAGATAAATTTACTCTTTTATTTTATTTTTTTATTTTGTTAAAACTAATGACTTTTTACAGAGAACATATGAATGTTGTTAAGCGGATGAATCGTCGCGCACGGCCAAGGGACATAGAACGCATTCACAATGATACATTTTATAAATGGTTTAGTGATCGTGTAAGTAGTTGATTTGATAAGTTTAAGGACATGTGTATGTTTTTTTTAAAAAAAAATTTATTATTCAAACATGAGCTTTTGAATGAATATTTTCGGTATCTGATTAGGTTGAACAGTTGCGCCATGAAAGGAATGAGCAGGTTTCAGAAGACCTTAGATGGCTAGCTCGGGGTCCTAGTATGGCAAGAAGATATAAGGGTTTTATTGTAAACGGTTTCAGGTTTCACACCAAGGATCGTGAGAAAAAAAGAAAAACTCAACATAGTGGAGTTGTTGTGACTGCAAAGACATCGAGCTTCGCAAGTGCCAATGACAGAAATCCTATTGCAGGAGATGTAACATACTATGGTGTATTAACGGACATTATAGAACTGGAATATTGTGGTACTCGGAAGGTGGTATTATTTAGGTGTGATTGGGTTGATGTTCGATCTCAAGGCAGGGGTGTTAAGAAGGATGGGTTGGGGTTCACGCTTGTGAATTTGAAACGATTATGCCATACAGGTCAACATTTGTCTGATGAACCGTTTGTCTTTGCATCTCAAGCTGAGCAGGTGTTTTATGTACAAGACCTCATCGAGAAGGATTGGCATGTTGTAGTGAGGACGAAACCTAGAGACTTATTTGAGATGCATGGGCAAGAGTCTGCAGATGATGTTGATACATTCTTAGGCATGTCGCCCTGCGATGATCAATGTTTGGAGGACCAGAGTGATGACACTGTTAGCTGGGAAAGGACAGATGTCGATGGTACAACAGTTGTCACGTATTTACCACCCCACCCAGCCGATGGTAGAAGAACAAATAGATGATACTGAGTTATCTGATCCCATTGAAGACGACATTTTGAACAATAATTGATTTCTTAAGTACCATGTTTTCCTAATGTATGAAATAGAAATTAAAATGTCTTTTTTCATATGGTTCTGTTTTTTATTTATTAAAATTGAATCGTCTTATCAACATGCATCTGTTCGCTAATGTGACTCAGGTTCTTCTTAAGACATGAAACGTGCTCGTTCTAAACGCACGACTAGGCTACCGATAAGCCTTATGACTGGTGGCATCAATCAGCCTCAGCTACCCGAGACTGATGTGGGTCCCTCCCAGCATCAGCCTATAGCTGGTCCCTCCCAGCATAAGCCTTCCCCGGCTACATCAGGTCCAGTCCAGCCTTTGTTGGCCGAGTCTACAGTGGGTCCTTCTCATCCCCAGCTTCCCCTGCCTACGGCGGCTCTCTCCCAGAGTTTGCATCAGGATCCACACCAGACAGTTGATTCATTAGAGGATGCTTCTAGTGGTATGTTATGCATTGGTTCTAATATCCTTAAAATTTAATGTATTTTTTGCTAACGAACTATACATACAAGTCTGCATATTATTTATGTGCATTTTTTTTCAACAGATTTGTCGTTCACGAAGAGAAGGAGTCGAGGCCCCACACGATGCTATCAAGTTTGGAAGATGCGTGAAGGGCAACACATTTTTATTACCACCAACAATCTAGGGCAGCCTGTTAATGAAAATGTTAGCAAGCTGACAAACTTTTTGGGGACGATAGCACGTAATGGGGATTACGCACCCCTTACATATTCTAGTTGGAGGGTAGTGCCAAACGAGAAGAAGGATGATATGTACGAACTTGTCATGGTAATGGTGATTTGTTTTATGTATTTTATTATTTTATTATTTATTTTTTGTTCAATATGTGATTGTCTACTTTGTTCATGTGATGCAGTCCAAGTTTCAGTTTGACAAAGAGATTAAATCTTGGGTGTTGATGTCGATTGGTAAAAAATGGAGGGACTGGAAGTGCGAATTGAAGAAATTCCACTACTCGCCTCATGATAATGATGAGGCGCGGCTAGCAGACCTCAATGAGCGTGTCCATATGGATCAGTGGAAGGCTCTCATTGAGTTTTGGAACTCTGAAGAGGGAAAGGTATGTGATGAGTAGCTACTGAAACCTTCACGTTATGAAATTACACAACTGTCTTAGGCTAAAATTTCATAAATTACTCTGTTGATGTGTCACATTTTAGGCCCGTAATAAGATAAATACGGAAAATCGGAGAAAACAACGCATCGGCCATGCTGCAGGCACCAAGAGCTTTGCGCGAATACGTGAAGAAGAGGTAATTTGTTATTAATCACATGATAATTTGATGTTAATCTATTTCTCATATATAACTTATTTAAATAATGATAGAGAAAGAAGAGGGCCAATGGGGAGGAGTTGACCCGAGTAGATATGTTCTTGTTGACACATAAACGCAAGAATGGGATGCCTGTGGATGAGGCCTCAGCAAGAGCAATGGTATGTATATGTATCTTCTTATTTTGTTTAATCTTTTAGTAATATAAAATCTAAATTGGTGATTTTTAATTGTAGGAACAATTAAATGAACGAACTTCGCAGCAGCCAGAGCCTTCACAGAACAGCACTGCGAGGAAAGATATATTCTCAGAAGTCATGGGTGACGAACGACATGGCCGTGTCCGCACTTACGGGTTAGGTCCCTCTCCTTCTGATATATGGGGCACAACATCCCACAGTGTCCAGTCCCAAGGGATGACCTCCAATGCTCAGAAGAGAGATGAACAATATGAGGAATTGCATGCTGAAATATCTTCCCTAAGAGAAACTATGGCTGAAAGAGATGCTCAGATATCTTCACTAAGAGAAACTGTGACAACATTTATGGCTGCCATAACGAATCCAAGCATTAATCTAGCTACATTATTAGGTGTTTCAGCTAATCCCAACTTAAACCAACCCTCCTCATCATCAAGCCACTTGGTTTCAACCCCTCAGGTAATTATAATATATATATGTATATATATTTTTATGTGTAATATGTTTTCAATTATACATAGTTCGAGCTGTATACGATGATTGACATTGATTTATCATTTGTAGAGAGACTTGGCGAATAAGGGGAATTCTACGAGTTGCACTAATGTGACTCAAGTTCTTCTTAAGAGTATTGTAAGGCCTGGGGATACTGTAGCTAAAGGAACCGTTTTGAGCACGGATCCATTGACAAAAGTAGGGGGGCAAAAACTTGGAGTTAGTTTCTGGGAAGTATCTGTTCAAGTGGCAATAGTACATGATGAGGAATTGATAAGGACCCATGGGCGATATAAAACAATTGGGGATGCAATTGGAACGAGTATTGCTTGGCCCACTACTTTATGTATGGTAAGCTTTTATTTTTTTTATTTTTTATTTTTAAGCAATAGAACTTATTGTATGAGATTGTGAATAGTAATTGATTTATTTTTGTTATTTTTTATAGGTTGCAGACAGAAATGGATGATGACTACATGAGAGAAGTTTTTATTGAGTATTTGGAACTGTAAACATCTTTTGTAAGTGGGGGTAGTAGGGATCCGTGGTTTCAGACTTTTGGATTGAGTTAAACACATCTAAACAGTTTTATAAGATTATGATTTGTGATTTGAATTTTGCATTTGCATGTCTTTAATTTAATCTCTTCTGTTTTTTTTTTTTTTTTTTTTTTTTTTTTTTTTACATGTGGTCACTTAGTCATCATATTTGTAGTGTAAGAGTTCCTATCATACCTTTTAGTAATTTGCATATAAGTCTTAGGCTCCATTTGGTCATCACATCAATCTTTATGAATATAATTTTCGCTGAAACCAAATGGAGCTTAAGCCCTTTTTTAACTCCGCCAATGCAACTTCTTGCATTGCCGGTCCCAAGCCCGGGTAAAGGAGGAGGGAAAAGGGCATCAAGGTGAGTTGTGTCATTTTCTTCCATTTTATTTTACATACAACGTTAATCTTCATGTCACTCGACTAATCTTCAAGTCACTTGACTAATTTTCAGGTCACTTGACATAGTCGGCATGGCCCACGCTCTGTTTGGTTGTAAGTGAAATTGATCTATGTACTTTCCCTATTTCAAATGTTATGGTCAATAAGAATAGAGCAGCATGAATGTTGAGACATGGATTTCTTGATTGCAAGCTGTGTTTGCTATCATGCAAGGCATATGCATGGACATTTCTGCATATGGGGAGGGCAAAGAGAGAAGATTAACAAGCCGCCATGAAACCGCCGACATCAACACATTCTCATGGGTGAGGAAAATAGGTTCTCATGAATTTCCAAAAGCACACGCACACACAAAGTAGCTTTCCATTATTCTTCCAAAGATGTCACAATCCATGCATTAAAATCTGTAAATATATATGAATATACTGTCATGTCCTGGAATTCTTGTATATGGTTTGGTTGATTGTTCATTTCTAGCCACAAGACCATTTTTGTTGTAGTGAGGTGGATATGAACTTATATCATCTTACAGGTAGGCTGAATAGCATGACAATTTGTTGCGTTTACCAATTATTGCTAGGTTAAACAAATTCTTTAAGATTCTTGTTCAATGACCTTTATGGGTATTGATCCCAAAAACATTTTAGTACACTATTTCTAGTCTATATTCATTATATTATGAACTTACGTTTTGTGTTTGCTCTAATATAATAAGATGTCAATTTTAGATATCTTCTCTCCCTCTCTATATCCATTATATTATGATCTCTCCGTATGGTTACCCTTTGGGCTTTGACTACCCCAGACGGAATTTGATTGACCATGCATCTTGTCCTTATCCCAAACATGTGGTTTGGCAGATGAATCAATCGGTTGGTTCCAACAATTTACATCTTGGGATTTAGCATCTTCAACCCTCTCATTTCCTATATCATTTGATTTCCAACTTCCTCAGGGAGTAGATTGATCAGATTGAACGGGCTGCTTCTTTTGCACTTCCGTTCTATTCCAAGAATTAAATCCAGGACACTCCTCTGCTGTTGGTCTTTTAGATTCACTTGTCTGTGTTTCCTTTTTATTACTATTCCAGCCACCCCATGCATTAGACTGATCTGACTGTGTCTGGTGCTTTTTCGCATCTCCCATACTATTATTGTCCCAGCCACCGTGAGCATTAGGCTGATCTGCTTGCGTCTGGTGCATCTTTTCCGCATCTCCCACTCTATTACCGGCCCAGCCACCCCAAGCATTAGACTGATCTGATTGCGTATGGTGCTTCTTTTTCGCATCTCCGATACTATTCCAAGAACTAGTTCCGGGCAACTCTGATGATTGGATAGGTTGAGTTGCCTGTGTTTCCATTTTATTAGTATCCCAACTAGACCGAACACTTGTTTTGGATGGTGTTATATCATTTTTGCTTGAATTGGGATGTTTATCAACATCCCAGCCACCCCAACCATTTGATTTCCATTTTATAGGTTGAGTTGAGCTCTGATGAAGGACAAAACTCCATGTTTCCATTTTCCTCGTAAAGATTATCAACATCTGCACCTAGACATTCATTGCTTACTTCTTTTTCACTAGAAATAGTGCTTACCAAATGGAGGAAATCATACACATCTGTTACAACATCTAGATTTGATGCCACCTCTTTCTTGCTCCACATAATCTGAAAAGGTGTTCCTGTGCCAACGGCGACATGTTTACCCTAAGAACATGATGTAACTATACTGGATAGTGAATCCGTGTGACACCTTTCAGCTGCTCTCTCAAAACATTTAATTGGCCTAAATAATGTGGCTGCTATAAATGGTACTTGAACATTCAAAGAGTGAAACAGGGCCTTGTAGCCAGCAGTATTGAAACCAATAAGATTTCCACTGCATGTCATGCTATTTGCCACAAGCATCAGATGTTCTTTTAGCATGCCTTTTGCAACCATTTTTATAGATGTTGACAGTCGCTGAACTGACTGACCAAAAGCACATGAAATTCCAAGCCCAAAGATTCTCTCTCAATTGAATTTCCTGTTCCGACTCTGCCTTCTTACAGAACATGCTGCAAAGTTCATGAAAATATCCCTCAGGTCGATCTTAATTCATTCGAACAAGAAACCAAATTGGGATGTCCTTTTGCTTTGTCCTTCTTACCTATTTCTTTGTTTAAAGAACTAAAAACATTAAACTATAGTTCTTTTTTTCTTCTTTTTTTTTTAAAACTCAATTGTCCAGCTTTTATTGCATCCATCTTTGCAAAAAGTTCCAAACCCCCTTATGTGCTCCAAACCAAGCAGATCGAGCTGATCTGCATCTTCTTGTGAATCAATTCATCATTTGCCATTAATTCAATTCACAAATCATTGACCCAGAAAAGTTTCTAGTTCCTTTCTAGATTTCCATTTCTTTCTACGAAAATTGTTGAACTTCTGGAATCCTTTAGTCTGAAACCCAAGATTCAGAACTTGACAATTGTGATGAAAATCTAAGTTTGAGAGATTTGAATAGCATAATCAGAGTATTGTTGCCACAAACTAAATGTGTCGAGCAGGTTCACTTAGCAAGTTGATGCTCATAAATTGAACAGCAAACTTAAAGACCATGATGCCATCTCTTATTTTTGAGCTTTTCTTCCTTTCTATACTCTCTTGATTCTTTCCTTGTCATTGTTTTTCAGATAAAAGTTTTGTCAACTCCCCAAAGTTTTAAGAATATTTTCATTTCTTATGTTCCACTTCTCTTTAAATATCGCAGGAGCTTGCCACAAACTTTGCTTCAAAAGGATTATAGTCATTTTTGCAATAACATACTGCTCAGTGCTTAACTGGGATTTCACTCCATGTCAATGACTTTTGCAGGTATTTCTCGGACACAGTGGTGCCCATGATATAGAAGGAAATGAGCTTCCCTGATTGGTATGTCTCAAGAGAGAAGAGACCTGGTTACCAGCACCATAAAAAAGCCGGTGCAAGCCAGTGTGTGATTATTGGCTCCTTACAGGTCAGAGTGTCTGCCATTCTCACAAATGCTCCATATATTCTCAACCTTGACTGTGATCACTACCTTAATAATAGCAAAGCAATTCGTGAAGCAATGTGTTTCATGATGGATCCATAGGTGGGCAGAGATGTCTGCTACGTTCAATTCCCTCAAAGATTTGATGGCATTGACCGCAGTGACCGTTACGCGAACAGGAACATAGTCTTCTTTGATGTAAGCACTAAAACTGACATTCCAACTTTCCAGCATGATCAGAAAAAAAGACAACTGTCAGTATTTGATTATTTTCAACTAATTTCAGGTTAACATGAAAGGCCTTGATGGCATTCAAGGACCTGTTTTTGTTGCTGGGTTTTCCGATGCACTGAACAGTGGCTACGAATCTTGGGGGCCTCTCTTTGGTAAGGTCTTCTTCTCATTAGTTATTGAAGTCGACCCTTTTTTTTCCTCATTTTGTAATTTATTAGAAGATTGTGCTAAAAGTTGCACCATCTTTTTTCCTGTCTGACAGAGCTCACAGTCGTGGCAGAAGGCAATAAATTACAGGTATGGGCGATGTATTGCTAAGTATCGTGAATGTATCAATATTGCCAATATTTTTGACTGTGCAAATTCCAGGTGTTGATGGGATTCATCTGCTAGATTGTGAGCAATCAGAGTCATCACCACCATATAGGTAAATATAGGACCACTTTTGTTTCTTCTCCTAAGAGATTATTTTCGTGATATTTTTGTAGTTGTATGATTACATATTTACGGTTAATAGATTAGCAAGAGGCCACAACAACCTTAACAGGTTTGGATCCATGGTTTGCAGCAAACAACAGGGAATTTCTTCTTAAGAATTTCTTAGTGATACAGCAAACAGGAAAGGGGTTGAAATTTGATATCTCAGCTACTCAAAATTAAGAGTTATTTTAGCAGCATGGAGTATTTTACTCGATGTCAAAAGCTGTGTCAAATAGAAACCAGGAGAATGGTTATTGTGATGGGGATAATAACATCTGCAGCAGAATGCCTTATGATACCTTCTGAAGGTATTAAAAGGTACTCTTAAGTACTCATTGAAAATGATTCTTTTCAAGTGGACCCCTGAAGGTATTGCTTGGGCATTCAAGTGTGCAACATGTATGAGTTTGGGGCATTCATCAAGTGGACCCCTCCATGCAGCGAAAATCAGGTTGATGAGGTCTCTAGTGGGTCACATGTAGAAAAAAGATGGATGATTAAAGGAACTGGCAAGGCAGGGGAACATTAGACATTCCATCTTCCGAAACCAACACTTTGGATATTATTTGACATACAATAATCTCTATATGCCTATTATAGATCTGTAGAATGGATGAATAGGATCATCAAGCTTCATTATGATTAGGGATTTTGTAGGAATTAGTAAATATAGATTTTTTTTTCCCTCTTCTTCTTCTCTCTATTATAAATATGTACAACAAGCCCTAAAAGGCAAATGTTATTTTTCTTATACTCCATCTTCCTTGTAAGAAGACAGCCATAGTATAAACTTTTTACTTTTTCCATAGTATAAGCTTTTTACTTTTTGGTTAGTTGTTTGTTTGTACTTTGCATGCTTACACTATTATAACAGAAACTAGCAAACTGATGTAGAACATGGCACAGATATATTCCTGGCATGGTTGGACCAAAAGAAGGTGGACCATAAATCGATCATAATTTAATCTCTTCTCCTTATAATGATTTTGCTGACTCCTGCAAAACAGCGAGCCTGTAACTGATGCTGCACGCACCCATGGGCTCAGTTATTTCCTGAAATCATCCCACAGCTAGCCCATTTAGTAGTAAAGCCTTCAATTGAATGCCCAAGCATGCCCATTAAAGTAAAAAATGGGCCTGTTTCATTGATTGGGTGGTGGACCTTAATATAAAATTTCTGCAAAACTTGTGCCTAGGCCTAATCCCTTCATCAGTTAGGCCTCAAATCCATCCTCAACCCACTAGCTTCTATTACAAGGCTAGAGCCCATCCCATATCATGTTGGGACCCTAAACCCAATAGACCAACCTGTCCTATTGCTAGCCTTAAAGACAAGATAGACTTTGTTTCTGAATGCAATGGGTTTGTATTGATGGCCTCTATAGGATCGTTGATAAGCATTTGAAGGCATTGGCACGAAGGCATTTAGAGAAGTTCATCAAGAAGGATGCTGAGGTTTGTTCAAATATTCCTGTTCCTGTTTCACTTGAGTCAATTGATCATGCTTTGTAATGTCTGGTCAAAAGAAATGGTTTCTTGTTTGACAGTTTGACCCATCATTGGTATAGTTGGGGCAGCTTTTTTCTAAATTTTACTCTAGTTTTCAGTTTTGGACTAGTGGTGCCCACGGTCAAGTGATCATGGAGCCACCATGAATGCACTGTCTCTCCTCAGAGGAAAATGCTATTCTTTTGAGTTGTGGCCTAAAAAATAGCTAGTTAGAAGAGAGATACAACAATAACCTACATTCAATTCACTACAAAAAATATAGTAAGTAGGGGCGTTTTCATCACAGGCGGCCACAGCAACCGCCACTGTAGATGAAATATGGGGCATTAGATTTTTAAACAAACAGTTCCTGGTTCAGTAAGTCCTTTAGAAGAATGGATCAACACTTCCCTGGATGATATGGAATGGACCAACTCTTCATAGGGGGTCAGACCTTGAAAAAAGGAGCTCTTAACTAACCCAAATGCCTTAGAAGGATAGTCAACACCATTAACAGAATACTTATTTTGGAAGTGGAAAACTCATATCCTCACCAAATGCCTTGAATAAAAC
>JAJHSJ010000004.1:41951347-42016999 GCA_021015155.1 Magnolia officinalis | reverse complement strand
ATCATTGTTTTGATTGGTATGGCCCACCTGAGATTATTGAGTTCTTGTGATTTGAAATCACATCCTAAAATATGATGGAAAAATATATGGACGGTGTCAATATACATAAAATATATCAAGGTGGGCCCTACACAGTTAGAGCAACACCCATGAAGGAGTTACTTAAATAGTGAAATGGTACTATAAGGTCACCTCATGGGAACTTCCAATGAGGTTAATCTGTGTGCGCCCCACCATGATGTGTGTAGAACATCAACACCATGCATTTGATGTGTCCCCTTTAAGTCCAAAAATCACTCGTATACGAAACTCAGGTGGGCCATAGCATCTAAAACTATGTGAAGACATCCTTAAAACATATAAAATTATTTAATTGGTGGGCCCCACATGAGTTTTGGATGTGTATGAAACTGGGCGACTCCTCCTCATCCAAGTGGGACACACATAATGAATGGGCTGGATCTATGAACCACATCTAGGTGGGCCCAATAAATGATTATGAAGTTTAATGGGAGGGTAACCCTCTCAACTATATATAGTATGTGGTGTGGCCCACCCAAGTCATGGTTTATCCACACCGTCAATCCATTTTTTCGGATCATTTTAGTGGTTGAGTCTACAATTAAAGCATATCCAAAGCTCAAGGTGGACCATACTTCATAGGGAAATAGTGGGAATAATGATTTCCACCGTCAAAATCTTCCTATGGCCTACAGTGATTTTTATTTGTCATCCAACCTGTTCAATAGATCACAAATACATGGATGAAGGGAAACTAAAATATCAACTTGATCCAAAACTTCAGTGGCCTCCCAAAATTTTTCAATGGTAGACGTTCAGTTTATACTGTTTCCTATGATGTGGTCCACTTTAGATTTTTATAGGCTTCAATTTTTAGCTTATGTAATAAATGTTAAAATGGATGGATGGAGTGGGTAAAATGAATAAATCATGGTGGGTCCCATAGGATTTACTCAGTACGCTTGGGAACGGATTGACTACTCCCCTGACAGCAGCCAATGGCTGGTGGTCGGTGCTCTGTGGCCCCCACCATGATGTATGTGTTTCATCTATATGCCATCCATAAATTTTTACAGATAATTTTACAATATGAGACCAAAAATGAGATATATCCAAATCTCAAGTGGACCACATTACAGGAAATAGTGTTGAATGAGCGTCGACCATTAAAAACATTTTGGTAGCCACAAAAGTTTTGGATCAAGCTGATTTTTGTTTTTTCCCTTCATCTGGCCCTGTATGACCAAATCAACAGATTGGATGTCAAATAAACAGTACAATGGGCCTTAGGAGGATTTTAATGGTGGATATCCAATCACTATTGTTCTCATGTGGTGTGGACCACCTGAGATTTATATCCCTCTAATTTTTGAAATAAAGCTCTAAAATGATCTTTAAAAATGGATGAACGGAATGGATGAAACACATATATCATGGTAGGGCCCACATAGCACCGTCCATCGACCGCCCAAAATTGGGCGCGCGCTCAAAACAGAGTCGCGCGCCCAATCCCTCTGCCCCCCTCTCTCTCTCTCTCTCTCTCTCTCTCTCTCTCTCTCTCTCTCGCGCGCGCCACGCGTGCTCTCCCTCTCCTCCCTCTCTCTGCCTCGCTTCTCCCTCTCCCTCCCTCTCTCTGCCTCTCCATCTCACTCTCCCTCTCCGCTCCCTCTCCCTCTCACTCTCTCTCTCAAAATCCTAGTCATCTCTCTCTCTCTCTTTCTCCCTCTCCCTCTCAATCTCTATCCCTGTCTCTCTCCCGCTCCCTCACGCCTGATTTCCCTCTCTCCCCCTCACGCCTGGAGGTGGGTTTAAAGGGAGTGAAATAGAGATAGCGACGACGACGATTACAGAGGGCTAGTGGAGATGACAGCAGCGGGAGGTGGTTTTATGACGAGAAAGGGGTTAGGGATTTGGGGCTTGCGACGAGAAAAAGGGTTAGGGATTTGGGGCTTGCGATAAGAAAAGGGGTTATGGATTTGGGGCTTGTGAGCAGGAGTGGTTTCTCTGGCAGGATTCCACCCAACATTGGTAATCTATTGAATCTAAGGGTGCTGGATTTGAGTGGCTAGAATCTGTCTGGCGAGCCACCAATGGAGCTATCTGGGTTGCCGAATCTGCAGGTTCTCGAGCTAGCTGATAACTCGTTTTCCGGCAATGTCCCAGAAGGTTCAACAGTTTGTTGAACTTACAGGTCCTGAATCTGACATCCAATGCCTTCTTCGGCAGCATTCCAATGACATACGGGTTTCTCCAATCTTTGACGATTCTCTCCCTATCAGGCAACAACATATCAGGCGGGATTCCAGCAGAGCTTGGTAACTGTTCCAATCTTGAAGTATTACAACTTCACTCAAACCATTTAACTGGTCAGATTCCTACTCCATGAATCACCATTCCAAGTTGCCCTGATTTTTATCTTTTTTTTTAAAAAAAAAAAAATCTTTTTTAATATTACTTTCATCCATGGTATACAACTATAGATCACTACATGGAGCTTTGTTAAGCCACACATGTGGAATAAAACTCATGTACATGCCACTCATGTGCCACCATGGTGCGATAGATCTGAGATCCAAGCCATTCATTGGAATGGTGCTATTATGTTAATGCCCTAACCCAAGAATCTGGTTGACCCACCGGTCAGGTGGAGACAGTTTGCAAAACAAATGTACAGCTCTGAAAAGCTTGGTTGAAGTTTTCTAACCCATATTTTAGGGTGACAAATCTGGGTAATTAGCTAATATACTTTAGGTCAGCAGTAGATCCTGTTAAATGGCCCACCTAGTTGCTAAATGGGTACCCTCCTGTTTGTCTTAGGAGTTGGTAACTTCACCCACTATTCAAGCCTTTCTTATGCTATCTTCAGTGAATTCGCTGACATGATTTGGTGCCAATGTTCTCTGAATTTAATACACAGGAATGCTATTGTTACTTGGATTAAGAAGAAAACAGGACCTGGTATTCACAATGTAACCACAGCTGAGGATGTTGAAAAGATATTAACTGCTGAGAGTAAATTGGTCCTGGGATTCCTTGACTCATTGGTGGTACTTTCTTAAACCCTGGATTAGTAAGGCATAATTTCTAGAGGGTTGCACTTATAGTACTATTAAGAGTGCATGGATAAGTGATATGATTAATGGAATTTTTCTATCTTACCAATAAGTCTTTTTTTTTCCCGTTTATTTTGTTCTTTTTATTCATTGATACTTTGTGCATGTCCCAGAACAGAATGGGTTGGGCTGAATGTCCATGAAAACTAATCAGTGTACAGGTTTTAAAACATTGGCACACATACACAATGATAGGCATGATAAGCAGCACTTTTTTTCTTTTCTTTTTTTCAATGTATCGTTTTCTTTGAATTGTCACTCAATCATAACCAACCTTGCTCCTAATTGTTGTCTTCATTTGCATGTTTCCATGTTATCATAGATTACATCTACTATGACTGGACCAATAATTGTTGAAGATGTGATCTATGAAAATGGTGATAGTGATGGAAGTTGTCTTATTCCATTGAAAGATTTGGTGTTCCCTTTGTTAGTAGCATCTCAAATCTAAGTTGTAAAGGTGGAATTATCGTCCTATCTAGCTTGATCAATGACCATTCGACAAGATCTATAAAACATGAGGACCCAAGCTAACATGAAGCTTATGCAGTCTTAAACATTAACATAAGCTCATAAGCCTTATAATTTCTTCCAATGCATGAAAACAATTAGTGCATTTAAAGCTGATCCATTCCAGTTCCACACATTACTTCTGTCTTAGAACATCCTGAAAGTTAACTTAG
Organism: Magnolia officinalis; assembly: GCA_021015155.1. NCBI lineage: Eukaryota > Viridiplantae > Streptophyta > Magnoliopsida > Magnoliales > Magnoliaceae > Magnolia > Magnolia officinalis. The sequence continues at coordinate 42,013,182 of JAJHSJ010000004.1, read as the reverse complement.
AATAGTTGTCTTATTTTCTGATGGTTCTTGCCTCTAATCAGCTTTACATTTAGCTAACATGGGAACTAAAGACCACAGTTTGGCATTACTAACTTCCATGAACTTGTTTATTGTTGGAATCAGACTAACAAATGGTTATTCTTCTAGTACTTTTGTCTTCAAATAATTTTGATATGTGAACTTGATCTGTTGCCTTTTTCTTTATTCATATATTGATGCACTGGTCAGGGTGGGCACAGTTAGCAAAATTTACTTATTTTTTGTTGCAATACCTTTCTAAAGAGCTTGCAATATTAATTTGTTTATAACTGGTATTATGTTCTACTTAATGTACATACCTTGGGGAAAAAAAAACTATTCTGCAGGTAAGCTTGGAATAGTAGTTTGTTTGCAACTTGCAGGGAATTGGAAACGGATAGAACCCAAACAATACTCGAACACTCTGTCCAACAAATCTATGTTGTATCATGATTGATACTTGAATTTTAGTATAAAAATCCATACTCCAGTATCCATTTTTGTTAGCTATCAGTAAAAGGAAAACATCAAAATATAAAAATATGTAAAGCTTAGATTCTTTGGCAATTGTTTATAGAACTCTATTAAGTGGGTTAATTTTTCTATTAATATAAGATCATGTATTTCAATTCTAACTCACATCTGTCCGGAATGTGTTGTGAATAAGATTGGGCCAACTTGCTCAAGGACATTGGTTGGAAGTAGCATGTTGCCAAGTTAGGTGACAAAAGGTGAGATGGTATGAGAGTAGGCATATTTCAAGAATGTACAGGCATTACATGTCCTTTAACAGTTGTATGCTATTTTTCTTTTTCTTTTTGTTGTTTAAAAATGATTGTTTCTGTTTTGCAGGAAGATTTATTAAAAATGATTGTTTCTGTTTTGCAGGAAGATATATGGCAGGCTGCATTTCCGGTTAGCACAGAGGTTTGTTTCAATTCTTTTTTCTTCTTCAATCAGTACATCTGCTTTTCAATGTTATATCAAACATTGCTAGAGTAGTTCATGTCAATGGAGTGAGCAGTAAACTATTCAATTCATGCCAGACATGCTACCACAACTTAGACTTTACATGGTTTCTAGCTGTTTCCTTAAAAAAACTGTATTTAATTTTGTATCTTTTGAGTTTAGATCCATATTTTACACTCAGATTGATACATAATGGCTTCTGTAATAGGTCTCTCAAACTAATATAATGCATCTCAAATCCCAAAAGCTATACTATTGTATTTCTGTTGTGCTTGCCTTAATGGCTATTGTAATTTTCTTTTCTGGTTGTTTCTATTGTATTTCTTTTCCTTTTGTTTGTTGTTTGTTTGTTTGTTTGTTTTTTTCCATTTCTTTAATTTTGGCCTCTTGGCCTTGAATAAATCAGAATCTTAAATTGAATAAATCAGTATCTTAAAAATAAATTAAAAGCCAGCCAAATGGGCCCCCATGTACATTCATCACTCTATTTCTAGCATTTTGCGCTCCTCTACCTAAGCCTCCTACGAATTTTCCTTAGAAGTGACCCTGTTGGTCGAAGGCCAGCTATAAAAATGTTCATGTCATTAATATGCCCAGGTTGTCCTAGTTAAAATTATTAGTTTACTATCAGCCGACTCTCAATCCTAGCACATCTGCAAGTCACATCAAAGCATACAACTGGTCGAGATGTGTGAAACTGGTAGCCCTGTACATGAATCTTCTAGGCTTCTCCCTTCACAAGAAAAATCCATGCCCTGCGATGGAGGTATGCTCTGGCACATAGTGACGTTAGATAAAGATCTGGATACTTCACCATTTCCTTTGTTTGCGAAACAAATGTTATTGGCTATGAGGGAATTTTCCTTTTTGGCTATGAGGAACAAATGTTATTGGCTATGAGGGAATTTTCCTTTTGCGAAACAAATGTTATTGGCTATGAGGGAATTTTCCTCTTTTTTTTTTCCTTTTCTTTCTTGAAATTTTTTCTTTTGTTGTTTGCAATAATAATAAACTGATTGAAGATCTGGATACTTCACCATTTCCTTTGTTTCATTAGTTTTTTCTAAATCAGAATGCTGCTTTTGCCGGGTTTGATGCAGAAATCGTCGCCAACTTCACAGAAAGATAAATAGCATCAGTGGCCATAGATTGCAACCTGGATTTAAACATGGTTCGAGGTGCCGCCAACAATGCTAACAGAATCCTCCAGGTCAGATCGTTGATTGAACCTGATTTTATTTAAATGATCTTAATAATCCATTTTATTTAAATGAGTAGACCCAGATGTGCGTCGGAGCTATCCGAATGTTGAGTGGGGGTCCCTAGAAGGTGGGAATCGCTGTTATGACCATGATGAAGCTGTCCATTTCCTATGGACAGCATTGGAGGGGCCTGACCATTTGGACAGGCCGTGTTTATGTATTTGCTCGAAATTAATGGAGCAGACCCGGACGTGCGTCGAAGCTATCCGGATGAGCGGGGGTCCCTGGAAGGTGGGAACCGCTGTTATGACCATGATGAAGTTGTCCATTTCCTATTGACAACATTGGAAGGGCCTGGTCATTTGGACAGGCCGTGTTTATATCTGTTTTTGCAGGGACCACACCCTTAACCTAAACCACACCCTAAACCAATAACCTAAACCTATTCTCAATTACCTAAACTTATAACCTGTAACCTAAACCTATTCTCAAATCCCAAAAGCTATACTTATAACCTAAACCTAACCTAAACCTATTCTCAAATCCCAAAAGCTATACTTATAACCTAAACCTAACCTAAACCTAAACTTAAACCTAACCTAAACCTAAACCTAAACCTATAACCTTAACCTAAACCAAAACCTATGACCTAAAACCTTAACCTATAACCTATAACCTATAACCTAAACATATAACCTATAACCTAACCGTAACCTAAACCTAACACTACAAGAAATCCATGTATCTGCGGCGCACTCTCACTAGCGGCCTGATTGAAACGCCCGTGTATATGGGAAATGTGCGGCGTTTTTACTGGCCGCCCGTGTACGGAAGCCACCGCCGCTGGAATTAAAAAAAAAAGTCTTCCCTCCCGAATTTCATCCCCAAATCGCGCCCGCTCTCTGCAAAACCCATTTTTCCCTCCTCTCCCAAATCACTACATCTCCGAATGGCGCCCGCTCTCTCCCAAATCGCGCCATCCCTCCTCTCCCAAATCGCGCCCGCTCTCTCCCAAAAACCCTTCTTCCCTCTTCTCTCCCAAATCGCCCCATCCCCAAATCGCTCCATCCCCAAATCGCCCGCCCCATCCCCAAATCCCGAAAGTCTCTCTCTCTCTCTCTCTCTCTCTCTCTCTCTCTCTCTCTCTCTCTCTCCCTCGTTTTCTTCAACGTGTTGTTCCTTCTTCGATCTCTCTCCAACAATCGAAGAAAATTGAAGAAAGAAGAGAAAATCGAAGGTACTCTCTCTCGATCTCTCTCTCTCTCTCTCTCTCTCTCTCTCTCTCTCTCTCTCTCTCTCTCTCTCTCTCTCTCTCTCTCTCTCTTCCCCTTTCGATTATCAAGCAGCGGCAGCCATACCCTTTCGATTATCAAGCAGCGGCAGCCATATCCCCCGTTGTCCATGGCCGCTGACATCTGCAGGTTATGTGTTTGAAGAAATGCTTCAACCAATAACGTGTACCACTGTTGTACATTTAATCTCTCTGTTTCTTTCATACTTTTTTCGCCCATCCATGAGTGGACTAACCTGATATATGGGAGGGGAACAATCAACATAGATCCACCTCATTAGGAAGGGCTTTTGCAAACTCATCATCTTTTTCCTTGAGGTGGGAATTGAGTGGTTGTGAGAAGCTAGCATATTGGAAAGAGAGTGACAGTTCGGAAAGGTCTGAGTCCTCTTGGCAGTGGTTTTTGGTTTTGCAAAATGCAACAGGACTGGTAACAACAAATTAATCCTTTTGATGTCCATCTTTAATCATTTGATTTTTGATATGATTTTTCTTTGTTTTAATGAATGCAGTAGTTGGCTTCATTTGTAGTATTGTTACAAAGGTTTAGCCTCAGGAGGATATTTACTGTGTTCAGGAACCTATAATGATGTTGTAGCCCTGTTCTCAAATTGTTTCACGTGGACCTGTGTAAAGCATTTCTATAACCTGCAGGGAAAAACACCTGTGATTTCTCAACTACTGTTTTAAACTGATTTTTGGTGTAGCTGATTGGAAATTCAAAAGATTTTATTTTTGGAAATTTTATTATTATTATTATTTTAAAAAAAGTTTGAGTACTGTTTCTGTGATGGGTTTGGCTGAATTCGTATGTTGTTGGATTTTTAGTAACAAAGTCTGATTTAGTTTACTTTGATTCCCTTTTGGCTGAATTCGGTTTTGAAATTTTGAATGTTAGAGAAGTGCTACTGTGATTTGTCTGGATGTATTTAAGTGACTATTTTGTGTGTTCTCTACACCATAATGAAGGACCATAGCTGGTCACAGAAAGTTGTGAGGCTGCAAAACAGAGGTTTGTTTTATTTTTTAATTTTTATTTTCAAGTGGTTTGATTTGGGTTTTCTCTAAAACAGAGGCCCTTTTGTCTATTTTATCAGTTAAATGATTGTTAGGCCATGCTATATCCATGATAGGTCTGCAATTTAACCGCTATGCATAAGACTTTGCAGTTCATGATTCTCCACCATAGAAACAATCATGTCTGCAATTTTATTTTTTATTTTTGGTTTTTTCTTCTTATTATTTAATCCTATTTAAAATTTAAAAATTTGAAGTATTGTGTAACTTATGTTATGTGCTTATAGAGGGCTGAATGCTACATAGCATGCTATTGCTATTTAAAACACAGGTTCCAACAAAGAGCTAAGGGAAGTATCCTCCAGTTGAGCCTTTCATAAGATGTAAAAAGATCCTTGTTCCAACTAAGGAATGTTTCCCTGAGGCCCACCCTCATTATCCACTTGATGCTGATCAACTAATAAAAAAATTTACTCCACAGGGCTGAGTAATGTGGAGCTACAATTTATAAATTAAATGGATGATTTCTTTGATCCCATGAGCTACAATGCCCTTTTTGGTATGTTGGATGATTGCATTGATCCTGTGAGCTACAATTTATAAATTAAATGGATGGAAAAGAAAAATGCAGAAATTATTCTGACATTGTGACCAATTTGAGTGGGCTTGGCTTACTTCTTTTGAAGTAGTATCTACATGTTCGGCTCAACCTAATGGATAGTTTGGATCCCACATGTGTTGAGGTGCATATGTGCTTTCTTGTACATGCATGTGGTTTATCAATCCTCATATTATTGAGTTAAATTTCTATGATACTTAGCCAACATTTAAAAAAAATTGGTGCTTTCTTTAACTGTACGCATGTCATAGTTACACAGAAATTTTGATGACTAAATTGCTGAGCAAATTATTGATGACCAAATTAGAAATTTTCATTTTGAGTGTTTATCATGCGTTTTCGAGTAACCAAAGTTTTTCCAGCAGACTTGCCTCAACAAACTTTCGAGTTTCTAAACTATGTTTCCACCATGTAGATACCTTTGGCTAAATAGTGAGCAAGTCAATCTATGGACAAAAATACTCTTGGGTTGAAATATTAGAACCATTAGCCAAATATGTGCATGACACTTTCTGACCGTCAATGCAAATATATGGTTACATGTTATGAAAACAAACTATTTAATTTGGGATACTTTTGGGGCACAACCTGTCTGCACTTGATTCCAACAGATCAACAACTGGCATCATTGAATCATGATGTGCCCTACTTGAAATAACAAAAATGCGAGGATATAATATTATAATGCCATTACCTCAGGCTTCGGGAGTTAGTATATTAAGTGCTACTGCTTGCATTATAGTGATGGGTGTGAGTTGTGAAGGCTAGAATACTTCCCAAATTGCTGTAGGATACTTCAAAACTTTAGTTATTCGGTCAAGATCCTTTTCAATGACCCATATAGTATAAAAGTCAAACTTTAGTAATCTGCCACTGCTTTGCTGCCGTTGCTGTCATTGTCTTCTCCAAACAGAAAGAAATATATCTAGAAACAAAACCATCAGCCTCCCATGGCTGACTCTAAAATGATTGATGAAGAAGGCCAAAATAGAATTGCACTCTTAGTCTCCCTTCCTCCTTAAAGAGCATCTCTCTTTCAGCCTTGTGCGCTCTCCAGATGGCTGAGATAATACCGCTTGACATTCCCCATAGACCACAACAGTTTGCAAATGGCTGAAAACAGTTTTAATATTAAACTTGTTAGAGGATTAAACATATCGTTATCATTTGAGAAAACAAACAGTTATAACATTGAACCTAGTAGGGGATTAAACATATTGATATCATTTGAGAATATCTTTGAGAGGAGAGAAAACAAATGGAACATTGAAACCCTCATAACACTTTGAAACCTTAGAATGAGCAGCCATGCTATTAGAATCAATGGACAACAAACAATCTAACTCAACATACAGGCGTGCTATGTGAACTGTTGGGTCAAGGATAATTTGGGAATGATTGAAATCATTTGTATATTGGGCTTGAATGTGAATACATAATATCCTCAAAGTTCAAGATTGTAACATCCTTTCAATGGCTTAGAAAACGATGGTTAAAGGGGATGGTTTGCATTCAAATGTAAAGAGTCAAAGACTAAAGAATAGATGGTTTAAGGAAGGTGATGGTAACATTGCATATTTTCATAGGATGCAAATGCAAGGAGAGTGTTTAATTTCATCCCACCCATCAAGTCTTTTTTTTTTTTTTTGCTATACGTTTTTGTTAACTATTGTGTTCCCCAACATATTTTCAAGTGGTTTGATTTGGGTTTTCTCTAAAACAGAGGCCCTTTGTCTATTTTATCAGTTAAATGATTGTTAGGCCATGCTATATCCATGATAGGTCTGCAATTTAACCGCTATGCATAAGACTATGCAGTTCATGATTCTCCACCATAGAAACAATCATGTTTTCCATGCCAATCTGGAATTTGTAAAACGGACCTGCTATGGACCTAGCTTGTATAATAGGAAGTAGCTTGATTTTTCTATAGAATATTGATGTCATGTTTGGATGAACCCGTTTGAAAATGATTAAACCATTGAGTGAAGGGCATATTATCCCTTGATCCCATCATCTAGATGTTAACATCCAGTCCCCACATAAAAATAGCAAAGACTAGTTTTTTTTTTTTTTTCAACTAGCTATGGACATGGGTATTCCTTGTTGTGTTAGAAATTGCTACTTAATGATGAATGTACTGCTTGTTGATTTATTTTTATTTATTTATTTTCTAAGTCGTCATGATCATCTAAGCTTAAGCCTTTATCATAGCTAGTTGTGTTAGGCTTTGTCATGAGCTGAAATATGTTCGACTAATGCTCATCATGACTTGAAAATGTAAAGCATGTAGCAATTTTGCTATATAACATTGATTTCTTTGTGACATTCATGAGGAAGTAGGACTTATTTACATGAATAGATCAACTGAGTTGTTGAACATCTAATTACAATTTATAGTTGTTAATTGATCTTGCTTAATAATATTTTTATTGCTTTATTAATAGTTGGTTGGATGATAAATATACTTGCGATTGAGAATAGAAATATATATATATATATATATATATATATATATATATATATATATATATATATATATATATATATATATATATATATACCCTGGAGGATTTATTTTTTAGGGGGACATGTTATTATTGTAACTTGGCTTCCTTTGCAAATGAACGGATGATAATGGGGCTTGTTTAAATTATAGTAGGAAGCTTTGTCAGGCCTAGAGTTTATTTTCACTAACCCGTCCGAGTGGCTAAGGAAGATACTTATGGATAAGAGTTGGATTCATCTGTCGAGGTACCCATTTAAAAACTTCTCATTTTAGTTGTTGTGGCTTAGTGGTCAAGATGCGTTCTTTTGACATATCCTCTAATTTCATTGTCTGATTTAGGGTGAGCGATGCATACTTAAATGGAGCTGCGAAATTTATAGATTTTGCATTTGCAAATGCAAGTAATAGAGGGAGGATCCGATGTCCATGTAAGAACTGTAACAATAGCTTCTGGGTGTCTCGAGAAGTAGCATATGATCATATCGTGTGTGACGGATTTAATACAAGTTACACCTACTGGCGTTTCCATGGGGAAGTTACGTCTGCTTCCATGCCTGCTACCACAAATGTCGTAGGCGATGATCCAGATCCACACGATGATATGCACGGATTGTTACATGATGTGTTCGGTATTTCAAATCTAAGTGGTGAAGAGAGTGATGCGGGCCACACGCCATACGGACCTACACAAGGGCAGAATACTGAAGCACAACAATTTTTCAAATTGGTAGAAGATGCTGATCAGGAATTGTACCTAGGTTGTAAGAAATTCACTAAGCTTTCTTTCGTTGTGAAACTATATCACATAAAGTGCCTTGGTGGATGGAGTGATAAATCATTCACCATGTTACTTGAATTGTTGAAGGAGGCTCTTCCCGAGGGTGAAATGTTGCCAAAGTCTTTCTATGAAACCAAGAAGATTATTGGGGAGTTAGGGCTCAAATATAACAAAATTGATGCATGTCCCAATGATTGTATGTTGTACTGGAAGGAGGCCATCAATGAGCAATCATGTGCTATATGTGGTACTTCCAGATGGAAAATGGTTGAACATCAGTCAGATGATGAGGGATCTTCTTCCTCTGCAAAGGATCGAAAAATTTCAGCTAAGATATTGCGTCATTTTCCCTTGAAACCAAGGCTTCAAAGGTTGTTTATGTCATCAAAAACAGCTTCCTCTATGAAATGGCATGAAGTAGGACGCACTGACGATGGAATACTAAGGCATCCTGCTGATTCCCCAGCATGGAAAACTTTTGACCACAACCACCCAAGCTTTTCTTCGGACGGTCGTAATGTTAGACTTGGGTTAGCAGCTGACGGTTTCAATCCATTCGGAACAATGAGTATTGCTCACAGCACATGGCCTGTTATTCTGATACCATATAACTTACCACCATGGATGTGTATGAAGCAACCTAATCTCATGTTGTCCTTACTTATTCCTGGCCCTTATGGACCCGGTAATGACATTGACGTGTATATGCAACCTTTGATAGATGAGTTAAAGGAATTGTGGGAGGTTGGCGCAGACACTTATGATGCCTCAAGCAATGAGACGTTTCGATTACGTGCAGCATTGTTGTGGACTATCAATGACTTCCCTGCATATGCAAACTTGTCTGGATGGAGCACTAAAGGACGTCTTGCTTGTCCTTGTTGTAATAAGGACACTTGGTCTAAATGGTTAAAACACGGTCGAAAGTTTTGTTATATGGGTCATCGTCGATTTTTAGAACATGATCATAAGTTTAGAACTGATAGCAGATCCTTTGATGGCACGGAAGAATTTGGTGAGGCACCAACTCCACTATTTGGTTCTGATGTGTTGGCCCAGTTGCAGGGAATTAATGTCACCTTTGGGAAGAAGACTGTAGGCAGTCATGGGCATAAGAGAAGACGAGAAGACAATGAGGAAGAAAGATATAACTGGAAAAAGAAGAGCATTTTCTTTGATTTGCCATATTGGGAGCATAATCTATTGCGTCATAATTTGGACGTGATGCATATTGAAAAGAATGTATGTGACAATGTGCTTGCGACGCTGTTGAATATTGCAGGAAAACAAAGGATAGTGTAAAGGCACGTCTTGACTTACAAGATATGGGTATAAGACAAACATTACACCCAAAACAGCTTTCATTTAACAAGACATATTTGCCACCTGCATGCTTTACTATGTCACCAAGTGAGAAGGATGATTTTTGCAAAATCTTAAAGCGGGTGAAAGTTCCAGATGGTTATGCAGCCAATATTTCACGTTGTGTGCATCTCAAAGAGCGTAAAATTTCAGGACTCAAGAGCCACGACTGTCATATCATGATGCAGCAACTACTTCCAATTGCGATACGAACAACATTACCTAAGAACATAACCTCAGTCTTACTTGAATTGAGCGGATTCTTTAGAGAATTATGTTCCAAAGTTGGTCGAGTAAGAGACTTTGACCGATTGGAATCTCGAATTGTGCTAACACTTTGCCATTTAGAAAAGATCTTTCCACCAGCTTTTTTTGATATTATGGTGCATTTGACCATTCATTTAGCAGGCGAGGCAAAAATAGCTGGACCGGTACAATATCGATGGATGTACCCCATTGAGAGGTGCGTGTTAATGTTTAGAAATTAAAATTATTTGCCATGCTATGCTAGTCATGCTAATCGACCATATATTTTTAAACTTTTAAATATTGGTGATCACAGATATCTACTCAGATTAAAGTCGTATGTGCGTAATAGAAGTCGGCCCGAGGGATCAATTGCGGAAGGGTACTTGGCAGAAGAATGCTTAACATTCTGCTCGAGGTACCTGCATGGTACAGAGACAAGGTTCAATCGGCCAATACGGAATGATGACTATGGTAACACTGTTATAGAAGAACAATCCTCTATTTTCCCACTAGTAGGTCGTGCATTAGGGAAGTCTGAGGATTGTGTACTGGATAACATTACATCTGCACAGGCACATCGATATGTCCTGTTTAACTGCCATGAACTCAGCCCATTTCTTGAGTAAGCCAACTATATGACTTAATTTATACATAGATAAATTTACTCTTTTATTTTATTTTTTTATTTTGTTAAAACTAATGACTTTTTACAGAGAACATATGAATGTTGTTAAGCGGATGAATCGTCGCGCACGGCCAAGGGACATAGAACGCATTCACAATGATACATTTTATAAATGGTTTAGTGATCGTGTAAGTAGTTGATTTGATAAGTTTAAGGACATGTGTATGTTTTTTTTAAAAAATTTTTATTATTCAAACATGAGCTTTTGAATGAATATTTTCGGTATCTGATTAGGTTGAACAGTTGCGCCATGAAAGGAATGAGCAGGTTTCAGAAGACCTTAGATGGCTAGCTCGGGGTCCTAGTATGGCAAGAAGATATAAGGGTTTTATTGTAAACGGTTTCAGGTTTCACACCAAGGATCGTGAGAAAAAAAGAAAAACTCAACATAGTGGAGTTGTTGTGACTGCAAAGACATCGAGCTTCGCAAGTGCCAATGACAGAAATCCTATTGCAGGAGATGTAACATACTATGGTGTATTAACGGACATTATAGAACTGGAATATTGTGGTACTCGGAAGGTGGTATTATTTAGGTGTGATTGGGTTGATGTTCGATCTCAAGGCAGGGGTGTTAAGAAGGATGGGTTGGGGTTCACGCTTGTGAATTTGAAACGATTATGCCATACAGGTCAACATTTGTCTGATGAACCGTTTGTCTTTGCATCTCAAGCTGAGCAGGTGTTTTATGTACAAGACCTCATCGAGAAGGATTGGCATGTTGTAGTGAGGACGAAACCTAGAGACTTATTTGAGATGCATGGGCAAGAGTCTGCAGATGATGTTGATACATTCTTAGGCATGTCGCCCTGCGATGATCAATGTTTGGAGGACCAGAGTGATGACACTGTTAGCTGGGAAAGGACAGATGTCGATGGTACAACAGTTGTCACGTATTTACCACCCACCCAGCCGATGGTAGAAGAACAAATAGATGATACTGAGTTATCTGATCCCATTGAAGACGACATTTTGAACAATAATTGATTTCTTAAGTACCATGTTTTCCTAATGTATGAAATAGAAATTAAAATGTCTTTTTTCATATGGTTCTGTTTTTTATTTATTAAAAATTGAATCGTCTTATCAACATGCATCTGTTCGCTAATGTGACTCAGGTTCTTCTTAAGACATGAAACGTGCTCGTTCTAAACGCACGACTAGGCTACCGATAAGCCTTATGACTGGTGGCATCAATCAGCCTCAGCTACCCGAGACTGATGTGGGTCCCTCCCAGCATCAGCCTATAGCTGGTCCCTCCCAGCATAAGCCTTCCCCGGCTACATCAGGTCCAGTCCAGCCTTTGTTGGCCGAGTCTACAGTGGGTCCTTCTCATCCCCAGCTTCCCCTGCCTACGGCGGCTCTCTCCCAGAGTTTGCATCAGGATCCACACCAGACAGTTGATTCATTAGAGGATGCTTCTAGTGGTATGTTATGCATTGGTTCTAATATCCTTAAAAATTTAATGTATTTTTTGCTAACGAACTATACATACAAGTCTGCATATTATTTATGTGCATTTTTTTTCAACAGATTTGTCGTTCACGAAGAGAAGGAGTCGAGGCCCCACACGATGCTATCAAGTTTGGAAGATGCGTGAAGGGCAACACATTTTTATTACCACCAACAATCTAGGGCAGCCTGTTAATGAAAATGTTAGCAAGCTGACAAACTTTTTGGGGACGATAGCACGTAATGGGGATTACGCACCCCTTACATATTCTAGTTGGAGGGTAGTGCCAAACGAGAAGAAGGATGATATGTACGAACTTGTCATGGTAATGGTGATTTGTTTTATGTATTTTATTATTTTATTATTTATTTTTTGTTCAATATGTGATTGTCTACTTTGTTCATGTGATGCAGTCCAAGTTTCAGTTTGACAAAGAGATTAAATCTTGGGTGTTGATGTCGATTGGTAAAAAATGGAGGGACTGGAAGTGCGAATTGAAGAAATTCCACTACTCGCCTCATGATAATGATGAGGCGCGGCTAGCAGACCTCAATGAGCGTGTCCATATGGATCAGTGGAAGGCTCTCATTGAGTTTTGGAACTCTGAAGAGGGAAAGGTATGTGATGAGTAGCTACTGAAACCTTCACGTTATGAAATTACACAACTGTCTTAGGCTAAAATTTCATAAATTACTCTGTTGATGTGTCACATTTTAGGCCCGTAATAAGATAAATACGGAAAATCGGAGAAAACAACGCATCGGCCATGCTGCAGGCACCAAGAGCTTTGCGCGAATACGTGAAGAAGAGGTAATTTGTTATTAATCACATGATAATTTGATGTTAATCTATTTCTCATATATAACTTTTTAAATAATGATAGAGAAAGAAGAGGGCCAATGGGGAGGAGTTGACCCGAGTAGATATGTTCTTGTTGACACATAAACGCAAGAATGGGATGCCTGTGGATGAGGCCTCAGCAAGAGCAATGGTATGTATATGTATCTTCTTATTTTGTTTAATCTTTTAGTAATATAAAATCTAAATTGGTGATTTTTAATTGTAGGAACAATTAAATGAACGAACTTCGCAGCAGCCAGAGCCTTCACAGAACAGCACTGCGAGGAAAGATATATTCTCAGAAGTCATGGGTGACGAACGACATGGCCGTGTCCGCACTTACGGGTTAGGTCCCTCTCCTTCTGATATATGGGGCACAACATCCCACAGTGTCCAGTCCCAAGGGATGACCTCCAATGCTCAGAAGAGAGATGAACAATATGAGGAATTGCATGCTGAAATATCTTCCCTAAGAGAAACTATGGCTGAAAGAGATGCTCAGATATCTTCACTAAGAGAAACTGTGACAACATTTATGGCTGCCATAACGAATCCAAGCATTAATCTAGCTACATTATTAGGTGTTTCAGCTAATCCCAACTTAAACCAACCCTCCTCATCATCAAGCCACTTGGTTTCAACCCCTCAGGTAATTATAATATATATATGTATATATATTTTTATGTGTAATATGTTTTCAATTATACATAGTTCGAGCTGTATACGATGATTGACATTGATTTATCATTTGTAGAGAGACTTGGCGAATAAGGGGAATTCTACGAGTTGCACTAATGTGACTCGAGTTCTTCTTAAGAGTATTGTAAGGCCTGGGGATACTGTAGCTAAAGGAACCGTTTTGAGCACGGATCCATTGACAAAAGTAGGGGGCAAAAACTTGGAGTTAGTTTCTGGGAAGTATCTGTTCAAGTGGCAATAGTACATGATGAGGAATTGATAAGGACCCATGGGCGATATAAAACAATTGGGGATGCAATTGGAACGAGTATTGCTTGGCCCACTACTTTATGTATGGTAAGCTTTTATTTTTTTATTTTTTATTTTTAAGCAATAGAACTTATTGTATGAGATTGTGAATAGTAATTGATTTATTTTTGTTTTTTTTATAGGTTGCAGACAGAAATGGATGATGACTACATGAGAGAAGTTTTTATTGAGTATTTGGAACTGTAAACATCTTTTGTAAGTGGGGGTAGTAGGGATCCGTGGTTTCAGACTTTTGGATTGAGTTAAACACATCTAAACAGTTTTATAAGATTATGATTTGTGATTTGAATTTTGCATTTGCATGTCTTTAATTTAATCTCTTCTGTTTTTTTTTTTTTTTTTTTTTTTTTTTTTTTTACATGTGGTCACTTAGTCATCATATTTGTAGTGTAAGAGTTCCTATCATACCTTTTAGTAAATTTGCATATAAGTCTTAGGCTCCATTTGGTCATCACATCAATCTTTATGAATATAATTTTCGCTGAAACCAAATGGAGCTTAAGCCCTTTTTTAACTCCGCCAATGCAACTTCTTGCATTGCCGGTCCCAAGCCCGGGTAAAGGAGGAGGGAAAAGGGCATCAAGGTGAGTTGTGTCATTTTCTTCCATTTTATTTTACATACAACGTTAATCTTCATGTCACTCGACTAATCTTCAAGTCACTTGACTAATTTTCAGGTCACTTGACATAGTCGGCATGGCCCACGCTCTGTTTGGTTGTAAGTGAAATTGATCTATGTACTTTCCCTATTTCAAATGTTATGGTCAATAAGAATAGAGCAGCATGAATGTTGAGACATGGATTTCTTGATTGCAAGCTGTGTTTGCTATCATGCAAGGCATATGCATGGACATTTCTGCATATGGGGAGGGCAAAGAGAGAAGATTAACAAGCCGCCATGAAACCGCCGACATCAACACATTCTCATGGGTGAGGAAAATAGGTTCTCATGAATTTCCAAAAGCACACGCACACACAAAGTAGCTTTCCATTATTCTTCCAAAGATGTCACAATCCATGCATTAAAATCTGTAAATATATATGAATATACTGTCATGTCCTGGAATTCTTGTATATGGTTTGGTTGATTGTTCATTTCTAGCCACAAGACCATTTTTGTTGTAGTGAGGTGGATATGAACTTATATCATCTTACAGGTAGGCTGAATAGCATGACAATTTGTTGCGTTTACCAATTATTGCTAGGTTAAACAAATTCTTTAAGATTCTTGTTCAATGACCTTTATGGGTATTGATCCCAAAAACATTTTAGTACACTATTTCTAGTCTATATTCATTATATTATGAACTTACGTTTTGTGTTTGCTCTAATATAATAAGATGTCAATTTTAGATATCTTCTCTCCCTCTCTATATCCATTATATTATGATCTCTCCGTATGGTTACCCTTTGGGCTTTGACTACCCCAGACGGAATTTGATTGACCATGCATCTTGTCCTTATCCCAAACATGTGGTTTGGCAGATGAATCAATCGGTTGGTTCCAACAATTTACATCTTGGGATTTAGCATCTTCAACCCTCTCATTTCCTATATCATTTGATTTCCAACTTCCTCAGGGAGTAGATTGATCAGATTGAATGGGCTACTTCTTTTGCACTTCCGTTCTATTCCAAGAATTAAATCCAGGACACTCCTCTGCTGTTGGTCTTTTAGATTCACTTGTCTGTGTTTCCTTTTTATTACTATTCCAGCCACCCCATGCATTAGACTGATCTGACTGTGTCTGGTGCTTTTTCGCATCTCCCATACTATTATTGTCCCAGCCATCGTGAGCATTAGGCTAATCTGCTTGCGTCTGGTGCATCTTTTCCGCATCTCCCACTCTATTACCGGCCCAGCCACCCCAAGCATTAGACTGATCTGATTGCGTATGGTGCTTCTTTTTCGCATCTCCGATACTATTCCAAGAACTAGTTCCGGGCAACTCTGATGATTGGATAGGTTGAGTTGCCAGTGTTTCCATTTTATTAGTATCCCAACTAGACCGAACACTTGTTTTGGATGGTGTTATATCATTTTTGCTTGAATTGGGATGTTTATCAACATCCCAGCCACCCCAACCATTTGATTTCCATTTTATAGGTTGAGTTGAGCTCTGATGAAGGACAAAACTCCATGTTTCCATTTTCCTCGTAAAGATTATCAACATCTACACCTAGACATTCATTGCTTACTTCTTTTTCACTAGAAATAGTGCTTACCAAATGGAGGAAATCATACACATCTGTTACAACATCTAGATTTGATGCCACCTCTTTCTTGCTCCACATAATCTGAAAAGGTGTTCCTGTGCCAACAGCGACATGTTTACCCTAAGAACATGATGTAACTATACTGGATAGTGAATCCGTCTGACACCTTTCAGCTGCTCTCTCAAAACATTTAATTGGCCTAAATAATGTGGCTGCTATAAATGGTACTTGAACATTCAAAGAGTGAAACAGGGCCTTGTAGCCAGCAGTATTGAAACCAATAAGATTTCCACTGCATGTCATGCTATTTGCCACAAGCATCAGATGTTCTTTTAGCATGCCTTTTGCAACCATTTTTATAGATGTTGACAGTCGCTGAACTGACTGACCAAAAGCACATGAAATTCCAAGCCCAAAGATTCTCTCTCAATTGAATTTCCTGTTCCGACTCTGCCTTCTTACAGAACATGCTGCAAAGTTCATGAAAATATCCCTCAGGTCGATCTTAATTCATTCAAACAAGAAACCAAATTGGGATGTCCTTTTGCTTTGTCCTTCTTACCTATTTCTTTGTTTAAAGAACTAAAAACATTAAACTATAGTTCTTTTTTTCTTCTTTTTTTTTAAAACTCAATTGTCCAGCTTTTATTGCATCCATCTTTGCAAAAAGTTCCAAACCCCCTTATGTGCTCCAAACCAAGCAGATCGAGCTGATCTGCATCTTCTTGTGAATCAATTCATCATTTGCCATTAATTCAATTCACAAATCATTGACCCAGAAAAGTTTCTAGTTCCTTTCTAGATTTCCATTTCTTTCTACGAAAATTTGTTGAACTTCTGGAATCCTTTAGTCTGAAACCCAAGATTTAGAACTTGACAATTGTGATGAAAATCTAAGTTTGAGAAGATTTGAATAGCATAATCAGAGTATTGTTGCCACAAACTAAATGTGTCGAGCAGGTTCACTTAGCAAGTTGATGCTCATAAATTGAACAGCAAACTTAAAGACCATGATGCCATCTCTTATTTTTGAGCTTTTCTTCCTTTCTATACTCTCTTGATTCTTTCCTTGTCATTGTTTTTCAGATAAAAGTTTTGTCAACTCCCCAAAAGTTTTAAGAATATTTTCATTTCTTATGTTCCACTTCTCTTTAAATATCGCAGGAGCTTGCCACAAACTTTGCTTCAAAAGGATTATAGTCATTTTTGCAATAACATACTGCTCAGTGCTTAACTGGGATTTCACTCCATGTCAATGACTTTTGCAGGTATTTCTCGGACACAGTGGTGCCCATGATATAGAAGGAAATGAGCTTCCCTGATTGGTATGTCTCAAGAGAGAAGAGACCTGGTTACCAGCACCATAAAAAAGCCGGTGCAAGCCAGTGTGTGATTATTGGCTCCTTACAGGTCAGAGTGTCTGCCATTCTCACAAATGCTCCATATATTCTCAACCTTGACTGTGATCACTACCTTAATAATAGCAAAGCAATTCGTGAAGCAATGTGTTTCATGATGGATCCATAGGTGGGCAGAGATGTCTGCTACGTTCAATTCCCTCAAAGATTTGATGGCATTGACCGCAGTGACCGTTACGCGAACAGGAACATAGTCTTCTTTGATGTAAGCACTAAAACTGACATTCCAACTTTCCAGCATGATCAAAAAAGACAACTGTCAGTATTTGATTATTTTCAACTAATTTCAGGTTAACATGAAAGGCCTTGATGGCATTCAAGGACCTGTTTTTGTTGCTGGGTTTTCCGATGCACTGAACAGTGGCTACGAATCTTGGGGGCCTCTCTTTGGTAAGGTCTTCTTCTCATTAGTTATTGAAGTCGACCCTTTTTTTTCCTCATTTTGTAATTTATTAGAAGATTGTGCTAAAAGTTGCACCATCTTTTTTCCTGTCTGACAGAGCTCACAGTCGTGGCATAAGGCAATAAATTACAGGTATGGGCGATGTATTGCTAAGTATCGTGAATGTATCAATATTGCCAATATTTTTGACTATGCAAATTCCAGGTGTTGATGGGATTCATTTGCTAGATTGTGAGCAATCAGAGTCATCACCCACATATAGGTAAATATAGAAGGACCACTTTTGTTTCTTCTCCTAAGAGATTATTTTCGTGATATTTTTGTAGTTGTATGATTACATATTTACGGTTAATAGATTAGCAAGAGGCCACAACAACCTTAACGGGTTTGGATCCATGGTTTGTAGCAAACAACAGGGAATTTCTTCTTAAGAATTTCTTAGTGATACAGCAAACAGGAAAGGGGTTGAAATTTGATATCTCAGCTACTCAAAATTAAGAGTTATTTTAGCAGCATGGAGTATTTTACTCGATGTCAAAAGCTGTGTCAAATAGAAACCAGGAGAATGGTTATTGTGATGGGGATAATAACATCTGCAGCAGAATGCCTTATGATACCTTCTGAAGGTATTAAAAGGTACTCTTAAGTACTCATTCAAAATGATTCTTTTCAAGTGGACCCCTGAAGGTATTGCTTGGGCATTCAAGTGTGCAACATGTATGAGTTTGGGGCATTCATCAAGTGGACCCCTCCATGCAGCGAAAAATCAGGTTGATGAGGTCTCTAGTGGGTCACATGTAGAAAAAAGATGGATGATTAAAGGAACTGGCAAGGCAGGGGAACATTAGACATTCCATCTTCCGAAACCAACACTTTGGATATTATTTGACATACGATAATCTCTATATGCCTATTATAGATTTGTAGAATGGATGAATAGGATCATCAAGCTTCATTATGATTAGGGATTTTGTAGGAATTAGTAAATATAGATTTTTTTTCCCTCTTCTTCTTCTCTATTATAAATATGTACAACAAGCCCTAAAAGGCAAATGTTATTTTTCTTATACTCCATCTTCCTTGTAAGAAGACAGCCATAGTATAAACTTTTTACTTTTTCCATAGTATAAGCTTTTTACTTTTTGGTTAGTTGTTTGTTTGTACTTTGCATGCTTACACTATTATAACAGAAACTAGCAAACTGATGTAGAACATGGCACAGATATATTCCTGGCATGGTTGGACCAAAAGAAGGTGGACCATAAATCGATCATAATTTAATCTCTTCTCCTTATAAATGATTTTGCTGACTCCTGCAAAACAGCGAGCCTGTAACTGATGCTGCACCCATGGGCTCAGTTATTTCCTGAAATCATCCCACAGCTAGCCCATTTAGTAGTAAAGCCTTCAATTGAATGCCCAAGCATGCCCATTAAAGTAAAAAATGGGCCTGTTTCATTGATTGGGTTGGACCTTAATATAAAATTTCTGCAAAACTTGTGCCTAGGCCTAATCCCTTCATCAGTTAGGCCTCAAATCCATCCTCAACCCACTAGCTTCTATTACAAGGCTAGAGCCCATCCCATATCATGTTGGGACCCTAAACCCAATAGACCAACCTGTCCTATTGCTAGCCTTAAAGACAAGATAGACTTTGTTTCTGAATGCAATGGGTTTGTATTGATGGCCTCTATGGGATCGTTGATAAGCATTTGAAGGCATTGGCACGAAGGCATTTAGAGAAGTTCATCACGAAGGATGCTGAGGTTTGTTCAAATATTCCTGTTCCTGTTTCACTTGAGTCAATTGATCTTGCTTTGTAATGTCTGGTCAAAAGAAATGGTTTCTTGTTTGACAGTTTGACCCATCATTGGTATAGTTGGGGCAGCTTTTTTCTAAATTTTACTCTAGTTTTCAGTTTTGGACTAGTGGTGCCCACGGTCAAGTGATCATGGAGCCACCATGAATGCACTGTCTCTCCTCAGAGGAAAATGCTATTGTTTTGAGTTGTGGCCTAAAAAATAGCTAGTTAGAAGAGAGATACAATAATAACCTACATTCAATTCACTACAAAAAATATAGTAAGTAGGGGCGTTTTCATCACAGGCGGCCACAGCAAACCGCCACTGTAGATGAAATATGGGGCATTAGATTTTTAAACAAAGTTCCTGGTTCAGTAAGTCCTTTAGAAGAATGGATCAACACTTCCCTGGATGATATGGAATGGACCAACTCTTCATAGGGGGTCAGACCTTGAAAAAAGGAGCTCTTAACTAACCCAAATGCCTTAGAAGGATAGTCAACACCATTAACAGAATACTTATTTTGGAAGTGGAAACTCATATCCTCAACCAAATGCCTTGAATAAAACTTCCCTTGGTCATAAAGTTGAAGCCTCAAAAAGCCAAGTTGTTGAACAACCTTACTGATAGCTTAATCATTTTTAGAATTTATCAAATTACCCAAATCGGATAACTTTAGAATACGAGTCACGATAGGCAGTTTTACAGTTTTCAAGTAGCTTTCCACTTGCAACTCTACAAGTTCATTGTAATTTGATCTCAAGTGAAGCAGCAAAGGTGATATGTCCTGAATCTTCTTCTTTATATCTTCAGTAACAGCCTTGGGAATGTCAAAATCATTGAAGCCAACACTATATCCTTCTAAAAAGAGAATCTCCATCAGCAGTGGCTGCAACATATTAAAGAACTTAACAGCCTCTTCTGTTCCCTTCTTGTCAAGAACAGAAGTAACAATCTCTGTGAATAATGACTGCAGTAAATCTCTATTGAAATCAATCCTCACCATTTCACTTTTACTAATCAAATGCCTCTCCCCAAAGCAGTAAAAAAATGCAGGTAAAGCACTCTGTACTATTTGCAAAACAGTCCACAGAGGACCTGTATGGTGAACCTTAAGCAAAACAGATTCTGGTAAAACTGGTGAAACACACATAGCCAATTGTGGCGCAGTCGCTTTGTTCAAGAAAAAAGTCCTAAACATGAGTTAAGTGACAATAAAGAATCATGCACCAGTTGTAAATTCAGACTACCACTATGAGAACTACGGATTTGCTTTTCAACACTAAATAGCTCAAAAACTTTTGCCTTTGCTGCTAGAGACTGGATAAAATATATGAACACAATCCCCATCAAAATCCGCACCTAGGGGAGCACAAATAAGAGGATTGATCTTAACAGTATGGTCGTCATGCACATAGACAGAAAATGCTTGTAATGAATGTTTATGAGTACCAGGTGGCCTATTAATGAAAACAATGTCTCTGTTTTCTAAATACACATGGCTCTGTTTTCTTAGATCCTTAGAACGAATTTGATTTTTCTTTCTTGGCAGAACTAGTTCACTAAGCATTTAAGTGGCTTCGGAAATAGCAATTATATTAGGCAAGTTCCCATTTTCTCACTTTTTCACCTTAAAATGCAAGTGAATAAGAGCCATTCTTATCTCACGTTAGTTTGTGGGTTACCCTTTTGAGTTGGATTTGCAACCTTTCGTTAGCAGCCCAATTGACGATGACAACATGAGTTGAAACTTCCGCCTCAACCATTGAATTAACAACTGTATGTTTGGTTTTCATTTGACTGATTTTTTTTTAAAAAAAAAAAATTGATGTCTTTCTTAATTTTTTGGATATTAGGTGAATCTCTAAAAATACCCACTGTTCAACAAAATTTCTTTCATGTCAACCTTGTATTGCTACAATTGAGGTTGTGGCAAGATCAGCAGCATGGCTTGGAAGAAGCCTTTCTTGTGTTTGTGCTCAGAGAAGAGAGAATGGTGCTCGTTCATCATTTGAACTAACCCCTTTACTGGTAATTTCCTACCTTTGATTTCACTACATTCAATTTTTGGTTTGCTGTTCAGCTTGTGGATTCCATTCTAATTGCAATACCTGCTTAAAGCTTTAAAAAATGGGATGAGTTCCTTGCCCAAAAACATATCTCCCCCAGTTAACCAACAAGTGCATAATATGCATTACATATATTATTTTTTATCCCCCTGGTTCATGAAGAGAACATTTTGCCCACATTATTTTATGCAAACTCAAAAAAATCTATATTTGGTACTTCTTAACTATGTAGTTTCATCTAGAAAAGAAAAAGAAAGCTTTGAGCTTGATTTGCATCATTTTTGAGCTCATGCCTTAGAATGAGTTGGAAAAATGGATAGACGACATGCATAAAATCGATAAAACACATACATCATGATAGGCCTCACAAAGCTTGGGCCACGTTGTGGTGGATGTTGCAGGCAATCTGCCTCCATGACATCCACCCTATACATCAGTTTCACCACCTCGTGTTAGGGCCACGTTGTGGCGGGTGCTGCAGGCAATCTGCTTCCATAACATCCACCCTACACATCAGTTTCACCACCTCGTGTTAGGATATGAGCCCAAAAATGACTGGATCCAAAACTCAAGTAGGCCATGCCCAATTAAACAATGGAGATTGAACACCCACCATTGAAACCTTCATTGGCGAAAACTGATGGACAGGGTAGATGTCATGTGGACATGTTAGTGGGACTGTTATGTTCCCAAGGGTTTAAAGAGTGCCTAACTTTAGGCATTCCATTAGTCCTGTGGTTTATGGCTTAAGATTAGCGAAAAGTTGTGTTTCATCAATAATCACATACCTGATTGGTGTATGAGACTTTGTTGTGTTTCATCAGTAATCAAATACCTGATTGGTCAAAAGCTTCTCAATCACCATCTGTCAGCATTGCCTACAATTTTCATATTCTTATGCAATCAGGTGGTCTTTTTTCTTTTCTTTTCTTTTGTATGTTGCAAGTTGCATTGTTGGACAATGGGCTATGATATTGACATTTTCAAACTTTCTATAGTCTCTTTCAATTATTCTAGTTTCTAGTGATTGCATTCACATGCTCAGCAAGAAGTCTTATTGATACAAAATCTGGAATTGCAAGTAGGGGTTTGGTTGTCTCACCCCAATCTGGGCATTTCCTGTTTGGTGAATTGAGTGAATCGCGATTCAATTCAGCTAAGCATCCAAATAGACCCGAGTAGATATTATGGCTCTTGTTGATTCACGTAAACTTTCTTCGTATCTCGTGTATTTGGTTTTTATTATTATTACAATAATCTCTGTTATATCTAAAAAGATCTTGTTTAATCGACGTGTAATACAATTGCTTTCGAAATGGCTAGCCGGACGTGTAATACCATCGCTATTGGTGGTAGCAATGCCATGGGAATCGAAAACCCATCCAACCTTTTCATGCAGATGAAAAGATAGAAAGTCTCCGACAAGATTTGCAGTTGAAAACCAGGTAACCAGGATGCTTTCTTTGCAGATTATGCTGAAGCTCATTTGAAGCTTTCTGAATTGGGATTCGCTGAGTGCTGATTTGAAAATCTTAATGATGTGGAGGGAAGTAGGGATGGAAGTTAAAACGGGTTGTTAGTAGTAGTGATGATGACTGCTATCGAAATGAATACAAGGCCTCAAGTCTTCATTTTGATTTACCGAATTTCCGTGGCAATGAGCTGTTTGGCTTTTAATGTTCTATTTTTTGTGGCTCAAGTACTAAAATAGTAGGGAGTGATATATTTTCTCCTTTTTGGTAATATGAAGATTAGTTTGTGCAAATGTTATGTTTTTTTTTTAAAAAATAAAATAAAATAAAAAGATAATTCAAGAGTATCGTTTCCTATTTAGATCCATTTTGAAAACCATATGCGAAGTTGTAGGCACTATTAAAAAAAGGATTGATTTGATACATGTCATATCTGGATATTTGATGTTGAAAAAAAGGATTGATTTGATACATTTTATATGTGGATATTTGATGTTGAGTTCAATTTCTGACTGGCCATCACGGGTTTTCTTTCTATTGGTGTTAGCTTGGTAAATGCCATGCAGCCGTTGGATGGGTTTGAATGTTTTTGGTCAAGTTTCCAGAGTGTGGGGCCGAGGCCTCAATTTTCAATCTTGATGGGTATAGCTGGGGTTTAGATCCGACAAAATTTTCCATTTTGGCCCAAAATCTTGCTCTATAACAGTTATGCGGCTGCAATTTAGATCCCCACCAATGGTAAATAAGTCGGTGGTGCCCCCTACATTTAGGCCCCGCCCAGATGTCCATTTTCCATAACCATTTTAGATTTGTAAAGTACTAGAAGGTTTTGGAGTCTTCATAGAAATTGCATGATCCTCCAGTCTTTTTTTTTTTGTTAGTGGGCTGCTGTTTAATCCTATCCATTGATGGAATGTGAGCTATGTTAGTTTGTACCATATGCTACTTTGTGTGTAGTATCTACTACATGTGACTTAAAGCTATTTTAATGAGCTACGTAGGTTGAAGGTAGTGTAAGCTATTTAAGATACTGGCTGAAACTTTTCATCTGGCCAACTTTTTTGTTTCTTCTAGAGGCTTTATAGTTGTCATTGTGGTGCTAGCAAAGCATGAGTCTTATTTTTGTTAATTCACCTTTTGAATACAGCAATAACATTTCTTCAGCAATGTGGGTGTTATTTTCTCTTGTTATAATGCTTTATGGAGGCTTGCTAATTATTATAATGAATGCCTACCATTCCATACCCCTCCGAACTATATTTGCCAAGCTGGCTGATGTGTCAAGCATCCAAGCTGTCTATCCTCACTGTTTAGAGTGGAATGTTAGAACAATATTCATGTAGCCAACCACAATTAACTGGGTTAAGGCTAAGAAGTAGACAATGATGATCTTGTATTTCTATCTTTTGTGTGTGTGTGTGTGTGTGTTTTTTTTTTTTGGATTGATTTGTCTGAAATGCAAGTATATGATGTGCAGAGATGCAGAGAGTGCAAATGTAATAGTGACTGCTGGACATGAAGGACTAGGATTTTGGGACATACGGTATGGATGAATGCTTGGTTCACTAGTCTTTTCAAAATGACAGATCACTTTGGTCTGTTTTTGTTTTGATATATTTTCATGCTTCTTGATCAGCAAGATGTGACTTGGTGACCAAGTTTTGTCATTATTGGCAATTGCAATTGGATGCATGTCTTTTTTGGTGTTAGTGTAAATATTATTGAGTAAATGTTCTATATTCTTTAGTTCCTTCTTACTGTTGGGAAAGATAGTAAATTTATTTTTTTTTCATGTGTTGTTTCAACTTGTTACAGTTCATTGGAATAAGCGATGCTTGTTGGTTTGTTAAACACATGATAGCAAACCACATGTTTGTGATGTAGGTTGAGGTATTATGTTTCTTTTCTTTTTCTCTCTTTTTTATTTAATAATGCAAGTTTCTATTTGGATGTACCCTGAGGCCTTTAGAACACTTGCAATACTGATTCAAGAGATGGATACTAATCATCAACTGCCCATTGTTCGAGACATTGAGAGAAACAGGAACCATTTCATGTTCGCCTCTGTTTCGAGGTTCCTTTTTGGTAGGACTTGAAAATTTAAATGGATGGATAATTAGGGTGGAAACAAATGATGCCTGCTCAGTTCCTCCAACCAAGGGACATCCAATAGGCTAGAAGAGGGTTTGATCTATGGCTTGAATGAACTCGGTTAGCATGGGATGCTTAGAAGCATGGAATGAACTGTAAGTTCTGATTTGTTTTGCTGCTACTCAGTGGTTTGAGTAGTTTTGTTCTATGATTTAAGTGTTAATCACAGTCAGTTTCAGAGCATTATTGGTAGCTGATTTTTGTTTTGCTGCTACTCAGTGGTTAATTGATTATATAGCGTCATGGTTGTTTGAGTAGTTTTGTTCTATGATTAACTCATTTGAACATTCTGGATTTATAGTTTTAACGGTTAATTGATTTGTGATGTGCATTTGTTTATTCATGTTTAGGAATGACTTTTTATTGCAGAACAAAAATACTATTCAAAACTAGATAGCAACATGAACTTGTTGGGGTTATGATTCTATATGATGACTTCATGCTATCAATCTTTCTTTTGCCATTGCCAACTTCGCAATTGTTGAGTTTTCATCATTTTATATCGAGACTAATACTCCAATCATTCATATTTGAGTTACTAATGTTCCATCAGTTTCTGTTCTTCATTGAAATGCCAATGTTTGTGTAAGAGAAACAAGAAGTTGTCATCGAAAAGGTTGTTCGAAATAAACACAAATGTGTCACAATTGTGAAAGGCCTTGAACTCTTTGGTGAGCAATGTCCATTGTCCACTGCAATTCTTTTTCATTTTTAGTTCAAAAGTTTGATGGAATCCCTTTGTTTGCTAGAAGTTTCTAATTTTGTTTTATAACTCCACATGGTGCATGGCTTATTGTTTCAAGTGTTAAACTGAGCGAGGCTTCAAAGAAGCTTGGAAAAAAATTCGCAATAGTGGGTTTGTTGCAACCTTTCTGTGAAAAAAATAAAATCATTAACATTACCTGATGATGATGATGATGATTTCTCTCCATTTCCTCCTGTAATATAATGGATTGGGTCTTGTACCAATTGTGCCATGCTAACACTTGTACATGAGCTTTACTACACACACGTGTTGCTTAGCAAATCTATGTTTTTCATTTTTATTTTTATTTTGGCTTAGAATGAAATGTTCAAAAACATCAATGTAGTAGTATCTATGCCTGTAACTGAGCTATTTTCTCTTTATGTGCTTTGCTTAGGTATTTACACTTGACATTCTTACCTCCTACTGCACATGGTATCATAAAGGCTGAGGCCCCTCACTTACATTAAGGTAATTTTTTCTTATTCCCTAGTTTTAAGCTATTTTTTTCCCTCTTGGGATTGCTAGCTTGGGAGAACACCTAACCATGGATTGTATGGCCTACCTGGAACTATCATTTACAATGAGAAAATTTACAAAGATCTCATACTTGGAACTCTCATTTACTGTTGTTTATGCAATAGATGAGGAAATTTACAAAGACCTTTGGAGGCTATGCTTTGGTTTTTATGGTTTGATCCATTTTTGGTTTCAGGACATCAATTTTCACTATTGGGTGGATTTCTGTAGAAATGTTTGCCTTTTGTGATTTTTTATGCTCATATAATGGTAGTGGAGTAAAATTCACTACAAGAAAAATGCCTATCAGGGGCATTTTTAGCACAGGCGTTTTTATCTAAATGCAGGAATCTTAGCCACAATTCCCTATCCGGGCCCATTGGAAACATATTTACAGATCTAGTAAATCTAAAACAATTGTAAGATTTGAAACAATACTTTTGATATGTAGTAAAGTAGATGAGAATTTAGATATCTATATGTAATTTGTTTGGTCTCAATTTTGAGTACTTGTTTTTCTTAAAATCAGAATTTATCCATTGAATTTGACCCAAATTTCATTGTTTAAATATCTTTTCATGGATCTATCTTACAACAATTTCAGTGGAGATTTGCCAGTCTCATTCAGTAATTTGACCAATCTTAACATTCTGTAAGCATGACAATAGACCTACACTTGTTCTAATCATGTGTAATTGTTATGCATTTGTCTCCTTTGTTAATACTTCTATAATTTCTCCAACAGTCACTTACAGAACAACCAATTCACTGGATCGGAACTACTTCCTGGATAAAGCTCCCACGGTCTAAACTGTATGTCTCAAACTCAAGTGTGTTCCTAGCAAGTCTTTATACATGTTTTATTTTTGTAATCTTATTCCAGTTCTGATTCAACTATTATTTGTCAGTAACATCCAAAACAACCACTTTAGCAGTGTTATCCCAAAGCATTTTGAAACAATTCCAATTCTCAGGTATCTACTGCCCATATGTTCTTTTACACACACAAAATGTTTTTAATGGATTTCACAGCCTACTAATTTCTCTATTCCTTGACAGTATTGAGGGAAATGTGTTTGTGACTGGGGTTGTGCATTCTCTTTCCCCTTATAACCCTCACCACAACAAGTCAATTGGTCTGAGTGAAAGTAACGCCTTAACAACCAAGTCAAGTGCCCTCAAGAACTATACCTCTCAAAGCGGATATCCATAATCACGAGCAGCTGGGACCTGGAACAATAACTTATATACAGTTGGTGCAGCAGTATTTGTAGTAAGTTGTGTTACGGCCCTTGTTTTAATCCACATCCGTATCGCACATAAATGTAAGCTTAAGAGATTGGAGATTATCCACCGCACTTCACATCGTCTTCCAATCAGTACACCAATCAGAGGTAGCATTTTCCCCTCAGAACTCTATCTTCTAAATAAGAAACTAATTTCTATTTGAATAGGCTTTACTCTATAGATTTTCTCTTTCCGTTCTTCATAGCTGAGTACTTGTTTTTCTCTTTCTGTTCTTTGTTCAGGTATTTGCACTTCTAAATAAGAAACTAATTTCAATTTGCTTACAATTTGTATTGAGGGACTAGTCTCCAAATTTAAATTTGTTTCTTTTAAGTTGGGACTTGAAATGAACATCACCAAATCTTCACTGATTGTTTCACTTGTGCACCCGAACACAGACTATATATGAGCTTTACTATAACCCCATACACACATGCCGACCCGACCCACCATTGTGGATGGTCTGGCCTATATATCAGGCCAGTCCACTGATCAGATGGGAGAACATGAAAGTAATGGAAGCTTTTAAAAAAAAGGTTGCCCTCGTCGACATTCAATGCACCCATCCCATGAGTGGGCAGGCCTAATCCTTAGGCTGGGTCACGTTAGACGTTGCCCCACCTGATGCACTAATAGTAGGACCCAAACAATTAGCATGTGGACACATGTGGTTACTTGCAGAAATTCATGTGGGTTGAGAAAAACTCTTAACTACATTCATCTTTAGTCGAACTTGATTGTTTTCTTGTCCCGATAATAGGCTTCTGAACTGCCTACTGGTGGCACGGGTTACAAAGCTCCCGAATATGGGATGCTTGGAATCGATAAGACAAAGAGCGATGTCTATGGGTTTAGAGTTTTGCTACTGGAGCTCCTAACTGGGCTGAAACCTTTTGAGGCATCTTATGTTAAAAAAGCTAGGATTCATTAGTTTCTCATAGCAAGTTGCGATTTTGGTTCATTTACTTTTGCTATTGAAATGCTAGGAATTTACTTAACATTTAGAAACTGCGGGCTGCTTTTTGTTTATTTTTCTTTGTTGGATAGACTTGGTAGAAGAGAAGTATCTTGTCCCAGCTTCTTAGGGTCTGCTTCAAGGATCTTTTTTTTTCTTGGTTGCCAAAATTCCTATCTATGACCCTATCTTGTGCGAGTGAAAAAGCCATCTTGTCCATTATCACCACCTCTATCATGGCCCCAATTAGTTGGGATAAGGCTTAGATGATGATGATGATCTAACATGTGCCCCGTGTGGCGGCTATTTGAGAAAATTTGTCCTTGTTACATTTCATAGATCAGAGGTAGGTGGAGGCCTTTCTATTTTTGATGCTTCAGTTGGGTTGGTAGGCATAGTTCCTCCTAACTATATGTCTCATACTGTTCTTTCAAATTCAAGGTTTTGTTCTGCTCTGATGATACAAGGTGGCATAATTTTCCCATTGTCTGTCAATGTTTTATAACAAATGGTCGTATCTAATGAATAAGAAGACTAACCATGCATTTAAACTTTCATTTGTGTTTGTCACAGGCTCTGTCAAAGACACTGACTGTTGATCAGCTCTTTCATCTGAAGGTGCATTTTACACTATTGGAGCCGAACAAAAATGGGTGCATCTCTCTAGCGAACATCAGGATGGTTAGTTTCTTTCTTTTAATATTCAAATTTGTTATGTGGATATGACTTTTGATGGTTGCAATGGTATCTTCCTCTGCTATTGATGTTTCCAACCATCATATTCTTGGCCAGGCCTTGTTGAAAAATACAACAGATGCAATGAAAGAGTCCCGCATTCAGCTATGCTTCTCAGCCCATTGCAGGGAAACTTCCCAGGGAGGAATTTGGGCTCATTGCAAGAAAAGGGCCTACATCACACAGTGGATACGTGATCATGGCCAGTGAGGTTGGTGTTATAGACATTTGCCAGAAGATGTGGCTAGGAAAGGAAGACATATGATCGGTCCAGAAGGGGACCTTACTGAAACAGTTCATGTGGAAGGCTAGGAAAGGAAGACATTTATAGTTTGTTTTAAAAACTTTAAATAGACCATTAATTGTTTTGTTGATATTGTGCTAATTTTTGTCTTGATGAATGTTAAATTATTGGGTAATTCAAATTCGTGTCATTCAATCATAGGTTTTTTATAATTTATGCAGATAGAGATTTGATAGTTAGATCGATGGAGATTTGATTGTAGGACAGCAATTATAGGAAAGGATTAGTCAGAATCAACAGGAATTTGTGTGAAAGGATTAGTAAAGAATTAGCAGGAATTTTTATTATTGGCAATTTTAGCGGCGTTTTTCCAAGCTTTTAGCGGCGTTTCTAACAAAAATTGCATACGTTTCTTGTAGCGTTTACCGGCGGTTTTATAGTTTTTAGTGGCGTTTTTATCGTCTTAAACCAGTGTTGTCGTAGCTCTTTACCGGCGTTTTTAGTGGCGCTTTTGAAGTTTTTACGGGCGCTTTTATGGTTTTTAGCGGCAGTCACCAGAAGCGCCGCTAAAGTATAGTAAGCGCCGCTAAAAATTAACTTTTGCAGCGGCCGTTAAAAACGCCGCTAAAAAGGGACGACCGCCGCAAAAAAATACAGTGACGCCCCCCTTTAGTGGCACGTGCCCGACCGCCGGTAATTCTTTTACCGGCAGTTTTTTGGACTTTTATCGGCGGTTTTGGCCGCCGGTAAAGGTCTATTTTCTTGTAGTGTAAAACCTAAACCTTAACCTAAACCTAAAACCTAAATGTATTCTCAAATCCCAAAACCTAAATGTATTCTCAAATCCCTAAACCTAAACCTACACCTAATCCTAATCTCAACTCCCTAACCTAAACCTAAACCTAAACCCGATCCCGAACCCGAACCCGATTTCCTAAACCTAAACCTTAAGCTATTCTCAATTCCCTAAACCTATAGCTTATAACCTAAACCTAAATCTAAACCTAAACCTATAACCTTAACCTAAACCAAAACTTATGACCTAAAACCTTAACTTATGACCTAAAACCTTAACCTATAACCTTAACCTATAACCTAGAACCTAAACTTATAACCTATAACCTAACCTTAACCTAAACCTAAAACCTAAACCTTAAACCTAGAACCTAGAACCTAAACCTAAACCTAAAACCTAAATGTATTCTCAAATCCCTAAACCTAAACCTACACCTAATCCTAATCTCAACTCTCTAACCTAAACCTAAACCCAAACTTGAAAACCCAAACCTAAACCCAATCCCGAACCCGATTTCCTAAACCTAGACCTTAACCTATTTTCAATTCCCTAAACCTATAGCTTATAACCTAAACCTAAACCTTAACCTAAACCTATAACATTAACCTAAACCAAAACCTATGACCTAAAACCTTAACCCATAACCTATAACCTAAAATTATAACCTATAACCTAACCTTAACCTAAACCTATAACCTAAACCTAAACCAAAAACCTAAATGTTTTCTCAAATCCCTAAACCTAAACTTACACTTAATCCTAATCTCAACTCCCTAACCTAAACCTAAACCTAAACTTCAAAACCCAAACCTAAACCTGATCCCGAACCCGAACTCGATTTCCTAAACCTAAACCTTAACCTATTCTCAATTCCCTAAACCTATAGCTTATAACCTAAACCTAAACCTAAACCTAAACCTAAACCTTAACCAAAACTTAAACCTAAACCTATAACCTAAACCTAAACCAAAACCTATGACCTAAAACCTTAACCTATAACCTATAACCTAAACTTATAACCTATAACCTAACCTTAACCTAAACCTAAAACCTAAACCTTAACCTATAACCTTAACCTAAATCTAAAACCTAAACTTAAACCAAAACGAAAACCTATAACCTAAAACCTAAACCCAAACCTAAAACCTAAATGTATTCTCAAATTCCTAAACTAAAACGTACACCTAATTGTAATCTCAACTCCCTAACCTAAACCAAAACCTAAACTTGAAAACCCAAACCTAAACCCGATCCCGAACCCGAACCCGAACCCGAACCCGATTTCCTAAACTTAAACCTTAACCTATTCTCAATTCCCTAAACCTATAACTTATAACCTAAACCTAAACCTTAACCTAAACCTAAACCTAAATCTTAACCTTAACCTATAACCTTAACCTAAACCAAAACCTATAACCTATAACCTAAACTTATAACCTATAACCTAACCTTAACCTAAACCTAAAACCTAAACCTAAACCTAAACCTATAACCTAAACGTAAACCTAAAACCTAAATGTATTCTCAAATCCTTAAACCTAAACCTACACCTAATCCTAATCTCAACTCCCTAACCTAAACCTAAACCTAAACTTGAAAACCCAAACCTAAACCCGATCTCGAGCCCAAACTCGATTTCCTAAACCTAAACCTTAACCTAAACTTAAACCTATAACCTTAACCTAAACCAAAACCTATGACCTAAAACCTTAACCTATAAACTATAACCTAAACTAACCTATAACCTAACCTTAACCTAAACCTATAACATAAACCTTAACCTAAACCTAAAACCTAAATGTATTCTCAAATCCCTAAACCTAAACCTACACCTAATCTTAATCTCAACTCCCTAACCTAAACCTAAACCTAAACCCGATCCTGAACCTGAACCCGATTTCCTAAACCTAAACCTTAACCTATTCTCAATTCCCTAAACCTATAGCTTATAACCTAAACCTAAACCTAAACCAAAACCTAAATCTTAACCTTAACCCATAACCTTAACCTAAACCAAAACCTATGACCTAAAACCTTAACCTATTACTTATAACCTATAACCTAACCTTAACCTAAACCTAAAACCTAAATGTATTCTCAAATCCCTAAACCTAAACCTACACCTAATCCTAATCTTAACTCCCTAAGCTAAACTTAAACCTAAACTTGAAAACCCAAACCTAAACCCGATTCCGAACCCGAACCCGAACCCGATTTCCTAAACCTAAACCTTAACCTATTCTCAATTCCCTAAACCTATAGCTTATAACCTAAACCTAAACCTTAACCTACACTTATAACCTAAACCTAAACCTAAGCCTAAAACCTAAGCCTAAACCTAAAACCTAAATGTATTCTCAAATCCCTAAACCTAAACCTACACCTAATCCTAATCTCAACTCCCTAACCTAAACCTAAACCTGATCCCGAACCCGAACCCGATTTCCTAAACCTAAACCTTAACCTATAACCTAGCCTAAACCTAAATCTATAACCTACACTTATAACCTAAACCTAAACCTATAACCTAAATGTATTCTCAAATCCTTAAACCTAAACCTACACCTAATCCTAATCTGAACTTCCTAACCTAAACTTAAACCTAAACTTGAAAACCTAAACCTAAATTCGATCCTGAACCCGAACCCGAATCCGATTTTCTAAACTTAAACCTTAACCTATTCTCAATTCCCTAAAGCTAAACCTAAACCTAAACTAAAACCCTATAACCTAAACCAAAACCTATAACCTAAACTTATAACCTATAACTTAACCTAAACCTAAAACCTCAAACCTAAACCTAAACCTAAAACCTAAATGTATTCTCTAATCCCTAAACCTAGACCTACACCTAATCCTAATCTCAACTCCCTAACCTAAACCTAAACCTAAACTTGAAAACCCAAACCCAAACTTGCAATTCTTCATGATTCTGAATTATGTTTTGTTGGTTGAATATTTTTTTAAATATTAGGCGGCGTGCAAGGACGCCGTGCTAAGCGGGCGGGGCTAGTGCCACCACAGCGGGCAAGGCGTCGTCGAGGCGAATTAGATGAAAGACAAAAAGAAAATTGTTGCTGATTTTTTTTCCTTTTTTATTTATAATGTTAAACTTATATGTATTTATGCGTGGATGAATGTAATGTGGATAAGATTGTTTGTGTTGGGATGGATGTAGTTTATGGTTTGGATGGATTTAGTTTAGGTTTACATGGATGTAGTTTATGGTTTGGATGGATTTAGTTTGGGTTTAGATGGATGTGAATGTGAATATGATGAAATATATTATATATAACAGGTGTATATCTGGTGTAATTAAAAATTTCTGACGGCTCTAGGCCGTTTATATTTTTTTCTAAATATTCAAATATGAGACAGTCGAGGACCGTCCTTTTATGGGACGGCTCATGGCAGTCCTTTTTAAGGACGGTCCGTGACCGTCCTTTTCAGGTTAATAAGAGACGGCTCAAGGCAGTCCTTTTTAAGGACGGTCCATGACTGTCCTTCTCAGGTTAATAAGAGACTGCTCATGACAGATCGTCCTTTTCAGGTTAATAAGAGACGTTGCATAGCCGTCCTTTTTACGGACGGTCAATGACCGTCCTCTATGGCTCATGAAGAGACGGTTTATAGCAGTCCTTGTTAAGGACGGTCAATTACCGTCCTTTTTAAGGACGGTCTATAACCGTCCTTTAAATGCTCATAAGAGACGGTCGATGACCGTCCTTTTTAAGGACGGTCCGTGACCGTCCTTTTTTAGGACGGTTCATGACCGTCCTTTAAGTAATACGACGCCCCAAAAAATGAAGGCCCTTGGGACGGTCCATGACCGTCCTTTTTTGCCGTTTGAGACGGTTTTCGGCCGTCCTTTTTTCGTTGTTTTGGCGTAGTGTGCATGTCTACAATGTATTTTCCATTGCCTTACCAATCAAACAAAAATAATTGAAACAGATATAGCAACAAAAACCAAGGATTAAAAATGGATTTGGCATATAATACCATTCACCAAGAGATTTAGGGCATCCACCTATAAACCAATCCCAAACAGAAAAAAAAAAAATCCAAAATATATGAAAAAATAATAATATCCAGATCTATAGATGAGGAAATAAATAACAAAAAAAAATGAAAATCTTTATATTATGGCTTGAACATTCAATGTTTGAGAGAGAGAAAGATACCAACAACGTCGAGAGGTTGACTTAGGGGATGCTCGCTGGAAAGATTATGCTCGTCGGAAAGATGCGTCGTCAAATTTGGGGAAGAAATCCTCCAGAGAGTGGTAGAGAGGTTGAGAGAGAGGGAGGGAGGGAGAGAGAGAGAGAGGGCGAGGGAGGGCGATGGAGAGAGAGAGAGAGAGAGAGAGAGAGAGAGGGTGATGGAGGGCGAGGAAGGGTGAGGGAGAGAGTGATAGGGCGAGCGAGAGAGGGAGAATGAAAATGAAACTGAAAAGTTTCCCCGCTCGTATTTGGGGAAACCGTACGGACGGTCCCATCATGAGCTCGTGGGGCTCACTGTGATGTATGTGGTCTATATAATCCATCCATTCATTTTAAGCTCCGATAATAAGTTACTATGCCGAAAATGAGCAATATGGAAGGCCCAAGTGGACCACACCAAATATAAATGATAGGGACTTGATATCCATTGTTTCCTACGGTGTGGTCCAATTTGAGCCTTCGATTTGTCTCATTTTTGGGCTCATGTACTAAAATTAGCCTTAAAAATGGATGGACAGCTTAGATAAAATAAGTACATTTCGGTGGGCCCCATGGAGGGTCTTAGTAGACCGTCCATCTCTAGGTGGGGATAAACACCGTCCATCAGTTTTTACAATCATTTCAGGCCACCACGCATAAAATGTATTACATCCAATTATCAAGTGGACTATACCATGAGAAATAGTGGTGATTGACCATTAATGGGCCACAAAAGTTGGATTGGCTACTCCCCCTGACACCAGCCAATGGCTGATGGTTGGTGATCTGTGGGCCCCACCATGATGTATGTGTTTCATCCATGCCGTCCATCTATTTTTATAAATCATTTGACGGTATGTGAACAAAAACGAGTTATATCCTAATCTCAAATGGACCACATTATAGGAAATAGTGTTGAATGAGCGTTGATCATTAAAAACATTTTGAAGTTGAGAAGTTTTGGATCAAGCTGGTTTTTGTTTTTTCCCTTAATCAGGCCTGTATGACCTAATCAATAGATTAGATGCCAAATAAACAATACAGTGGGCCTTAGGGGGATTTTAATGATGGATATCCAATCACTATTGTTTTCATGTGGTGTGGTCCACCTGAGATTTATATCCCTCTCATTCTAGGGATCAAGCCTTAAAATGATCAATAAAAATGGATAAACACACATACATCATGGCGGGCCCATAGAGCACCGACCATCGGCCACGGGGCTAGAGGTGGGGGGAGTAGCCAATCCTAATTTCGCCCCCAAAATATTTTTAATGGTTGACACTCATTCAACATTGTTTCCTGTAATGTGGTCCATTTCAGGTTGGGATGTACCTCATTTTTTGTCTCATGTCGTAAGATGATCTTTAAAAAATAAATGGACGGCATGGATGAAACACATACAGCATGGTGGGGCCCACAGAGCACTGACCACTAGCCATTGGCTTACATCTGAGGTAGCCAATCCATTCCCCTTGCGTGCCAATTGCGTACCGAGTAACTCAGTATGCTTAGTGCACTTAGTAAACTGTGGGGCCCACCGTGAATGCGTGTGTTTTATCCACTCTGTCCATCCATTTTACCAGATAATTTTAGATCATGAACCAAAGTATGAGGCAGAATCAAACTTCGAGTGGACCCCACCACAGAAAACAGTGGGGATTGAAAGCCTACCATTAAAAACTTATTTGTGGTGTGGTCCATTTAATCTTTGGATATGATTCATTTTTTAGATAATTCTCTAAAATGATCTCGAAAAATGGATGAACAGTGTGGGTTGATCCCAAATTTTCGGTAAATCCAAAACTCAAGTGGATCATGCCACACGAAACAGTGTGGAATAATGATTTCCACCATTGATACCTTCCTTGGGCCCATAGTAATGTTTATTTATCATTCAACCTGTTCATAATATTAAAAAGATACGAATGAAGAGAAAACACAAACATCAGCTTGATCCAAAACTTCCATGGCTTCCAAGGATTTTTCAATGGTAAATGTTCAATCACACTATTTCCTGTGGTTTGGTCCACTCGAGCTTTTTTTTAGCATTCATAGCCGCATCCAAAACTCATGTGGGCCCCACCAAGTGCTTTTATATTTTTTTGGATGTCTTCACATAGTTTTAAATGGTATGGCCTACTTGAGTTTCGTTTACCGATGATTTTTGAGATATCTCATAACTTAAAGGGGACACATCAAATCCACGGTGTTGATGTTAGACACACATCATGATGGGGCCCACAAAACTTACTAACATCAATTTTTCAAAGAAAAAGATGCACAGAGAATGGACACAGATTAGGTGGATCCCTAACTATGGGGCCCACCACTCCCCATAGTCAAGGATCCACCAAAGCCCCGTTCGCATAGAATGAGATTTTGTAAAGATCATCAAGTCAAGTCAGTCCTTAAGAAAATCTTAAGAAAAAATTTTACACATATCAGGCAATTAGGGCATTTATGGCCCACCAGACCAAAAATTCTAATCACTATACATGTGCTACATTTAAGACAATTAGTTATTTATGCTGAAGAGAATTGGGTCATGGCCCAAAACCTGAGATGAGCCATACATGTCTATGGTGGTACCTTAAATTATGTCCCTCACCAAACTCGGTGATGTGGTGCTTTCAATTCGAATCCCAAACATGAAACGAAAATATTAAAATACCATAGTATTTCTAGACATATAATCATTATCCAATAATAATGTTAATTTCCATTAATGCAAATGTAAAGACTTGATACTAAGGGCATGTTTGATTTTCCACAATACAGGTAAATCCTGATAAATAAGTAATTATTACTTTTTTTGAAAATGTGAGAGTAATTCCACCTCGAAAATTGATACAAAAGTGTTTACTTAAATATGTGGACCCCATTTTAATGTATATGATATATCCGCACCATCCATCTATATTATTAGAACATTTTGGGGCATGAGCCGAAAAATGAGGCAGATCCAACACTCAAATAGCCCACACGAACGGAAACAATGGCCTTAATTTGTCCACCGTTGAAAGTTATTTCCTGTGGTGTGGTCCACTTGAGCTTTGGATCTGCCTTATTTTTGTTTGCTAATGCCTTAAATTCAGCTGGCATAACATACGAGCGGTGTGGATAAGTCACATACATTATGATGGCCCCACATTGATTTTATAAAGTTTTCGTTAAAAAAAGTAAGTAGTCACCTCCACAGTGGGAAAGATGTGGTAACTACATACATAAAGAATTATTACCCATTTACATGATAATTCCAGTTGAGCTCAAAATTCAAAGAGGCCCTAAGGTGGACTAAACTGTGGAAGTAACCTTAACAAAAGCAGATCAGTTGACCAATTCTAGCCTCTAATTCCTGAACACTCTTGTTGGCCCAAGTAGGACCATCAGATTTTATTTTATTTTTTCATTTCTGACCATCGAATAAATGTTGTCTAATCTGATATTCAGACAATAAAATAAGCATAAATCTATTTTTCATTTTTGATACATCTAAACTAACTAATAATTTGGATGGTTTATTTTGACTTAATTTTACACCACATGCGCAATTTAAAGCAATTTCTAACTGCATGTGCATCATCCACGAACCTCTGCCAGAGTATCAAAGTTTTTCTCAGAGAAAATATTTGATACTCCGACAGAGTGTGATGGATGATATGCAGACACATATAAATTACTTATAAACTAAACACTTGGCACATGATTAAGTTAAATAAACCATCAAAATGATGGGTTTCAGTTAGATGTGTTGCTAAAAAAAAAAAATTAAGAATGTTTTGGTTATTTGACTCTCAGATTAATAGACTGATATTGGACAGTTAGAAATAAAACCATCCATTGACCTTAATTTATCAAACAAGTATCTACACATCAGTGGTTAGGATTTCGTAATCAATACGTATGTTTGGATTTAACTTAGATACACTCATTTACACAATTAACCGTTTTGATCTAAGTTAAGATCTTCCACGTGTACCATTTCTAAGTGCCTGCGTATCAAGCATCATACGCAGCCAGAGTAGGAAATAATTCCCCCTTCTATCTATCCTCTTCCCTTCCTCACCCATGCCTCATCCCTCTCCCTCTCACTCTTTCTCTCTCTCTCATGACGATGGCGGCTCTCTCGTCTTTTGCAGCCATTCATCAACCTGGCCCACTACATTCAAGAAATCAGACGGCCACCTCCCTCTCAACGAGATCAAGCCCCACCACCACCACCGTCATCAC
Source organism: Magnolia officinalis (assembly GCA_021015155.1). Taxonomy (NCBI): domain Eukaryota; kingdom Viridiplantae; phylum Streptophyta; class Magnoliopsida; order Magnoliales; family Magnoliaceae; genus Magnolia; species Magnolia officinalis. The sequence goes on along the minus strand of JAJHSJ010000004.1, from coordinate 41,973,938 downwards.
CTCCAAAAGGTAGAATTTCTCTTCCTTGATTTCTCTTCCTTGTGGATTCCTGATTCGATGTGGACCCTCATTTAGGGATTTGGGGATTTTAGGGCTTTCTGCAATTTAGAATACCTGATTAGGGATATGCATTGTCGAATCCCTAAGTAGAGATTTGTATAACAAATCCTTAATTAGGGATGTGTATTGTCAAATCCCTAGTTGGGGATTTGCATTGTCTGAGTTTAGCTCTACTTGTAAGTGGCGTATTTTGGATTTTGTGCCAATTTCTTGAAATCTATCAATGTTGTTCGTCCACTTTGTGTTTTAGGCTTGTCTGATGCAGTATTTCAAATCTTTTTTGTAGTATATAAGAAGGATTTCATTTATATGATTATGAAAGGATAGTAGCCCCGTAATAATTGTAATGCATATTCATTTTAAATGTGAGGAATAGACTATCTATTTCAATCTAACAACTGTTGTGATTAGATACATACAAGTATCTGTTTGGGTAAAAGGGATCTTGAAAAATTGGGATTTTGGCAGGTTGAGTGCTAGCTATGCCCAATGTGCTTTCTTATGCTTAACCACAGTACTAGAAATTTTATTCCAAACGGCATTTTAGTCAATCCTGGCCTTTCTTTCTATTAGTCAACTGTTGGGATGAGTTTTGATGTACTGGCGTGCACAAAAGGACTAAGCAGAAGTGCTTAAGCTTGATAACAAAATGGCTTTTCGGGCCAGCTCTAATCTTACTGGTTTCTGATTTAGCTCTCTCAACAACAGAGACATTTCTCTTTTCATAATTTCATATTTTTTTAAGGTTGTTTGTGGTTGCAACAAATACCATGAAATTTTGGTAAGACCAATCAAACCGGGACATATCAAAGAGTTGTTGGGGGAAGAAATAGGGAGGGGTAACGAAAGAGCCCCTATTTGGATGGCATACAAACATCATGGTAAGCACCCGGGAAGTTTTCAATGGTGGGTATTTTTATTCATTCTCAATGTTTCATGTAGTGTGTCCCACTTGAGTTTTGGATCTGCCTTATTTTTCAAATCATGTACTAGAGCATGGGCTGGCTGGTGAAAGTGATGGGAGAGGTATTTACAGGCCCACTCTAGATGGCATGTATTTACCGGGATTCTTTTCCAATTATTATACCATGCACAAAAAGAAATTTGAAGTTGAAATCATAAAATTGTTGGAATATGTATATCCAGACCATTCAAAATCAGGCCCACTCTAGATGGGGGCATGTTCTAGAAATCACACAAATTGGATGAATCTAACTTAATCATACTTTTTTGTGCTAACCTCATCTGGTGAGACCCATGATTTAGATAGTTTGGATTAACAAGCATGTATGCAGGATCCATGCAGGATCCATGTTAGACTGAACTGCCCATAAAAATGGGTTGAATCCTGGTCCTGCTTTTAAAGCACTGCTTTATGTGGTCATTATCATCGTTATTGCTATTGTTGTTGTAGAAGGATTTCCTTTTGTTTTCTTATTTTATTTTATTTTATTTTTGTTTCTGCGAACTGGCTTTATGATAGATCTTTGTTTTTTTATTATTTATTTCAAGAATTTTGTGTGATGGTTTATGGCTATTAGTTGATGGGCCTTTTAGCTGATTTTATTTCATTTCTCTTTGAAAGATTGTCTGTTAATTTGTGTCATTAGAAGTATTTGGATTTCCCCCCTCTTCCATTGCCTTTGTTTATATCTAATTGATTGTTCTCATGGTTTCTTAATTATGCAGGTCAGCCACCTTTTGGACTTGATAGTTCACAATCTATTTAGCCACAAGGAAGAATTTCTCCGAGAGCTTGTAAGGTCTGTATCTTCCATCTATATCGATTTTTTTATTGGTCATTTAAAGTATTTGTCACACCTCATTTTATATACAATTTATCTTTATTTTATATGCTTTGTCACACCTCACTCACACTAACATCCACTCACACCATAGTAGGATTTTCCCACAATGGGTACTTGAACCCATTACCTCGTGTTGATTCCTTCATTGCCCGAGGTGCAATTGATCTCAAATAGGCTCACGTCACTGCAGCTCTTATAGACATGAATGCAAAATGTGGTAACATGGAGAGAGCATTGCAGTTGTTTGAGACAATGCTGAAGAGAGATATGATTTCTTATTGTTCAGTGATACAAGGCTTACCAATCCATGGATGTGAAGTTGAGGCAGTCAGGCTCTTCCAACTGATGCTAGGGGAAGGACTGATACCCGACAATGTGACCTTCACAGTCATCTTGGCATGAATGTTGGAACTATGAAGAGGAACAATGAGTGTTGTAACTTATGCGGGCTAGATTTTGATACTGCAGAATGTCATTTTTAAGTCACGAGTTTTGACTTTCCACCTAAATTAAATAAATAAATTAGGGATTTGGGGATTTTAGAATTTTAGGGATTTCAGATGTTCCAAGAATTGTTGTTTTATCAGGAATAGGTGGGAATTCATGTATCATAAGATTTGAGGGTTTTAAAATAAAATTGTAGTGTAGTAGTCGGTGTTTTATTTTATTTTATTCTTGGTATTTTTGACATCTAAAAATAGGTTTTTGGATTTTTACCTTTCAATGAGTAGGTGTTCTCTGAGTTTTTACTCTCTTCTGCCTTTCTGTATCTATGGTTTGAAGATGACTTTTGCAGGTTTTTGGTTTTTTATGTGATGAAAATCATGTAGAAACCTGGATGTATAGCGTGAAGCATTGGATCCCATCTAAAGAACTCTAAAATACAAAGGTCTTAGATGGATTAATCATACTCTTGGTGAAGATGACTTGTTGAAATGAGTATTATGACAGTTGCCATGAATGTCATTGTCAAAGTGGCATTTATCTGAATTCCTAATAACTCATTGGGTTAGCTTCAAACATTTTATCTGATGGAAATGAGAAGCACAGAGAATTAAGCAAGGTTTCCATGAGTTAAGCAAATGAATTCATTTTAACCCATTTTGTTGAATATCCAAATGCAAGGTTTCCATGAATTAAGCAAATGAATTCATTTTAACCCATTTTGTTGAATATCCAAACGCAAGGATTTATTATTTATTATTTATTATTATTATTATTATTTTGTGATATGCAATAACTTTTCAGAATTCATATGTAGGTGCATACTTGTGCTCATTCACATGGACTTTGACTATCTTTCTTAAATTTCTTTGGGTTTTCTAATTTTTGCATCTAATTTTGAATTTCTAGGCCCTAAAATAAGATTCGAGGTGCCGTCAACAATGCTAACAGAATCCTTCAGGTCAGATTGTTGATTGGACTTGATTTTATTTAAATGAACTTGATAATTATTTTCTTTAAATGAGCAAACCCGGATGTGCGTCGGAGCTATCCGGATGTTGAGCGGGAGTCCCTGGAATGTGGGAACCGCTGTTATGACTATGATGAAGTTATCCATTTCCTATGGACATCATTGGAGTGGCCTGTCCAAATGGATAGGCCGTGTTTATATATGTATTTGCTCAAAATTGATGGAACAGATCCGGATGTGCGTCAGAGCTATCCGGATGTTGAGCGGGGGTCCTTAGAAGGTGGGAACCGCTATTATGACCATGATAAAGCTGTCCATTTCTTATGGGCAACATTGGAGGGACCTGACCATTTGGACAGACCGTGTTTTTGTATTTGCTCGAAATTAATGGAGCAGACCCGGATGTACGTCGGAGCTATCTGGATGAGCGGGGGTCCCTGGAAGGTGGGAATCGCTGTTATGACCATGATAAAGCTGTTCATTTCCTATGGACAGCATTGGAAGGGCCTGGCCATTTGAACAGGCCATGTTTATATTTGTATTTGCAGGTACCACACCCTTAACTTAAACTTATAACCCCAAACCTATAACCTATAACCTAAACTTATAACTTTAACCTAAACCTAAAACCAAAACCTAAACCTATAACCTAAACTTATAAACTAAAACCTAAACCTAAACCTAAATCATAACCTATAACCTTAACTTAAACCAAAACCTATAACCTAAACCTTAGCCTATAACCTATAACCTATAACTTATAACCTAAACTTATAACCTAAACCTAAACCTAATTCATAACCTATAACCTTAACCTAAACCAAAACCTATAACCTAAACCTTAGCCTTTAACCTATAACCTATAACCTATAACCTAAACTTATAACCTAAACCTATAAGCTAAAACCTAAACGTAAACCTAAACCTAAAACCTAGATGTATTCTCAAATCCCTAAACCTAAACCTACACCTAATCCCAATCTCAACACCCTAACCTAAACCTAAACCTAAACCTAAACATGAAAACATAAGCCTAAACCTGATTCCGAACTCGAACCCGATTTCCTAAACCTAAACCTTAACTTATTCTTGAATCCCTAAACCTAAACATATAAACTAAAACCAAAACCTAAACCTATAACCTAAACCAAAACCTATAACCTTAACCTAAACCAAAACCTATAACCTATAACCTTAACCTATAACCTAAAACCAAAACTTATAACCTTAACCTAAACCAAAACTTATAACCTAAACCAAAACCTGTAAGTTAAACCTTAACTTAAACTTATAACCTTAACCTAAACCTAAAAGCAAATCCTCAACCTATAATCTAAACCTATAAACTAAAACCTAAACCTTAACCTATAACCTTAACCTAAACAAAAACCTAAACCTAAACCTTAACCTATTCTCAAATCCCTAAACCTAAACCTACACTTAATCCCAATCTCAACTCCCTAACCTAAACCTAAACCTAAACTTGAAAACCCAAACCTAAACCCGATCCCGAACTCGAACCCGATTTCCTAAACCTATACCTAAACCTTAACCTATTCTCAAATCTCCAAACCTAAACCTACACCAAATCCCAATCTCAACTCCCTAACCTAAACCTAAACCTTAACCTATTCTCAAATCCCTAAACCTAAACCTACACCAAATCCCAATTTCAACTCCCTAACCTAAACCTAAACCTTAACCTATTCTCAAATCCCTAAACCTAAACCTACACCAAATCCCAATCTCAACTCCCTAACCTAAACCTAAACCTAAACATGAAAACCCTAGCCTAAACCCAATCCCGAACCCGAACCTGATTTCTAAAACCTAAATCTTAACCTATTCTCAAATCCTTAAACCTAAACCAACACCAAATCCTAATCTCAACTCCCTAACCTAAACCTAAACCTGAACTTGAAAACCTAAACCTAAACCCGATCCCGAACCCGAACCCAGTTTCCTAAACCTAAACCATAACCTATTCTCAATTCCAAAAGCTATAACCTATGACCTAAACCTATAACCTTAACCTAAACCTAAAACCAAAACCAAAACCTATAACCTAAACCTATAACATAAACCTAAACCTAAACCTAAAACCTAAATGTATTCTCAAATCTCTAAACCTAAACCTACACCAAATCCTAATCTCAACTCCCTAACCTAAACCTCAACCTAAACTTAAAAACCCAAACCTAAACTCGACCCCGAACCCGAACCTAGTTTCCTAAACCTAAACCTTAACCTATTCTCAATTCCCAAAGCTATAACCTATAACCTAAACCAAAACTGAACCTAAACCTATAACCTTAACCTAAACCTAAAACCAAAACCTAAACCTATAACCTAAACCTAAACCTAAAACCTAAATATATTCTCAAATCCCTAAACCCAAACCTAATCCTAATCCCAATCTCAACTCCCCAACCTAAACCTAAACCTAAACTTCTAAACCCGATCCCGAACCCGAACCCGATTTCCTAAACCTAAACCTTAACTTATTCTCAAATCCCTAAACCTAAACCTACACCAAATCCCAATCTCAACTCCCTAACCTAAATCTAATCCTAAACATGAAAATCCAAGCCTAAACCTAACCCCGATCCCGAACCCGAACCCGATTTCCTAAACCCAAACCTTAACCTATTCTCAATTCCCAAAGCTATAACCTATAACCTATAACCTAAACCTAAACCTATAACCTTAACATAAACCCAAAACCTAAACCTTAACCTAAACCAAAACCTATAACCTTAACCTAAACCAAATCCTGTAAACTAAACCTTAACCTCAACTTATAACCTTAACCTAAACCTAAAACCAAAACCTAAACCTTAACCTTAACCTATAACCTAAACCAAAACCTATAACCTTAACCAAAACAAAAACCTATAACCTAAACCTTAACCTATAACCTATAACCTAAACTTATAACATAAACCTAAAACGAAAACTTAAACTTATAAGCTAAAACCTAAACCTAAACCTAAAACCTAAACCTAAACCTAAAACCTAAATGTATTCTCAAATCCTTAAACCTAAACCTAATCCCAATCCCAATCTCAACTCCCCAACCAAAACCTAAACCTAAACTTCAAAACCCGATCCCAAACCCAAGCCCGATTTCCTAAACCTAATCCTTAACCTATTCTCAAATCCCTAAACCTAAACCTACACCAAATCCCAATCTCAACTCCCTAACCTAAACCTAAACCTAAACTTAAACATGAAAACCCAAGCCTAAACCCAATCCCGAACCCAAACTCGATTTCCTAAACCTAAACCTTAACCTATTCTCAATTCCTGAAGCAATAACGTATAACCTAAAAAACCTAACCTAAACCTAAACTTAACATAAACCTAAATAACATAAAAAAAAAACCGAAAAAAAACCTAACCTAAACAAAACCTATAACCTAAACCTTAACCTAAACTTATAACCTTAACCTAAACTTAAAACCAAAACCTAAACCTATAACCTAAACCTATAAACTAAAACCTAAACCTAAATCTAAACCTAAACCTATAACCTCAACCAAAACCTATAACCTTAACCTAAACAAAAACCTATAACCTAAACCTTAACTTATAACGTATAACCTATAACCTAAACTTATAACCTTAACCTAAACCTAAAACCAAAACCTAAACCTATAAGCTAAAACCTAAACCTAAACCTTAACCTATTCTCAAATTCCTAAACTTAAACTTACACCTAATCCCAATCTCAACTCCCTAACCTAAACCTAAACCTAAACTTGAAAACCCAAGCCTAAACCTGATCTCGAACCCGAACCCGATTTCCTAAACCTAAACCTTAACCTTAACCTATTTTCAAATCCCTAAACCTAAACCTACACCAAATCCCAATCTCAACTCCCTAACATAAACCTAAACGTAAACATGAAAACCCAAGTCTAAACCTGATCCAGAACCCGAACCCGATTTCCTAAACCTAAACCTTAACCTATTTTCAAATCCCTAAACCTAAACCTACACCAAATCCTAATCTCAACTCCCTAACCTAAACCTAAACCTGAACATGAAAACCCAAACCTAAACCCGATCCCGAACCCGAACCCAGTTTCTTAAACCTAAACCTAAAACCTAAAACCTAAATGTATTCTCAAATCCCTAAACCTAAACCTACACCAAATCCTAATCTCAACTCTCTAACCTAAACCTAAACCTAAACTTGAAAACCCAAACCTAAACCCGATCCCAAACCCGAACCCAGTTTCCTAAACCTAAACCTTAACCTATTCTCAATTCCCAAAGCTATAACCTATAACTTAAACCTAAACCGAACCTAAACCTATAACCTTAACCTAAACCTAAAACCAAAACCTAAACCTGTAACCTAAACCTATAGCCTATAACCTAAACTTATAACCTATAACCTAAACCTATTACCTATAACCTAAACTTATAACCTATAACATAACAGTAACCTAAACCTAAAACCTAAACCTTAACCTATAACCTAAAACCTAAACTTAAACCTAAAACTTAAATGTATTTTCAAATCCCTAAACCTAAACCTACACCTAATCCTAATCTCAACTCCCTAACCTTAACCTAAGCTTAAACTTGAAACCCAAACCTAAACCCGATCCCGAATCCAAACCCAATTTCCTAAACCCTAAACCCTAAACCCTAAACCTATTCTTAAATCCCAAAACCTATATTTATAACCTGAACCTAAACCTAAACCTAAACCTGGAGGAGCTGGCGAGGCAGAGGGAGGAGCAGGAGAGTCAGAGGGAGGAGCAGGAGAGGATGATAGAAGATCAGCTGGCGAGGTAGAGGAGGATGGAGGAGGAATTGGTGAGGTAGAGGGAGGAGCAGGAGAGGAAGGTGGAGGAGATGCGGGTGGAGCATGAGCGACGGATGACGGAGATGTTTCAGGCTTTCGCTGCACGCTTACCCACCGATGCCCCACCACCTCCGCCTTCATCTTTGTGATTCTTTTTTATTTATTTATGTTAAGTTTATATGTATTTATGCATGAATGAATGTGATGCAGATAAGATTGTTTGTGTTTGGATGAATGTAGTTTATGTAGTTTGGGTTTAGATGGATGTGAATGTGAATATGATGAAATGTGTATATCAGGATGAATATGATGGAATATATTGTTAACCGGTGTATATCAGGAATTTTGTACAGATTTTGAGCTAGAATATTTTTTTTAAAAAAAAGAAACTTTTGACGACAAAATTTTTGTCGCTAAAAGATATGTGAGTTTATTTTTATTAGCGAAAATTTTCGCTGCTAAAAACACAGATTTTTTCTAACGCTAAAGTTTTATATAGTGTTTTTTAGCGACGAACATTTTCGCCGCTAAAAGTTTATGTAGTTTGGGTTTAGATGGATGTGAATGTGAATATGATGAAATGTGTATATCAGGATAAATATGATGGAATATATTGTTAACAGGTTTATATCAGAAATTTTGTACGGTTTTTGAGCTGGAGTTTTTTTTTTTTAAAAAAAGAGACTTTTGGTAACAAAAATTTTCGTCGCTAAAAGATATGTTAGTTTATTTTTAGCAATAAAAATTTTCGCTGCTAAAAACACAAATATTTTTTTTTCAGTTTTAACGCTAAAAGATTAAAATTTTTAGCAGCGAAAAGTTTCGCTGCTAAAAGTTTTATATAGTGTTTTTTAGCGATGAACATTTTCGCCGCTAAAAGTTTATGTAGTTTGGGTTTAGATGGATGTGAATGTGAATATGATGAAATGTGTATATCAGGATGAATATGATGGAATATATTGTTAACGGGTTTATATCAGGAGTTTTGTACGGTTTTTGAGCTCGAATAAATTTTTTTTTAAAAGAGACTTTTGGCGACGAAAATTTTCGTCGCTAAAAGATATGTTAGTTTATTTTTAGCAGCGAAAAATATAGTACAAGACTTCTAGGAGCGAAAATTTTCGCTGCTAAAAACACAAATATTTTTTTTTCAGTTTTAAAGTTAAAAGTTTAAAATTTTTAGCAGCAAAAAGTTTCGCTGCTAAAAGTTTTATATAGTGTTTTTAACGACGAACATTTTCGCCGCTAAAAGTTTATATAATTTGGGTTTAGATGGATGTGAATGTGAATATGATGAAATGTGTATATCAAGATGAATATGATGGAATATATTGTTAACAGGTATATATCAGGAATTTTGTACGGTTATTGAGCTGGAATATTGTTTTTTTAAAAGAGACTTGGCGACGAAAATTTTCGTTGCTAAAAGATATGTTAGTTTATTTTTAGCAGTGAAAATTTTTGCTGCTAAAAGCAGAATGATTTTTGTATTTTTTAGTGACAAATATTTTTGCCGCTAAAAGTTTAAGAAAATTTTCCGAGTCTTTAGCGACGAAAAGTTTCGCAACTAAAAGTAATTTAAATTTCAAATCGTGGAAAAATGTATGGAGCATTTAGCGACGAAAATTTTCTTTTTCATCGCTAAAAGTCTAATGCACGATTTTTAGCTACGAAAAATTTCGTCGCTAAAAGTGACTTTTAGCGATGAAAATGTGTTTCGTCGCTAAAAGTTTCGTCGCTAAAAACTCTCTTTCTTGTAGTGGTAGTAAGTTTGTAGCCATTTGTTGCGTAGCCATTACTACATTAGATTCGTAGCCATTAGTTATATGGTTACGAATCTAATCCGTAGTCATTTCTTCTGTAGCGAAAAGTACATACAACTACGGATAATTGAGCAAGCCTAGTATGAAATTGATCAAGCTTAACATGAAATTGAGAGAGGTTCACATGAATGTATATGGTCTATCTACACCGTCCATATGTTTTTCCATCTAATTCAAGTGGTTGAGCCAAAATTAAAGCATATCCAAAGATCAAGTGGATCATACCACACAAAAGAGTATGAATAATCATTTCCGCCGTTGAAACCTTGTTAGGCCCCACAATGATGTTTTATTTGCCATTCATCCTGTTCATAGGATGATGTAGACATGAATGAACAGAAAACATACATACAAGCTTGGTCCAAAACTTTTATGGCTTACAAGAATTTTATTTTTTTTGTTTAGGTTTAGGGCAATTTGATCAAATATACCTGTAGTGCGTGTTTTATTCGATAGATGCACTATTTTCATCATTTTTTGACAAACTAAAGCGAAGACAAATAAGTAACGATTTAGTGGAAGAGTATTCTTATACGAAGAAGAGAGAAAATTTCAGAAAATAAGTTTTAGGTATATGAATATTACTATATAAATATGATAAAAGATTTCAAAAAATAAATTTTAGATAGAAGAATATTGCAATATGAAAAGGAGAGAAGAATTCAGAAAATAAATTGAAGATGAGAGAAGAATTCAGAGAATGGGTTCTTGAACACGAAGGATGGGAGAAAAGTTTATAACAATAGGTTTGTAATTCATGAATATTTTTGTCCAGTTACTGAGAAAAGTTTGAAAGCAATAAGAGAAAAGCCCTGGGATGAAATGCGAGATTTACTGTCGGAAATATCTTGGCTAATTAAAACCCTTGTTCCAAGATTTTGCGTCCCAAGTCCCATGGGAGGATGACGGCCGGGATTAAACAAATAACGTGCGCTCATATGATAATGTGTTTTTGTGGGCCCTGTCTAAACTTTTCATCAGATCCACACCGTCCATTCGATGGGGCCTTCTATGTTAGATATAAGAACCAAAAATAAGCTCCAATATAAACTCAAATAGACCACACCAAAAGTCACAGTGGGAAAGACACATCCAATATAACGTTCCCCAATGTTTGTGGGGCCCACCTGTTTTTTATATGCCATCTAACCCGTTCATCAGACGTACACCACTAAGAATAAGGTTTAAAATAAAAATAGTCCATCTACAACCCAGGTGGACCATAATACGTGAATTTACTGTTAGGAATGATTTTACACTGTTCCATTATTGTGGCCCACTTAAGTTTTGGATCAGCCTGACATTTTCATTGTACATTTATCATGAGTTTTAGAATTATATGGACAGTGTAGATCAGATTAATACTTAAATAAATCCCCCATCAGTCTGGTACAATCACAATCTGTGGGTACCGGCACCGTATCAGCGCACTTCAAACAAAATGGCACATTGACCGAAATGTTTGTCCCATGCGTGGCTGTAATGGGATGCATCATTTCCGAAAAATTTAGCACCGTAGACGCTGGGTTTATATGTAAAAAAATTTTTGAGCGGCCGCAAGTTTTTATCACCAAAAGTACATTTTAGGACACGTAAATAGGATTTCAGACGAATATACCCCTCGATCGTAGGTAAGAGCGGTGAAAAAGGAGGGAAATTTCGTCCGAAGTAGGTTGTCGTACAGCAAGAGCCTACTTTGGTATAGGAAGTTTAGGGTCGGTTGAGAAAAGGGAGGAGGATAAAAGGTGGTCTGTGTTAAAAAATTACCAATCATTTCCCAAAGAGATTTTCTCCCATACATCCCGACGTATTGGAATAAGATACCTACGGGCTTTAGCTTTTGAACCGGGGTCATCTTCCAACGATCTAAACCGTTCATATTACGACTCTCACTTTGCACGGTAGAATTACAGCAAATAAAAGCTTAGTTGGATTGTTTCAGCCATTTGATAGTTTTGGAAAATGAACGGTCACCATAGCTTTTTTATAATCCAAGGGCAGAAATATTATATCTATTTTTTATTTTTTTTTTGAATTCCCTATTTAAGGAAAGCACTATAAAATAAATAAAAAGATTGTTCCATAACAATAAAATAAAATCCAAATCCAACAGCAAGTCCTCGGTGCATCTTATTAGAATACATTAGGATGCACCAGAGAAAACCTCTTTCTCCAAGTATAGGAGAAATTTGAGACCGTATGTGCGAGAATACGCCCCAGCTGTACGGACGACTTGCCAGAGGTCTAAAAAACCTCTCGCTTTTACCTTCAAGCGGATCGGCAGGTGCTCGAAGACGAGCGCTGACGCTCCTCGAACTCCGAGTTATACGAACGGTTTAAAATAAATCAACGTTACGTGGCCCTACAGTTATGTATTTATTATATCCAAAACGTTCATCCATAATTTGAGATCATTTCATAACATTATCCAAAAAAAAATAAAAAATCATATCCAAAGATCAAGTGGACCACACCAAAAAGAGCAACAGACGTTCAATTCCCTACTACCTTTTAAAGTGTGGTCTATTTGATAGTTAGATCTATCTTATTTTCCGTCTCAAGCTTTAATATGAGCTCGCCAAATAAATGGTTTGTTTGGATATAACATAGACCTGATGGGACCTAAAAAAAAATAAAAAAAAATTACTATAAATTCATTTGCTACGGTCAGACCTATTACGGATTATAACCATAGTCATAGATATTCAGTCTGTAGCTAAAAAGGTCTAAACCGGGGTGGATGCATCGAACTAGTGGCACCTGCGGCACTTGTTGGAGCGTCCGGCGTGGCCACGCCCAACTGGGGGCCCTATAGCCACGGATTATAACCGTAGCCATTGACCATAGTGCATTTTTTTTTTTTTTTTTGTTACATGGAGAACTTTATTCCACCTATAATTTTCTCTAATACATATTTATATAAATATTTATATATAAGCATATAAATTTTTTTTTCTCTTTTTTCATTTTTTTCTTTATTCATTTGACAAGAATATCTTCTAAACTACAATTAGTTACTTGATGTACCCTATGGGCCTGTTTGGCCGAGCAGATTGGATGGGATTGGATGGTATTAGAGTGGATTGCATGGATTTCAAGGTAATAATAGCTGCGTCATTGGATTGGTGCAAAATTTATGGGATTGCTATACCCCGGGATTGCTATATCAAGTCTGTTTGGCACGCCCGGCCAATCCGGGGATTAAACCTTCCAATCCCTTTCAATCCCCCGGACCAAACACGTCCCAGGCATTTTTGAAGGGATTAGGGTGGATTGAATGGGATTTAAGGGCCTGTTTGGCCGGGCGAATCCCATGGGATTAGGAGGGATGGGATGGATTTTAAGGTAATGATGGTGGTGTCAGTGGATTTAGGTTATAGGTTTAGGTTTAGGTTATAGGTTAAGGTTTAGGTTTAGGTTAAGGTTATAGGTTTAGGTTTGGGTTTAGGTTATAGGTTATAGGTTTAGGGATTTAAGAATAGGTTTAGATTATAGGTTATAGGTTATAGGTTATAGGTTAAGGTTTAGGTTTAAGTTTAGGCTAAGGTTTAGGTTATATATTATAGGTTATCGAGTTAGGGAATTGGGAATAAGTTAAGGTTTAGGTTTAGGTTATAGGTTACAAGGTATAGGTTTAGGTTTGGGTTTAGGTTATAGGTTAAATGTTTAGGTTTGGGTTTGGGTTTAGGTTATATGTTAAAGGTTTAGGTTTAGGTTATAGGTTAAAGGTTTAGGTTTTGGGATTTGAGAATAGGTTTAGGTTAAGGTTATAAGTTTAGGTTAAAGGTTTAAGTTAATGTTATACGTTTAGGTTTAAGTTTAGGTTATAGGTTTAGATTTGAGAATAGGTTTAGGTTATAAGTATAGGTTTAGGTTAGGTTGGAGGTTAAGGTTTAGGGATTTGAGTTTAGGTTATATGTTTAGGTTATAGGTTATAGGTTTAGGTTAAGGTTTAGGGAATTGAGTTTATGTTATAAGTATAGGTTTAGGTTTAGGAATTCGGGTTTGGGTTCGGCTTTATGTTCGGGTTTAGGTTATAGGTTTCGGTTTAGGTTATAGGTTATGGGTTTATGTTAAGGTTTAGGTTTAGGTTTAGGTTATAGGTTTTGAGATTTGATAATAGGTTTAGGTTATAAGTACAGGTTTAGGGAAACGACCATGAAGTGAAGTGTAACGCCCTGAAAATTGGGGGTCGAGCATAAACTCAACTTCCGAGTTCCAGAACATCACTTATGCAACAAAATGAATGATAATTGAATGTTGACTGTATTCGTCTATTGAACATGAGTGAGATTAAGCCAAAACAGCATATCATACTCCAGAGACAGTTAAATTTGCAAGCGGAAGACTGTGATAGATAGATAAAATATATAAACTATGATGAGTCTCTAGAGTGTGATAACATTACCAGATTAAATAATTACAAGTACAGTTCTAAAATATACCAAATGTGAGGAAGTATAATGTCTCATATCCCAAATACCATAGCCCCGTCAATACAATATCAGGTCTTCATTGACCTGCCAGAGAGATACAGATAGGAGAACTCCTATCATCATAGAAGTAGTCCGGCTCTGCTTCACAAGCATCGCCATCACCTGAAACTCAACAAATCTGGTTGGTGTGTACAACACCGTCCCGTAACGTGGGGAGTGAGTGATCAACTCAGTAGAACAGTAAAACATAGGTTAACATGTTATCAACTCAGTCAAGCAATAATGATAAAGCAGTACAATCAAACAATTCTAACTACTCTTATTTAATGCAAGTATGAAATGACATGATCTATGCCCTTGCCAAACCACCCTCATGCGACATCATCTTACGTTCGCGAATGCGTCCATCCCTCAGTGCTCCACATTTACCAGGCACATGCAATGCGATGATGAGCATGATTACCGAGTAATTATTAGTTCATTTCAACCAGCAGTATTGGGAAACTAAGGTACCTCCCTTGTATCATTCCCAAACATGATCCATCCTAGGGTCGTCAATCCTAGTTAATCTCATACGGTATTATGGTTCGAGAGACATCGTGAAGGCATCACAAAGGGCTCGTCACCCGTCAGCACGGATACAGATCTCACTGTATGCGGCTCAATTGCTGACCGTCAGCTCGAGTACAGGTCTCACCGTACTCGGCTCAATCGCTGGCCGTCAGCTCGAATACAGGTCTCACCGTACTCGGCTCAACTCATACTCTAGTTGCTGTGAAGGGCTCGTCGCCAATCACAGACCTTGGAGTATACTCGAAGCCACTACAGAGGACTCGTCGCCCGTCAGTACGAGTACAGCTCTCACCGTACTCGGCTCTCGCCGTAAGTGTCGACAGCTCGAATACAATGTCCCATACCACCGTATTCGGCTCACGAGTTTGATTACTCAATGGTCACTACGGGGAGGCACGTGGCCCCAGCATAGGCCGACAGCTCGACCACGGTGTCCCATACCACCATGCCCGGCTCATGAGTCTTAGCGGATCGAGGTACCATAGTTAAAAGGGATTTCACTGGTAAGTTTGGTACCCTAGGTTCAAGTAGTAGCGTCCAAACATGGTGAACATACATAAGACAGATCGGGTTACTTGACGAGCTCTGCTAGTTCGAGCGCACAACAAGTTGAACGACATGAAGTGCATAAGCACTTCGCGTGGCCAACCAGTATCATCAACCGAAGTACGACTCGGGTTCGTCGAACATATCTCACGTGGCAAATGAATCACAGCCACGAATGCAATTCTGGTACCGATTGTCTGGACTATAATCATAGCCCCAAACACAATCAAGTGCAGATAGATAAAGCAGTAGTAGATCAAGATTCAACTCATACAATCAAGGTCTGGTATTATCCGTTTAGGGCTGCCAGGGTTGTTGCACGCACTCGTTGCTCCACTCCCCCATCACCCATGACAGATCATACAACGTAAATATAAATTTAAACATATACATTACATGGTTAAAATCATAAAGCAGTTGAGCATGTTATGAAGCACAACACAAGCATGAGTTTGTACATGTTCAATTCCTAATCACACAACTATCCAAGAAGATCATACGCATAGTTAAAAGAGGTTGAGAATCATATCTCAACACCCTTATACATTACAATTTGCTAACTACTACTCATTCAGACATTTCAAGAAACACTTAAACAAACAAACATTAACATACATGACATATGTCGATCACATAGGCATTAGGCCAAATCCTTTCACTAAGGAGTTGCCCCAATCATAACACGCGTACACCAACGACGGATAGTCATGGCAAGCAGGAATCCAAGTTCCATATTCATTCAGTCATTTCCACAAACACTTGGGCCACACATTTTAGCATATATAGTGTATATTGGCCGTGGC
Source organism: Magnolia officinalis (assembly GCA_021015155.1). Lineage (NCBI taxonomy): Eukaryota > Viridiplantae > Streptophyta > Magnoliopsida > Magnoliales > Magnoliaceae > Magnolia > Magnolia officinalis. Next base: position 41,957,656 of record JAJHSJ010000004.1, on the reverse strand, counting down.
GTGACTTAGGGCAAATCCTTCCGTCAAAGGGGTATCGTCAATACAACAATCATGAATCCATGACAATTAGTCATGGCGAGCACAAATGAGAATTCTATACTCATTCAGTCATTTCCACAAACACTTAGAATACACTATTGCAACATAAATAGTGTATGTTAGCAAAACATGTATAGCCAAGTGAGTATTTTATCCATGTATAATATATTACTACAACAAATAATCATGATAAATACATCTCCAAAATTTATACGTATACAGTATTTTCTAGAATACGCAATTTCAACATACATAGTGTATATAAGTAAAACATGTATTTAGACAAATCCTTTTGCCAAATAAGTATTTTATCCATATATCGTATATCCATATAACAAATAAACATGTCAAACACATTTCCAAAAAATATACGTATACCGTACTTTCTACAAATACCTAGAGTATGTAGAATTCCATATTTTTCATCTTTAATCGAAATGGAAAACGGACAGCACTTTGTACATGTGCAATTGCATGCAGATCATGAATCTATCATTATCTGGCATTGAAAGCGTTGAAAACCATAACCTATACACTTAAAGTCCGCACCTTTTGTCGTAGAATCGTAACAAAGTCGATAAGTTTACTAAGCTTCCGTAGTCGGCAGTTTGGTAACCTATAGAACGAAATAGGTTAACTATTTCATAACCTACAACCACCCAAGCCCCAAATCAGATTAAGGTTAGGGCTTCTTACCTAGAAATGACGCCGAAAACGCCGGAAAAGCGATGAGAATCCGGCGGTGGAGCTCGTACAGCGGCAAGGAAGAGTGGCAGGGAGATTCTCCCACATCTCCCACACTTTCTCTCTTTTCTCTCTCTTTTCTCTCTCTCAATCTCAAATTCGTATGGCTGCCATGAGAGAGGGTTTAAGGTCCTTATATAGCCTAAAAATTCACCGAAATAGACTTATGTTCAAGGTATACTTACATTATAATCAAATCGGCATTGTTTCAGCTCAAAAGAGGGTTTTTGGCGGGCCTCCTTGAGCCAAAGGTCGGACTTAAGCTCACTAACGCTGGATCTACGTTCTATTAAGTTTTCGTTTCAGTCGGGATTCCAGATCACGCATGGCGGACCAGTTTCAGTTCAACGGCCAGCAGACCTCGATCGAAGATTCCGAGTACATGTAAATGTGTATGAAATTTCTCCTGATCCGAGGGTGTAATTTGGTCTGATTCTGACGGTCTGGTTGCTTAATACTGATCCGCAAGCGAGAGGTGCCAGATTACTATTCAAGATATTTTATTTTGAAATTATTTCACATTTCTCATACTCTTCACTCCGAGCTCAAGCGAATAGCGCTGGGACATTATCTGGATTTGATTTCCAAGATGGTTGTCAAGCCCAGCGAGGCAGTCCTAAGTCCTTAACTTCGTGTTAATCGGACTTCCGACGTGCGGTCCAGATCTGATACGGAGTTTTGAGATGCTCCCGAGAGCAGCCGGGTAATGAGATTGATCCTAGATTTTAAGGTAACCTAGCGTCAATGATTCTACAAGTTTTGGGTCTTGCAGATCGTATTTAAAGTGATTGGTGCTAATTTCACAGGCACTCTAGTTTAACACTAGCTAAATCTCGCCTAATTTCTAAAGGATTTAGTCCTGAGTGATTTCGGTCTGAGGTGGTACTTAGACCTTTGTAGCAATGTTTAGTTTAAGTATTGTTCTTCATCACCTAAACTTTAAGGTAGTGTCTAATGTGAAAGTACTTAGAAAATTTTTTTAAAAAACAAGGTGGTGAAGGGTGGGACTTGTGAAGGAAATGGGTTAAGGAGCAATTTTAGACTGTGGGATTCAGTTCTGACAAGTTAATAAGGTGTTAGGATCGACCCATCGCCTAAGGACGTCTAATCCCAGGTTGACAAAAATTCGGGATGTTACATGAAGGGGCATGACCATGAAATGCGTTGAAATGACTGTGAATCAACACGGAATAGGTGGGAATGACAGTGATATGCATGGAAATGGGGGTGAAGTGAAGCGATTGGATCGCGAAATGGCCAGAAGTGACCGTGAAGTAAAGACGCGGGACCGCGAAATGCATCGAAATGACAGTGAATCAACACAGAATATGCGGAAATGACCGTGATATGCATGAAAATGGGGGTGAAGTGAAGCAATTGGACCGTTAAATACACGAAAGTGATCATGAAGTGAAGATGCGGGACCACGAAATGCGTCGAAATGACCGTGAATCAACACGGAATATGCGAGAATGACCGTGATATGCATGAAAATGGGGGTGAAGTGAAGCGATTGGACCGTGAAATGCACAGAAGTGACCGTGAAGTGAAGACGCGGGACCGCAAAATGTGTCGAAATGACCGCGAATGAATACGGAATATGCGGGAATGATCGTGATATGCATGGAAATGGGGGTGAAGTGAAGCGATTGGATCGCGAAATGGCCAGAAGTGACCGTGAAGTAAAGACGCGGGACCGCGAAATGCATCAAAATGACCGTGAATCAACACGGAATATGCGGGAATGACCGTGATATGCATGGAAATGGGGGTGAAGTAAAGCGATTAGACCGCGAAATGCACGGAAGTGACCATGAAGTAAAGACGCGGGACCGCGAAATGCGTCTAAATGACTGTGAATCAACACGAAATATGCGGGAATGACCATGATATGCATGGAAATGGGGTGAAGTGAAGTGATTGGACCGCGAAATACACGGAAGTGACCGTGAAGTGAAGACGCGGGACCGCGAAATGCGTCAAAATGATCGTGAATCAACACAGAATATGCGAGAATGACCGTGATATGCATGGAAATGGGGGTGAAGTGAAGCGATTGGACCGCAAAATGCGCGAAAGTGATCGTGAAGTAAAGACGCGGGGCCGCGAAATCGGTCGAAATGACCGTGAATCAACACGGAATATGCGGGAATGACCGTGATATGCATGGAAATGGGGGTGAAGTGAAGCGATTAGACCGCAAAATGCACGGAAGTGACCGTGAAGTGAAGACGCAGGACCGCGAAATGCGTCGAAATGACCGTGAATCAACACGAAATACGCGGGAATGATCGTGATATGCATGGAAATGGGGGTGAAGTGAAGCGATTGGACCACGAAATGCACGGAAGTGACCGTGAAGTGAAGGGAATTGATCGTAAAGTGCGTGAAAATGACTGTGAATCAACACGGAATCGGCGGGAATGACCGTGAAATGCACGGAAATGACCCTGAAGTGAAGCGAATCGACCATGAAATGCACAGAAATGACCGTGAAGTGAAGGGAATTGACCGTGAAGTGCGTGGAAATGACCGTGAATCAACACGGAATCGGCGAAAATGACCGTGAAATGCTTGAAAATGACCCTGAAGTTAAGCGAATTCACCGTGAAATTCAGGGTCATTTCCATGCATTTCACGGTCCATTCACTTCACTTCACGGTCATTTTCATGCATGGAGTCACTCCCTCCTATTCCGTGTTGATTCACAGTCATTTCAACACATTTCACAATCATGCCCATTCACTTCACGGTCATTTCCGCGCATTTCACGGTCAATTCGCTTCATGTCACGGTCATTTCCATGCATTTCATAGTCATTCCCTCCTATTCCGTGTTGATTCACGATAATTTCGACGCATTTCACGGTCATGCCACTTCACTTCATGGTCATTTCCGCGCATTTCACAGTCCAATCGCTACACTTCACTGTGAAATGCGTTGAAATGACCGTGAATAAACATGGAATAGGAGGGAATGACCATGATATGCACGGAAATGACCGTGAAGTGAGGCGATCGGACCGTGAAATGTGCGAAAATGATCGTGAAGTGAAGGGGCATGACCGTGAAATGCATCGAAATAACAGTGAATCAACACGGAATAGGGGAGAATGACCGTGATTTCCATGCATATCACGGTCATTCCCTCCTATTCCGTTTGATTCACGGTCATTTCGACGCATTTCACGGTCATGCCCCTTCACTTCACGATCATTTTCGCACATTTCACGGTCCAATCGCCTCACTTCACGGTCATTTCCGTGCATATCATGGTCATTCCCTCCTATTCCATGTTTATTCACGGTCATTTCAACGCATTTCACAGTGAAGTGTAGCGATTGGACTGTGAAATGCGCGGAAATGACCATGAAGTGAAGTGGCATGACCGTGAAATGCGTCGAAATTATCGTGAATCAACACAGAATAGGAGGGAATGACCGTGAAATGCATGGAAATGACCGTGAAGTGAAGCGAATTGACTGTGAAATGCATCGAAATGACCGTAAAGTGAAGGGGCATGACCGTGAAATGCATCGAAATGACCGTGAATCAACACGGAATAAGAGGGAATGACTGTGATATGCATGGAAATCATGGTCATTCCCGCCTATTCCGTGTTGATTCACGGTACTTTTGGCACATTTCACAGTCATGCCCATCCACTTCACGGTCATTTTCGCGCATTTCACGATCCAATCGCCTCACTTCACGGTCATTTCCATGCACATCACGGTCATTCCCGACTATTCCATGTCGATTCACGGTCATTTTGACGCATTTCACGGTCATGCCCCTTTCACTTCACGGTCATTTCCGCGCATTTCACGGTCCAATCGCTACACTTCACCATGAAATGCATCGAAATGACTGTGAATCAACACGGAATAGGCAGGAATGACCGTGAAATGCATGGAAATGACTGCGAAGTGAAGCGAATTGACCGTAAAATGCCTGGAATGATCGTGAAGTGAAAGGGCATGACCGTGAAATGTGTTGAAATGACCATGAATCAACACGAAATAGGAGGGAATGACCGTGATATGTATGGAAATCACGGTCATTCCTGCCTATTTCGTGTTGATTCACGGTCATTTCGGCGCATTTCACGGTCATGCCCTTCACTTCATGGTCATTTTCGCGCATTTCACGGTCCAATCGCCTCACTTCACGGTCATTTCCATTCATATCACGGTCATTCCTTCCTATTCCGTGTTGATTCACGGTCATTTCAACGCATTTCACGGTGAAGTGTAGCGATTGGACCGTGAAATGCGCAGAAATGACCGTGAAGTGAAGGGCATGATCGTGAAATGCGTCGAAATGACCGTGAATCAACATGGAATAAATGGGAATGACCGTGATATGCATGGAAATGACAGTGAAGTGAGGCGATTAGACGTGAAATGCGCAAAAATGACCTTGAAGTGAAGGGATATGACCGTGAAATGCGCCGAAATGACCGTGAATCAAGACGGAATAGGCGGGAATGACCATGATTTTCATGCATATCACGGTCATTCCCTCTTATTCTGTGTTGATTCACGGTCATTTCGACGCATTTCACTATCATGCCCCTTCACTTTACGGTCATTTCCGCGCATTTCACTGTCAATTTGCTTCACTTCACGATCATTTTCAGGCATTTCACAGTCATTCCCGCCTATTTCGTGTTGACTCATGGTCATTTCGACGCATTTCACAGTGAAGTGTAGTGATTGGACCATGAAATGCACGGAAATGACCGTGAAGTGAAGGGGCATGACCGTGAAATGCGTCGAAATGACCGTGAATCAACACGGAATAGAGGGAATGACCATGAAATGCATGGAAATGACCGTGAAGTGAAGCGAATTGACTGTGAAATGTGTTGAAATGACCATAAAGTGAAAGGGCATGACCGTGAAATGCGTCGAAATGACCGTGAATCAACACGGAATAAGAGGGAATGACCGTGTTATGCATGAAAATCATGGTCATTCCTGCCTATTCCGTGTTGATTCATGGTAATTTTAGCGCATTTCACGGTCAGGCCCATTCACTTCACGGTCATTTTCACGCATTTCACAGTCCAATCACCTCACTTCATGGTCATTTCCATGCATATCACGGTCATTCCCTCCTATTCTGTGTTGATTCACGGTCATTTCGACGCACTTCACGGTCAATTCCCTTCACTTCACGGTCATTTCCATGCATTTCATGGTCCAATCGCTACACTTCACCGTGAAATGCATCGAAATGACCGTGAATCAACACGAAATAGGTGGGAATGACTGTGAAATGCATGGAAATGACCGTGAAGTGAAGCGAATTGAGCATGAAATGCACGAAAATGACCGTGAAGTGAAGGGGCATGACCGTGAAATGCGTAGAAATGACCGTGAATCAACACGGAATATTTGGGAATGACCTGATATGCATGGAAATTATCGTGAAGTCTAGCGATTGAGCCGTGAAATGCGCTGAAATGACTGTGAAGTGATGGGGTATGACCGTAAAATGCGTCGAAATGATCGTGAATCAA
>JAJHSJ010000004.1:41816574-41951247 GCA_021015155.1 Magnolia officinalis | reverse complement strand
CTTAAAATTTTTTCTCAATTTGATCTACTTATAGTCTCTGATTCACCATGGGATACTAACTTCGAAACTTCTTCTGTCGCAGGTGAATCGTATATACTCTGGATACCTCAGGCAAATCAACGACAAATTTTTGATGAGGTACATAAGTTTCTCTGGAATGTCATGCTCCAGGGCATCCAAGCCTATTGCAAAAAGGGCTTTTGGATGATCCTGTTGAGAAACCTACTGCGAAATTTATCACGGTATTGGCCGGAAGAGGAACCTTGCGCATGACTTAGTAGTTTTTTCCCTGCTTTCTTAGGACTAGGGTAGTTTCCTTTATGTTGTTTTAGGATTGATACTAAACTTAGCGCTCCTGGGAGGCAACCCAGCTTTTCAATTTATTCCATTTTCCTAGTTAAATGTTTGTGGGTAACATTACTGCAAACCCTCACGAGACTACAACTCGTCCACTAGAGGCAACCTAGGGGTTTAAAGGCTTATTGCATACGCTAAATGCAATCGAAAGCACCTGCGAAAGTGGTATAGGTAGGATTTTGTTTTGTTATTTTTGTTAGTTTCACTCTTGTATTGACTTACTCTCTGCTGATATTTTTTTTTTGGAAAAGTCTCTCGATTCGTTATCCAGGTACTATCTTCCCATCACTTCTCTTTTACTTTCATTGTCCCATATGCATGGCATACTTATATCTTCTACATTGAGGACAATGTAGATTTTAGGTTGGGGGTGGGAGATTAGGTTTCCTAATCAGTGTTTTCTTGGTCCTAAGCAAAAATTGTGAAAATTTTTAAATTTTTTCTGGACTTTCTGGTGAATTCGAAGTGATTTGACGACCATCTTTGATTCAGAATTACAGGATATGGAATGTTGGTGATTTACTACTCTTGGATTCAGTCGCTCGTTAGATTTCACAGTTAAGTTTGAATTATTAATCCATGATTAGAAGTTGTAAACATTGATTGAGTCATGATTTCACATGTCACATCTCGCTTACACATTAAGATTTCAGTTTGAAACTGAAGGGTTAATTTGGTGATCAGTAAGCATAGAAGGAACCAACTTGAACAATTGCCCGTCATGATCAATTAAAAGGAAAAGATACCGTTGAAAAAAGTTAGGCAAAGAATCTTCACTATAGGTTTGCTCCCTATAAGTGAGGACTTCATTCCACATGGATAATATGTAAAAAGATTTGGGTATACAGTTTTCACCATTGGTTTGCTCCCTATAGGTGAGGACTTAATCCTCTTCTTGGTGTTACTTCAAAAAATAATAATAATAATAATAATAATAATAATAATAAAATAAAATCAAAAGCTGAAGGAATGAAAAGATGATCTTTGAGGCAAGCTTTGGTTATCATGAATTCTCTTGTTGGTTACCAACGATATCCTGAAATTAAGAATTGAATATTAATGTTGAAAGTTGGGATTACACTTTACACCGGTGGAACTCAATGTTTAGGATTATTCTAATTAAGGGACTAATACTTTGAACTTGGTTATGAAGTTTACCGTGTGTTTGAGTCTAGGAGAGAGTAAGGCCCAACATTCATGAATCATATAATTATAGGATCTAGATTGTTTTTCAAAATATCACTCGATTTCATAGAATTTGTCCTGTAGTTCTCAACTTATTTTTCACATACTTTGCTCGGTACTAGCAAGATGCTGGTTGGGGATTGTGTTGAAGGTCAAATATTGCATATTAGACTCTAATTATTGCCTGGATTTACGAACATGGTACCGTTAAATGGCCCGATTTAATCGTGTTTGTGATGCAGAATGTATTTACGAGCATGGACTGAAAAAGGGTGCTTAAAGCATGGATTTAACGCTCGGAATTCACCAAAGCTTGAGACAGACCCCGGGGGACCGAGATCGACAGAAGTGCATGCCAGAGACCCAGGAAAATTGAGAAATTGAAGCTCAAGTGGCTTGAAATTGGTCCAGAATGCAAGATCATATGGTTCCCGCCATCCGATTGACACAAGACTTCATACATGTGATGGGGGCCATAAATTAACCGTACATATTAAATTTTAGCTATTGAAGATCTCTGGAAGTGGGCCAACGGACAGATCAACCCCTTAATTCACTAAGTGGGGCCCACCTGCTACTTGGATATGCTTCAAAATTGTCCTTGATGGCTTAAAGGAGGTAACAAAAAGAATGGACGGAGCGGATTTCGTCAATACATCACAGTGTACCGTATGCCAATGTGAGTGTGCACGGTCGCAATACACCAAACTGGATAAATCCAGTCAAAACAGGCTGACGGAAGCTTTCTTTTTTTAAACTTTCTAAAACCAGCAGCGGATGAACGTCCGACCGTCAGTTATTGCTAGTGGACCCCACTCTTCACTCATTTCGGTAATCTGGACCATCCATTGTATCCAGAGGGTGGGCATGACCATCACCAAGGTAGACCTTTGGTCACATGCATACATATGCAGGCAGATCTTATTCAAATGCAGGAATGGACGGTAGAACAAAGATACAGTGGGCCACACCGATTTCACCAAAAACACCCCTTCTCAGACGATTTTCCGTGAGGATCCCAGTGGACGGAATGGATTTCTCCATAAACATCAAGGTGGGACCCACCGATCATGGTCGGTTTCTGTGGGCCACCATCATGGTTCATACGATGAATCTGGACCGTAAATCAGGCTTTAAAAGGCCCTATAAACATGGCCTAGGTGACCGAATCTTAGAAGATAGTGGAGATCAGTCTCCATTCGTCCAAATAGATGACTGATGGTGCAACGAAAAAGGATGGGTGGGACACACCAAATTCGGTCCAAAATTTTTCTAGTTTTGCTGAATTTTCGAGGGCGATTCAATGAACGGATTGGATTTTTCAGCAATTCCCAATAATGGGCCCCACCAATACATCAACGAAAGTTGAGTTACGCAAGCAGCCGACTTCCTAAATTTGTTGCTGCGTAAGAGTACATACGACCACCTCTCCTTGTGTAAACACACCACCAACAGTCTCCACCACCCGCACAGCAATATAAAGAGAGAGAAGGTCTTAGAAAAAAAAAAAAAGGGAGAGATTGGAGGCTGGATGTTGGAACGTGAGCAGAGAGATAGAGAGAGTAGTTGTTTTCTTTTTCTTTTCTTTTTCTTTATATTTATTTTAGATTTAGCCTAATCATGATCGTAATTGGCTGAATCTCTTGGCTAGGGCCAAGAGGTGAAGCTTGTGGTGTGATGAGAATTATTCTACGGCTCTGATTTATGTTAGACTGAACCTATGTTGATGTTCGTTTGATTTTAAGGAATACTTTTAGTTTTCAATGGTTGGTTGTGACTAAAATTACAATAGATCTGCGGTGGCTTTGAGTATTTCTTTCTCTTTATGTTTATGACGTCAGGAAGCCCTGTTGTTCACCATCGTCTCTTGGGCATGGTCGGATGACGGTACCCTTCCTAACCTTCATACATTGATTGGTTGGTAATTAGTTTAATTCTATTGTTTACTTTGTCTCCTGGGCATGGTTTAGTGATGGAATCCATTCTAATTCATATACCCTTCATCTTTTCAAAACTACATCAAAGGAAGTTCAGTTGATTTTCATGAATCAAGTGTAGATCTCCCTGATCTTTACAAGTGGATCCTCTGAATCCCTAGTTTCCCACTTCTGAATTCTCTTAAATTTTAGTTTAAATTATTTCACCATTATTCCTCAAAAATTATTTGATTTAGATTTCATATTAGGCTAGTTCAAGTTCTGGTTAACTTCAGATTACGTATAGGTTTCAGTCCCTGTGGATTCGACCTCGGTCTTACCGAGTTTTATTACTACATCACAACCCTATACTTGGGGAGTGAACACTCATCCTTCAGCCCATAACGTAACATGATATAATGAAGTGGATGGGCGGAGTAGATTTCTCATAAGCAACATGATGGACTCCACATATCAATGGAAATTAAAATTGTAACAACTCCAATTTGTGCGTTCCTTAAATTTGAAATTTAAAATTTTAGTTTTTTTTTTAAAAAGAGATCAAACCGGTTGCAACCTCCTTTATCGTTATCTTATCCATCTTATCCGAGCAAATCTCTTTTCTTTATAAGGATGGATATTTCTCGCCGATCAAAAAGAGGAGAAAAAAATAAAAATAAGATAAAAGATAAAATGGGAGAAATTAGTGGAAGAACGGCTTGCACAGGTTAGTATTTATTTTATTTTTTTAGATTGTTATTTTTAATATGTTATTATGCTTTGGGTTTATGTAATGGACGATGTAGATCTACCATGGGTGCAATGCATGTGCACATATATCAATATGTGCACATATGCACAATTCACCTTGGAACACTTTACGCATGTAACAAGAATTAAAAGGAAACATCGTAAGTTCTTTTTGTTTATTTTACTTGAATTACATATTGAGTTATTTTGCATATACGGCCCGATCAATTCAGTCCATTAGGTTCTAAGGACCAAAATATAGAAAACTTCTAAAAATTAGGCTTAATTAATATTTTGGTAGGCCATAATATGTAAAATAGAATTCATTAGGCACTCACCGTTGGAATATCCATCGGGACCGCAGGGAGTTCCGATGGAGATACCAATTATTTTGACCATTAAAAAATAATTGGGTGAACTAATGAACAAATTGGATCTTACATAGAAAGTTAGGAGGGTTTAAAATAAGAAATGCATATGTTTTAATGGTGGAAGAACGGTCAGTGTTGATTTATGGTAGTATGATCCATCAGAATAACGAATCTACCTCATTTTTCTACCAATGTCCTAAAACTATGTTAGTAAAGTGGTGAATGGAATAGATCTTATGTATGGGTCATTATGACAAAAGTGTAGCAATATAGAGTGGGTGTAAAAACACTCCAGCGTGCAAAAGTGAAATTGGGCTATTTACGTTACCGTAATTAGTCTGGATTTATGAACCTTATATGCGGGGCTTTCATGATGCATATATCAAATCCGTACCGTCTAATAATTTTGTCATTAATTAAAAGTCTTGGAGTTGAAAATTTTATTCGAAAGAAAACTCATATGAATCACATTGCCTTAAACAGTAAAAATTAAATGAGCACCTTCGAATATTCTTGTGGGCCACAAAAGTGTTATCTCGAGTAGATTTTTTAGGCTTGTCCTTTATGAGGAGATTACCCATCTCATTCATGGTTTAGATTTTCATGAGACCTATCAAAAAAATTAAATAAATAAATAAGTACAAAAAAATAAAGTTTGATTGTCAGCGTTGAAACCAAGTACGGCTTTTAACGTTAGAAACCATCTTGGGTCATCAGATTGTAGACTCACAGTGATGTATACATTGTATCCAATCCATCCATTTGATTTGGAAGGTTATTATGGGTTAAGAGTATAAATTTAGGACATATCTAAAATGTGTGTGACCCATACAGAAAGAAAATAGTAGTAGTTGTACAATAACTGTTTACGTTATGACAGGCCCCACATATTTCAGATTAGATTGAAATTTTTTCTCAAAGGTCAATATAGCAATGTTAACCATATAGTCAATCCAGATTCCTGTAAGTAGGACCCACAAAAAATAAATGTGTGTTAGATATATATAATAAAATATAACTCCACCTTCTGATGCACGGTAAAACTTATATAAGTTGCATGCATGTTTATGACAAAATATACATATGCTAAATTATGTATCATTATGACATGCTATTAGAAGATCCAAGCCATCCATGTGGTAGTTTATCTTATAAGATATCTAGTGTGTCTTTTGGGCCGAGATTGATAATATGAACCTTATCTATTACGTATGTTACTTGAGTATCACTCCCATGTAAGACCTTAATTAGTAATCAAAACAAATCAAATACTTTATGAGTTTAATATATATATATTTTTAATATTATGATGTACTGCATATGGATTATTTATAGGTAATTTCTGATCCGCTCCATTGGATTCCTCTCTAAATCATCAGCTGAGTAATCCCAACATGTTTCCTCTCCATATGATTAAAATAATTTGTTATTGTGAATGACTTAATTAAATTGTTTATAAACTGATTTGTGCTGAGATATTCTTGGATTATGAACATGTGAAAGACCTCTCATAAGTAGAGATGTATTTGACTGCTGATATGATTACTGTTGCATCAAACATTCATGTCTGGCATTATTAATACTTTTGTGCGATTACCTAGGGGACAGCCCATTGTACCCACTAGAAGCCCACTATATGTGGAAGCCTGCCCAATGGGGGGATGCGGGCCTTGCCCATGCCTACCAACGGTAGAAGCCTGCCAAGTGCAGATGCGGGTTGTCGATATCCAACTTAAGCAAGTGGACGGTTTCTATTTATACCCACTTGATGCATCATTAATACCATTCATAGCATATGCTTTAATTATTTGCATTAGATTTCTGATTTTTATGCTTTACTTGTATGTATTATTTTAATTGTACTGTGCACGAACCATGATGGGTTCACTCACTGGGCCTGGCCAGCTGACGGTTTATTGATGGAAAAATCGTACAGATGGAATTGAAGCAGATACAATGACTCAAGAGCAAGAACATAAAGATAAACCAGTGGATGATCCACAGGATCAGTGGCCGTATTTAACCGAAGACGAGATTACTTTGTTGGATCATTAAAATGATTAAATGGGACATGTGTTTCCTATTATTATTTTATTTCTGTTTTAGAATGACTTTAAATTTAAATTTTGTTTTATTTTTTGTTGAATGAAATTTCAAAAGAGTGGACTCGATGATTCCTGTTTAGATGATTCCTTATGTGGTTTTGAATTTTTTATGATGGAAATTATAAGAAGATAATACAAACATGGATGAATGAATGCTAAAATTGGATGTGAACTTAGGATTCATTAAATTGTGCCTCTAAATAATTGTATAGAGAATGAATTAGTACACTCGGTGTACGTGTCATGGGCCGAAACTCGGGTCTGAGGGTGCACACTCTGTATCCGAATTTCGGGGCGTGACAGAAGTGATCTGGACCATCAAACCTTCAATCAGGCGTATCTCGCAATCCGGGATGAGTTAGCCGACGTAAAATATATGATTTTGGGGTAGAACGAGCTACTTTAGCCAACCAACCCAGCTATGCAGGGTCGCGACGCTCGGAATTGTGAGAATCCCCTGATTTGACAGTCGTTTCCCTATTTCAATTTCATTTTTACTATAAATAGTAAGTTTTAGTTTGACTATAACTCTTCATCCGTCGGGCTTTAGGAGTTGCGCCCAACGTGAAAAGAGCTTAGAATAATTAGGGGAACGGTTTGGTGAAGCCAAATAGGACACTTACTATTTTTGGCCGAAAACCTTGCGCACTAGTAGACATCACGACCGTCTATAAATAGTAAGTTTACTATTTATAGTAAGTCGCGAATTCTAGGAGTTTTAGTTGTAGTTTGATTATGATTTCTTTCCAATTGCTTAGTACCTTTATTTAAAGGGTTGTGAACTCATTTTTATGAATTCATTAATCTATTTCGAATTTATTTAGAATTTATTTCTATTTTCTGCTCTCTTTTCTCGTGGATTCGAGAAAGTCTCTGTGAGGAGTCCAGAGAAGTTCCGTGGATTTGGAATAGTTATCCTCTTGAGGAAGACGGTGCTCGACCTCACGTCCTCCCCTGCGTCAATTGCCCATGTCAAATCTACGAGATTCCATTAGATTGATGGTCTATTTATCGTAAGTTTTAGTTTGATCATAACTCTTGATACTTTAAGCTTTAGGAGTCGTTCCTATAGCATGAAAAGTGTTTAGAAAAATTAGGAGAACAACGTGGTTAAGCTAAATTGGATACTTACTATTTTTAGCTGAAAGCATGAATTTTGAGGAATCTCTACAAGGAATACAGAAAAGGTCCATGGATATGGAGTAATTATCCACTCGAGGAAGACGGTGATCAATTTCATCACGTCCATTCCTCCGTCAATATCCAACTAGACACTATTTTGGATAAGTCGTCCAAATGCAACGAAAAAGTAATCCATTACCATAAGTCACGACTAGCTAACCAATCTAATTTTTGGGAGATGAGCAATCCACAGTGGGTCCCACTATTTGGGCTGTTCAGATTTTCTATAAGTGTGATAATATTAGGGGTTGTGGTGCAAGTGTAGCTCACGATGCAATGCTCTAAACAGTAATTTCAACCGCAGCAGAATGACCAGTTGAGAAAGAAAATGCTGCTGCAATAGATAACATTCAACTAAGAAATGGCCAAATATTCCATGGCTTCACGAGAGTTTCAACATTAGGTGGTGGGTTCGAGCACCAATTGTAGCGTGAGTGCACTAAAAATGATAAAAATCGACACCTTGAATCTTCCAAACTGCAGTTTCGTGGAAAGTAGATCTAACTCTCGTAGGAATAATCAATGGTAGAACATTCAATCACCAATGTTGGAGACAACGACTTTTGAGTACGCGGATTTCCTAAGGCTTTGCCTTGAATCTTCCAAACTGCAGTTTGGTGGAAAGTAGATCTAATTGTGGACCAGATGGTAGGAATAATTAATGGTAGAACATTCAATCACCAATGGGACGCCGATTTCATGGGAAAGGTTTTCCAAGAAGTTCCTGCACTCGGATACTAGGTGGGCCCACCTTGATGTTTTTGAGAAATTTACTCTGTTTATCTCCTTTTTTAAGATCATTTCAAGAAAATAACATAAAAATAAGGTGGACCCAAAATTCAAGGCGGTCATACAAAAGGAGCTCATCCTTGATGTTTATATGTTTACATGTCATCCAAACAGTTTATAAGGTCATTCCAACCGGGATGAAGTGAAAACACAAAAAAAAGAACTCGGTTTGGTACTAAACTTTTGTGGCCATATGAAAATTTCAATGGTTGTCGCTAAATCTGCACTGATTCCTGTGGTATGGGCGCCTTGAATTTTGATGCATCTGAATTTATTATTTTTGGTCCTAAAATGATCCAAAAAAGCATATGGACGGAGTGGATTTCTAATAAATATAGTGGGCCCCACCTAGCATCCCAGCGAAGGAACTTCCTGGGAAAGGCTTTTGCAGGAAATCCGCGTCCTACTCTGTTACCTTTTCCTCTTTGCATTCCCCAATAGCTCTCTCCCCTGCATTTCCCATCAGCTATCTCTCCTCTTACAAATTCCAAGGACTATTTCCTTTTCCTCTCTGCATTCCCTTCTCTTACAGCTCTCTCTCTCCCCTGCATTTCCCAGCATCTATCTCTCCTCTTCCAAATTCCATGGACTCTATTTCCTTTTCCTGTCTGCATTCTCTTCTCTAACAGCTCTCTCTCTCTCTCTCTCTCTCTCTCTCTCTCTCTCTCTCTCTCTCTCTCTCTCTTTCCAATCGTCTCCCCCCACCCAAAAAAAAAAAAAACAAAACAAAACAAAAAAAAAAAAAAAGAAGAAAAAAAAAGTCAAATCTTGGAGAGATGGCTGATCCTGTTGTTTCCTTCTTTTTACAGAAACTAGACGAGCAAATCACACAAGAAGTGCAGCTCCTCTCTGGAGTTGAAGACAACGTAGCATGGATCAAAGCCGAGCTGGAGTCCATGAAAGCTTTCCTCAAAGACGCCGACAGACGAAGAGAGAGGGATGATGGCGTGGAGGCCTGGGTCAAGCAAATTAGACGACTAGTATTCAAAGCTGAAGATGCCATTGATGAATTCATGATCCAAACGGAAACGCACCGCCGTCTTGGTAACCGAGTCATGGGTTGTCTTCTTTTAACTGCTTCCTCTCGAAAGCTTCTGATAGCCCGACATCACTTCGGTAAGAAGATGCAAACTATTAGAAGGGATGTGAAAGAGATCCATGATAGGAGGGATCGATACAATATTCGAAATCTACCACATGAAGGGACGAGTTCAAATCCTGCAGAAGGCAGGCCTAGCAGTCAAGTAATTGCTGCCCATTGGGTTGAAGAAGCAGACATCGTGGGACTCGAGAACGACGCCATGAAACTAGAGCAATTGTTGCTGAAAGATGAGGAGACACAACAGCCTACTGTCATTTCAATCGTGGGTATGGCCGGTCTGGGGAAGACGACTCTCGCAAAGAAAGTCTACAGAACTACAAAGACAAGTTTTGAATGTCATGCATGGATTAACGTTTCTCAATCATTCCAAATAAATGATATCTTGAAAGGAATGTTGAAGGGTTTTACGAGAGCAGGACGGAGATAGCTCCAAATAGTGCAGAGTCATCAAATTTCATGGACTTACTAACGATGATCCACAGATATTTGCAAGGAAAAAGGTACTCTCTTTTCCTCGACGATATTTGGGATATTAATGTTTGGGAAGATGTGAAACTTGCTTTGCCTAGTAAGGGTAGAGGTAAGGTCATCTTCACAACTCGCCATCAAAATGTAGCTTCTTCTGTACAAGAGAGTGGAGCCATTAGTCACAAACTAGAGCCATTATCTTGGGATTTAGCTTGGGACCTGTTTTGTAGAAAGGCATTTAGGAATAAATGCATTCAAGGTACTTTCCCACAACACTTGATACCAACAGCAGAAGCCTTAGTAGGAAGATGTGAAGGTCTGCCGCTTGCGATTGTAACAATTGGTGGCCTTATGTCAAACAAGAGCACTCTTCCATCTGAATGGGATGATGTAGTTGAAAATCTTGATTGGGAATTGAGTCATAATCAAGCTCTTTCAAGACTATATCAAGTCCTGCTAACAAGTTACTACTATTTACCTCCTCATCTCAAATACTGTTTCTTATATTGTGCTCTGTTTCCTGAGGGTCACAAAATTAAGAGAAAGAAGCTTATTCGTATGTGGGTGGCCGAAGGCTTCGTAGATGAACATCCTCGCAAGACGCTTGAAGATGTCTCGAGTGATTACTTCGTTCAGCTCTTGGACAGAAACCTGATACAGCCTCTCATTAGTCAGTCTACAGGAGAATTGATAGCGTGTCAGGTGCATGACCTCATGCGTGACATTGCTATCCACATGTTTAAGAAGGAAGAATTTGCAGCAATCCTAACAAACCGAAAAAATAATTTCAAAGAATCGCAGCGTCGGGTGGCAATCCAAAACACTGCAATTGATATTCCAGGAAGCATGTCTGAATTGAATCCTCGGTCACTCCTTGTATTTAATGACATAGAGTTTCCCTCTTCCTCTTTGTGTAGAATGTTTTCAGAATTTAAATTATTAAGAGTATTAGATCTAGAAGGCAGTAAAATAAAGATTTTTCCTAATGAAGTGGGAAGCTTGATTCACTTACGGTATTTGAGCTTGAGGAAGACACAGATTACGGAACTCCCGGATTCATTGCAAAGACTTCACAACCTACAGACTCTGGATGTTAGAAATTCCAATTTGAAAGGTTTACCCACTGGAATAGAGATGCTTTTGAAATTGAGGCATCTTCTTTTAAGTGAATTTGCAGGCACTTCCAAATTCTATAAAATGCCTGAGCGAACAGCCAGTTTAAGCAACCTCCAAACGCTATCAGGTGCATCAGTCGACGGAGGCTTTTCAAGTGAGTTGGGTTGCTTAATCCAACTTAAGAAATTAGCAATTGGAGAAGTAAAAGAGGAAGATTGTAGACAACTATGTGATTCCATTAGTCGGTTGAAATGTTTGCGTTCTCTCAAAATAACAAGCCTTGGCCAAGATGAAGAACTCCACTTACAAGCATTGTCGCAGCCTCCACAATACCTTGAGAAACTATATTTGAGATGTTTGATGAAGGAGCTTCCCCAATGGGTTGCTTCACTCAACTGTCTCCTGGAGATCTCTCTTCTCAATAACCAATTTGTGAAAGATCCACTCTTCACCCTTGGACAGTTACCCAATCTGGTGTCCCTGAATCTTAATAATGCTTATGTTGGGAAGCAGATTTGTTGCACGTCTGGAGGATTTCCGAAGCTCAGAACCATGGGAATCACAGATATGGAAGAATTGGAAGAGTGGAGTAGAATAGAGGAAGGCACAATGCAATCCCTAGAGAATCTCAGTATTTACAGTTGTCCAAAGCTAAAGATGCTCCCAGATGGCCTTCAGCACCTCGCTACCATCCAAGAACTATTCTTAGGTAAGATGCCGGAAGAATTCATGAAGAGGGTAAAGGGTGGTGGAGATGACCATTTCAAGGTGCGTCACATCCCTGTAATTAGATCTTATCGTAAAGTTGGTGAGGACTTCGTATTTGAATCGTTCTAGATGGAGAAAAGAACGAATACTGCCGTCTATGTGGGTTGTGCTTTGTGTGCAAGGAGGGACAGCGATGAACAGACGTACGTCTCTCTCTCTCTCTTCTCTCTCTCTCTCTCTCATGAATACACATTTATAAGTGGGCCCTACAGCGGACGGATGTTCTGGAAGTGAATTCATGGTGACCCCAACACCACCCACTGTAGGGCCCACTGTGATGTATATGTTTTATATACACATTGTCCATCTGTTTTACCAGCTCATTTTAGGACATAGCTCAAAAATGAAGCAGATCCAAAGCTCAAGAATACCACACCACAGGAAACAGTGGGATAAAAACAGCAACCGGTGAAACCTTCCTAGGGCACAACATAATGTTTATTTGCCATCCAACCTATTGATAAGATCACATAGACATGGATAAAAGGGAAAACATAAATATTAGTTTGATCCTAAAGTTTTATGGCCCCAAAAAGTTTTTAATGATGGTCGTTCTATCACCACCGTTTCATATGGTGTGGTTCACTTTTAACTTTTGATTCGCTTTGTTTTTAGGGTTGTACTAAAAAAAATAAGGCAAAATGGATAGACATAATGGATATAAACAATATACATCATGGTGGGCCCATGTTCCCAACACACCTAATTGGGCTGTGTTGGGTCACCACCCAATCCAATTCCTCATCTGATGGGCACCAATTGTGAGGGGGATCCCTCCAAAATCTCACTAAAAGATTACATCTCTCTAACCTTTGGTTTCTTGTTCAGTTGAATGTGGGCCTCTGTTATATTTCCTTCTTAGTGGCCTAGTTCTAGTATATACATCCAAAGACTGGGATTGTTTAATCCACGATAATGCTGGGAATCGCCCATTAATGATCTGGTGCATCAGATCAATAGGCCCAACTTTCACAGACTAAATAGATGTGTTTTCCATTCCTTCTTTTCCTTTCTTCTATTTTCATTCTCTGTTTATTATAGAGTGCTAACTTTCGCCCCAGCTAAGCTGTATATGGTTCTATGTCCAATGGATAAAGAGGTGGATGATTTCATCGGGCTTTGGGAGTGGCTTCAATGCTAATTGCCTTTTGCAAGGTGTAAAGGATGCAATAGTGTGAAGCGGCTTCTGAAATGTTTTCTAGGGCCAAGTCATGTATTTTGGGATGGACTTCTAGTTTAAAAATAAAACGACCGTGAGTTTTCGAACCATATAAAATTCAGACTAATTAGAATTAGTAATTTAATTTATGATTAATCACTAAAAGATCACATCTCTCTAATCTTTGTTCAGTTGAATGTGTACCACTTTTTTTTCCTTCTTGATCGCCTAGTTAGTTCTAGTATATAGACTCCTATTGTTTAATCTGGGAGATTGATGGGAATCCCCCATTCATGATCATGGTGCATCAGATCAATGGTTTAACCCATTGAGCAATGGGCCTAACTTCCACTGCCTAAAAAAAGATGTATTTTCTATTACTTTCTTTTCTTGTCTTTTCTTTTCTTTCTCCATTTATCATGGAGTAGTACTTTTCGCCCTAGCTGACTTGCATATGGTTTCGTATTTGATGGATAAGGAGGCTAATAATTTCATCGGGCTTTTGGAGCGGATTCATGGCTACCACGTTTTACAAGGCGAGGAGGATGTGATGGTGTGGAGAAAGGAAAAGTACAGTCAATTTTCTCTCCGGACTTTTTATGAGTTGCTATTTCAGCCATCATCAGGTAGAGCTCCAGTCATACCACTTTCGTGTGGCATGAGGCCCCCGGAAGGCCTAGAAACAATAAATCATCTATTCATCCATTGCCCAGTTGTGAGAGTGGTGTGAGAGTGGTGTGAGAGAAGTTCTTTGGCTCCTAAACATGTCATGGGTGATTCCGAGGACTATTGATGGCAATTCCTGGCATGTCATCGGAGCAGGATTGGAAAAAGGTTGGGTGTTGTGAAAGTTAGCTTTGGCATGGGCTTCTAATTTAGAAGTTCTTTATAAGTGTATCAATCTTTCTTGATCTGAACCGGTGCTGCTGTTGTATTTCTTTATGTTGTTTTTATAATAAAATTTCATTACCTCTCAAAAGAAAATTGTTCAAATAGGTTTCTTATGCAGCTGCTTAAGGCCTAGAATCTTTTATGAATCTCATTGCCTTTCCATGATTGCAAGGTTAAACAGGCTATAATTATATGGGATCATACACCCTATGGGGTTCATCAACACTTTGGATGCGCGGGCCTCAAATCAGACCATGTTCAATGCGGTTATCATTACCAACTAGGGCGTCCACCAAGTCTAGACATCAGGCGTGTATCCATGGGGCCTTAGTTGTGATTTCATCTGAATACATAACATGTGGACCACAACATGTGTAGATTAGAATGGATAGTCTGCCAGACGCCTAGCTCCATGGGCCACAAGACATGATCATCATCAGGTCACTTGATTTCAGGAAAATAGATGCCAACACCTGGGCACTGATTGAACCCTACGCTGCATTTCCTGAGCATGTAACACATAGCAGCTTAGGGCAGGAAAGGAATTATCGTCCCTTGTCTCTTCTTTAGAGAAGTTTTCTATTGTTTGAACTTGTTAAGTGATAAATTCACTTAGTTATATTCTCTTGAAAGTCTTTCATTCGTAGATTGTGTTCATTGAGAGATTTTTTCACCCTTCTGTGTAGACGATTGCCAATTCTGCCCACTGCTTCATGATGATCCAAACCATTCATCTCAAAGGTCCCACCATAGATGGGAAATGTTGCAAAAACTTCATGTCATGCTCTTTTTGTGAAGCACATTGCAATGTACTGGTTCCATTGAAGGCAGCACCAATGGCATTGTATACTGTACCTACTCCTGGTGCTATTCCATCAGTCAAACCTAGAGAACAAGGGATGGAAGGAAATGCACAATTTAAGAGGAAGATAACTTTCGATGCACTGATTAATTACAGCGTTGTATCAAGAGGACAAGGATTGCTTCTATCACATGTTTATAACAATGGAAAAAGTAGCACATTTCTTCCAAACAGTTTTACGGCATTTGGATGTGGCAAAAAGAATCAGGTAGAGAGGATGCTCTTCCCCCCAATTTAACATCCAAGAGCTTCAGTCCAGACCTGAACTATTCTGAGGTTTTTTTTTTTTTTTTTTTTTTTTTTTTTTTTTTTTTTTTTTTTTTTTTTTTAAATTTTAAATTCTGAGTATTGATTTGGGGCCAAAGGCTCAAAGTTTCATGTAGTGCAATGTTGTAATGAGATCCCTACCACCCCAAACACTGAGGAAGGGAAACCCATCTGTTCCGCTAAAAGGTCCACCTAGAAGGTTGGGACACATTCAGATGCAACCATTGGTGATAACCGCATTGAAAAAAACAAATCAATGATCAAGAAAGCATCTTCATTCAAGATATGCAGCAACAAAACTAAGAAGTAGACATGAATCTTTCTATATATTGAGGTAAAGAGATCACTCCTACTTTTCTATGCTTAAATGAACATTTCCCATAGCTTTTCAACGTGGAAGCAAGTTACATGTACAAAAGCAAATACTGTAAAAATTATAAATCGAGCACTGCAATTAACGGCCTTGGCCATGTCCACACCTGCGCCCAAGGCCCTGACCACATCCAAATGGTCTAGCTGATTTAATATTTAATACCGAAACAAAGGTCGAGACAAGTGGTACAACAGACCCCATATAAGGGCAAGAACTACACAGTGGTGATTGCAATGCAAGCAAGAAAAAACATGATGCTAAATTGAGAGAAGCTGTTTTCTTTTCTTTTTTATTTTTCATTTAGGCCAACAATGGTATCGGTGGTGCCCACCTTCCAAGAACCTAGACCATTGATCTGGTGGCCGCACATGGGTTAGGGCATACCCTGATACCTCCCCTATCAAATGATCCTAGTTTGATGAAAATTGGCAATAAAACCAATGGTCCACATTTAATGGTGCCCAGTCCCACATCAAATGGTTAGTTTGTCAAATGGGTGGGATTATTGGGTTATCTCCCATCCCCCATTGATTTGGATCCCCAAAAGGTGGGAGCTACAAGTACAGCTGGTTGGGCCCACAAAAAGGTCAATCAAGCATTCCATATGCAGAGATATATCTTATATATATGTACGTATATCTCAATATGCATCGATCACTACTATTATTCGTACTTTCACAATGGTTTACTTTGTGTGAGAAGTGGACTAAGCCTTTAATTGATGAATATTGGCCACACATCGTCATAAAATGATCACATTCATACATATATAATATGTTGAAAAACTCATCCCAGTTTACGAGATATGACTGACTTAAGGTTCTGACAGTCTGGATCACTTCCGCTTCCCATCGGGCATTCTCTGGTCCATCTTTGCCATGAAAGTGTCTGCGACCCACCCTACATCAGCTATAAATGGGGTTTCTCTCTTTGAACATATTCTTAAATTGCAGGGGAACAAAGCCTCATATGAGTGTTCCACAGAAGCAGAGAAGTCAGAAAAACAAGTCTTCTCTGACTTCTCTGCTTCTGATGATGACTGAAAACCCCATTACCAGGTAGCCTAGCTAACTGGAGGTTTGTTTTTCTGCCTGAGTCTTCATGCATCAGTCAGGTTCATAGCTGGGAGCCGGGAATGCTGACTGCTACTAGGAGTTATAATCAAAGTGTTATAGGTTGGTAGTTGTTGATAGAGAGCTGTCATTTCTTTTTTCTTTTCTTTTTTTTTTTTTTTTTTTTTTTCTTTTTTTTTTTAAAAGGATGATTCTATTTCATATGGGCCAATGTACAAACCAATACACATTCGGGCTGACCCCTACCTGGAAATTGGAGGGGCCAGCCTATCATATCTAACTTCTTACAGATGAGAAATAGAAAAAAGTAGCTAACACGCACCGCACCTAGAACTGTCGTATCCATGACCAGCTCTCCACGAGAGAGAAGGGGCAGCTCGGAGACCGCTGAAAAGGTTTTGTTCAGCTGATTAGCACTGCCCAAACGGGCAAGACCATCCGCTACTTTGTTGGCCTCTCTCGGGATGTGCTTGATCGAGATGCTACCTGTAGCCCAAAGAGAGCTGCCATTTCAATCGTTAGGGAAAAAAGAAAAATTGTTCGCTTCCAATTCAATCTAAGCGATCAGTTCAACGGCATATCCATCATTCTAAGTTGCATCTGCTCTTACTGTAGTAGTGATCCTCTATATTCAGAGCAATCAGCAGTAGTAGTTTCATAATCAAGCCATCCTTTCTTCAGGTGGGCCTAACATGCAAAGAAGAAATTGATGGTAACAAATTCTGCTTTAAGGGTCCACATTCAATCCTATGTGGTCCACCATAAGGACGAATTGGCATTTTTTTTTTTTCTTTTAGTGGCACCGGGACGAACAGTTTGGATCTTGCACACCAGGAACGCATAAGCATGGGTTGAGACAATAAAATAAAAATGGACCAAGGCCCGCAAATAATTCACACTTAACATGAAAATAATCATTTATCTGATGGTTGTTGATCATCCAACAGGTATACATGATTGATTAGCAGTGGCCCATTCATGATAGAGTATTACCAATGAAAGATTTAAAATTTAAATGGACACATCGGTGGCAACGTATAGAGTGGAGATGATCCAAAGATGAAGGACAAAAACAGCAACATGTATAGAAGGGATGGTCCAAACATGAAGGATGAAAAACAGCATCTCGTTACGGCAGCTGCATATCCTCAAAACTTAGGATTCTTTGGTGTACAAGTTGAATTAATTAGACTCAGGTGGGAACCAAGAGTATTATCACTCTATCCCTCCCAATTCTTTCAGACATGGCTGAGGCTGTTGTTTTCTTTTTCTACGAAAATTGGGTGAGCAACTCGCACGAAGTGCAGCTCCTCTCTGGAGTTGAAGGGGAAGGCACAGTATGCAGCGCCATTAGATTTGAGGCCCACCCATATGGCCCGTGATCGCCTACAATTCTAGCCTGTTTAACCTTGCAATCGTGGTCTTTCCAGAAATGAGATTCATAAACAATTCTAGGCTGTAGACAGCTGCCTAACAAACTTGCTGAAACATTTTATTTTGATAGGTAATGAAATTTTAATAGAAAAACACAACAACAAAAAAATAAAAATTAAAAATTAAAAAAAAAAAAAAAAAATCGATGACGACACCCGTCCAAATCAAGAAAGAAAGATACACTCCTCAATAGCTTCTAAACCAGAAGCCTATACTGAAATACATGACTTCGCCTTGGTAAACAACTCAGAAGCCGCTCCACTTTGATTCTGAAAACACCGGTTATTTCTTCAGCCACATATAGCTCATGAGCCAGCCAACAAAGCTAACCTTCACAACACTACTTTTTCTTTTTCTTTTTTTCCAATCTCACCATCAACACATGCCACGCTAGGAACAAGAACCCTCTGTCCCCAACATCACCCATTATGTTAAGGAGGCTAACGAACCTCTCCCACAGCAACCTCGCAACAATGGATGAATATATGATTTATTGTCTCCACGTCTTGCATGTAAGGCAAAATTAGAAATGACCATTGATTACTTTATAGATCATCAACTGCGAGAACCTGTTTCTACCCTCCAACCAACCTAAATCCGCTACATGAAAGTAGTGATTCCTGAGATGGCTGACATGGCAACACATAAAAAGAATACTGAAGAGAAAAGTGACTAGCTTTTCCTTTCTCCACACCACTGCATCCTTCTCACCTTCCAAAGGTTGGTCGCTATGAAGCTGCTCCAAAAGCATGATAAAATCATCCGCCTCCTCATGCATCAAACATAAAGACATATGCAACTCAGCTGGGGTAAATTAAATTACTACTCCATAATACAAGGAGAGAAAAAATAGAAGGAAAAAAAATAATAAATTTTAAAAAAAAAAAAAAAAAAACAGAATGGAAAACACTTCTTTTTAGTCTGTGAAAGTTGGGCCCATTGATCTGATGCACCAGATCATGAAGCAGGGATTCCCAGCAATCTCCTAGATTAAACAATCCAAAGTCCTTTCATATGTTTACAGAACCTAGGCGATCAAGAAGTAAATAAAGTCAGCGGTCCACATTCAACTGAGCAAAAAACCAAAAGATTGGAGAGACGTGATCTTTTAGTGAGATTTTCAAGCGATCCCCGTCACCATTGGTGATCCTCAGATGAGGAAGCGGATTGGGTGGTGACCCCAACAATGCCCAATAAGGTGGTGTTGGGCGCTGTGGGGCCCACTGTGAAGTTTGTGTTTTATATCCACGCTGTCCATTCATTTTTCCATTTCATTTTAGCTTATAAGCCCAAAAATGAAACAAATCAAAAGATCAAGTGGACCACACCATACCAAAAAGGGGTGACTGAACAGCACGCTAAAATCTTCTTGGGGCCGCAAAACTTTTAGATCAAGCTGATATTTTTGTTAACCCTTCGTACAGGTATATGTGATGTTATCAACAGGTAGGATGTGAAATAAACATTATGATGGAGCCTAGGAAGGTTTCAACGGTGGGTGTCATCATCCCCAATGTTTCCTGTAGTGCGGTCCACTTGATCTTGGGATCTCCTTCACTTTTGGAATTATGCCTAAATTGAGATGGAAAAATGGATGGACGGCATGGATATAAAATATTTACATCAAGGTGGGCCCCACAGTGGGCGGTGTTGGGGGTCACTGCCGAATTCGCTTACAGCGGACGAATGTTCTGGTTATTGACCTGCAGGCACCACTAACAAATACCAGAGAGACGCAGACCCGCTTACAAGGAAGCGGATTAAGTGAGACCAGTGCAGCCCTTATCGTGGGGCCCACCTTGATACATGTATTCTTTATCTACTCCGTCCATCTGTTTTTAATGATCATTTCATGGAATTATGCTAAAAATGAAGCAGAGCCAATTATCAGGTGGACCATACCATAGGAAACAATGGTAATGAAACGCCCTACCCTTAAAAACTCCTTAGGGCGCAAATTAATGATTCCGTAGTGTTTATTGTATGAAGGGAAAAAACAAATATCATCTTGATCCAAAACTTTCATGACCAATTAATGGTCAATCACCACTGTTTCCTCTAGTATGGTCCACCTAATAATTGGAGCTTTATCATTTTTTACATAATGCCCTGAAATGATCCCAAAAAAACGGATGGACAGCGTAGATACAGAATAAATACATGAAGGGTTCTCACCTAATCCGCTCCCTGCTTACAATTTACAAATACTAGAGAGAGAGAGACGTACAACTGTTCATATCTGTCCCTCCTCGCTCCCAAAGCACAGCCCACATAGACGACACTATTCGTTATTTTCTCTATCTACAGAAATTCTGTCTGACTTGTATTCTCCACCAACTCGACGAAGTGTTCTAATTTCAGGGATGTGATGCACCTTGAAATGATCTTCTCCGCCCCTCTTTACCCTCTCCATGAATTCTTCTGGCATCTCACCTAAATATAGTTGTTGCATGACAGCGACGTGCTGAAGCCCATCTGGCAGCATCTTTAGCTTTGGACAACTGTAAATAAAGAGACGCTGTAGAGATTGCATTGTGCCCTCTTCGATTCCACTCCACTCTTCCAATTCTTTCATATCATTGATTTCCATGGTTCTGAGCTTGGGAAATCCTCCAGAGCTGAAACCAATCTGCTTCCCCACATAGGCATTAATGAGAGACAAGTACACCAGATTGGGTAATTGTCCAAGGATGATGAATGGGTCTTTCACAAATTGACTATCCCAGAGTTTCATCACCTGAAGACAGTTGAGAGAACCAACCCATTGGGGAAGCTCCTTCATCCCACATACCAAATGTAGTTTCTCAAGACATTGTGGAGGCTGCGACAATTCTTCTAAATGGACTTCTTCATTTCGGTCAAGGCTCATTATTTTGAGAGAACGCAAGCATTTCAACTGAGTAACGGAATTACATAGTTCTCTACAATCTTCCCCTTTTACTTCCCCAATTGCTAATTTCTTAAGTTGGGTTAAGGAACCCAACTCTCTTGAAAAGCCACTGTCCACTGATGCACCTGATAGTGTTTGGAGGTTGCTTAAACTGGCAGTTTGCTTAAGCACCTTACAGAATTCCCTTCTGCCATAAAATTTCCTTAAAAGAAGATGCCTCAATTTCGAAAGCATCTCTATTCCAGTGGGTAAACCTTTCAATTGGGAATCTCTAACGTCGAGCGTTTGTAGGTTGTGCAGTCTTCGCAATGAATCTGGGAGTTCCTTAATCTGTGTCCTCCTCAAGCTCAAATACCGTAAGTGAATCAAGCTTCCCACTTCATTCGGAAAAATCTTTATTTTTGTGCCTTCTAGATCTAATACTCTCAATAATTTAAATTCAGAAAACATTGTACACAAAGAGGAAGAGGGAAACTTGTTGTCAGTAAGTACAAGGAGTGACCGAGGATTCAATTCAGACATGGTTCCTGGAATGCTAATTGCAGTGTTTTGGATTGCCAACCGACGCGGCATTTCTTCAAAAGTAATTCTTTCATTTTTAGGATTGCTGCAAATTCTTCCTTCTTAAACATATGGATAGCAATGTCACGCATCAGATCATGCACTTGACATGCTATCAATTCTCCTGTATATTCAAGAATTACAGGTTGGATTAGGTTTCTGTCCATGAGCTGAACAAAGTAATCACCGGAGACTTCTTCAAGTGTCTTTCGCTGTTGTTCCTTGACGAAGCCTTCAGCAACCCACAGGCGAATCAGCTTGTTTCTCTTGATTTTATGGTTCTCAGGAAACAGACCACAATACAAGAAACAGTATTTGAGGTGAGGAGGTAAGTCATTGTAACTTGTTAGCAGCACTGTATTTAGTCTTGAGAGATCTTGATTGTTGCCCAATTCCCAATCAAGATTTTCAAGAACTGCATTCCATTCGGATGGATTCATGCTTTTCTTTGACAAGAGGCCACCGATTGCCACAATCGCAAGCGGTAAACCTTTGCATCTTCCGACTATGGCTTCTGCTGCTTCTTTCAAGTGTTGCGGGCAAGTTCCTTGAGGACATTTACTCCTAAATGTCTTTCTACAGAAGAGCTCCCAAGCTGAATCATGAGATAATGGCTCCATTTTGTATGAATGGCAACTCTCATCGACAGGAGAAGCTACGTTTTGAATGCGAGTTGTGAAGATGATCTTACCTCCACCCTCACGAGGCAAAGCATGTTTTATATCTTCCCAAACACGACTATCCCATATATCATCAAGGAATAGAACGTACCTTTTTCCTTGCAAGTAGTCGTTGATCATCTCTGCTAATTTTTCCTCATCCATTGTCTCTGTATGATTTGGAACCACCTCCCGCCTGCTCTCATAAAATCCTTCAAGCATGCGCTTCAAGATATCCTTCTTTTGAAATGATTGAGACACATAAATCCATGCATGACATTCAAAACTTGTCTTTGCAGTTCTATAGAATTTCTTTGCAAGAGTAGTCTTCCCCAGACCACCCATACCAACAATCGAAATGACAGTACGCTGTTGTATCTCCTCTTCTCTCAGCAACAATTGCCCAAGTTTCATGACGTAGTTCTCAAGCCCCACGATGTCCGCTTCTTCAACCCAAGAAGCAGCAACTCCTGGATCGCTTGGTCCGCTATCTGCAGAATTTGAATTCATTCCTTCCTGAGATGGAGTATGAAACTCATATCGAGTCCTCCTTTCACGGATATCTTTCACCTCCTTTCTAATCCTTTGCATCCGAGAACTGAACTGATATTTAGTTATCACATGCCTGAAAAAGCAAGCATGGGAAACTAGACAGCCCATGCGGCCATCCCTGAGACGGCGATGCATCTCCGTTTGGATCATGTGCTCATCAACAGCATCTTCAGCATCGAAGACTAACCGCTGAACTTGCATAATCCAAGCCTCCACACCTGCATCCCTCTCTCTTCGTCTGTCAGCATCTTTCAGAAAGGATTTCATGGATTGAAGCTCGGCTTTGATCCATGCTACATCCCCCTCAACTCCAGAGAGGAGCTGCACTTCTTGCGTAAGTTGATCGCCCAATTTCGTAGAAAAAAGAAAACAACAGCCTCAGCCATGTCTGAAAGAATTGGGACTGATAGAGTGACAATACTCTTAAGTTCCCACCGGAGTCTAATTAATTGAACTTTTTTTTTTAAACCATTAATTGTATTGATAATATATAACCGGTGTATAGACCTGACTTTCAGGTGGGCAGACTTTGGCCTCACCTATAAGAATCCTGAGTTTTTGAGGATGCAGCTGCCGTAAACAGATGCTGTTTTTCGTCCGTCATGTTTGGACTATCCCCTACTATATACATGTTGCTGTTTTCGTCACCATCTCCACTCTATACGTTGCCACCGATGTGTCCATTTACATTTTAAATCATTCATTGGTAATACTCTATCGTGAATGGGCCACTGCTAATCAATTATACCTTCTTCTTTTTTTCTTTTTCTTTTTTTTTTTTTTTTCCAAAGGCCCATGCCCCTATATCTTTGATAAAAGGAAAAAACGATGTACACGCTTGATTTCGGGTGGGCCCCCTGTTCTTTGTAAAGGGGTGCCCGAATGTACAGGTGCTGTTCATTAGATATGGAAAGCAGTTTTTTTTTTTTTTTTTTTAGCAGAAAAATTGCCCTATCCTCCTTGCAAAATCTCCAAAACTGAAGGCTCCCCTACTAGCCGGACTTGGACTACCATATTTCCACGAAGAATTTCACCTTTCAGCTAATCAATTATACATTCTTTTTTTTTTAAAAAAAAAAAAAAAAAAAAAAAACTATGGCTGATCAATTCCTTACAATATCGCACAGTAAAAACAGCATAGCAGTTAGGCTACTGATCCATTTTACATGCATTCTAAAATAATTACACCCTTTCTTCGAGCCTTCCAACTCAACACAAGGATAGAGCTACAAACAGCTAGTAAAGTGACCGTCGCTTCTGAAAACCCTATTCGTGAAGCCTAGCAACTGATGAACTCGAAAGTGGT
Source organism: Magnolia officinalis (assembly GCA_021015155.1). Taxonomy (NCBI): domain Eukaryota; kingdom Viridiplantae; phylum Streptophyta; class Magnoliopsida; order Magnoliales; family Magnoliaceae; genus Magnolia; species Magnolia officinalis. The sequence goes on along the minus strand of JAJHSJ010000004.1, from coordinate 41,927,111 downwards.
GAAGAACATAATGCTTGATCTGAAGAATCCCTTTTGAAGATGAGATTGCTCACCCTTGACATAGAATTTGAGAAGCCTATTTACTCATTTTCAATTTGGAGCCAGCCTTATGCCTAAGGGTCGATTGCTTGACTGGGCCCACATGGATCATGGGTGGATCATCTGGTATGTCAATCTTTTTCTCTTTTTTTTCAAAAAAGGAAGATTTGTATTGATCAGCATGCTTTACAACGAAACACCTTCGGGAGCCCCACGAGAAAAACAGGGGCTCCTAAAGTAAAAGTAGCCACAAAAGGCCACCTAAAAGGAAAGAAAACTGTACACTAGTGATGATTAGTTTGGAGAGCACCTAACCCTACTTTGTCAAGGAGTAGCAGGCCCCGGACTTGGGAAGGGAGCTAATCAAATATACCTGTTGAATGATCAACAACCATCAAATAAATGATGATTTTCATGTTACGTGTGAACTATTTGGGGGCCTTGGCCCATTTTTTATTTTATTTTTTTCTCAACACATGCTTATGCGTTCCTGATGTACAAGATCCAAACTGTTCGTCCGGTGTGTGCCACTAAAATGGAAAAAAAAAAAAAGAAGCCAATTCGTCCCTCTTCTGGACAACATAGGATTGTTACGCAAGGATGTGATGAGGTCAATCACCCTCTTCCTAAGGGATTACTCCAAATTCACGGAGCTTCTCTAGACTCCTCATAGAGATTCCTTGAATCCACGAGGGATGAAAATATAAATAATTTCTAATAATTTAAACTAAATTAATTGATGATTTTTTTAAAAATAAAAAAATAAAAAAAATTGAATCAATACCAAAAAATTAGGCAAAGGCTACGGATAAAATCCGTAGCCATAGACCTATGGCTACGGTTTTAGTCCATAGCACGACCGTAGTCATAGATACCACAACAGTAGGTCATGAACCTATGGCTACGAATTAATCCGTAGCTATAAATTCCATAGCTACAGATATAATTCGTAGCAATTATATCTATAGCAAAAACCACAAACAGCTACGATATAATTCGTAGCAATTATATCTATAGCAAAAACCACAAACAGCTACGAATATTATGCATGAGATGCGCCTAGATGCCTACAGACGTGAACCTAATGCATGAGATGTGCCTAGATGCAGGGTCTTTTTTTTTTTTTTTTTTTTTGTAGTTGCAAAAATTTAGGAACTATTCTAAACCATTGCTATAAACAGTCATCAAAACAGTTTAAAACTATTCCTATTTTTTAGCGACGTCCTATTGAGGAATGGTTTAGGACCATTCCTAAATCTTTCAAGAATGGTTTCAACCATTCCAATCAATGTTTTAATGTGGTGGCTGCCACACTTCAATTTTAGCTATTCACATATACTTAGTTCAAATTGCTATTTAGGCGAACTGAGCATCTAAACAAATCCAAAATTGTATTTAGTCCAAAAACTTATTCAGGCAAATCTTTTGAATTTATGAATGGGAATCTTATTAAACAATCTTGTGAATATTATTTTTTTTTTTGTGGATGACTGTCAGTGGTGTAACAGATTAAAAAACAATAAATATAATGTGTTTGCAGAAATTTTACCGACGGATTGGTCCGTCGCCAATTTCTGAACAAGTAAAAAATCAACGACGGATTTGAGGTCTATCGCTTCTACTAAGAGCAGCGACGGACCTTATCTGTCGCCAAATTTTATAATAGCGGAGTTTTTCTTTAGTTCAGCGATGGTTTTTATTTTACGACGGATAGGATCCGTCACTTATTTTCGATGGACTTAAATCGTCGTAGATTCGTGATGGATCCCATTATTTAATTTTCGCAATTTAGGAAACAGCGACGGACCAAGTCCGTCGTTAATTGGTTTTGCTATGGATCTACTCAATCGCAAATTCACGATTTTGTCGTAGTAACCTAACTAGTTACATTGTGGATTTACAAAGATATATTGATGAACAAGATACAAAATCCGAACCAAATGCCAATAATGAGGCTGATTTGGTGAATGAAACATAGGACCAATTGTCGTATTTTACAGAAGATGAACTTGTTATGTTAAATGGATGATTTGTTTATAGAAATAACTGATATAAGAAATAGTTTTCGTTTTGTATAGTTATTGATGTTTGGATTAAATTTTAAACTTCTTATAATTATGATTTTGTTAAACAATATTTGATGCTCTAGCTGAATATAGTCTCAAAAGAATGGACGTAGTCGCATTTCGAAATTTAAATTTTGTGATTGTGAATGTAATGGAATTTGAGATGAAATTTCATATGGTTGTATGAATGCATGAATGATGAGTTGATGAAAAACTTAGAAATAATAAATCATTCCTATAAAAAAATGTATAATGAGAAGAATTATGTATACTTGTGTACGAGTCGTGAGTCGTGAGCCGTAACTCGGGTCTAAAGGGTATCCAAATTGTGAGGCATGAGCCGAAAGGCTTGAATTATGTATTTCTGGAAACGGATTGGCAACTCCCGGTATCACTGACCAATGGCAGGTGGTCATTGCTCTGTGGGCCCCACCATGATGTATGTGTTTCATCCATGACATCCATCTATTTTTAGATATCATTGTATGTTATGAAATAAAAAAATGAGTTATATTCCAATCTCAAGTGGACCACGTTACAGGAAACAGTGTTGAATGAAGGTAGACCATTAAAAAGTTTTTGGGGGCCATAAATTGGATCAAGCTGATCGTTGTTTTTTCCCTTCATCTGGGTCTGTATGACCTAATTAACAGATTGGATTTCAAATAAACAGTACAGTGGGCCTTAAGAGGATTTTAATGATGGATATCCCATCACTATTGTTTTCTTGTGGCGTGGTCCACCCGAGATTTATATCCCTCTCATTTTTGGTATCAAGCCCGTAAAATGATCCGTAAAAATGGACGAACAAAAGGGATGAAATACATACATCGTGGTGGGGCCGACAGAGCACCGACCACCAGCCACCGGGCTAGTGGCAGGGTGAGTAGCCAATCCGTGCCCGGTATTTCTCTCCCACGTGGGTTTGGACAATTTTAACTTCTTTATTTCAACTGATCATTAACAGTCCATTAATCGGCCAGTTGGAAAATTATTGTGCGTTGCCAGCCATCTATATTTGGGCCCACAATTTAAAAGGTTTGATTTGAATCACTTGTATGCCCCTATACCACTACTAAAAAAATGGGCAAAGGATACGAACTATATATACATTTTGCTACGGATATAAACCGTAGCAATTTTGCTACAGCTTTAGTCCGTAGCTAAAGGGTTTGTCCGCACCTATAGTTGGACAGTCCCCTAAGACCCTCCATGAGACCACCGAAATGTAACTGCCTTATCTAAGATGTCCATCCTTTTTAAGGCTAATTTTAGTGCATGATCTCAAAAAATGAGGCATATCCAAGGCTCAAGTGGACCACATTGTAGGAAAGAGTGGATATCAAGTCCCTATCTTTTATTTGGTGTGGTCCACTTAGGCCTTTGATCTTCCTCATTTTTTGGATGATAAATTATTATTGAAATTTAAAATTAATAGACGGATTAGATAAACTACATACACCACGGTGGGCCCCACAAGCCCATGATAGGACCGTCCATACATTGACGGGCCCAAAAAATCCCTCACGCCCGCCCTCATTTTCGCACTCTCCTATTCCCTCTCTCACTCGCCCTCATTTTCACTCTCCCTCTCCTATTCCCTCTCTCGCTCGCCCTCGCCCTCTCCCTCTCCCTCTCCCTCTCCCAATCTCGCTGCCATTCTCACCGGCTGCAACAAGTTCTCAACCCTAAAAGGTATCTCTCTCTCTCTCTCTCTCTCTCTCTCTCTCTCTCTCTCTCTCCTCTCTCTCTCTCTCTCTCTCTCTCCCCTTCTCCTGTCAATCTCTCTTCCTCTCGATCGGACTGCTAGCTACACTCAACTGCAGCAACCCGGTAACCCATCTCCGCACACAGGGAATCTAAATCCATTGAGTGCATTGACGAACGGGGTTGAGATAAAGGTTAGGTTTTGATTTGAGCACATGATTCTTGAAATCGATGTTAATGGAGTGGAAATATATTTTAATTTTGGATTAAAATGTCAACCTCATAGAAAAAATGCATGCTCAAGGTTTTTATTCAAGCCAACATTTGTACAGGTATGGTCTTCATAGATCTGGTTGATTCATCTTGCAGGCCACAATATGGATTGGGAATGAACTGAAGGGCTACTCCATTGAACTGAAGGCCACAAGTTTTTTTTCAACCTCCTATTGCATATTACGTGTTGAGCCTGTTGGTCATATTTCCATTTAAATTGTACATTTACAGGAAAGTCGTTGGCTGGCTAGGATTTTTTTGATTGAGGATATTTTCAGTCCATTGCAAAGCTCCTTTTATGCATGTTTTTTTCTTTTTATTTTTCATGGAGAATGGTTGATTTTCAAGAAAAATTTCTTTCCTTTGATTTTTTATTACATCAAATGTTTTTTTTTTTTTTTTTTTTCCTATTAGCTGTGATTTTTCAGAAAGCATTAATTTTTGTTTATGGCATTATGTTGTCACCAAGAATGAAGGATTTAGATTAAGCTGTTATTTTAAGAAAGGCATGTACGATTACATGATGCTTGTTAGATATTTGATGAAATGGGCTTTTCAAGTTTGGTTGTTTGGATGATGCTTGTTAGATATTTGATGAAATGCCCAAGGGAAATCTTGTTTGGGTAGAAGTAATTCCATTGTTTTTGTATGAAATAAGTATTCTTTTATTTAGTTTTTTCTATATAGTTTGTGTAGAAGCAATTCCAAAAACAAAAAAAAAAAAAAAAAAAAAAAAAAAAAAAAAAAAAAAAAAAAAAAAATACACGGGTGTGATTCCACCTCATTTAAATGGCGATGTGGTGTGAGAATCACCACCATCTTTTAAATGGCAGTGTAGTGTACTATAGAGAGAGATGGCTCTACCATATTTTGGTTCTTATGGGGGTTTGATTTATGTGATTGAATAAATGAAGGTTTTGTGTATTTGGGTTTGGTTGTTTTTGTTTGAACTGGTTTATACTTCTTTTTTTTTTGCTGGAGATTGGGTTTTATTTTATCTTTTGGGCTTTTTTATTATTTTTGTATTGTATTAATTTTAGCTTTTTTGTTTGTTTGGTAGGAAATGAATAGATAGTTTAATGTTTTTTTTTCCTTTTAATGTGATTTGTGTGATGGGTGGTTGTAGGTGTTCGGTTTATGTGATTGAATAAGTGAAGGTTGTTGTTGTGTTTTAATTTTATTTATTTATTTGGTGGAGGTTTGCATCTAATGGGTGTTTGGGGTTTCAATTTGTGTTTGAACAGATAAAGATAGTGTGAGGTTTGATCATGAGAGATGTGGAGGCAACACGCAGAATTGGGAACTCCCTCCACTCTGCACTCTCTTCCAGAAGCCTCAGCCTATTTCGAACCCAACACGACCCCTTCATTTCTTCATGCACTATGGTCTATCAACCAATTCTCATCAAGAGAAGATACAATTTCACTTGATGGTGGCTGTAGTTTAAGTCGCCTAGAACTTGATCAAGTACTCATGTAAGTTACCAAGGTTTAAAGGGCTCAGATTGTGTCAGTTTTCATGAATCTTGCAGATACCCAATCAATCTCTCTTTCCTTTTTTTCTTTATTTTTTTGTTATTTGAGCCTAGACCAGATTATTGATGTACTTCTTCAGGTGCTTATATTTTTCAACCACCACTTCTCTTAATTCTCACCTTATGAAATTAATGTGTTTGACTCGGCAGGAAAGACAGGGACTGAAGATTCAATAAGTTTGATATATTCCTTTGTTTAGTTTTTGGTGGAATTTTGGAGAACTTGGTCTTTTTCTAATTCTTTGTTTCTGAGTTGTCTTGCTTGGGAAGATTTGCTAACCAAAATAAATTTTTAATAGATATGAGGATTTCTCCCTAACATTATGTAAAATACATAGACCATCATCGTTATTCTCATGCATGTCATAAGAGCACTTCTCTTTCAACATTGTCCATGATAATGACATTGTGCTCTGTGTACAGGAACTTGGTGGCTAATCATTTCGTATTCGATAGTTCTAACAATAAAAGGTGTTAGATGAGATACAACATTGGTTCACATTCAATCGACTTCAAATGTTTTTTGCTAGATGAGAGATTGATGTGAAGACCATTGCATCAATGGTTTCAACCACTAAATTATGAGCCTCACCTGTACAAACTGAAAAGTGGAATGTTAAGGTTCAACATTTTAGCCTAAGCACCATATGATTCCTCATGCACTTATGATTAAGCTTGTATGCATATGTTATTTAGTTGTTTATAATTTATTTTGTAGGTGCACAATGATAGTTTGATATGTGGAGGCAGTTGGTCCTTTGCTTTAAGGTGCATTTGGATTGGTCAATGAGAGACATATTCATGATTTTTGGGATTTCTACTCTTAGTAGAATTTTCAACAATCATCTACTCGGGTGCTTTAAGGTGCATGTGTGTGATTGTGTGATGGTAATGAGCTCCTTTCCTTCTATGCAAATTGTCTTATATATGCTAATGGACTTTGTTCAATGAATATATGTGATGTATTTTACAAGGAATTGTTGATGCTGTGATGGAGTATTTATGGAAATTTAAGGGGTACAATGCCATGGAGTTCCAGTTCTTGCTGGAGATCATTTATATCTTATGGATTATGAGAGGTTCATTCAAGCACATAAAGAAACCGACACAAATATCACTATGGTTGCATTGCCAATGGATGAAAAACATGCAACTGCATTTGTTCTGATGAAAGAAATGTTAATTCAAATGGTGCATGACTGGTTTTTCTTCTAAAGGGTCTGCTTACATACATTTTTTGCAGATTTGGGAGAACTATGTTGAAGGACAGGAAGTTGCAAATGGTTCATCTGTTGTTGAAAGCAAACAAAAGGAAGTACTTCAGGTGCTTTGTCACATTTGCTTTGTTTGTCCTCTTTCTTGTTTGTTTTCTTAAATCATATAATTTACGTATCTTCATGGCCTTTGCTTTCAGGTGGTGGTATCTGAAGTACTTGGAGGTGGCAACTTCTACATCCAAACAGTTGGCAACCAGAAAGTGGTTGCTATTCAAAAGCAGCTAGCTTTGTTGAACTTTCAAGAAGCCCCTGTTGTGGGTGCTTTTAATCCTAAGTGAGCATTTATCTGCTATCTGTCCCAGTAACTTGGCATTTTGAACATGTCACATATGTATGAGATCCAAACTATTCATCCATTGTACCCTACTATGCATTTTCATTTCATTTGAATCTAAGTTCTTCATGAATAATTTTCAAACTGATATATACGGCGTCTGATAGAGCTCTGAATTAGGTTCGGATCAAAATCCGATCTCTTTTTTTGTCTTTTTTTTTCCCCTTGCTTTTTACTCTTTGTTTCAAGCTAAGAAGTTTTTAGAGATTTTAAAGGATAATGCTTGTTGATGCTTCAACTGATGAGAGTTCACCTCAAAGAGGAACATGCTGTTTTTTTTTTTTTTTTTTTTTTTTTTTTCACGTAAAAAAATAAAATAAAATAATTAACCAACCAGCTTTTATAATCAACATATATGCTGTATTTTCTGCTTTGAAACTAGGTAATCAACATATAAGCTATACAATCTGCATTTATGTTTTTATCAATCCTTCCTGGATTTGTTTCTATTGTTAATGTTTCAATAAAGGTGTTTATTTTTAAGTGAAATCCTCCTCGCTTTGATCTCTTGGTTATCCCAAAAAAAATTCTAATGTAAAATAAGTAAATTAGTTAACTAAATCAAGCATTAGAGAACATGTCTTTAGTTATTAGTTTTTTCCCCTTCACATTTTGAGGTTACACACAAGTGAAAAAAGGCCTTGTTTGGAATCTTATGTTTATAGAAGAAAGTTCTCACAGCTGGCCTGGCTTCTCCTACTTTTGGTTTTGAGAATGAAGCATCTTTGGAGAAGTCGTTTGGTCAAGAAGGCATAACATCTCATGCTATGCATTTAGAGTTTACTTTCCAAGATGTTAAGATTAAATTTCAACCCGGGGAACTCCTAGCAGCCAGTAGCATTAGCATCTTTACCATACAAATTGAATTGTGTGGCATTGGGAGTGTTTTGGTTCCATCATAGAACTTTAAGCAGCAAGTTGTTTTATTTATTATCCATTGAACCAATTTCTTTCTTGGATAACCAAAAACTTAGTTGAAACTACGAGAGATTCATCAAGGCAATGCATATGTGTTCCTGGTATGGGGAGGGCATCTATTTAACTACATTACAACTCTACCAAAGTATCAGCCTACAATGATGCACCTGGGAAAAAAAGTTGGACAGAAAAGTATGCGACTCTTACACCAGGATTGACTTTCTGAGAATTTTGAATTTTGGTTTATCTCATAATTTCAAATTTAATTACTTCTCGAGGATTATATGATCCTCGATTCAAGGATATCCAAAGATCGTCAGTATTTCAATTTGTACAGATGGGGCCTGTTGTTCTGGCATCCAGACCATTTATTTGATGTCTCCTGCTGTAGATAGACCATGCCCTGAAGAGAACTCAAATAGGAAGAACCAAGAACATGTGTTTGTAGGTACCTACTGCCTATTTCCTGGCCTTTATGTATATCTGCATTTGTTTCAAGCTGTCCCTAGTTTATTGGCGAATGCTGTCATCTGATTATCCTGCTCTATGTCAGAATATGATTGCTTAGATGATTTGGTTTTTGGATTTTCCTTTATCAGTGGTACTTTTTGAGCTTTTCTTTCATATTTTATCTGAACTTCAAACTTACAGTACTCCAATGGCATGATTTGGAGCAAGTTATTGACTACTCTAACAAGGCATTGCAGGGCTCTGACATATATCTGTCACAAGCCAGTATCTCTGTGTAGATTGATCTTGGAAACAGGCAATTACATGACTGACCACTACTAAGGTAATTTTTTCTTATTCCCTAGCTAGTTTTAAGTTTTTTTTTTTTTTTTCTTCTCTTGGGATTGCAAGCTTGGGAGAACACCTGACCATGGATTGTATGGCCTGCTTGGAAACAAATTTCACAGAATCTATGGAGAGTCTTGGGAGTACAAACTTAGCTAGTTTATACATGTATTCATTTGATGCAGAGCCCACTAGAAGCACTTGCTGAAGCCTCTTGAATGAAAGTTTGGCCTTTTGGGTCTTGCAGGTAATGTACACGAGTGATATGAGATGCATGCTTTAGTTATTCACTTTAATTGTAATTGTGACTTCTTCATTTTACTTGGACTGAAATAACTTAAAATTTTCATGTTATTTTCACATTTGGCATGTGCATGTATTCATGGGCTGGGCGGAGCTAGTCATGGGGCAAATAGACCGTCAAATGGGTTGGGCATGGGCAACTGTTTAGATTTTCTTTTGGACATGGGCGGATTGGAGTTAGCCTAGAGGATTTCGGCTGGGATTGGGAAGTATGAAGCCTGGCCTGGCCCATTGACAGCCCTATAAGAAACTTTTAGATTGTTTTGTTAAAGGAATAATGAAAAATGAATCTGTTTAGAAATCTGAACTAACATGCATGTATTGTCTCTATTTTTTTTCCTGTAGATTGTTTTTTAAATGAAAATCATCTCTTTAGATTGTTCTTTGGAGATAGAACAGGGGAAATCACATTTTTATAAGCACTATATTTGTATAATCTTGTGTCTTTCATAGCTTGGGTTAACCGGTTTACCAATGCTAGTGATGCTGCCATGGAAGTTGCTGCAAATATGGCATTACGAGTGAGGCGTTCTTGTTTTTATTGTTTAGTGCACTTATTATTTTCTATTTTTCTTGATTTTTTCTCTATCAGTTGATTCATGTTAGACAGGTCATATTCTTGAAATACCTAATTTCCAGATATATGTATTTGAAATGTGTACTTAGACAGGTTATAGAATGCACATTCTGAATTTCAGAGCTTCTCACAAGCTATGTTTCAGCCCCAAGTGAATCTTGGCCTTACATGAGTTGGAAGTTGTTATTACTTGTACATTCTGGATTTATTTTTTAAAATCAATTAGCAATAAATGATAACTAACACTAATTTCTGAATGAAATATTACATGAGTCAGTTCTTATGAAGATTCCCTCAAAGAGCCATCTTTCTGTACTGGTTTCTACATGTCTCGAGCTAAGTATTTCAGAGGCACTGAGGATTTTGATTTGATTTGTTTTGATCGGGTTTTGAGCATTAGTCACTACACACTGTTTATGATATTTTTTGTTTCTATTTTAAATAAGAGAAATGTTTTATTTCTCTTAGTGCATTATATAGTGGTCCTAATTGCATCGGTTGAAAGTCTACTTTGCCTTTTCTTGTGGGTAGGAATTTGAATATTCAATCAAAATCTAGCTACTGCTATTGCCCCATTTTGAATGTGGGGGGCCAAATTTTAAGCTGAAATAATATATTTTTACATCATTGAGCGGAGTTTGTCCATGCCCATCATCCACTAATACTTGAATGGCTAGAAACAGGTGGTCAGCCAGGTTTGTTTGGCTAGGCATCAAAATTGGAATCCACCAAGAGATATTGCTTCATGCTTCAAGAATAACCTCCCCTGCTCTAAAAAAGCACAATGTAAGTACACACACTGTAGCTTAACTTCTAGCCTTTGCGTGCATGCCTTGATTTGAGGCTCATGTCTATACATAACTTCTAGCGTCTGCCAATGCAACTACTTGCATTGCCGGTCCCATGCCTGGGTAAAGGAGGAGGGAGAAGGGTGTCAAGGTGAGTTGTGTACTTTTCTTCTGAGAGACTTTTTTAAAATGCTTGAACACTCAATTGAAAAAATGCATGTATGTTGGCCAATGCTGAACAAGGGTAACATTTGGATGCTAGCATGAAATTGTTGCGGTTGTTACATAGGTTGTTGTGGCACGAAAGGGCACTGCTGATGCGGCTGATTATGAACTGAAGTAGGTGCTGAGCTTTAAAACATTGTCCGATATAAAAGCTATGTACCAAATGCAGCAAAAACAACAGCCTTCTTTATTTTCAACTGTCAATGGTCAGTCTATTGTTCAGCAGGTCACACCAACAGTTGGCAGAGCTCCAAACAATTAGGTAACTCATGCCAGGTGGTCCTCTCTAATTTCTGTTTTGTGATGTTACGTGGTTTTGGACTGTTTTTTTGTGGTTTCCTCAAAGGAAAGATCCATCAAACCTATGCTTAGCCATGGGGCCATTCATTAACCAGGCCTGAAATTCAGGTCAGTGTCCAACCCACATGTACAAAAATCAGGCCAAAGCCTGGTTCATGGTTAGTTAGGTCTGAAAGCGTGACAGGCTAGTCCAGCCCAAATGTTACAAATGCAAAATGCACTACATAATGCTGCAATGGAATTCTTCACAGCAATTAAATTCATTGCTAGCACCAAATGCCCAAGGACTTCTGACTACTCTACCCGCACAATCATCTCAAGCTGCCTCAAAACTCCCACAAGCAACAGGTGCTGCAATTCCATCACAACCTCTCCCTTCAGAAGCAAAACCAAGTTGAAGAAAAGAACTTCCAGAGGTATCATGTTCCCATGTATGTCATGGGGCTCTTATCCTATTTAGCATTCTTCATGAATAGTGGATGTTCTATAGGACCTTTTCACTATAATAACTTATTCGCCTTCACCTGTACCAGTTCTGGTGAGGTGACCTTCTAGAAAATCTCTTTATGAGCTTTGACTGAGGTGACCTTCTCTAACTCCACTCAAAATCCTCCACCAACATCTTTAACATGTACTTCTCGTTAGCGTATATACATGTTCATTTCTTTGATACTGATGCAAGTTACGCAAGGGCTGTCGATCTTCTATTCATCTAAAGACTAATTATCTCTAGTGGATTGGAATCCTTGCCATAATAAATGACGCTAACATAATTGTAATTTCAGCATTAATTCTGTCATTTGTTATAGAAGAATCATTTGAACTCTAGTCAAAGCTCATATGTAATTTCAGCATTAATTCTTGTCAAGAATGCACATGTGTAGTTATCATTGTGGTTGCAGTTATTCATTATGTGACAGGTTTTCAGGTGAGATGAACGAGTTTCAAAACAAAACAGTCTGCGGTTTTGAGAAGCAATTCCCAATGCCATTTTTGTGTAAATGCATATTTCAGATTCAAGCATCTGGTACGTCTCTTGTCAAGAATGCACATGATTGGAGTGGCCTGGCCATTTGGACAGACCGTATTTATGTATTTACTCGAAATTGATGGAGCAGACCCGGATGTGCGTCGGAGCTATCCAGAAGAGTGGGGGTCCCTGGAAGGTGGGAACCGTTGTTATGACCATGATGAAGCTGTCCATTTCCTATGGACGGCATTGGAGGGGCCTGACCATTTGGACAGGCTGTGTTTATGTATTTGCTCGAAAGTAATGGAGTAGACCCGGATGTGCGTCGGAGCTATCCGGATGAGCGGGGGTCCCTGGAAGGTGGGAACCGCTGTTATGACCATGATGAAGCTGTCCATTTCCTATGGACGGCATTGGAAGGGCCTGGCCATTTGGACAGGCCATGTTTGTATTTGTATTTGCAGGGACCATACCGTCAACCTAAACCCGAACCCATTCTCAAATCCAAAAACCTATAACATAAACCCAAACCTTAACCTAAACCTATAACCTATAACCTAAATCAAAACCAAAACCTAAACCTATAACCTAAAACCTAAATCAAAACCTATAACCTAAACCAAAACCAAAACCTATAACCTAAACCCGAACCCATTCTCAAATCCTATAACCTAAACCAAAACCAAAACCTATAACCTAAACCAAAACCAAAACCTATAGTCTAAACCTGAACCCATTCTTAAATCCAAAAACCTATAACCTAAATCAAAACCAAAACCTAAACCAATAACTTATAACCTAAATCAAAACCTATAACCTAAACCGAAACCTTAACCTAAACCTATAACCTATAACCTAAATCAAAACCAAAACCTAAACCTCTAACCTAAACCTACAACCTATAACATAAATCAAAACCTATAACCTTTCCCTAAACCTATAACCTATAACCTAAATCAAAACCAAAACCTAAACCTAAAAGCTAAACTTATAACCTATAACCTAAACCAAAACCAAAACCAAAACCTATAACCTAAACCCGAACCCATTCTCAAAACCAAAACCTATAACCTAAACCCGAACCCATTCTCAAATCATATAACCTAAACCTAAACCTAAACCTATAACCTAAACCACAACTAAAACCTATAGCCTAAACCCGAACTCATTCTCAAATCCAAAAACCTATAACCTAAATCAAAACCAAAACCTAAACTCAAAACCAAAACCTATAACCTATAACCTAAATCAAAACCTATAACCTAAATCAAAACCAAAACCTAAACCTATAACCTATAACCTAAATCAAAACAAAAACCTAAACCTATAACCCATAACCTAAATCAAAACCTATAACCTAAACCAAAACCAAAACCTATATCCTAAACCTGAACCGATTCTCAAATCCTATAACCTAAAACCTAAAACTAAACCTAAACATAAACCTAAACCTAAAACCTATAACCTAAACCAAAACCAAAACCTAAACCTATAACCTAAACCCGAACCTAAACCAAAACCAAAACCTAAACCTAAAACCTATAACCTATAACCTAACCAAAACCAAAACCTATAACCTAAACCCTTACCCATTCTCAAAACCAAAACCTATAACCTAAACCCGAACCCATTCTCAAATCCTATAACCTAAACCAAAACCAAAACCTATAACCTAAACCAAAACGAAAACCTATAGCCTAAATCCGAACCCATTCTTAAATCCAAAAACCTATAACCTAAATCAAAACCAAAACCTAAACCTATAACCTATAACCTAAATCAAAACCTATAACTTAAACCGAAACCTTAACCTAAACCTATAACCTATAACCTAAATAAAAACCAAAACCAAAACCTATAACCTATAACCTAAACTAAAACCAAAACCTATAACCTAAACCCGAACCCATTTTCAAATCCCTAAACCTAAAACCTAAATTCAAATCCCTAAACCTAAACCTACACCTAATCCTAATCTCAACTCCCTAACCTAAACCGGATCCTAAACTTGAAAACCCAAACCTAAAGCCGATCCCGAACCCGAACTCGATTTCCTAAACTTAAACCTTAAACTATTTTCAATTCCCTAAATCTATAACCTAAACCTAAAACTTAAACCTAAACTTAAACCAAAACCTATAACCTTAACCTAAACCAAAACCTATAACCTAAACCTTAACCTAAATGTATTCTCAAATCCCTAAACCTAAACCTACACCTAATCCTAATCTCAACTCCCTAACCTAAACCGGATCCTAAACTTGAAAACCTAAACCTAAAGCCGATCTCGAACCCGAACCCGATTTCCTAAACCTAAACCTTAAACTATTTTCAATTCCCTAAATCTATAACCTAAACCTAAAACTTAAACCTAAACCAAAACCAAAACCTATAACCTTAACCTAAACCAAAACCTATAACCTAAACCTTAACCTAAATGTATTCTCAAATCCCTAAACCTAAACCTACACCTATCCTAATCTCAACTCCCTAACCTAAACCTAAACCTAAACTTGAAAACCCAAACCTAAACCCGATTCCGAACCCGAATCCGATTTCCAAAACCTAAACCTTAACCTATTCTCAATTCCCTAAACCTTAACCTAAATGTATTCTCAAATCTCTAAACCTAAACCTACACCTAATCCTAATCTCAACTCTCTAACCTAAACCTAAACCTAAACTTGAAAACCCAAACCTAAAGCCGATCCCGAACCTGAACCCGATTTCCTAAACCTAAACCTTAACTATTCTCAATTCCCTAAATCTATAACCTAAACCTAAAACTTAAACCTAAACCTAAACCAAAGCCTATAACCCTAACCTAAACCAAAACCTATAACCTAAACCTTAACCTAAATGTATTCTCAAATTCCTAAACCTAAACCTACACCTAATCCTAATCTCAACTCCCTAACCTAAACCGGATCCTAAACTTGAAAACCTAAACCTAAAGCCGATCCTGAACCCGAACCCGATTTCCTAAACCTAAACCTTAAACTATTCTCAATTCCCTAAACTTAAAACTTAAACCTAAACCTAAACCAAAACCTATAACCTTAACCTAAACCAAAACCTATAACCTAAACCTTAACCAAAATGTATTCTCAAATCCCTAAACCTAAACCTACACCTAATCCTAATCTCAACTCCCTAACCTAAACCGGATCTTAAACTTGAAAACCCAAACCTAAAGCCGAACCCGAACCCGAACCCGATTTCCTAAACCTAAACCTTAAACTATTTTCAATTCCCTAAATCTATAACCTAAACCTAAAACTTAAACCTAAACTTAAACCAAAACCTATAACCTTAACCTAAACCAAAACCTATAACCTAAACCTTAACCTAAATGTATTCTCAAATCCCTAAACCTAAACCTACACCTAATCCTAATCTCAACTCCCTAACCTAAACCGGATCCTAAACTTGAAAACCTAAACCTAAAGCCGATCCCGAACCCGAACCCGATTTCCTAAACCTAAACCTTAAACTATTCTCAATTCCCTAAACCTATAACTTAAACCTAAACCTAAACCAAAACCTATAACCTTAACCTAAACCAAAACCTATAACCTAAACCTTAACCTAAATGTATTCTCAAATCCCTAAACCTAAACCTACACCTAATCCTAATCTCAACTCCCTAACCTAAACCGGATCCTAAACTTGAAAACCCAAACTAACGCCGATCCCGAACCCGAACCCAATTTCTTAAACCTAAACCTTAAGCTATTTTCAATTCCCTAAATCTATAACCTAAACCTAAACCTAAACCTAAACCAAAACCTATAACCTTAACCTAAACAAAAACCTATAACCTAAACCTTAACCTAAATATATTCTCAAATCGCTAAACCTAAACCTACACCTAATCCTAATCTCAACTCTCTAACCTAAACCTAAATCTAAACTTGAAAACCCAAACCTAAACCCGATCCCGAACCCGAATCCGATTTCCAAAACCTAAACCTTAACCTATTCTCAATTCCCTAAGCCTTAACTTAAATGTATTCTCAAATCCCTAAACCTAAACCTACACCTAAGCCTAATCTCAACTCTCTAACCTAAACCTAAACCTAAACTTGAAAACCCAAACCTAAAGCCGATCCCGAACCAGAACCCGATTTCCTAAACCTAAACCTTAAACTATTCTCAATTCCCTAAATCTATAACCTAAACCTAAAACTTAAACCTAAACCTAAACCAAAACCTAAAACCTTAACCTAAACCAAAACCTTTAACCTAAACCTTAACCTAAATGTATTCTCAAATCCTTAAACCTAAACCTACACCTAATCCTAATCTCAACTCCCTAACCTAAACCTAAACCTAAACTTGAAAACCCAAACCTAAACCCGATCCCGAACCCGAATCCGATTTCCTAAACCTATACCTTAACCTATTCTCAATTCCCTAAACTTTAATTTAAATGTATTCTCAAATTCCTAAACCTAAACCTACACCTAATCCTAGTCTCAACTCCCTAACCTAAACCTAAACCTAAACTTGAAAACCCAAACCTAAACCCGATCCTGAACCCGAACCCGATTTCCTAAACCTATAAACTAAACCTTAACCTATAACTTATAACCTAAACTTATAACCGATAACCTAACCTATGGATTTTGCTATAGTTTAGAAGATTTGTAGGTACATTTTTGATTTCTTTATATATAATTGTTTTTTTCAGTTCTTTTTTTTTTTTGGTCTTTCTTCCTTTTGAGATGTGTACAAAGGCATGCTTGTTTGATTGTGTCTACAATTGTTGTTTTATACAGGTTGACAAGCTAAAGAAGTCAGTGGATGATGAAATTCATTTTCTCAAGGGAAGGGTTTTGAAACTTGAAAGTGATTTTGTGTCGAAGTCTACAGAAGTTACTTATGCAGTTTCAAAGAAAGAAGAAACTCTATCTTCTGTGTTTGCTGAAGTTGACCGTCTGAAGAAAGAAAATTCTGTAAAAGCGCGAGCATTATTTAATGCATGAGGGCACGCCTTAGTTGTAATTCTTATGATAGGTTGAGCAAGGTGAAGTATTGTTTATTTAGAAATGTGAATGTAGGATGCATTGTAGATTTGAATATTGCTATTATAATAAATGCATCATTTTTTTTTCTCTGATTGCATTAAGCTTAGATGAGTTATCAATCATAGCAGGTTCTTGCAATGGAAACAGGGAAAATAGGTACGAAATATAATCCGTAGCAAAGCTACAGCTTTTCGCTGTAGCTATTACTATCTATAGCTACAGATTATATCCGTAGCTATTGGTATTTATAGCTACGGATTATATCCGTAGCTATTGGTATCTATAGTTACGGACTATATCCGTAGCTTTTCGTATGTAGTGCTGCAAATACCGTAGATATTGGTATCTATTGCTACCGATTATATCCGTAGCTATTGGTATATATTGCTACTGATATAATCCGTAGTTATTTCTATCTATAGCTACGGATAGAATCTGTAGCTATTTCTGTATATGGCTACGGAAAATATCCGTAGCTAATTGTATCTATTGCTATGAAAAATATCCGTAGCTAATTGTATCTATTGCTACGGATATTGTCCGTAGCTAGACCTTTAGCTACCCCACCAATTGCGACGGACGTGAGACGGACCAGATCCGTAGCAAAAGGGCTTTTGCTACGGATCTAGTCCGTAGCCTTTGCCCATTTTTCTTGTAGTGACTTGAGCTACACATTTCAACATATATAGCGTATAGTGGTCGTGGCGTGATTCAGGGCAAATCCTTTCGTCGAAGGAGTATCGCCAATACAACAATCATTTATCCATGACAATTAGTCATGGTGAGCACGAATGAGAATTCTATACTCATTCAGCCATTTTCACAAACACTTAGAATACACTATTTCAACATATATAGTGTATATTAGCAAAACATGTATTAGGGCGAGCCCTTTCGCCAAACAAGTATTTTATCCATATATAATATATTCATACAGCAAATAATCATGGCAAACACATTTTCAAAATTTATACGTATACGGTACTTTCTACAAATACCTAGAGTATGTAAAATTCCATATTTTTCATCTTTAATCGAAACGGAAAACGGACAGCACTTTGTACATGTGCAATTGCATGCAGATCATGAATCTATTATTATCTGACGTTGAAAGCATTGAAAACCATAACCTATACACCTAAAGTCCGCACCTTTTGTCGTAGAATCGTTACAGAGTCGATAGAATTGCTTAACTTCTGTATACGGCAGTTTGGCCACCTATAGATCGAAATAGGTTAGCTATTTCATAACCTACAACCTATACAACCCCAAAACAGATTAAGGTTAGGATTTCTTACCTAGAAACGAAGCCGGAATCACCGAAAAAGTGATGAGAACGGTGCGGTTGAGCATGGATAGCAGCAGGGAAGAGTGGCAGGGAGATTCTCCCACTTCTCTCTCACTTTCTCTCTCTTTTCTCTCTTCTCTCTCTAGGGTTTCTCTCAAATTCGTATGGCTGCAATGAGAGAGGGTTTAAGGTCCTTATATAGCCTAAAAACTCACCGAAATAGACTCCAGGTCAAAGTATACTTGGGTTATAGCCAAAGTGGGTCAGTTTCAGCTCAACGGAGGACTTCTGGCCGGCCCCCTTGAGCCAAAGGTCGGACTTAAGCTCACTAACCCTGAATCTACGTTTAGTTAAGTTTTCATTTCGGTTGGGATTCCAGATCGCAAATGGCGGACCAGTTTCAGTTCAACAGTTAGTGGATCTCGATCGGAGATTCCGAGTACATGGATATGTGTATGAAATTTTTCCTGATCCGAGAGTGTAATTTGGTCTGATTTTGATGGTCTGGTTGCTTAAAACTGATCCGCAAGTGAGAGGTGTCAAGCAAATTTCTCACACTCCCCGCTCCGAACTCAAGCAAATAGCGCTGGGACACTATCTGGATTTGATTTTCGAGATGATTGTCAAGCCCAGAAAGGTGGTCCTAATTCCTTAACCTTGTATTATTCGGACTTCTGACGTGCGGTCCAGATCTGATACGGAGTTTCGAGATGCTCCCGAGAGCAGACTGGTAATGAGATTGATCCTAGATTTTAGGGTAACCTAGCGTCAATGATTCTACAAGTTTTGGGTCTTGTAGATCGTATTTAAAGTGATTGGTGCTAATTTCACAGGCACTCTAGTTTAACACTAACTAATTCTCGCCTAATTTCTAAATGATTTAGTCCTGAGTAATTTCTGTCTGAGGTGGTACCTGGGCCTTTGTAGTTTGTATATAAAGTGATCCAAGTTATACTACTTAGCTAGTTTAAGTTAGTGTCTAAGATGAAAGTACTTAGAAAATTTAAAGAACAAGGTGGTGAAGGGTGGGATTTGTGAAGGAAATGGGTTAAGGAGCGATTTTAGATTGTGGGATTCAGTTCTGACAAGTTAACAAGGTGTTAGGATCGACCCATTGCCTAAGGACGTCTAATCCCAGGTTGGAAAAAATCTGGGATGTTACAGGTTGAGATGGGGTGTATGGACACTCTTATTCTCCCACTATTCTCTCACTCTCACTTTCTCAAGCCTCAAGTGTTGTAAGTTGAGAACCAACTATCAAGTGTGTTAAAATGAGAGGGGTGAGCCTCTATTTATAGAGCATAGCCTAGTGTTTTTGTAATAAATAGTAACTTTGAAGGCAAACATGTCATTTGGAGTGATCTTAGTGGTTGAGAGACACATGAAATCATGGATTTGCTTTGTTAAGTGGTAGAATGAGTAATTTCACCATCCGAAGGTGAAAATTATTTTTGGGAGATGGTTGTGGGCAGCTGGCACAACAAAACCAATAGTTGTTTTCTCCTTAGTATAGAGGAAGCCCTAAACCACGTTGCTCTAAATTGAGGGCTATGATTATGTTCTGGTGAACGATTAAGATGGAAAGGGAAGAGGGTGCATGGATTGCCAGCTTATCACACTGAAAACGGAAATTTCATTTTAAAAAAATACCGCATACAACTCTATTTGTGTCGGACATCCTGCGTACGTATATGTGCGAAAATGTGCGGACCTAGGTGGGGTTTGGTCGGAATTCCCCTCCAAGCTGGATAGGCGGTTCAGATCATCCAGATGGATGATCATGGTGAGCCAAATGGACGTTGTCCGTTCATCCGTTGCAGACGAGAGAAATCCCACGGGTGGTAGACTTCCTGGAGTTTCAACACCAGGTCAAGGGTTTAAGTACCCACGGTGGTGAAATCCCACGGTGTGCGTGTGTGGGGTGTGTGATAAAAAAAAAGGCGGGAGAAATTCAAAAGGAGGGAGAGGCTTTCCTCTTTCATGCAGCACAGGTGTATGCCTACTGGTTGTACTCACACAACAGATGTGGGGCCCATAGTGATGTCCCGATGGATTTAGGTCGTTCATTCATTTCCAGCTCAATTTAGGATCCTAGCCCAAAGGATGAGGCAGATCCTAAACTCAGATGGGCCTTACCTAGTGATTTTTGGATTTTATTGTGGACTTCTTTCGATTAGACAATCAGATCATCCTTATATATGATATTCAGGTTTCCTATGGATTCCTAGTCAATTCTAAAGGGAATTTAACGGTTGGTTAAGTGTTGATTAGTTGCTTGTACAGTTTAGGTATGGTTTGATCATTAAGTTGTTAAGAACATGTTGAACGATGGATCTGATGATCCGGAGTTTAACGCTATCAATGGATGGTTTAATTTGTTTATCAAGGAGATTAAAACCCTAAAAAAACGGGTTTCTTAGATGATATGAATGCCTACCTTCAGAACCAATAGACGGATGTTTAGATTTATGTTGTTGATCACTCCCAACGGTTAGATTTAGGCTAGAGTGTGTGAATGTTGATATTAATTTTGATATGTGTTTATGCTCAGTTATGTCTTCATGGAAATACCCCAAGTACTAAAAAGTACCAGGTGTCACAATGCCTGCCTATTATGCATCAAGCCATTTATATAATATAATAAAAGTAGATTACCCCATTGTCCATTGTTGTAGATTGGGGCTTCGAAGACTGATGAGAAGGGAGGCTTCTTTTTCATGCATAAGTGCAAGCCTCGATTTATCACAAGGTTTCATTGCACATGCTTGCCTTGGTGCATTATTTAACTCATGCTTGTGGTCTTCCAAACTATATGCATGCAATTGATCGAGCAAGTGCAAGCCTCGATTCAGCACATGCATGCCTATTCCATATCATTGAAGCCATTTTATACCATATAAAAGAAGATTACCCAATTGTCTGTCATTGTAGAATGGGGCTTTTAAGAGTGGTGAGAAGGGAGGTTTCAATATTTCATGCATGAATAATTTGTATGATCATGCAACATTTGTTTCGAAACCCCATCCACAATTGCGCTGTCTCACCAGATGCATGCCTTGGTGCATGATAAAAGATATGCATCTCTCTTCCAACATGCATGCAATCGACTTAGCCTGTGGGAGCCACGATTGAACAGATGCATGCCTCTGCTACATGCCAAGAAGCCATTTTATTGACGCTTAACCAATTAATCATCATACTTGAAGAGAGTTTTCAGGGAAAAGAGAAAGGGATGTAGGAAGGAAAAAGAAGTAATTTTTCCGTGCGATTGTTGTGAAATATGTTGGAAATATTGAAAATAATAATAATAATAATAATAATAAGTAAATAAATAAATAAAAATTAAAAGTAAAATCATTTTCTTTGTTTCACCGGGCTGGTTGTCCTTAAACGTGATTTACCGTCACAAACACGGCTCGGCCATGCACCATTGTCATCGAAATCGGATTGCATACTACAACCAAGTAATTCAGTTGGGTCCGCCTTGAATGTATGTGGTCTATCTACGCTGTCCATCTAATTTAATGGGTTGAGACTAAAATTGAAGCATATTCGTGATCATCCTACCACAGGAAAACAGGGGGATAATGATTTCCACTGTCGAAACCTTGTCAGGCCTTACAATGATGTTTATTTGTCATCCAAACTGTTCATAACTTCATACAGACATGGATGAAGGGATAACACAAACATAAGCTTGATCCAAAACTTTCACGGGCCCCAATAAATTTTCAATGGTAGACGTTCAATTCAACTGTTTCGTGTGGTATGGTACATTTAAATATTGTGTATGCTCAATTTTTGAGTTAAAGCCCTAAAATTATATGGTAAAATAGATATACGGAACGGATAAAATACATAAATCATGATGGACCTACATAAATCATGATGGACCTCACGGAGCTTACTCAGTAGGCTAAGCGTGGTGAGTTACTCGCTACGCAATCCGCTTCAATTGTCATCTCGTAACTCTGGACAGAGATTTGAAGGGAGAAGAAGGAATGCCCCCGGATTCGGAAAATGAATTGGCTACTCCCCCTGCTAGCAGCCCGGTGGCTGATGGTCGGTGCTATGTGGGCCCCACCATGATGTATGTGTTTCATCAATTCCGTTCATACATTTTTACATATCATTTGAGGGCTTGATCCAAAAAATTAGAAGGATATAAATCTCAGGTGGACCACACCACAGGAAACAATAGTGATTGGATATCCACCATTAAAATCCTCCTAAGGCCCAATGGACTGTTTATTTGACATCCAATCTCTTGATTAGGTCATAAAGACCCGGATGAATGGACAAAACAAAGATCAGCTTGATCCAAAACTTTTAATGCCCCCAAAAAGTTTTTAATGGCCGACATTCATTCAACACTGTTTCCTTTAATGTGGTCCACTTGAGATTGTTGTATACCTCATATTTCATCTCATGTACTAAAATGATCTAGAAAAATATATGGACTACATGGATGAAATACATATATCATGGTGGGGCCCATAGAGCACCGACCATCAGCCATTTAATGGTTACAGGGGGAGTAGCCAATCCGTTTCCGCAGCAGGGACCTGCGTTTGATTGATGGATATCCAATCTTAGTTAATGCATCGGTAGCTGTGCGTTAACTACACGTTACAACCGTATTCGGTCATCCAAACGGGCCATAATATATAGTTTCACCTATATGCACCACAAAAACAAACAATTTTCAAAAAAACCATCTTATAATGTCCCAAAGGATCTCCCGAGTTAATTATATTATATTTTTAATTGATGTAAATAATAATTTAAAAAAAATGATTTGTATATTGCCTGGCTTGATTGGACGCAATGTAGAATTGATCCCACGGTCTATAATGATCCTCTAAGTTAGGAGATCCCTCGTCAATCTATATATCTCAGGTGGAAGAAGGCAGAGAGCTGTCATGTACACCTCTGGGGTTGGAAAAGACACAAGCCATCCATATAAGTAGACCATACACAATCACACGAGTACAAGTAAAGCAAAGCAACACCCTGATCCATAGCTTAAGTGCATGGTAGACTGAGTGAAGATAACCTCATTTCAACAATGAGGTCTTAGTATCGATTCTCTAGTGGAGTTGGCCAACAATGGAGCGTGGAGTGTGTACTGGCAGTGTTGTGGGTACTAACAAGCTAATCTTAATAAATAAAATGACTTAAGCCAAAGCCCGCTTAATGGAACGTTCCTCAAGCCTATATGGGAAGCCCTAATTAACAATATTCATAGAACCTAATTCCCTGGGCCCACATGAAAAGCCCAATTAACAATGTTAGCATAATATCCTTCCATTGTCACATTTGACCCACACAGCTATCCGGCCCATCTCAACTAACGGAGGGCATTTTACTCATCTAAAAGCAAGCAATAATGCATGGGGAAATGATAAGGTGGGACACCTAATAGGCAACTCACTACCGGTTGGTCGCATCCAGTGTGCGGCTCAGATCAAGCCGAGTCAATGAGAAACTTATTGATAACTTGACTCAGTTCCCTACTTGGAAAAACTGGTTGAGTCAGCTCACTAACTCAGTCAACTTGGAATGACTTCAAACGAGTTACACTCTACCAGTGGGCCATTCAACCTGTTTGTATTTTTACTTCGGCAATTTTTTATACTCATAAAGTCCCAAATATATCTGCCATTTAAAAATTTTTTGAGAACCCGACTGCATCATTTGAGAGATGTAATCGTAGAGCTCATGTTGAAGTGATCGTTCAGGGTTGCAGATTGCCTGCTACCCTGACCCCAGGAAGTTCCTCGGGTACGGAACTAGGTGTGGCCCACTGTGATGTTTGTGAGAAATCCACCCCATTTATCTGTGTTGTCAGCTCATTTATGGAACGAGATCAAAATTAGGGCAGATCCAAAACTCAAGTGGGCCACAAAACTGAAAAAAGTGGGGATTAAATGCCCACTGTTGAAACATTTGTGGGCCATGGAAGTTTTAGATCAGGCTACTATTTTTGAGTTTTCGGTTCATCAAAGTGGGAATGACCTTATAAACAGTTTGGATGGCATATAAACATCATGATGGACCCAGGAAGGTTTCAAGAGTAGGCATTTCCCTCCCCGCTTTTTCCTGTCCTGTGGCCCACTTGAGTCTTGGATCTGCCACATCTTTGGGATCATGTCCTAACATGAGCTAGCAAAACAGATGTGGATTTATCACAAACATCACAGTGGGCCCCACCTAGCTTCCCACCACAGGAACTTCCTGCAGTTGTTTTGGCAGGTAATCGACATCTCCATTGTTGTGTTGAGTAAGCAACACATACAGAAAATGAGTTAACAACATCCGACAAATGAATAATATCATTCAAGCTTTAAACAAAGCAGCCTTGCATAGGGACAGGTTTCTATGCAATGCATATTGTATGACATTGTGACTGCTCATCTGGCTCACCACGCCATAGTTCTAAAACTCACTGACTCGACCGAGTCACTCGTCTGGTCAAAGCCAAACTGGTAACTAATTATCAAAAGTAAACCAAGACTAGCTCTACAAGCCCACCATGCACTTTCTTGCTTACATTTTTGCTATTTTAGTTTATATATCTGATACTATCTATTTTAAATATCTCACATTTCTTCTACTAAATATCAAGTAAAGACTTGCCTGAGTCTTTGGGTCGACCCAATCCTACAGGATTTTGGCAAAAAAAAATAATTTTTAAGTAAAAAAGCAGTTGCCACTCGCGGACAAATCTCAAATCTTTGGAAGGCTAAAATCCACAGAGGGACATAACCTGAGGATTGAAATTGGAAATTTCGATTGAATGACTCTACGTGCAGTCTGTCTCCTGTATATTCGAGTACGGGCCTCGATTGCAAAGAAGGAAGCTGCAAGGCACCCTCTCACACCTTCATACTATCCATGCAAGGTCTGTAATATATAATAACCTTGAATGTTTAATATACATATTACAATATCAATCTCTATATACAACTACATTGAGTATACTCACTAGTATGTATTTAGGTGACCGACATTATCCTACCCGAGCATACCGTGTACGGGATGAATTACAGTAAGGCGCACCCGTTCCTTTGCCGTGTACTAGAATGAATCGTACATGATCACACATGTTTCGGTCCAGACAGATCAAAGTAATAAGCTCTAATAACACCAATATTATAGAATTTTGAAGTAGCAATATTGCAAATTATCAAAAGTCATAAATCATTACTTCTTGTGAAACATATACCTTAAAGCTTGCTGCCAATCCTATATATTCGAAAGGCTTCCCATGGCCTTCACCTTCTCCCGGAGAACAAACTTTTGTGTCTTCCCAGTCGAAGTCTTTGGCAAATCCTCAAAAACAACTGTCCAAGGGGCCATATAATGGGGCAATCGAGCACGGCAAAACCTGATAATCTCTTCAGCATCAGCATTGCGTCCCTCTTTCAACTTCACGAACGCACAAACAGACTCCCCCCAGTGATCGTCCGGCCGCCCAACCACCGCTGCCTCCAGTATAGCAGGATGACTAAACAAAACGGACTCCACCTCGATCGTGCTGATATTCTCTCCACCCGAGATTATAATGTCCTTCAAGCGGTCCTTTATCTCTATATAACCATCTGCATGCTTCACACCGAGGTCCCCAGATCGTAACCACCCGCCACTCATAGATTCCTCCGTCGCTTTCAAATCTTTGAAGTACCCAATCATTACAGTATTGCCTCTAAACATCACCTCACCCATGGTCTTCCCGTCGGCCGGAATGCTTTTCATGGTAAACGGATCTTTTATGTCGACCTCTGCCATCCCAAGATGGTGCAACCCTTGGCGAGACTTGAGCTTTGCTCGTTCGTCAGCAGGCAAGGAATCCCACTGGGGTTTCCATGTGCAAACCGTCCCCGGACCGTAAGTTTCAGTCTGTCCATACGAGTGTATTACAATGAAGCCCTTCTCCTCCATGTTTAACAGGACACAGGGAGGCGGCGGTGCTCCTCCTGTCATCACCACCACCTTGTGTGGAAGCGGCTTCTGATCGCCGGCAGGCGCATTCGCGATCATGTTCAAAACAGTGGGTGCACCGCCCAGGTGGGTTACCTTGTGCAAGGTGATACAATCGAATATAACCTTTGGGTCAACATTTCTGAGGCATATGTTGGTGCCGCCCTGTGCTGCAACCCCCCAACCGAGGCACCATCCATTGCAGTGGAACATGGGAACAGTCCATAGGTACACTGGCATTGAGCGCATCTCATTCAGAAGAACTGTTGAAATGGCATTTAGAAACGCCCCTCTGTGGCTGTAAACAACTCCTTTGGGACTCGATGTGGTTCCCGAAGTATAGTTTAGTGAGATAGGGTCGCATTCATCAGCGGGCCATCTAACCTCGAATTCAGAATGGCCAGTCCTCAAGAGACTTTCATATTCAAAGTTAATGGGCGGCAAGCTGCTGCTAATAGCGGGCCCTGAGGTATCTTCTGAGATTAGGACTACAAAGGGCAGCTTGGCTTTCTTCCTGGAGAGAAGGTTGAGTGCTCCGCGGACTATTTCGAGGAGCTGGTAGTCGACGAAGATGATCTTGGCCTCCGAGTTTCTCAACAGAATTGATACCATGGTCGAGTCATGGTGTGTGTTGAGCGTAGAAAGAATTGCCCCAGACATCGGGACACCAAAATGCAGTTCATACATTGCTGGGACATTGGGGGCCAGCACAGCAACCTACTCGAAGGTTAATTAGATAGCAACAGTAAAATTTCATGAATTCAATCAAATGCAGATGCAATGCATGGAACCACAGTAAGAAAGCCGCAGGATATGTAAAAATAAGATCCAAAGATGAGTTTGGTATTGGTATTAGGAACATCGGAATTCCTGTGATTGTAGTAAACTAATCGATTCAACAAGGAAAGTTCGCTAGTCTGCTGCTAGACAGTCATTGAACATGAAAGTAACAATCACCGCCTATCCGATGCCCAAACCAAGTTGCTTTTAGTCAGTCAATCTGCATTTTGGTGTCCTTTTTGGTGGGTAGGAGTAGGGCTGTCTACCTGAACCCACCGGTACCCGATTTTGATGGTTCTTGGATCCCATTTTTTAGAGCCATTAACGAATCGGGTTGGGTTTGGATCTCAACTTCTTGGACTTGGTTAAAATCTGGGTCTGATCTAGGTCATGTCATTAATTTGGAGCTAGTCAAAGTCAAGTCAGGTCGGGTCAGATGTAGTAATTTTCATAATAATATTATGTGGATTGCATCTATTAGAGCATGAAAATTATGAAGAAAGATTGAAGATTAAAAATTAAACATGAAGTGAAGAAAAGAAGAAGATAAAGTACTTTATTCAACGGTTGCACGGATCGTGCAACCAATAGTAGTGGCGCGGATCGCGCAACCGGTAGTAGTTACGCGGTTCGCGCAACTAACCTAATTTGTTAATTGGACTGTGCAAAGGACTTCACCCATTACGCGGATCGCGCAACTGATTTCATCGTTGCGCGGGTCGCCAACCAATTTCACAGTTGCGCGGGTTGCGCAATCAAGAGCAGATAACAATTGTGATGAACGGTCAGATCTAATGCGAAGTGGGCACCATGGCACAAATATCGAGGGTTCGCACGTGTGGAAGCCTATAAATACCCCGCTCCCCCTCTCATTTGGAAAAGAAGAAGTTTGGAAGAGGAGCAGATCTCTAAAGGAAAACTAAAGGTGAGAAGGGAAGTAAGAGAATGGTTGTGTGGGCCGCGCAACCAACAGATCAGTTGCGCAGGTCGTGCAACCAACAAGCTGGTTGCGCGGGTCGCGCAACCAGGTCACTATATGGCCAGTTATAAAAGGGGTCAAGATGCTGCTGAAATCATCAAGTTCGATCTTCATTGTTTCAAGCTCTCCTTTACATAAAGGACAAGCTCTAAATGGAAAAAGCTAATCAACACAACATTCCTCTTAAGGATATGACCGAAGCGACTGTCGAAATGCTGCCAAATTCAAGATTTGACATTTGAATTTTGTTAATTTCAATTTATGTACTTCAAATGATCTATCTTAGAATCAATGGATATTAGATGGATGTAAATGAATTCAGTAGTGATAATATGATGATTGTTCTATATCTATTTTCTTTGTTACGTTTGAATAAGATAATTTTTCCAAATCGAATGCATTTGTTTCTTGTTCGAAACATGGATCCCACTATTGGTCTCATGATCGTGGCCCACTACTCTAGATGATATAGGACTTTGAGTTTAATTTGCTTATTATTGTTATTAGGAACATCATTTATTTTCGTTACTTTGTCTCTAAGTAATAGTGTGCGCATATGACATGACTTTTAGGGTATAGGGTTTTCTTATAAATAGGCAACCACTTGTATGTTTTTTCTCCTTGAATATTATGAATAAATTTCTACATTTTTCTGCTTCTCTAATTCTCTAAGTTGTAGAAATTCAATTGGGTACGAAACCTTCTATTCTTCGAAAGGCTAATTACCGTGGTGCGAAGCCATATTTATCTCAAATCGCCCCCATCTCCTACCATCCATATTTATTATCTCCCACAGCCATTCGCACTTCAAATCTACCCCCTTTTGCAGCCGATCCTTCCTCTATAACAGATTTGCAGAATCAGGCCCTGTAGGAGGGCTCAAACTTCAGCGGAGTACTATGCACATAACGGACGTCGGATTAGTCTGAAATTTTGTGTGTGTGCAGCCCACCCTTGGCCAACCAGACCCAAGTTGTCACCTTTTGGGTTTATGGGCCCCACACACGTGCGGGTAGGATTCTACACACTTGCGTCTGGATCCTGGTGCTGTCCACACGTGTGGAACATCTTGGGTTCACCTATCTCCTCTATTTCACTCATCTCTCATCTTATTTTCCTAACTCTAACCCTATATAATCCTAAATCACAAGTTCTATTTCATTTTTGCAAACCCTAGGTTTTCCCAATTTGAAACATGTGAACGCCTTGAATTGAGAAATAATCATTTGCATGTGTGGATGATTCTACTCTCCTTCGAGCATTGTTTGGTCTATAATTTTAATTGATTCAGCCTTTAACCTGTGTAGGCTTGGACCCTCGTAGATTCCCCTTATTGAATGCTTGACTTTATGTGGGATGTGAAATTTTTTTTTATGATTGTTTTAAAATTATTATGATCTAAAGCATGAAATCTTGCATAACATATTTAATTTTCATGTCCCGCATCAATACACATGTCTTGAGCTATTTTCATGAGCTATGTAGCATTAAGACCGAGTTCCTTACTCAATTCCTCATTGAATTCAAAATTGCAGGCGAGGCTTGAGCGCGTACTATATACACATGCGTGCATGTGTGCGTGTATGCGCATGTACTATATATGTGTGTGTCTGTGTGTGTACATGTGTGCTACATAGTGTAGCAATTTAAAATACTAATTTCATCACATGTACTAAATGACAACCTATCCACCTATCAACGCATACAAGGACTAGCTTGTAAAATAAGGCACCAAGGTTTTTGCGTTGGAGAGGAATCGTTCTATACAAAAGTCACCATTGTTCTTTAAGACCTAAGCATGAAAGCAGATTTTTTTTCATCTTAACATAGCCGAAAAGATGGTGAAATCTGCAAATTGTATTCACTCACTTGTAATACCCGAATGAAGCCTGATTCTTCCTCTTGGAGTATGAGACTCTTCCCCCACAATTTGATATCTCTGATTAGTGAGCATCAGGGAGAGGTGATGGTCATTAGTATGTGGAAGAAAGCGCTTATCTCTAAGCTTGCAATGTCCTGTCCAATTCCTCCATCCACATTATCTCGGAGGTTTGAGTTAGCTTCTCTTCTTGGAGCCTAGAGCTCCCTCTCTTTTCCTTTCCTTCTTCCTTTCGCTGACCTAGGGTGAAGGCTCTTTCGCTGACCTAGGGTGTGGATTCTCTTTCCTTTCCCTTGTACCGGGGTGTGGGTTTCTTCTTCTTTTTCCTTTTCTTTGTTTCCTTTTCTTTTCCCTGGCCAGGGATGTAGGCTCCCCACTTGTATTCTTTGGGCTGCTTGCCCTTTTTGATGAAATAAAGAAGTTTTGCTTATCTTCCAAAAATAAAAAACTAGATGACGCCACTAATAGAACACGGGAATGACATATATGGCATTTGCATTTGATAATGAAGTATAAGACATGGGTTTGCCATGGATACTTCAACAACTTTTGATGTATAAGCATATCATAGCCTATCAACCTTAACCTTCTAGGTAATCAACCTTTTAGCAGTCACAAAAATCAGGTTAAAAGACGATGACTTCTGATAACAGATGAAGATTCTCTTCTTATCCTGGAGAAATTCACTCGCTAGATCCAATTCCTAGAACTCCGTGGGCCTTCCTAGTAGGTATTTAATCACTGGCCAAGGTTGAAGAAAACCTATGACACCTGGATACTTGTATATTGTATATGCTCAGTGTATAGTGCCGGACACAACAAAATGCTGATTCTGCAGGTACCTAATACCTGGAGGATAAGTTTTAACTGAATCCTATCCTATCAGACTGTTCTTTTCAAAATCCTGATAACTTTCTTACGCTCCTCTCTGAATATCTATATGCTACAAAAATTGTAAACACCGACAATTTTGTTGAGTTTAGCATTCTACGAAGACTGAAAAATTTATACCTAGGTAAATAAAACTACAAGTTAGTAAAATAAGTCAAAATGGAGAGCCATACCTACGTACATGTTCCCCTGTCAGTTTCTCTATTTGGGTATTATAGAAGAAAACCTTCTCATCAATAGGAAGTGAATTGTCCTCTTAGATTGCTACGTTTTGAGACAAATATTAGATGGAGATCTTCGTATTCTAGCTTGTATGAAGATTTTAAATGAAAGAGTGCAACATAGAATAGTGTTATACATATACATGCATATTCCGCATACAATGATATAACAAATATCAATGATCAAACATCAAAACGTTTTCCAGATAAGGACACGTCTTAAGGAGATGATTGGCTTTGCTGAACCACATAAAATTTCTAGCAATTTGAGTTAGCAGTTTGGAAAGGGTGACTATTAGTCTAATCACCATGATGGAACGAAATACCGAGCAAAGCTCTAGGGGGGGGGGGGGGGGGGGGGGGGAGAGAGACATGGGTGACTAGTAGGGTTGCAACTATGGTTGGGTCAACCCAACCAAAGTTCAGCTCAGGTTTTCAAGGTCTTCGGCTTGGGTTTGTGTTGGAAAATGCGAACCTGATCTGAAATCGGGTTGGGTTTGGGTTAAGCAAATTCTGGTCAGG
Organism: Magnolia officinalis; assembly: GCA_021015155.1. Lineage (NCBI taxonomy): Eukaryota > Viridiplantae > Streptophyta > Magnoliopsida > Magnoliales > Magnoliaceae > Magnolia > Magnolia officinalis. Next base: position 41,895,432 of record JAJHSJ010000004.1, on the reverse strand, counting down.
TTAGGACGGGTTGTGATACTCACATGTATTTGGGCCGGGTGTGGTCAAGTTACAGAGAAATTCATGTTGGACACCTCCAGTCGAAATTCAGGTCGGGTCGGGTTGCAGGTTGGGTCCTCTTGAGTTCAGGCCAGGTTTGGGTTGACCCTTAACCCAACCCAACCTGCCCGAGTTGCAACCCTAATGACAAGGTCACTACATTTTTGTTAAAGGTAACACTACCGGGGATTGAAATCTGGATCACTCACACACACTACACTGTCACTACATGTTGATCATGCAGTAGTCAAAATGGCAATCAGAGCTGTTGTAGTGACTCTGATCATCTTGATGTTAATGGCATCGCAATGACAGGCAACATCAAGAGCCATGACTAAGAAATTATAAGTTTGAATAATGAGAGTTTGAGGCACTGAGTTGCCTTTAGTTTGGATGGAATAGGAACTGATCTTAAGGCTTAGTTGCGGTAATTTAGAAGTCATCTGTAAGGATCTTCTGGGTGAAGTGTACGGCTATGAACCTTTCCATGCGTGTAGTTTCATTTGGATTCAGTAGCATCCACATCACTAATCTTGGCCATTCATTAGGTACGATTCACCCATCATCGGATGCCTGAAAAATACACATTGATCATAAGATCCAAACCATCCAGATCGCGGCATACAAAGTGGATGTAAAAATTGTACATAGAAGATAGGCCTGATCTCGAATATTTAGAACTATCTGAGTTCTGTGACTTTTTCTCAGAAAAAGAATAAGATGGGACTGACCTAATGGACAGTTCAGATAGGTGATGTGTGTACCAAGAGATCCAAATGAAACTGTGCGTGGGAAGATTTCCATGCACTTCACCAACTAGATCATTACTTGTGTTTTAACTTCGGTATTGTTTTCTGCCATCCATTTTCAAACCACCAATTAGATGGTTAGGATCTTCTAATTGAAACAATCATTGCATTGTGATCCATCCATAATCAAACCTGCCAAATGGGTGGTACGGATGATTAATTGAGCTGCATGTCCAGTTCTGATGGCAGGATACAATTTTTGTCCTTGTATGGCACTAAAAGTAAAAAGTATGAAACCTCCACCTTAGAGAAACAAAATACAGAATACAACTAGTGGAAATCCACATCCCTAAAGACTAAAATATATATGATCCAGAAAAGCAAGGATTTAAGAAATCCACGTTCCAATGACAGACAAAAAACAAAAAATAAAAATTTTAAAAATGCATGTGTACTGCATCCTCAGAAGCATGGGACTCACCATCCTGAAATTTTGATCCTGTACATGTGGGAAGCATGGACCAGATCCAGACCGTTCATTTAGAAGATCCAGCTGTGCATGGACCGTAAACAAAAGGCCACACTGCTCACACAATCCTGACTGACAAACCGGACAGTGGCAGACATATGAAAGCTAAAAGACTAGTTGCCGCAGCTCAGAATCAGTGAGCAAAAAACAACCACCGTATGCACGGTACAATTGTGGAAGGTCAGCTAATTTGCATGTTGCTATGGTAACATGGACAAGATCCAGAACATCAATGTCCTCCCCACATCGTACGCAGATAAGATCCAGACCGTTCATTCAGTGAGTCCAACTGTAAATAGCCCATAGTCAAAAGACTATACTGCTACTGCAATCTCAACCATCTAATTGGTGGCACACATACGATAACTAAAAGACACAAAAATGCAACAGTTCATATTCAATGGGAAATAAATTCATCGATCGGATAGTTAGGATCATCGGGTCAAGGAAATTTTCATCAGCAGCTTATCCATGGTGAATCCCATGCAATGGATGTTTCCGATCATCGTGCACATGTTTCATGTGTATGGTAAAAAATGTTGGAGGTCAGTTGATTGGCATGGGGCCATGGAAATTTGACCCTTGTTCAACCACCCATTAGAACAAAATCCAGAAACCCACACCCAAATCTTTGAATTGCAGCAACGGCACCACCAAAATCCAAACCTCCAAAAACATCAATCCAATTCCAACAATGCCGAAAGAGAGAATTTTCAAAATAACAGAGGGATTGAATGAAATTCAGTGGAGGACTTACAACATCGCCACGGGAAATCCCCATCTGTCCCAGAGCAGAAGCGAGGCGACGGCACCGTTCAAACGTTTCTTTCCATGTGTACTTCATGGACCCGTAAATTATCGACGTTTGGTCCCTGTAAACGACGGCCGCTCGCTCCAAGAAGCTTATTGGAGAGAGCGGAACGTAGTTCGCCGAGCAAAGGAAAAGACCATCCATTGATTTTTAAGTGCAGTGGAGAAAAAACCAAGTTTGAGGTGATTTTGGATTTGGGTTTTATAGAATATGAGAAAATATTGCAGGATTCTCTTGGGACTATAAATAGACAGAAGACTTGAAGAGAGATTTTCTCAAGATTTTCTTGATTTTCTGTTTTCTAAAGAGAGACTGTCTCAAGATTTTCTTGATTTTTGGTTTTCTAAAGAGAGGATTCTCTTTGAAAATTGAGTGTGCAAGAAGGTCAAAAGGACAAAAATACCCTTCCCATTTGGATGCATGTAGGGGTGGGCTTCGAGTCGAGTCGGATCGGATTGGGTCAAACTTGACTCGATCCGAATTTTTAAATAGCTGATCCGAACTCGATCCGATCCGGTAGTCTGGGTCAGCTGACTCGATCCGATCCGATGCACTACTGGCATGACCTGAATCGAGTTCGACTCGATCAGGGAAACCGATCGAGGAATTAGATTGGGTACGGTCCGGATCGAATCTTCTGTTTTTTTTTTTTCAATAAAAAAATATAGAAAAACTCTTCGTAAAATGGGCGGGTGTTCACAACCTTAAGTATAGAGTCGCGATGTAGTAATAACTCGTGAGAACGAGGTCGAATCCACGAGGACTAAACTTGTACGTATTCTGAAAAAAACTTGAACTAGAACTAGAAGAAGATGTGAATCTAATTCTGAAGTAATCACTACAAGAAAATGTATCTTTGCTGATGGAATGTTTACCGGGGGCCATGTATAACTGCCGGTGATGATGAGAATCACCGACAGCCGTCCAAAATTGCCCCTATTTTTGGTATGTTCCCGCCCATAAATGGTAGCCATTAAAAAAAAAAAAAAAAAAGCGGAAAGGGTTTTCATTTCCCTCTCTATTTTCTTTTTTGACATGCGCGCCCCCTCCCATTCTCATCTCTATTCTCGTGCGCACCCCCTCCCATTTTCATCTCTCTCTCTCTCTCCTCGTGCACTTCTCCCATCTTGGATTTGGATATTCAACCTCCCATCTTACCTCCAAATCTTATACTCTCTCTTATTTCTCTTCATTTCTTCTCATTATCAGGTTCTTAGATCAGATCTAGAGCTACAGATCGAGTAGGGCCAGCAACCTGGGAAGTGGTCATCAACGGTGAGCAATCAAGGACCCTAATCAGCGGCCAGTGGTTAACGGCAAAGAAAATTAAAAAAACAGGGGAGCCAGTTTCTCTTTTAGATCTCCTTCTCCCTTTCCCTCTCCCGATCTCAACCCTCTCTCTCGATCCCTCTCTCCCGATCTCAACCCTCTCACTCTCCCTCCTCTTCTCTCGATCTCCGTCTCCTTCGATCGCCTGTGCTATCTCTATTGGGGGAGCCAGTTTCTGCATGGACAGAGAAGGCTCTTTTTTTCCACCCCTCTTCTTTCTCCTTTTTTACCGATTTGATGGATTTCCTGTGGAAATGACCTCTTGGTGGATTTCCTTTTTTACCTTTTTTCCCTCTCCCTTGATCACCTATCCTATCTCTGCCAGTTGTCTATTCTCTAGTTTAGAGAGTTACAGTCTCGTTTTGTGTTGCGCCCGTTGCTACTGATAAATCTGCATTATTAAAGTTTTATCTGTAATAAAAGTGCTTTTGTTTGTTTCTATTATGCTACAAGGCCTGTTTGGTAGGAAGAATCCAAAACATGGATATGGAAAACCTAACGGAATCCTATGGATAGAGGTAAAGCCACATACATGAATCCAGGATATGTTGTTTGGTTTGTGCGGTTTTTTTTTTTTCTTTCTTTCTTTCTTTTTCTGGTCTATGTTATTCTTTGATCCCTATGTCTCAATGTATAACTATTGCTATTAAATGTTCAGTGTAGTTTCTAAAAAAACCACATACGCTCCAGTTGCACCCCTAACAGATGTGGGGCCATGATATGTTCATGGAATCCAACACATTCATAAGAAATGGCATTTGGAAAAACCTCCCATACCCAAAAATCAACCTAACCCAAAACTCAGATGGGCCACAACCGTACAGAGAAAGTATTGAGAGGGGATGCTCACCAATAATTAATGTGGGGCTCTATCATATTGTGCATATATAATCAAGGCCATTCAGACCTTCCATCCAATCCAAATGAACGGCCAAGCCAAAATTCAGGCTGTTTTGTGAGTCAGGTGGGTGTCTACGACATTCAAGGGTGGGCATTCCCTCCCAACTTACTGCCTTTGTGTGGCTCACATTTATTTTGGATCAAGTTGAGTTTTGACTCATATGATGGATGGTTGGATGGATGGTGTGAATACATCACGTTGGCCTAACATCTACCCCCCTATGAAATTAAGTCTTGGAAATAGATCCTTAATAAATTCTTTTAAAGAAAATGATATCTATGCTTTTTTGAGAAACATCTAGAAATGGAAATTGAATTCCACGTTTCTCTACATAAGTAGCAAGAAACTCTATATTCCTAATAATTGAAGGAATTTTTACCACATAATTCCTTAGGAATTCTGATTTTACCAAAAAGTGCCTCAACATTTGGCAAGCATAAGGGTAGGAATGAAAAAATCACAGTCGTCTACCTTTGTTATATTATATTTATATTATAATGTTAGTTTAATAAATATTGGTTAATGCACTTAGACATGTGATCATTTTGGCTTTTGGATCATAGCCCTCTCAATGTTGAAGATACCAAATGAATGGTCTTGATATGGTCCATATGTGCCAAATGTACATAGGTGATTGTGGATTCCTGATGAGTGAGTAACAGGTAGGGCTGTAAACAGATTGAATTTGGAGCCAATTTTTGTATACAACAATTCAATATGATTAAGAATAATTGAGATTTGTATCCTGTGATATTGAGCAGTTCCTAAGAAACCCTATTCCAATTTGAATTGGTTAAATATTCAAAAATTTTAATCCCAACTCAATTCAGCCTGAATGTACTATTAATGCAATTTTCTTTTTCTTTTTCTTTTTAATGTACGAAAATACCATCGCTATTGTTAGATTGCGGTTTATTGACATTCCTTCAAATCACCGACAACGGAAAATGATGGAGATATCGATGGATTTTCCTAAATGCATTTTACATTGCCTGAAGTAGGTCTTCAATTTTACCAGTGAAAGAATGTCTAAAGAATTCACAGTACAAATCATATAGTTTTATGGAACCTAGATTTCTGTTTGGTTTTGTCTTCTCTTTTAATGATCTTTTGGTTGAGTACTGAGTTCAGTCCTGGTCCTAAGCCTTGATTTGGTGAGCAAGCTGCCACTTAAACCATGTCCTGTTCTGTATAGAGGATGTGAAGAGCATAAACACTTGCACTAAAACTTCATCACTGTATATTCAAATAGTCATGTTCATTCGTATCTGTGCCTGAGGAGCCATTAAGTCTTTTTGTGTATTTGGAAATTTATTCTATTCTATTATAAGAATTTTCTCATGTCACTGTCTAAATCACAAAATACTGGTAATTGTATGCTATAACTCAAACGTCATCAACTTACACAAATGCAACCATAAGACCAGAAAGAGAACCAGAACTGCTTACAAATTATTCCAGAAACCTTGGCAAGAAGTTGTAATTGCATTGGAAAAAGGAATAACATCAAGGCAATATCAATCCAAAACATGCGAACTCACCTGGATGCGCTTACTGGGAGCGTAAGTATGCCATGCTCCTCCAAAACCTCCAGGGATTTTCCACCTTAACATTCGAACCTTCTAAAATGTCGAAAAAAATCTGCCATAGACATGGAAAAAATTAAAATATGTTCCTTTGCTGCAGTCCTCTTATGGAGCACTAGCATACACAGAAATTGACTACTAGCCTAGTTCAATACAGTTCAGAACAAGGTTTAGAAATCCCTGAGAAACAACCTGAGTTGAATCACTTAAGAGAATGGCCAAGTCAAAGAAATGACTAGGAGGAGGAGTTGAGTTTTGCACTGAATTTAGAACCATTTTGGAGTTTGCTCATTGGATTCAAATTGAGTTTCAAGTTCTTAAACCTCGCATAATAAGAGTGTTGTAATTAGAGATACTAACCATATTGGTCTCCACCGAAGCTGTGTCCACTTTAAGTCCTTTGATTTGATTGAGTCCATCTGGGGAAAATCAATATCGAATAAGTTTATTAAGCCAGAATGTCAAAGTAAGATAATGGGTGAGTATTTGCAGAAGAATATCCTGATAATTAGGTAAATCATTCCCTAACAGAATTGGTGGACATTTATTGGATGGTTAAATGAAGTTGTCCATGAGGTGGGTCCCACCATGTAGATGCCTTGGCCTGAGAATAGGCTGGTCCAATCATCAGGCCGGCTATACTTTCTTTTAGCAATCAATTGGTTCTTTAAGCCGTTTATCTTGTGGCGCGATATACTCTATGCTTCATTGTCTTACTTCAATATATTCCCAGGTTGTGATTTGGAAACAGTTGATGCCACATACTATTAGTTGTGGTACATGCTTGCTAGTCATGTAGGTATCACTACTGTTACTAGGTCCTGCTATGCTTTTTGTATGCGGTATATTATTTATTTGATTGATATTTCTCTGTTTAATAACAAGGACTCTTTTCAAGTGAAGTTTGGAGTAGCACCAATAGGTAATCATAAGAGGGAAATTTGACTAAGGTGGTCTGGCCATGTGCAATGGAGACCAACCTCTACATGTCAATAGTTCAGCCGACTACTAAGAGTTATAGTAGTTTAGTCTTGCTAATAGAGATTAAAGGTTGTTTTATCAGCCATATGAACATATCTATTGATTATTATTTGCAGTGGATTCTATTTGGAGAAAAACATACTATGTATTATAGGGCTTCGGGGATCATTCTTTGAACCTAGGTTTATGAAGTTGAAAGATCTTCTCTCCTTTGTACACTATCATGTGAATCTGGTATGTATAAATGCTTTTGAAACACTTGTAGATATCTGTGTTTTTGGTGTTGGAAAATAAGGCCTGATTGCTGGAAACTCTTGCTGAAAATTAGTTTTCCAGGCTGTTTTGGTTAATAATCTTGTTCTTGACTTTGCATCGAATTAAACCACATGCTTCATCATTTGTGCAGCCCCCCATCAATTTCTTTGAGTTCCATCCCTACGAATGTACTCCATAGGAAGATATTTCATTCAGAATTAAACCACATGCTCCATCATTTTTGTTTTTGTTTTTGTTTTCAAGGGGAAACTGCTTCAAGTGTGACCACTTTGGCAAGCTATGTTCTTCTTGCTGTAATTCATTAATGTTTTATGCTTTTTCGATACCTTGCTAAAGCAATATCTAATATAACATTGATGATAATTTGTGCTTTATTTTCTTTGCAGTCAGCGTAAGTGAAATTGAAGCTTTGTATGAGCTTTTTAAGAAGATTAGCAGTGCTGTAATAGATGATGGGCTGATTAAGAAGTTAGCCTTTCAGTTTGAATGTTGGTATTTCTTTTCAAGATTCCATTAAACATCTTCTCTTATACAGCTGTAAAGTATAATGGCTTCTTGCAATGGGTTTCCCTCTTGATTTTGCAGACAGTTGCATTGCATTTGGTGCTTCTCATTGTCGTTTGTCTCTAATTTCATGTCATGAAGTGTCCTACAAATTGCCATCTACTCAGATCGGCATCGTTCTTTTATAAGTTGGAAGAGATCTTGTGGAATGGGAACAATGAAGTGGAGCGGGTCTCTAGTAAAGTGAGGCTATATGTTGTGGATTGGGCCTCTTGTATAAATGCTTTGAAGGATTGTAATTTTATTTCAGAAGCTCCAATGCTAACTGCTACTGAATTTTCTCTCTTTTCTTCTTTGGTAGAAATGTATGTGGTGTTTTTTTTTTTCTTGTTGGCAAGTAGGCCACGGGATCAACTCTCCCCTTCTCAGTAGGTTACTTTTCCCCGTTGGTATCGCAGTCACACTCAGTGGAAATATGATGTATTCATTTCTGGATCGGCTCGTAAATTTGGGGCTTCCAAGGAGAACCCCAACAGTTTTGATGTGCATAGCAACTTTAGCATTGGCATGCGTGAGCAGAGCGTGTTCTTGAAAATTAGGTACGAAGCTCAGAGGCTGCTCGCCCTCATGGTTTTTTATTTTTTCTATTGTAATTTTCAATCTAGATTGAACATGATTTTGCATGCTTATGGTTGGATTTTAAAGAGCCATTGTGCAATACTTCCTGTATTTCATGCATGCTAACTGTTTGATGAAATGGCTCAACAAGGAATGTTTTATTTGGATTGTAGTACCTTATCTTTAGATATGATCTTGAGTTGGTACATGTGGATTTTATGGATGTGGACTTTCAGGGAAAACTGCCAAACTGCTCTATTTCTGCAAAATGGACACAGGTAGGGCTCCATTTTGTCATTCAGTAGTTTGTTTGTTTGTTTGTTTTTTTAACTTTTTTAATTTTTTTTTTCTTCTTGGAGAATTACATGAATTGGAATAACATCCGCTCCTTTTATATGGACATTCCAGGTCAAGTACTACAGTTTAGTGCCACACGACTGGGCAGTTGGTTGCATTTCTGCTTCTTCAAGTTGTTCTTCTTCTAAATCATAGATCAAAAGACGTACAAAAATCCTTTCATTCGATGTGAGGGTATCTGTCTTATTGAATTGAAACCCAATAAAGTTGAAATGACCACATCACAATTCAAGTTAGACATGGAAGGAATGCAACTGCAATGTGATCATTTCCTCTCTCTTGAACAAACAATTGCAATTCATTTCAATAGTGCATTAAAATGCAACCTAGATGCTGCATTATGATTATTTTCAGTCATTTTGATTCCTTAAGAAACACAATTGTATTAGCATTAATTAAAAGTGGAAGGATTTCTGAACTCACTAGGCCCTGAACAGGCCTTCAATGCAGGAGCTGTTCCTAAATCATTTAAACCTGTCAAAGAAACCATGGTATCCATTCTTCAGCTTAAATCAGAAACAACTGGGGCCAAAAATCAAAACCTGCCAGAAGCAGAGAGTTCAGCACTTGCCTATGGCTATAATTTCATAGACCCAGATGAGAATCATTCATTTGGTTAGATCATCTGATGGGGGAGGTATAAGTGCACTGCTCATCCCTTGATGGTCCCACAAAGATCAACATCTTAGGTTACTAGAAGTTGGGCCTTTAAAAGTTCTATGTTGTTGCATGCAGGCAGCTCTTCCTCAAGGGATCGTCCCCCCTTTGTATTTTACAAAGGAATACAACGTCCATGTAGACATACTCAGCATGGCGTAAGTTCAAATTCCAACTCAAATCTAGATGCTACTATTAGATTTGATGTATTGGTCTCTTTTACAAGGAAGCAGTTTGTATTTAAATCTTTGATTTTTTAAATACTGCAAAACTAGCATGGTATTTCAACATTTTACTGGTATTTGTTACCAAGGGCGTGTTTAATAGATGCAAATAAGTGTGCTCTGCATAAGTGTGCAGAACAGACTTTCTGATTGCCATAGCTTTGGTAGCCACCCTTTTACATTAAATGTATTTTATTACGCCTAAAAAGGGCCATAAACCCCTTTGCAATTACTAAAACAGGGGTGGGGGTAACTTCACGTGCCCGTTTTCCTGTTTTTCCAATATTTGAGAAGCCCTATGAAGTTTTTGTGAAGCTTCCTGCAGATTGCTTTCCTTATGCTGAATTCAGGTCCATCCATATTGATTTGCATGCTAGTTAATGCTTTTGGAGGTTATTCATTATTTTCTATTGTGTGGTCCATATGATGCTTGGATTGGCTTGATTTTTATGTTGCCCCATTTTAATGGTAGGTGAGCCTGCTGGATGATTGGTTTCCATACAAACAGCATGATGGGCCCCATATGTAGCTAGTTGCAAGAAATTTTCTATGATTGTTGCAGAGGAACCAGCCTCCAGACTTTGATTGAGCATAATAGGCTACTTCCTCATTTGAATGCTAGTAATCATCACTAATCTTCATTCTTCCTCCTGATTAGATGGGACGCATCGAGTTTGCAATTTAGTTAACTTGTGCATTTAGATGCATCGTTCCAAACTGTAAACGATCTTGATTCTAATCCGATTGAGAGACGGACACAACTAGAATTTCTTAATCCTTAAGACTCTGGATTCTATTTCATGTTTTGGGGCCATTTTCCTTCATGCATGTTGAGCTGCCCACAATCTGCCCATGAACAAGTTCATGAGATCCAAGCCATTCATTATCTAGTTCCAAACGAAGTGCATTTTAGAACCTAAAGGATTTAAATCCTTTTGAATCTGATGAATGTGAACCAGTCCTTAACAATTAAACAATAAGATCAGTTGAGTTTGGTAGAATCAGTTCAAATGAACCCATGTAGTTGGAGGTTATCTACTTGCATATGTGTGTACAGCTCTGCTCATCCCCATGTGGGTACATGTATTAATTTGAAACTCGTTTGACTAATCCAAGCTTTTGATCTGGTTTGCAACACTGTTTTCATTTTTGTTCTAAAAATCAGGCTGTTTCACTCCTCTGGTGGGCCACGGTTAAATTTTATTTTACTTTCTACCCATCCACCTGTTTTGCATGTTATGTCCCACCTGATGTGTAAAATGGTCTGTTTTCTTGGACAAGATCCAAAACAATGTAGGCAATTTGATGGAAATATCAGATTTTACCTGATGTGTAAAATGGTCTGTTTTCTGGGACAAGATCCAAAACAGTGTAGGCAATTTGGTGCAGACATATGTTTGTTTTATTGGAATAGAAGGCAATCAATCGATTTTACAATGAATTAATTAATGACTCCAAATAAATAAATTAATATTTTATTGGGATGAATTATTGGCAAATTTTATGATCCATGTGCAAATCTAGTACTTTTTTTAATGTCATTCACTTTACTAACCATATGATATCTGGTGATAGTGGATTAAATGAAAATTTCATATTCTTTTTTTTTTTTTTTTTTTTTTTTTTTTTTTTTTTTTTTTTTTTAAAAAAAATCTTAATAAAAATCTTAGTTAGTAACTTAATAGTCACTTTTAACTAGTAACTTGGGCATTTGAAATATTATAACTTTTTTACTTCTTCTTTTTTTCAATATTTAGGAAAGAATCAAAATAATTAAGACTTGGTCATTTGAATAATTGAAACTTTTTTATTTGATTTTTTTTTTTCAATATTGGAGAAAGAATGAAAATAATTAAAAATTAAAAATCATATTTAAACCCTTTTATATCTTGATTTTTTATTTAATTGATCATCATTGCTATGTTGGAATTACAGGGAAGAGTCTGAAGAATAGAATCAATTAAGAAGAGTAAAAACTTGTGATTTTTATCATTGAAGATATGTATGGATCAGTCAATAGATGGGGACTTCAATATCAGTCCCATCCAAACTTCAGTAAAAACTTGTGATTTTTATCATAAGTGTAATTTATGTATCTTAATTCATCTAATTTTGGGGCACAAGTTGGATTATCCATCTTGAGTTACTTGTACACACTGTACAACTTTTACTGATTGCACATCAAGCTTCACACTTTGGTTTCATATCAAAGATTTTCTCAATAGGCCTAAGCCCATTTGCTTGTAAGAGCCACTTCCTATGACGCCACCTCATGTGCCAATGTGGGTTATGGACATGAATTCCAAGCTATACATCAAGTAGAAGCCATCATTTAGATCTCATGGTCATGAAATTTGGTCTGTAATCTTATCAGGTGGGCTGCAATATCATCAAAACCTGGACTGCTTATAAAACTGCTTGAACTTTTTTCACCCATTCATTTCTTTTGTAAATTGTGGTGAATCTGCTGATCTTTGGCCTGACTTTTGTTCTATACCATTGAAATTTTTTTTCAAGCACACATGTATATTATATGAGATGTATAATACGAAGATGTCTTATACATGTGTGCCACTTTGATGTATGTGTTTCATCCACACCGTCCATCCATTTTTCCATATCATTCTAGTGTATACGTCCAAACATTAGCAGATCCAACGCTTAAGTAAACCATACATTATGGATTAAACACTTATGGTTGAAAACTTCTTAGGCTGCAGAAGTTTTGGATCTAGCTGATATTTATGTTTTCCCTTTGTCCAGTCCATGTAATCAGGTTAGATCGAAATTTTAATTCTCCCACATCCTCTAAATGTTAGACTTTCATGTTTTGCTTTTTGTGTTCCTGTAATGCAACTCTGGTATTTTGTGAATGGTTCAAAGCTTTCAAACATTCTTTTTTTAACTATGGATTATTTATTTATTTTTGTCCACAATAGGGGAATTGAGTTATTGTGGAAATTCAGTTTGCAGATTACATTTTCCCTGCCTTTGATCAGGCATATTTCCTATCATGTTTAAAATCCTTTTGCAGCTGTGATCCCTTTTTATCCCTACTTCAATTCGGGAACTCATTCTTGGATGCCTTGCAGTGGTTTTCTACTCTTGTTCTTTGTGTTAAAAAAATTTCCTTGGGAATCTGAATCCGAATCTTACTTTTTGTGCATGTGTACATATATATGTAACTCATTACTTGGATGTAGGAGCAGGAGAGACAGTTAAATATCCATGTGCAGAGATTTATGTTCTGATACTTTTTGACTATTTTGCAATGCCAATTAGAAAAAACATGTTCAGCATTTCCAACTTTGTATCAGCTTTCTTGTCACAATTAATAAGAAATATGAGTTTGTGGCTTTCTTTTAACAGTTTGTGAATCTGCATGGACTGCATGATACTTAAGTTTCTTATTTGTCTTAGAACAAGGATTGCATTGGCGATTCTTCATTCCAATACCATCCAATCCGACTGGCCAAACAGGCCCTAAGGTAAATTAATGGAATCTTACGAATATGAATGAACTGAATCAATCATATTTATCATCTACATTCTGACAGTTGAGTTTTCTTATTTCTTCAGGTTTTGGATGCTTCCTGTACATGCCTGACTAGCAATGAAATCCAAGTCAAGAATATCAGGTGATGACTTTTGTTTGCTTTTTCTTTCTAAACTTTTTCATACTTGGTGTGTTTTTCTTACAGGTTTTCTTTTACAAGGCCAATTTTTGTTTCCTTTGTTGCTTATGATTTGTAATACTTGCCAGCAAGCAATTGAGTAGGGGTTGTATTGTGGTGCTTGTAAGCCTTGTAGCACCGTATAGTTTGATACAATGACAATTTATTAATGTGATTGAAGTTCCAATTGAAGGCAAATCATTAAGAAAAAAGGAAATGAAAAAGAAAGAAAAGAGAAGAAAAGTTCCAGTTGATACAATGACAATTTTTTATTTTTTTTACTGTGACACTTTCCCAACTATAGAGGTGACTTGTGAAGCTGATTGTCCTTTTATTTTCTTGTTTATCATGGGCCTTGATTGTTTATAAAGGTTCAAGTCTGCAACAAATAGAGGGCCTAGTTCTGCAACACTCTACAGCTCTAAGCAGTATAATCTCAATGTTGTGCCACTTACCGAATCAGTTATGCTTCTCAGCCCATTGCAGGGAAACTTCCTAGGGAGGAATTTAAGCTCATTGCAAGAAAAAGGCCTACATCACACATAGTGGATATGTGATCATGGCCAGTGAGGTTAGTGTTGTAGACATTTGCCAGAAGATATGACTAGGAAAGGAAGACATATGATCGGTCTAGAAGGGGACCTTACTGAAACAGTTCATGTGGAAGGCTAGGAAAGGAAGACATTTATAGTTTGTTTTGAAAATTTTAAATAGACCATTAATTGTTTTGTTGATATTGTGCTAACTGTTGTCTTGATGAAGGTTAGATTAATGGGTAATTTAAATTTTTGTCATTCAATCATAGGTTTTTGATAGTTACGCAGATAGAGATTTGATAGTTAGATCGATGGAGATTTGATTGTAGGACAACAATTATAGGAAAGGATTAGTCAGAATCAACAGGAATTTGTGTGAATGGATTAGTAAAGAATTAGTAGGAATTGTTACTATTGGCACTTCTCGCGGCGTTTGTTAAAACGTTTATCGGCGTTTCCGACAAAGTTTACTGTTCACTCTTTCCGGCGTTTTCACGATTTTTAGCGGCGTTTTTATCGCTATTTGTCGAAGTTTTACAGACGCTTCATACAGTTTTTAGCGGTGCTTCATGGAGGTTTTATCGGCGGTCATCAGAAGCGCCGCTACAATTTACTAAGCGCCGCTAAAAGTCCACTTTTGGTGGCGGCCGTTAAAAACGCCGCGAAAAAGGAATTACCGTCGGTAAAAGATACAGCGACGTCCCCCTTTAGTGGCACGTGGCTAACCGCCGATAATTCTTATACCAGCGGTTTTTTGGACTTTTAGGGGCGGTTTTGGCAGCCGGTAAAGGTCATTTTTCTTCTAGTGAATTGAGAGAGTAATTGTGATTAAAGTAATTAAAACTTGAAATTCAAAGGTGAAAACTAGGGTTTCCAAGGATCCACTTGTAGAGACCAGGGAGATATATGCTTTATTCAAGGACGCAACTGGAATCAGAGTCTCATCTTATCCAATTGTAAGATATCTTAGTAAAACCAAATCTGAACTTCCTTTGACCTAATTCTCAATGGATGAGAGGTGTGGGAACTAGAAGTTATTCCATCACAAAACCATGCACAAGAGACAATGACTCACAATAGGATATACCAATTCACAACCAACATGGGAGAACTATAAAGATTAGAAGAGATTCTGTCACCTAACCATGCCCATGGGACGATGATGACAATAGGATTTCATAATTTCAAAATCTCAATACATGAATAGAAGATACTCAAAGCTATTACAGATCTACTATAATTTGAGTCACAATAAACCATTAAAATACTGAAAGTATTCCTTAATAATTAAACTAGAATCAAAGAAAGTTCAACATAAACATGAATCAAAGCAATAGAAAACATCTCATCATGCTACAAGCTTCACCTCTTAGTTCTAACTAAGAGGTTTAGCCAACCATAGACATGATTGAACTAAAGCCTCTTAAGAAAAACATAAAAACAACTAAGGAAAAGGAAGAAAAACTCTTTGCGACGGTTTCTCCATGCTTTTGCTCCACTCCTTAAACCCTAAATATCCCTAAAAGTTCATAGGAAGCCCATATTTATAGCCATGTCTGCAAATATTCGTAAAACTGCTTCAAATTTATGCAGTTTTCCAAAATAGACTTCACTCTTCGCAATTTCACAGAATGACCTAGAGTTTCAGAATATACTTCTTCAGGACACTTTCAGGAATATGTTTGTTTTCAAGACAATTTCAGGATTCCTTTTCTTCACTTCAAATATTTGATTCTTTTCGTTCCTCACTTGACACAAAAAGAAAACACACTTTTACCAATGAAAATTTTCGTTGCTAAAAGCTTTTTTTTCATAGGTAAAAAGTTTTACCGACAAAAATTTTCGTTGGTAAATTCCCCAATAAAAGACTGTCGTAAAAGTTTTTTACCAACGAAAAAAAATTTCGTCGGCAAAGGTAAGACTTTTACAGACGAATTTTTTCGTCGGTAAAAACTTTTACCGATGCTTTTTTACGTAGGTAAAAATATTTACAAAACTTTTACCTACGAATATTTTCGTAGGTATAAATATTTACAAAACTTTTACCTACGAATATTTTCGTAGCTAAAAATATTTACAAAACTTATACCTACGAATAACTTTTACTTGCGAATATTTCCGTAGCTAAAAATATTTACAAAACTTTTACCTTTAAATATTTTCCTAGCTAAAATTATTTATAAAACTTATACCTACGAATATTTTCGTAGGTAAAAATATTTACAAAAGTTATTCGTAGACTTTTACCTACGAATATTTTCGTAGCTAAAAATATTTATAAAACTTTTACCTACGAATATTATCGTAGGTAAAAATATTTACAAAACTTTTACCTACAAAAAATATTTACAAAACTTTTATTAGGTAAAAATATTTACAAAACTTTTACCTACGAATAGCTATGTAAGTAAAAAACGTGGATGAGACTGTAACATCCCGAAAAATTGAGGTCGAGTAGTAACTCAACAATCGAGTTTCCAGAACATCACTTATGCAACATATATAATGATGATTAAATGTTGTCTGTGTTAGTACAAAAAAAAAAAAACATGAGTGAGATTCTACCAAAGCAGTAATTCATACTCCAGATCCATGTATAAAACGTAAGCGGAAGACTGAAATGTGTATATAGATATATGTAAAACAAAACATTCTCGATCTCCAGAGTATGAACACTAATTGAGTCACCGAATATATACATGTTGGTTCTGAATCAAAATGTAATGAAATTATCAACCCTGTAGCCCCGTAGCACTGGACAGCCTATGCGAAGCCTCCGGCGAACTGCATGTAGGAGAACTCCTCCCGATCGTCATAGAAGTCGGGCTCAGTCTCCTGTGCTCCAGTAATACCTACATCTGATACAGGGTCTGGTGGGTGTTTTAAAACACCGTCCCGTAACGTGGGAATGAGTGGCCAACTCAGTGGAACAATAAAGCATAGGTTAACATGTTATCAACTCAGTCAAGCAGTAATGATAAAGCAGTACAATCAAACAATTTTAACTACTCTTATTAATGCAAGTATGAATGACATGATGTATGCCCTCACCACACCCTCCCTCGTGCGACACCATCTCACGTTCGCGGCATGCTTTCATCCCTCAGTGCTCCACATCTTTCAGGCACATGCAATGCATGATGAGCATGATAACCGAGTTATTATTAGTCCACTTCAAACAGCAAGATTGGAAAACTAAGGTACCTCCCTTGTATCATTCCCAAACATGGTCCATTCTAGGGTCGTCAGTCCTAGTTAATCTCATATGATGGTGTGTTTTCTAGGTCACTGCAAAGGCTGCCAGGGCTGTTACGCACAAAGGTTACACCACTCCCCCATCACCTCTTTAACGATTCATCACTATACAAAAGGCCTAGTTTATACTCTATTACTACGGCAAGGCTCATCGCCTCACAGCAGATTTAGAGTATGCTCGAGGTCACTCCACTGACACCCTACCGACTGGTAGTTTATTTTCGAAGCCCGACCAGTCCGCTTATTGAGAATGGAACCCGGATGCAACCCGACTGGGGACCACAGCCAGGCTGTGCCTGCGTAGGCTGACAGCATGAATATAGTGTCCCATACCACCATAATTGGCTCACGAGTCTGGTTGCTCATTGGTCACTACGGGGAGGCACGTGGCCCCAGCGTAGGCCGACAGCTTGACCACGGTGTCCCATACCACCATGCCCGGCTCATGAGTCTTAGCGGATCGAGGTACCATGGTTAAAAGGGATTTCACTGGTAAGTTTGGTACTCTAGGTTCAAGCAGTAGCGTCCAAACATGGTGAACATACATAAGACAGATCGAGTTGCTTGACGAGCTCAGTTAGCTCGAGTGCACAACAAGCTAAGCATATAAAGCGCATAAGCACTTCGTGTGGCCAACCACTATTGCCAACCGAAGTACGACTCGGGTTCGTCGAACACATCTCATTTGGCAAATGAATCATAGCCACAAGTTCAATTCTGGTACCGATTGTCTGGATTATAATCATAGCCCCAAACACAATCAATTTTAGATAGATAAAGCAATAATGGATCAAGACTCAAATCATACAATCAAAGTCTGGTATTATCCGTTTAGGGCTGCGAGGGCTGTTACACTGAATCATTACACCACTCTCCCATCACCCATGACGGATCATACAACGTAAACATAAATTTAAATATATACATTACATAGATAAAATCATACAATCAATTGAGCATATTATGAAGTACAACATAAGCATGGGTTTATACATATTCAATTTCTGATCACACAGATATTTAAAGAAATCATACACATAGTTAAAGAAGTTGAGAATCATATCTCAACTCCCTTAAACATTACAATTTACTAATTACTATCCATTCAGACATTTCAACAAACACTTTAAAATACATACATCAACATACATGATATATGTTAATCACATAGTCATTAGGCCAAATCCTTTCACTAGGGAGTTGCCCCAATCATAACATGTGTACACCCACGACGGATAGTCATGGCAAGTAGGAATTCAAGTTCCATATTCATTTGAACATTTTCACAAACACTTGGGCTACACATTTCAACATATATAGCGTATAGTGGTCGTGGCGTGATTCAGGGCATCCTTTCATCAAAGGGGTATCGCCAATACAACAATCATATATCCATGACAATTAGTCATGTCGAGCACGAATGAGAATTCTATACTCATTCAGCCATTTTCACAAACACTTAGAATACACTATTACAACATACATGGTGTATGTTAGCAAAACATGTATTAGGGCTATCCTTTCACTAAGCGAGTATTTTATCCATGTATAATATATTCATACAGCAAATAATCATGAAAAATATATCTCCAAAATTTATACGTATACAGTATTTTCTAGAATACACAATTTCAACATACATAGTGTATATAAGCAAAACATGTATTAGGGCGAGTCCTTTCGCCAAACAGGTAATTTATCCACATACAATATATTTATACAACAAATAATCATGTCATACACATTTCCAAAATTTATACGTATACGGTACTTTCTACGAATACCTAGAGTATGTAGAATTCCATATTTTTCATCTTTAATCGAAATGGAAAACAGACAACACTTTGTACATGTGCAATTGCATGCAGATCATGAATCTATTGTTATCTAACATTGAAAACCATAACCTATACACCTAAAGTCCGCACCTTACACCGTCACTACACCAAAAACGCTGTTCTGGTACGGCAGAAACTTTGGTTCAGAAACGGCTTTGAGCCGTTTTTGGTTGAAAACGGTTCTCCACCGTACTCAATTCAATGCTATATACTTTGTTATTTCCACTGTTTTATTGGTGTGTCCCAATTTAGTATTGGATCTTATTAGTTTTTACTATGTTGCTTTATTATTTTATTTTAAAACATATGGATGGAATGGATTCAGTTAGGTACCTCTCAGTGGACCCCACAAGGCCCAAGAGGTATGATGATCTATATGTACCGCAGACTACCGATTGATTTAACCTATTTTCTTACGCCAGAAGCCCTAAAATTTCATTTCGCAGACCGCCCTCTCTCTCTCTCTCTCCCGATCTCAACCATCTCTGTCGATCTCCATCTCACTCTCCCTCTCCCTCGATTTCCCTCTCCCTCTTCCGATCTCGACCCTCTCTCTCTCTCGATCACCCTCGATTTCCCTCTCCCTCTTCCGATCTCGACCCTCTCCCTCGATCTCCCTCTCACTCTCCGAAGGAAATGCTGGGCCGTCACGGTGCTGGATCGGGAGATTCATCGGGTTCCGGTGTGTGGCCGCGCTCATCCTCGATGTCGCCATCTTGCTGTCGGCGATCTTCTGGTTTCCGCCGTTCTTGAGAGCCGATTGGGGGCGTCTGAGCCTGGAAGAAGGTGAGTACTGATGGTGCTATGGCCGGATGCTTTTCGTTTTGCTGACCTTTCTCTGGCCCATATCAATTACCTAAAACTGTTGTGGTTCTCAGAATCTGGGAATGGTTCCTACGAATCAAGGGGACCAAGCGACGTGGGTACATGCCTAAACATGATGTAACTATATTTCATGGTTTGGCTTTGACATCTTATTCAGTCGATTCTATTTTAGTTGCACTGTCGCTAAGTTCGTGTATTTGATCATATTGATGTTTCTGTTAAGCTTCCTACCCATGATTTTCAGATTTAGGTGGACACAGAACCATGATCATGTGTATCGACAACCACCAAAAATCAAGTGTATAAACCATCTGTTCTCTACCTGCACACATCCCATCTCTCTGTCACGCTGAAGTGGCACCTATAGCATGTTGGTGTTTGACTGTACTTGTGTAGGGAGCATGCTAGCTTGACTGTTTGAAAAGCTTTTCTTCACAATGCAACCCAACCCACCTTGAAAAGCTCACATCTTCACCATTATTTTCCCCAGGCAGAATAGTGTTATAACACCATCTATGATGAAGATACTAAACAAACACCATACAATTTAACATATGGATGAACACCAGCCGTATTAAAAATGTATGTTCGCACTGCAACTCAGGCACATTAGGTGGGCTATGAAGTAACATTGTAATCAAGTTTCTTTCTTCATAAGTTCTTTAAAAAAAAAAAAAAACCACAATAGCTTTTCACTCTGCAGAATGCGCCTGAGTAACATAAAACTCAGTCAGTCTAACAAGTTAGTGCAAAACACAAACAAGTATAGAGAGAACCTGGTGAGGCTTGTAACAAAACTCAGGCAAGGTCTTTGTTTATGTTAGAGTTGGTGGGTTCAAACCTATACATTTTTTATCAAACCTTTTCACTTTATTAAACTCCGTCAAGTAATTCAAAACTCACCGGGTCCACATAGTCCGAAACTCTGGCAAGTTTAGGGAAAACCCAACGAGTCTTGTAACAACCTGAGTCATATAGAACCTGGAACACTTTCATGCTGATCCAAGTTGTCATAGTCGTGTTCTGAGTTGACTCACCGAGTTCCTAAATAATGCATTAGGCTTATGGAAAAATGATCGAAATAAAGTAGAAATATATTTGTTGTAGGAATACTTGTGTAATTACTTTTTGGTAGCCAATTCAATTGCAATATTTTCCACCTACTTTTTATTCTTCCTCTTTCCCTCCACCTAGTTTTGAACTCCATTTTCATAAAAGTATGATACTGTATCACAGGGAAATGGCAGATGCTGTCGTCAGTGTATTTGGGAAGATAAAACAAAATGCTACAAGGGACAAGAGCAACAGCTGTTGGTATATTTGGGAAGATAAAACAAAACCTTAATGTCTTGTAGATCCATACAGCTGTGTATATAGCCTATAATGGAAATAGGCGTGCAGTCTTTGTTCGATGGCTACAATCATCTCGTTTTAAGGCCCACTGGATGGATCTTGGACTTCACCCGTCATATCAAAATTAGAACTAGTAAGTAATAAGCTATAAGTTATACTGCGCCAACTTGCTTTACGACATTTTGACAGTCCAATCTGTTGATCAAAACTGTTCATTAGGTCCTATACACATTTATGTGAGATAATCAGAAAAGCTAATTAGCTTTTCCATAATTTACTCCACTAATCATGACTGATATCTCTCACACTCTTTTTAAAGAATCAAAGCACATGACACGCCTTCAATATGTCTCTATTTCTTCTGTTTTTTAAATTCATATTCATGTGTGTATAATCATCATAATCATCATCATGGGTCTCTCTTTTCTTTCATTTTTAGTTGAAATTCTATTAAGAATGAGAGTTTTATGAATCCTTCGATTCGCTCGAACCCGTTTCATTGATTTTCCGTGCTTTGATTTCACTAGAAATTTCTTGGGTCGGTAGTAAGAGTCAAATCCTTCGTTTCTGTTTTTGATGATGGATAAGTATGAAGTGGTTGAAGAAATTGGAGGGAGCAGATTGATGTTGGTGCGTCATGAAATAGATAAAAAGAAGTAAGATAGATTTTTTTTTTTTTGTTTTGTTTGTTTGGAGGGTTGGGATGCATTTGTGGTTGTTTCTTGTTGGAGTGGGACTCATTGAGTTGGGATTTGATTTGATTTGATTTTTTTTTTTTTTGTTTTTTTTTTGAAGAGGATTCGGCTAGGTGGGCGGACGGAAAATTGCAAATTATCTGCTTACAAAGAGGTTTTTCTTTATGTTATTTTTTCTTTGGATGCAATATCAAATTGAATTGCTATTATTAGTCTGATAAGATGGAAATGGTCAAATTGTAATTACCTTCAGTAGAATTGATATGAAGGGATTGTGCTCCAAATTGCAACTATCTTATTTCTAAGTTACGCTTGAAAGGAATTTCGCTGCAATTTGAGGGCTACTTCCAGATGATGAGTAGTACGTGATGTCATTACAATTTGGTTATTTCCTTTTCTTTAAACGGATTTTTTGCACTTCAATTCCAGATGATGAGTAGTACGTGATGATCAAAAAAGAGTGCTTGACAATTAGTTATGCCCAATGCTCTTCCATGGAATATCTTCCCTATCCCAAGATTCAAATGGTGTATTTCTTGCTCCTTGTTGCATGGATAATAGGTATTTTGAAGCCCTCAATCTTCTTCTTGCAAATCACAACTATTTTATGTTAGTAGCATACATTCTCTTTGTCAGTGTCTAAGTACATGTTTTGTCTTCTATCAGTATTTTCTGAATTCCAATGTTTTTTTTTTTTTTTTTTTTTTTTTTTTTTTTTTTTTTTTTGTTGCAGAGTTTGATTTTTGACCTTGCAAAAGAGCACATGCATGGTAAGAGTTGTTTTTTTTTTTTTTTCCTTTTTTTTTTTCTTCTTATTTATTGCCTATCTTTTCTGCAATAGAACTCCAAAATGACCAAAATGCAACATTCAAGAAATACTTTTGTAGGAACTCCATGCTGGTGAGACGTGACCTTTTTCCACAACTATATTTTATTTGGCGTATGAAAATTTGGCATATCTTTGGGGATAGCTTCTGATTTAGTTGGCGTGGTCCTGTACCTTTGCCTGATGCTTGTCTAGCATTTGTTGTGCATGATTTGATGCTTGAAAACCAAGTGGGGTTTTAGTTCCAGTTTTTGCTTCATTTTTTTTTTCTAAAAATTGCAATTTCCCGAGGGATTTTTCCCTATTTTGGGGTCCCAAGAAACCTTGGGTGTATTATACAGGCAGTGATGATTCTCGAAATTTCTCTTGATATTCAGAAATTTATGGAAATGCATTCTCTGCATTTCATGGCAGGGCATGTTTGGAGGATCTGTTCTTTGTGATTTCAGGCAACCAATACATGCAGCCATGGTAGAGGTTGCGCCCAAATGCATGTCTGAAAGAAGGCAAATCTGAGCCTATTTTTTCAATTCCCTTTTTACCCTCTCTCTCTAAATATAATTTTTTTAAAAGGTGCTATTTTGGGGCTACCGCAGTAACTTGGATTAAATATGAAAAGCTTAAATGCTAAAGACGTATATCTTGAAGAAAAGGAGAAGAAAATTGAGGAGATGACACATAAAATCCACTTTCTGCAAAATGCCATGGTTGATATTAAGGTTTGTTTTGTCAGTTCTGAGATATAATAGTGTCATTCTTGTCAATAATCAATGCATACCCTGTTCGGTTGCCACTTAAAAATTAGTTCATCTCATTTTAGTTAACAGTATTTATGCTTCAGTGATCTTAGTTTATATAAATTGTGGGTTATAAAGATTACTTTTAATCATTACAAAAATCTCTAAATAAAGTATTTAACATCTCAGCAATTCTATAAATTCTGATTATATCAAAATCTGCTTCATGACCAGTTTAGGGGAGTTTAGATGTGCCCCAAATGACAACCTGTTTGCTATTTCAGTCTGAAGACTTGGGAACAATAACCATCCATAATACTAAGCATTTGGGTCAGCATGGAAAACCAGAACTGAGTTATGGAGGATGTAATTTCTCCATTTTTTCTGCTGTAAGTCAGATACGGTGTTGATTTTGCTGATCAGATGGAAAAACTTCCGCAACCCCAAGACCCAAGGGACGCCTAAATGGGCTCCAAGGCACAATAGGCAAGCAACCTATTCTTGAAGCATCAGTTAATATTTGTGTTTTCGTTTTCAAGCTTTCTTATATAATGGAAGACAAAATCACTTCTTTTTTCTTTTTTTTTTTTTTTTTTTGCAGAAATCGCTCGGTGACTCCTCATATTATGAAGAAAGGGTTCGTCTGCTAGAAGATGAGGTGTGTGGGTATTATCTGTAGTTATTTTTTTCCACACAAAATACTTAGGTTGCCTTCTCAGGATATGGCAAGGAAATTTTTTAGTTGATGCTGTTCTAATTTAAAAAGTGGCTCATAAGAATGCTTAGGTGCGTCTTCTTTGGGCTGAATCAAGAAAGAACAACTTCAATATCCATATTTTAGAAGCTAATGCACGTGATGCTGAGGAGAAATTAGAGGAATTAACTTCTCAAGTTGAAAAGGTCAGTTTACTGATTCATTCATATATGATGTCACAAAGAGAAAAATGGTAGCACACTACACCAAAGTTGTTGCATTAATGTTGATAAAATTTGAATGGTTATTGTGGTTTCAGTATTTGCAAACGCAGAGACTATTTTAAGCTTCAGATTCTTTTATGGTGAAGTCTGTGGTGAGGACAAACCAGAAGAGGACTTCTCTGAATGGAATTTTAGTTTACTTTGCCATTCATCTATCACATTAAAAGTCTGTTGATGGTACAATGGAAATTTGGTTGCATTAACATGGATAATTGTTAATTAATATTTAATGCATGCTCTAGTAAATGAAAGCAGATTGTAATGAGCTGAAGCTGTCTTACGGTCTAGATGCATGCTCTAGTAAATGAAAGAAGATTGTAATTTGCAAGTATACAGGAGTCTCTTTTTTTTTTTTTGTGTGATGAATAGGGAGTCCAGTACATATGAGTTTGAACCTTATTTATGGAATGTACCAATGACGCCTTATTCTGGAAACTAATTTATTCATTTATATGATTCCTACAGTCTAGACAATCCGAAGTTTCAACACTTATGCTCCTGTTGGTTAATTTGATTTTCTTTGTTCTTGTAACATCGCATACAATGTTCTTACTATAATGATCCTTGGATGATGCATGATGTGAACGATATTCTCTGAGCAATAAAACTTTACCTTTCATCTTGTTCTTACCGGTGGCTGCATGGAAGGATGATGATGGAGACTGGTATGAGACAGGCCTGCACATATTTTGTAAGCTTAGTGTCTTTGACTGATTGCAAGAGGGTCAATGCAATGACAGTCAGGTCATGCATGAGTAGCTCACATTTCAAGTACTGAATGGGCTTTCTTGCTGGAACAAAAGAAGAAATCTATATGCTAGTTGATTTCCTGAATGTTTTATTTTTGAGGTATCATGTGATGCTTTGATCGAAAGGTTTGACCCTATAATGGTACTAGTGGGCCCGCCTCTTGATCTGATATTACCCATCATGGGCTGGGCCATGCTATTTTTTTTTTATTTTTTTTTGTGCCTTATTGTTTTCAGGTTAAAATAACCAATCCAAAGAAACACTGTGTGCGTCCTAACACAGGCATTGTTTTGCCTGGGATGACATGCAACATTATAGGTGATCCTCTAGTTTTTGTTGTTGAATAGTCACTCTTTTGCGTGTTTAGTTTTTGAATCTTTATGTTGTTTTTTGGCTAATCAAATTGCTTACGGTCTTTGTTTTGATTTTAATAGTTACAATGCAAACCCAAAAAGAAGCTCTGCCTGATATGCAATGCAAAGACAAGTTCCTCTTTCAGAGTGTCATTGCAAGTCATGGTGCAACCACAAAGGACCATGTGTTTTCTTGGAGCAGATCATGGAGGATTTTTTTATTGTATTCATGCAATTGTAAACTTTGTTGCAAATATATATAATTTTAATTATTAAGTTGTAAGCAATTTGTTCAATATTTAATTTTTAATTGTATATAATATTTTTTGGTTTTTAAATATAAAAACAAATGTACAGCTTTTATTGGCCATTCGAAATAATGAAGAATACCGGTCCAAAAATTTAAAATTTGACCGTTCGAACGGTTTAAAACCGTTCCTAAAATTTTGTTCCTCAAATTTGAAATTGACCGTTTGCAACCTTACGAACGGTTTAAAACCGTTCCCGAGAGTGTTCTTAAAATTTGAAACAGTACTTGATACGGTATTGAACCGTTCCAGATTATATGCGACGCCTATTTTAGGAACGGTTTTAAACCGTTCCTAAGGGATTTAGGAACGGTTTAAAACCGTTCCTAAATGACGTTTTTGGTGTAGTGCGTAGAATCGCAACGAATCAGCTAGGTTCGTTAGGCTTCCGTATTCGGCAGTTTTGTACCCTAAAGAGTGAAACCGGTTAGCTATTTCATAACCTATAACCTTCACACCCCAAAACAAATTTAGGGTTAGGGTTTCTTACCTTAAAATGGAGTCGGTATCGTCGGAAAAACGGCAAGAACGGAGTGGTGGAGCTTAGGTAGAGGCAGGAAACAGTAATAGGGAGATTCTCCCACTTCTCTCACACTTTCTCTCTCCTTTTCTCTCTTCTTACTTAGAGCTTTTCCCAAATTCGTATGGCTGTGAGAGATGGTGCTCTAAGGTCCTTATATAGTATAAAAACTCTCTGAAATAGACTTAAGTTCAAGGTATACTTATGTTATAACCGAAGCGGCATTGTTTCAGCTCAACGAAGGACTTCTGCTGGGCCTCCTTGAGCCAAAGGTTGGACTTAAGCTCACCGACACCGGATCTACATACTATTAAGTTTTCGTTTCGGTCAGGATTTCAGATCACACGTGGCAGACTAGTTTCAGTTCAATGGTCAGCGGATCTCGATCAGAGATTCTGAGTACATGTAAATGTGTATGAAATTTCTCCTGATCCGAGCGTGTAATTTGGTCTGATTTTGACGGTCTGGTTGCTTAAAATTGATCCGCAAGCAACACGTGCCAGATTACTATTCAAGATATTTTATTTTGAATTAATTTCACATTTCTCACACTCTTCACTCCGAGCTCAAGCGAATAGCGCTGGGACACAATCTGGATCTGATTTCCAAGATGGTTGTCAAGCCCAGCAAGGCGATCTTAATTCCTTAACTTCGTGTTAATCGGACTTCCGACGTGCGGTCCAGATCTGATACGAAGTTTCGAGATACTCTAGAGAGCAGCCGGATAATGAGATTGATCTTAGATTTTAGGGTAACCTAGCGTCAATGATTCTATAAGTTTTGGTTCTTACAGATTGTATTTAAAGTGATTGGTACTAATTTCACTGGTACTCGAGTTTAACACTAGCTAAATCCGACCTAATTTCTAAAGGATTTAGTCCTGAGTGATTTCGGTCTGAGGTGGTACTTAGACCTTTGTAGCAATGTTTAGTTTAAGTATTGTTCTTCATCACCTAAACTTTAAGGTAGTTTCCAATGTGAAAGTACTTAGAAGGACTTAAGGAACGAGGTAATGAAAGGTGAGATTTGTGAAAAAAATGCTTTGAAATGGGACTTAAGACCCTTGAGTTGAGTGTTTAAGAAGTCAAACCTGTGTTAGGTTTGACCCATCGCCTAAGGACGCCTAATTCCAGGTTGGGAAAAATCTGGGCTGTTACAATCTACCCCCCTTAAAACAAAATTTCGTCCCCGAAATTGGCTAAGGGTAATAAGGGAAGATTTCTATTATTTCATTTGCCTAAGTTTTATTAATTTCGAGTTTCTACGCGTGGTAGGGCATATACTAATCTGGTTCATTTTAGTCTACCCCCCTTAAAACTTATTTCTTTATCCATTTCTCATACCCTGATGGTTTGCTACAATTTATTTCCATACCTATTTGGAGTCTTGACGACAGTTCCCAATAATTTAGAGTAAGATAGTTGTTTTCATTGTTTGACCAACATGGAGAGATGATTAGAGTGGGCTTGATCCTGATACATTGATCATCTACCTTGCCAGGGTAGAAGACTCATCGTATCCCTTCCCAATCCTGATGGATCCTGGTCTTCTGTTCGGCTAAGCAGTGAGTCCGTTGGCAGTCGCCTAGGATTGAGAATTGGGTCAAGTCACGAATGCTTTGCAGTTGTATATTTCAGTAACTCCGTTGTCCGATCACTCTAAAAGCTTAGGGAATGGCCATCGCTGAAAGGTTCAAATATCCTCTTTCTAAAGTTGCCCTATAGGTCTTGGTTTAAGAGAGTCCTTAATATAATCTATATTCAAGGACAAGGTAAATCCATGTCCTAATAGATCATCCTAAAGAGGTTTCTAAGAGTATAGAATTGGCTAGGGTTTCTATTCACATTTGTGAATACGCTAACTCTATTTATTGTGACCTAACTCGTAACTATTGATAAGTCTAATAGTACGAATTAATGTAATACTTGAACCCTAATTATCTTTATTCCAGTAATTTCAACGTTAACGATCTAAGGAAGGTTTAACCCCTAGCTAGTGACCATCTAGTGACCTACCCCATTGGCAACATGAAGTCGTAGAAATTCTTAATTTCAACCCTCCTATTATTTATAACATAAGTGTCACCTCTAGCTACCGTATTACTTTGTAACAATCTAGTGTTAGGCCTTTTTTCTTTCATATGAATTGGTTTAATAGACTCAATGTGTACCATTAGGAAAAACAGGAGTACCTTGAATGCGGGCAGTGACCTCAAAGGCCAAAGGCGTTGCAATTGCGGATTCAGGTGTCTCAGTGGCAAGCGCATGCACATGGGCTCGTTGAGGATGATTTGTTGCGTTGTCATAGTTCGTTGAAGTGGCCTACTCTGAGGTAAAGACGAGCGGTAAAATGGCTGCACTGGTGGTGCACGTCATAAGGGTGGAGCCGATGTATCACGTGGCGGTAGACTGTTGGTCTTCTGAGGTGGGGTAATCCCGTTGTCTTTCATCTTGGTAAAATAAAAGGGGTCAGTGTGTCCCCCTCTGTTGCAATACGTACACTGACGTTTCGCTTGCCTTTGCTGGGTCAGCAGAGCCTCAAGCCTGGGAGGCAAATCTTCAGGTGGCCTCTTGTGGAGGATAGGCCTGCTCTGCGTCTCGGTAGGACGTGCAGGTGGTGAACGTGGAGTCGCACTGCCACGCTGAGACAAGGCCTCAGAAATAGTGGTCATAAGTTGTTGGTGTTGCTGCTGGTGCTGCATCTGCTGCTGATGCATCATCAACAACAACTGCTCAAACCTATCAGTAGGTGGAGCGGCCTGCGGTTCATACGGCGTCGAAGAGGATGCCCGGTTCTGCTTGCGAAACGGTGGTGCATAAGGGGGTAGTCCAACTGTAGGACTAGTGGGAGGCAGAGACTCAGGTATAGTCCTGCGATCAAGGTCCAAACTAGGCTCTCTACGACCATCACCCCGAGAAGGAGCCTGGTCCATCGTATCAGTGAGTAGGAGGTGTGTTGTGCTCCGTGTATATTTCTGCGGCAGGCCCTATACAACATAGGGTGCAACGCATGTGAGATGAAGCAAATCAACCCAATACACAAGCACTTAAGCATTCCACACATCTCATAACAAAAGAGGCTGCATGCTTTTCATCTACCCAAAATTGTCATAATACATGGAATACAGAGTTACATGAATCATGACAGAAATTACATGCCAGCCAATACATCCACAACACCAAACACTTAAAACATACAACTAACTACTACATCATCAACATGAAACATAAACCTACTACAGAAGAAACCAAAACAACTACAAGCAGCAGTATGGATGGCTAGGCATTCGAATCAAGAGATGGAGGAGGGGCATTCTTGTCTTGTAGACAACACAGGATGGCCTTCAAGGTGCGAGACACCTTGCTGAGCTTGGTTCGGACCCGCCCGTTGTAGGGAGGCTTGGCCCTCCTCAAGACGGGCTAAACGCGCATATATGGCAGCTCGATCCATGTCCTGCTCCTGAGCCGGAGGAGGCGAACTCTCCTCTGTGTCCTGGGCCACAGGTTCTTCTTCCTCTTCTTCAGCTTCACTCCCATCTTCACTCTTGTCTTCTTCGCTCTCAATCTCATCCTCACTCTCCCCATGTCGGGCCTGTTGTCGCCGTGCCCCAAGTTTCATCTGCTTGAAGGTATTCTGGTCGATTTGGTGGACTGGTACCGGCATTTCCACCCCCAGACTATAGCCATACTCCCGTGCAATCCTACATATGAGTCGGCCGAAAGGAAGCGAATCAGAGCTCCTGGTGGAGCATGCAATATTCACGATCTGTCGTAACAGGAATGTGGGTACACATAAGTTCGCCCTCTGCCCCACTTGGTACAAAAAGTCAACCATAAGTCGCGTGCACTCACTGCGATTACTGTGCCTGGGGTAAAGGTTGTATGTGAAGATGTGATGTAGTAGGCGAAAGTCGTCTAACATGTGGGACGCTAGCAGACTTTTGTTTGGCTGGCACTCAGTTAGTCGGCCACCACAAAGGTATCGTGTGCGACGATCCCTTTTACGAGCAGGCCCCAAATTCAGTTCGCTAGCATGTACGTCACCAAGGGGCATATTCATATGCCATGTGATCACCCTCACATCAATGATGACGAATAGATCCACCCCAACTAAGAGCCAGAACTGCAAAGGTTCTAGTATAGGCTCACGAATGTTGGCGTAGAAGGCTCTGACAGTGCCGAAATTGGCGCGACCTCTGACCTCAAATAGCGGACCCCAGAGGGTCGTCTCCACTTGCTCGAACAAATAGTATTCCCCAAATAGCCGACCATCCACCTGGGCTTCAAAAAGAACTCTGCGGTCCTCATAAACTCCATGAGGTAGCGCTGCCAACTGTACCCGTTCAGCAGGGATCTGGGGATCAGGGTCCCGCTTCGTGCGAAACTCCCGGGCAAAGCTCGAGCTAGCGGCGGTGTCTCTCGGCCGCCTTGATAGTGTAGGGTGACTAGGCCCAGCCTCATCAGCGCCACTCTTTCTCTTGTCCATCAGAAAGAGGATGGTGGAGATGGAGAAAATGGCCGTAACAACTTTTAAAAAAAAAGCCATGGGAAATAACGAAATAGGAGAGAAAGGGCTGACTTCTTTGGTTCTCCACGAATAGCTGCCCCAACAGGTGTTGAAGAGGGCCAAAAGGCATGGAATGAAGAAAAAGAATGAGGAGAACAGGTGAGGAGAAAGCTCACACGAGTTTTGGAGCACCAATGGGCGTGTGGGGGGTCCAAATGAGAGGAACGATGAGGGAATGGAGAGGGGGGCTACAATGCACGATGGGAAAGGGTAGGCTGTGGTCGAAAATAGTAGAGAAGAGGATTGGAGAGGTGATTTGCGAGAGAGGGCAGCAATGCAAGAGGGAAAAACGGCTTAGGGAGGGCGTTTGTGAAGGAGCTCGGGGTTTGGGTAATGCAAATAAGTCGGGAGTGGTACTAGGGGGTTTGTAAAACCCCCAAAACCCATCGGCCCAGGCCACGGGCCCGGCCCAGCCAGAAAAGCGGCGAGGGCCTCGCCAAAAAAATTTGGGATTTTAAAAAGGGGGCCCCCCATGGTCTTGTTCGTACAGTCCCCTAGGCCCCAAAAATCACTGGGTCCCACCCTGGGTACCCCTGGAAATGCTCCGTTTGGTCCCCCGACTCCATTTCGCTCAATTTCGAGTAGTTTCGGGCAAACAGGACATCTTGCAATCCGGAATGAGTTATCTGACGTAAAATATATGAATTTGGGGTAGAACGAGCTAATGAAGCCAATCAACCCCGCTATGCCGGGTTGCACAGCCCAGAATTGTGAGAAAACCCTCCGATTGAAAGTCGTTTCCCCGTTTCAATTTCGTTTTACTAAAATAGTAGTTTTAGCTTGATTACTCTTCCTTCGTTGGGTTTTAGGAGTTGCGCTCATCGCATAAAGAGCTTAGAATAATTAGGAGAATGGTTTGGTGAAGCCAAATAGGACACTTACTATTTTTAGCTGAGAACCTTGCGTACTAGTAGACACCATGACCTTAGTAAGTCGCGAATGCTAGGAGTTTTAGTCGTAGTTTGTTTTTGGTTTCTTCCCCATTACCTGGTATCCCTATTTAAAGGGTTGTGAACTCATTTTTTTCTTTTGTCATTCATTAATAAATTTCAAATTTATTAGTATTTATTTCTATTGTCTGCTTTCCTCCCTCATGGATTCGGGAAGTCTCTGTGAGGAGTCCAGAGAAGCTCCGAGGATTCGGAGTAGTTATCATCATCACGCTTATCCCGTATTCTACCGATTTTCAACGGTTTGAGTGAGGTGGATTGTGAACTAGAATCAGCAATGGACAGCCTAGGAATGTTTTAATGTCGACCCGTGCGACTATAGTTGAATACAGACTCGATTTCGGTGTTCGTTTTCAGTGAACTTTGCCAATTGGCGAAATCGGGATACCTATGACTGTTTTTATGTTCCGTCGCTCCCTCCTAAGTCAGAGTGCGTCAGAGTGCATCGTGTGACCATAACCCAGGTCCGGTTTAATCCAAATCATGCTCTGATACCAACTGTAACATCCCGAAAAATCGAGGGTCGAGTAGTAACCCAACTCTCGAGTTTCCAGAACATCACTTATGCAACATAGATAATGATGATTAAATGTTGTCTGTGTTAGTACAAAAAAAACATGAGTGAGATTCTACCAAAGCAGTAATTCATACTCCAGATCCATGTATAAAACGTAAGCGGAAGACTGTAATGTGTATATAGATATATGTAAAACAAAACATTCTCGATCTCCAGAGTATGAACACTAACTGAGTCACCGAATATATACATGTTGGTTCTGAATTAAAATATCAAAAGTAGTACAATTGAAATTATCAACCCTGTAGCCCCGTAGCACTAGACAGCCTATGCGAAGCCTCCGGCGATCTGCATGTAGGAGAACTCCTCCTGATCGTCATAGAAGTCGAGCTCAATCTCATGTGCTCCAGTGATACCCGCATCTGATACAGGGTCTGGTGGGTGTTTTAAAACACCGTCCCGTAACGTGGGAATGAGTGGCCAACTCAGTGAAACAATAAAGCATAGGTTAACATGTTATCAACTCAGTCAAGCAGTAATGATAAAACAGTACAATCAAATAATTCTAACTACTCTTATTAATGCAAGTATGAATGACATGATGTATGCCCTCACCACACCCTCCCTCGTGCAACACCATCTCACGTTCGCTGCATGCTTTCATCCCTCAGTGCTCCACATCTTCCGGGCACATGCAATGCATGATGAGCATAATTACCGAGTTATTATTAGTCCATTTCAAACAATAGGATTGGGAAACTAAGGTACCTCCCTTGTATCATTCCGAAACATGATCCATTCTAGGGTCGTCAGTCCTAGTTAATCTCATACGATGGTGTGTTTTCTAGGTCACTGCAAAGGCTGTCAGGGCTGTTACGCACAAAGATTACACCACTCCCCCATCACCTCTTTAATGATTCATCACTATACAGAAACAGGCCTAGTTTATACTCTGCTACTACGGGCAGGCTCATTGCCTCACCGCAGATTTAGAGTATGCTCGAGGTCACTCCACTGACACCCTACCGACTGGCAGTCTATTTTCGAAGCCCGACCAGACCTCTTATTGAGAATCGAACCCGGATGCAACCTGACTGGGGACCACAGCCAGGCTGTGCCAGCGTAGGCCGACAGCACGAGTATAGTGTCCCATACCACCATAATTGGCTCACGAGTCTGGTTGCTCACTGGTCACTATGGGGAGGCACGTGGCCCTAGCGTAGGCCGACTGCTCTACCACGGTGTCCCATACCACCATGCCCGGCTCATGAGTCTTAGCGGATCGATGTACCATGGTTAAAAGGGATTTCACTGGTAATTTGGTACCCTAGGTTCAAGCAGTAGCATCCAAACATGGTGAACATACATAAGACAGATCGGGTTGCTTGACGAGCTCGGCTAGCTCGAGTGCACAACAAGCTGAGCGATATGAAGCGCATAAGCACTTCATGTGGTCAACCACTATCGCCAACCGAAGTATGACTCGAGTTCGTTGAACACATCTCACTTGGTAAATGAATCACAGCCACGAATTCAATTCTGGTACCGATTGTGTGGACTACAATCATAGCCCCAAACACAATCAATTTCAGATAGATAAAGCAATAATGGATCAAAATTCAAATCATACAATCAAAGTCTGGTATTATCCGTTTAGGTCTGCCAGGGCTGTTGCACGGAATCGTTACACCACTCCCCCATCACCATGACGGATCATACAACGTAAACATAAATTTAAACATATGCATTACATAGATAAAATCATACAATCAATTGAGCATGCTATGAAGTACAACATAAGCATGGGTTTATACATATTCAATTTCTGATCACACAGATATCTAAAGAAATCATACACATAGTTAAAGAAGATGAGAATCATATCTCAACTCCCTTAAACATTACAATTTACTAATTACTACCCATTCAGACATTTCAACAAAC
The DNA here is from genome assembly GCA_021015155.1 of Magnolia officinalis. Lineage (NCBI taxonomy): Eukaryota > Viridiplantae > Streptophyta > Magnoliopsida > Magnoliales > Magnoliaceae > Magnolia > Magnolia officinalis. The sequence goes on along the minus strand of JAJHSJ010000004.1, from coordinate 41,861,246 downwards.
ACTTTAAAATACATACATCAACATACATGACATATGTTGATCACATAGTCATTAGGCCAAATCCTTTCACTAGGGAGTTGCCCCAATCATAACATGCGTACACCCATGACGGATAGTCATGGCAAGTAGGAATTCAAGTTCCATATTCATTTGAACATTTTCACAAACACTTGGGCTACGCATTTCAACATATATAGTGTATAGTGGCCGTGGCGTGATTCAGGGCAAATCCTTTCGTCAAAGGGGTATCGCCAATACAATAATCATATATCCATGACAATTAGTCATGGCGAGCACGAATGAGAATTCTATACTCATTCAGTCATTTTCACAAACACTTAGAATACACTATTACAACATACATGGTGTATGTTAGCAAAACATGTATTAGGGTTATCCTTTCGCCAAGCGAGTATTTTATCCATGTATAATATATTCATACAGTAAATAATCATGACAAATACATCTCCAAAATTTATATGTATACAGTATTTTCTAGAATACACAATTTCAACATACATAGTGTATATAAGCAAAACATGTATTAGGGCGAGTCCTTTGCCAAACAGGTAATTTATCCACATATAATATATTTATACGACAAATAATCATGTCATACACATTTCCAAAATTTATACGTATACGGTACTTTCTACGAATACCTAGAGTATGTAGAATTCCATATTTTTCATCTTTAATCGAAACGGAAAACAGACAACACTTTGTACATGTGCAATTGCATGCGGATCATGAATCTATCATTATCTGACATTGAAAGCGTTGAAAACCATAACCTGCACACTTAAAGTCCGCACCTTACACCGTAGAATCGCAACGAATCAGCTAGGTTCGTTAGGCTTCCGTATTCGGCAGTTTTGTACCCTAAAGAGTGAAACCGATTAGCTATTTTATAACCTATAACCTTCATACCTCAAAACAGATTTAGGGTTAGGGTTTCTTACCTTAAAACGGAGTCGGTATCGTCGGGAAAATGGCAAGAACGGAGTGGTGGAGCTAGGGTAGAGGCAGGAAACACTAACAGGGAGATTCTCCCACTTCTCTCACACTTTCTCTCTCCTTTTCTCTCTTCTTACTTCGAGCTTTTCCCAAATTCGTATGGTTGTGAGAGATGGTGCTCTAAGGTCTTATATAGTCTAAAAACTCTCTGAAATAGACTTAAGTTCAAGGTATACTTATGTTATAACCAAAACGGCATTGTTTCAGCTCAACGGAGGACTTCTGGCGGGCCTCCTTGAGCCAAAGGTCGGACCTAAGCTCACCGACACCAGATCTACATACTATTAAGTTTTCGTTTCAGTCGGGATTCTAGATCACGTGTGGCAGACCAGTTTCATTCAACGGTCAACGGATCTCGATCAGAGATTCTGAGTACATGTAAATGTGTATGAAATTTCTCCTGATCCGAGGGTGTAATTTGGTCTGATTCTGACGGTCTGGTTGCTTAAAACTGATCCGCAAGCAACACGTACCAAATTACTATTCAAGATATTTTATTTTGAATTAATTTCACATTTTTCACACTCTTCACTCCGAGCTCAAGCGAATAGCGCTGGGACACAATCTGGATCTGGTTTCCGAGATGGTTGTCAAGCCCAGCAAGGCGATCCTAATTCCTTAATTTCGTGTTAATCGGACTTCCGACGTGTCGTCCAGATCTAATACAGAGTTTTGAGATGCTCCCGAGAGCAGCCGGGTAATGAGATTGATCCTAGATTTTAGGGTAACCTAGCGTCAATGATTTTACAAGTTTTGGTTCTTGCAAATCGTATTTAAAGTGATTGGTGCTAATTTCACAGGCACTCGAGTTTAACACTAGCTAAATCTCGCCTAATTTCTAAAGAATTTAGTCCTGAGTGATTTCGGTCTGAGGTGGTACTTAGACCTTTGTAGCAATGTTTAGTTTAAGTATTGTTCTTCATTACCTAAACTTTAAGGTAGTGTCCAATGTGAAAGTACTTAGAAGGACTTAAGGAACGAGGTAATGATAGGTGAGATTTGTGAAAAAAAATGGTTTGAAAAGGGACATAAGACCCTTGCGTTGAGTTTTTGAGAAGTCAAACCTATGTTAGGTTTGACCCATTGCCTAAGGACGTCTAATTCCTGGTTGGGAAAAATCTGGGCTGTTACAGAGACTTTTACCTATGAAAATTTTCATAGGTAAAAAACGTGGATGAGACTTTTACCTACGAAATATTTCGTAGGTAAAAGTCTTTTTTTTTTTCCAATTTTCCAGCACAAAATTCCTAATATACACCGATTACAATATATTTCATCATATTCTTCTTGATATACACCTATATATAATATATTTCATCATATTCACATTCATATCCATCTAAACTCAAACTATGTAAATCCATCCAAACATAAACTACATCCATCCAAACACAAACAATCTTATCCACATCACATTCATCCACTCATAAATACATATAAGTTTAACATCATAAATAAAATACAAAAACTATTCATAGCCTATTTCCTGGTGGGGCTCACAAAATTCATTGTAGTGAACACATCGCCGACTGTGCACACATGCCTAGTGTCACGCCCCAGACTCGATAATCGGACTCAAAAGGAACCCGACCACTGGTTCTGACCGCAATAGCCTCCGTAGTATCCCATTCTCAGCTCCTAAGGCAGGTTCCGATCTTGGGATCCTACAAGGAGGATTTCTATAACAATATAATCATTTCCAACATGAGCATACCCAAGATCACAGCAACTATATCTGAAAATAACAAGGTACACATCACAAAATCCACTAAGAATTTGAACTTTTACAAGCTTACATAAGGTCCAAAAGGACATACATAAGATAATAGAAGAAAGAAAGGAAGTCTGTAACACTAGGTCGTCAAGCTCAGATCTAGCCCAAACTCTGTCACTACGATGCCTGCCTAAGGTCTCCTGCATGCATCAATCGTGCATAAGCTTATAGAAGCTTAGAGGGTGGTAAAGGTGTGTGATAATAGTACACAGAAGAATAATAGGAGATACAGGAAGGAAACATGATCAAAGCCAACACCAACAGCCTTACCAGGGCTGTCATGAATGCAAGAAGCTATACCAAGGCAGTACAATAATGCAGGAAGCCATACCAAGGCTATATAATGTAATGAGTACTATAATACAATGAGTATTAGGCGTCATGCCAAGGCGATGTAATATGAGGCTTACACAAGCAATGCAAATGCAATGCGAAGTAATGCCAGCGCTCATATCCAATCCACATATCAAGTATATTTTCATCATAAGAAAATCACAGGGGTCCATTACACTGCTGTATGACTACCGCTGTACAGACCACGCACAGTCAAACGAACGGAAGAGACCTCACTACCCACCTATGAATAGCCAATCACCAGAAAGGTCTGATGGTAGCGGACCCATTCACGAGTTGGTCAGACTCAACCTAGTAATGCCCTCTTATATTAGACGACTAAGGCCACACCCCTATCTAACCGACTACACGACAGTAGGAGTCGCGGCCTAACAGTATAAGGCCCTCGTGCGCTCAAATATTCCACCCGGTCACGGCGCTGGAGCAGATCCTTGGTACCATGAAAGTTTTGAAAATTTCTCCCATTGGCATCTTATGCACCCTATACGCTCAAATAACATTTTCAGTGTCCAATCATGGCCATCCACGATGTAGCTGTGGAGGCTACAACCCTGATGAAGCAAGGGTGGTAATTGTCCATATGCTATGCAATTCCGGATGCATGAATCACACAATCAACCAGTCATCAACTCCAAGCATCCAATCATGCTCAAGAGGGAATACTTGTCCCTCGGAGAAGGTAACTGTTCACTCCCCAAGTAAAGGGTTATGATGTAGTAATAAACTCGGTAAGACCGAGGTCGAATCCACAGGGATTGAAACCTGTACATTATCTGAAAATAACCAGATCTAGAACTAGGCTAAGCTGAAATCTAAACCAATTGTGATTTGAGGAATAATGGTGAAATAATTATCTAAAACTTAAGAAAATTCAGAGAAGGGAAACTAGGGATTAAGAGGATCCACTTGTAGAGATCAGGGAGATCTACGCTTGATTCACGAACTCAACTGGACTTCGAGTCCCATCTTCATCCAGTTGAAAAATATGGCACTAAAACTCAATCTGAACTTCCTTTTGATCTAGTTTTCTAAGAGACAAGGTAAACAATAGAACTCAGACCAATCCATAACTAATCAAAAGACGAATGAGTGTTAGGAAGGATTCCGTCATCCAACCATGCCTAGGAGACGATGGTGAACAACAGGGCTTCCTAACCCCATAATCAGAATAAGAAAAAGGAAAACTCAAGCCATCACAGATCTAATGTAATATCAGTCACACTAAATCACTAAAAACCAAAATCTTCCTTAAAATCAAACTGATCAAAACAAGTTCAACGGACATAATCCAAGCCGCGGAATCCTCCCATCTCGCTACAAGCTTCACCTCTTAGCCCTAGCTAAGAGGTTTAGCCAACCATGATTGGCTGGATCTCTCAATAACAAAGAAAAGAAAAAAAACAATTCTCTTTCTCTCTCTGTCTCTCCCTCTTGTTCCCTGCCGTGGGATTTTTCTTCAAAACTTCGATGCCCTCTATTTTCTTGTCTTTCTCTTTTATAGCTGCTGGAGGTTGGCCCGGAACGTGGAGAAAACTTCCGCAATCTTCATGCACAAGGGAAATCGGTGCGTAGGTCTTTTCTTTTTCTTGGAAACTACCTCTAAGAACTTTACGCAGCCAGAACTTGTTCTTTACGCAGCAACAGAAAAGCATGCTTTGAGCAACCAATTTCCTTACCATCCTTCCAAGACTGCAACGTCGCTGGGGTTTTTGTTTGATCATCTACACATTGGATGGTTCGGATTACTAACCCAAACGTGATTGGTGCCACAAACCAGCCCACAGCGGTCGATTTTCTCGGTTCTGCGAAACAGGGCATGCGGACTTTCTTCCGCTGTTGAGGTCGGTGGGTCCCATTTCATTGCTATTTGCAAAATCCACACCGTCCACTGGATGAAGTACAAGATTTCGATTGGGAATATGTAGTTTCTTTCTTCTGTTGATGATGCCCACATGATGTTTTTATCTGCCGTTCAATCTGCTTTTAAATGGTATTCTCCTCTGTATGTGGGCATAGGGTTGGAAACCCTTCATTGTACGGTCATTTTTTCTCTCTTGAAACGAATGGACGGTCTGGATGGTCTTTATAAACGAAGGTGGTGGGCCGCTGAAATTCACACGGACCTCTACTGCTGCTTTTAAGTAGCAGAAAATGGAAAAAAAAAAATCATTTTTAGAAAGAAAGTCGGGTCAGCGCCTGCTGACCGACTTAGTCCATACGGTGCACGGCTAGTGCACATGTTGAATATGCACGTGCCACGAATGGTGGGATCCAGTACAATGTTAATCCAAAATCTGCTCCGTCCATTCACTTCTTGGCATGATTTAAGTTGTTGAGACCGAAATTGAAGCATTTCCAGATACCAGGCGGGCCCTAAATCACACATTCATGTGCTGATCTGTTCATTGAGTCACTTCCACAGAGATCTACTGGCTGAATTTCGGCGTGTACGCTTAATTCAGAGTCCTCAGGTCCTGTAAAAATTATTGAACTAATCAGATGGTGGGAACCCTGTAATCTTGCATTATGGACTTCTTTTAAGCCTGTTTAAGGTGAGTGGCTGGAATTTCTCTGATCTCCAGCGTGTAAATCCTCGATCTTGGTCCCATGGAGTCTCGTCTAATGCCTTGGTGATACCAGAGCGTCAAATTTATGCTTTTAGCATCCTTTCCAGTCCATACTCCTAGATTCACCTTGCATCACAAACATGATTAAAATAGTCCGTTAACAGTATCATGTCCATAAATTCAGGTAAAAATTGGGGTCTAATATGCAATATTTGACCCTCAACACAACTCCCAACCAGCATTTTGCTAGTCCCGAGCAAAGTATGCGAAAAATAAGTTGAAAATTACTAGACAACTTCTACGAATTCGAGTGAATTTTAAAAACGATTCGGATACTAGAATTCTAAAATTCATAAATGTTGGGTATTACTTTCTGACGGATTCAAGCACCTGCTAAACATCATAATCAAGTTCAAAGTTTTAACCCATTAATTAGAAAAATTTTAAACATTGAGTTCCATGTATAGTATAATCTTACTTACTATCATTAAGAGATCCAATCGTCACTTTCCATGATAACATTGACGATCAAAAGAGCATTCAGGATAACCTAGACCAGAACTTGCCTTACAGTTCTTCTTTTCATTTTTATTATTATTTTTTTCATTGAGGGAAAGGGGAATCGAATCCGCACCTATAGGGAGCATACCTATGGTGAAGATCGTCACCCAACCATTTTCACATATCTTCCATGGGGAATTAAATCTACACTTATAGGGAGCAAACCTATGATGAAGACCATTCACCCTATCCTTTCAATTTCTCAAATAGGTTCCTTTCAAGCTTAGTGATCACCAAATTAATCCTTTAATATCGAACTGAAACTTTAATGTGGAAGTGAGATGTAACATATGAAATCATGACTCAATCAATGTTTACAACTTCTAATCATGGATTAATAATTCAAACTTAACTGTGAAATCAAACGGACAACTGAATCCAAGAGTAGTAAATCACCAACATTCCATATCCTGTAATTCTAAATCAAAGATGGTCGTCAAATCACTTCGAATTCACCAGAAAGTCCAGAAAAATTTTAAAAATTTTCATAATATTTGCTCAAGACGAAGAAAATACTGATTAGGTAACCTAATCTCCCACCCCCAACCTAAAAGCTACATTGTCCTCAATGTAAAAGATATGAGCATGGAATGCACATGAGACAACAAAAGTAAATGTGAAGTGATGGGAAGATAGTACTTGGATGATGAATCGTGAGAGACTTTCCAAGAGATCGCAGTATGAAATCCAATCAGCACGAGAGAGAAAGCAACACAAAATTAACAAAAATAAAATCCTACCTATGCCACTTTCTTAGGTGCTCTCGATTGCATTTAGCGCATGCAACAAGCCTTTAAACCCCTAGGTTGCCCCTAGTGGACGAGTTGTAGTCTCGTGAGGATTTGTAGTAATATTACCCACAAACATTGAACTGACTAACTAGGAAAATGAAATAAATTAAAAAGCTGGGTTGCCTCCCAAGAGTGTTAAGTTTACCGTCTATCCTAAAATAACATAAAACAAACTACCCTAGTCTTATGAAAGCAGGAAACCTACCTATACTCCATTAGGCTAGGAGATCATTCCTGGTAAACAGGATCAGTCAGAGGCATGGACATGTCCTCTGAATCAAATTTCTTGACAAATGGCTTTAAGCGATGTCCATTTACTTTAAACTCCTTGCCATTGTCGGGGTCTCTTTTCTTGACGGCCCCATGAGGATAAGCAGTAACAATAATGTAAGGGCCGGTCCAACGAGATCAAAGCTTACCCGAAAAGATGTGCAATCGAGAATTATACAAAAGGACTTTCTGACCTGACGTGAATGATTTTCGTAGAATATGTTGGTCATGAAACGCCTTCATCCTGTCCTTATAAATTCTCGAGTTTGTATACGCGTCGTTCCGGATTTCTTCGAGTTCATTCAACTGAAGTTTGCGTAGCGAGCCAGCGCTGTCCAGATTGAAATTCAAACTTTTGATCGCCCAATAGGCTCTATGTTCCAACTCCACGGGCAAGTGGCAAGCTTTCCCATAGACAAGTCTAAAGGGAGACATTCCAATAGGGGTTTTAAAAGCAATACGGTACGCCCATAAGGCATCGATCAATCGAATTGACCAATCCTTACGGTCAGGGTTAACCGTTTTCTCCAAAATATTTTTGATCTCCCTACTGGGAATATCAACTTGCCCACTTGTCTGTGGGTGGTATGGGATGCTCACCTTATGAGAGATACCGTATTTCTTCATTAAACTCTCAAATGGTCTATTAGAAAAGTGTGAGCCCCCATTACTAATGATTGCTCGAGGCATTCCAAATCGGAAAAGGATGTTTTCTTTTAGGAATTTAATGACCGTGCGATAGTCATTATTCCGACACGGAATAGCTTCGACCCATTTAGTGACATAGTCTACTGTGAGCAAAATGTATAGATTTCCAAAAGATTGGGGGAATGGTCCCTTGAAATTGATGCCCCAACAATCAAATGCCTCGATGATAAGGATGGGATTCAAGGGCATCATATTTCGACGGGACAATGCTCCCAATTTCTGACAACGCTCACAAGCTTCGAAAACTCATGAGTGTCCCTGAACATAGTAGGCCAATAGAAGCCACACTGTAGATTCTTGGCCGTGGTCTTTTTTACAGAAAAGTGACCACCACAGGCCTGTGAGTGACATAAGGAGATGACACTCTGATGCTCTTCGTCTGGCACACATCTCCTCAAGATTTGGTCTGGGCAATATTTAAACAAGTATGGATCATCACAGAAGAAGTTGCGCACCTCGGTGAAAAATTTCTTCTTATCTTGTGCAGTCCAATGTGTCGGTATGGAACCTGTGGCAAGATAATTAGCGAAATCAGCGAACCAAGGTGAATGAGAGACTCTGAACAACTGTTCATCAGGGAACATGTCATTAATTTACGTCGTCTCAAAGGAATCAGAGGGATTAATGCGAGAAAGATGGTCAGCCACTACGTTCTCTACTCCCTTTTTATCTTTTATCTCTAGGTCAAATTCCAGGAGTAGGAGGATACATCGTATCAGGCGGAGCTTAGCATCATTCTTAGACAGAAGATACTTAAGCGCTGCATGATCAGTATAGATAATGATCTTGGATCCAATCAAGTAGGACCTAAATTTGTCCAAGGCGAACACTACGGCTAAGAGTTCATTTTCCGTAGTCAAGTAATTCACTTGGGTCGGATTTAGAGTCTTACTTATGTAATGAATAATGTAGGGTTTCTTATCTTTTCTCTGGCTTAGAACTGTCCCCAAGAGCATAATCAGACGCGTTGTACATAAGTTCAAAAGGAATGCTCCAGTCAGGTGGCTATATGATGGGTGCACTAGTCAATATGCCCTTAAGCTTAGTGAAAGCTTCCTGACATGGTTCAGTCCACTCGTATGGTGCATCCTTTTGAAGTAGATTACATAGAGGACAAGAGATGAAACGAAAGTCCTTTATGAATCTTCTATAAAACCCGGCGTGTCCTAAGAAGGATCACACGTCCCTTATGTTCTTGGGTGGAGGTAGGTTAGAGATAAGATCAATCTTTGCCTTATCCACCTCGATTCCTTTGGATAAAATAATGTGTCCAAGGACAATTCCCTTCTGAACCATGAAATGGTACTTCTCCCAATTAAGTACCAAGTTCTTTTCTTCACATTTTTCAGCACACATTTAAGACTTTCCAAGCACTCGCTGAAAGATGGACTGAAGATAGAGAAATCGTCCATGAAGACCTCTAAATATTGCCCCACCATGTCAGAAAATATGCTCATCATACATCGCTAGAAAGTGGCAGGAGCATTACATAGCCCGAATGGCATCCTTCGGTAAGCAAAGGTGCCGTAGGGACATGTAAACGTAGTCTTTTCTTGATCTTCAGGGGCGATCTCTATCTGGTTGTAGTCCGAATACTCGTCAAGGAAACTGTAATAGGAATGACCAGCTAACCTTTCCAAGATCTGATCAATGAAGGGCAAAGGAAAGTGGTCTTTCCTCGTGACGGTATTTAATTTCCTGTAGTCAATGCACATCCTCCAACCAGTAGTGACTCTAGTCGGCGCGAGTTCATTATTGGCATTGGCTACGATGGTGATCCCGGACTTCTTAGGAACCACCTGAGTTGGACTCACCCATTGACTATCAGATATAGGGTATATGATACCCACATCCAATAGTTTAAGAACCTCGGCCTTAACTACTTCCTTCATGTTTGGATTTAGTCTACGTTGTGGTTGTCGAGCAGTCTTCGCATTATCCTCAAGATATATGCGATGAGTACAAATCGAGGGGTCGATTCCCTTGAGGTCCGCGATTGTCCATCCAAGGGCTCCCTTATGCTCCAGGAGAGTAGATATGAGCATACTCTCTTGTTCTTTCTCAAGGTGGGCAGAAATCACCACCGGGTATGTCTCATCTTGACCTAAATATGCATATTTCAAATCAGAGGGCAAAGGTTTTAGGTCAAGCTTCAGTGGCTTAAGGTTAGACGGTAGAGGCACTTCATCAGTTTGGGGTAATTTTTCAAATTGAGGCCTCCACCGGTTAACTTCAAGTACCGGTACCGCATCAAGTATGGCACAAGTCTCCCTAATTATGTCATCATCAAACTCATGGGAGTGGGCCAGGCACGTCTCTAGAGGATCAGAGGATAAGGTAAGGGGTGTCCTATCATCCACGAAAGTATCGATCATGTTAATATCGTAGATATCGTCATCTTCCTCTATCGGTCTGGCTGTATTGAAAAAAATATTCATTTCTAATGTCATATTCCCAAAAGACATACTCATGACACCATTCCTGCAATTAATAATTGCGTTTGAAGTGGCAAGGAATGGGCGACCAAGAATGACAGAAATCTGAGTGCTCGTGTTACTGATGGGTTCGGTATCCAGGATGATGAAATCAACTGGGTAGTAAAATCGATCAACCTGGACCAACACATCCTCAATTATCCCTCTTGATATACGAACAGAGCGATCAGCAAGTTGTAGTGTGGTTAAGGTGAGTTTTAATTCACCTAAACGCAACTGTTTGTATACCGAGTAGGGGATAAGATTAACGCTCGCTCCTAAGTCAAGAAGTGCGTGGTCAATTCGATAGTCCCCAATTACACATGATATGGTTGGGCTACCGGGGTCTTTGAATTTTTGCAGCATGTCTTGCTTTAGGATGGCACTCACTTTCTCAGTCAAGAAGATTTTCTTTTGAATATTTTGCCGTCTTTTGGTCGTACACAAGTCTTTCAAGAATTTGGCATATGAAGGTATTTGTTTCACGGCATCAAGTAGAGGAATGTTGACCTTCACTTGTTTCAACACCTCTAGAATATCCTGAAAGTTAGAGAGAGATTTTGGTGCAACCAACCGTTGGGGAAATGGAGCAACCGGCTTTTCTTGAGGTTTCGGTTCTAACTCTGGTGGGGCATGGCTAGATCCATCTTCTTTATCCACTTCCGGGTCCTTAGACTTTTCAGCCCTAACCGGAATGGTTTTGTCAATGATCTTTCCACTCCTAAGAGTGGTGATGGATTTAGCTTGCTCCATCTGATTTGAAGAGCTTGGGTCGCTAACTTCATATTGCGATTTAGGATTGGGAAGAGGTTGAGCTGGGAAGCTCCCCTTGTTCTCAATCGTATTTTCAGCCTTAAGTCCTTGTATTGCTTTTGTAAGGTCTTGAAAGGCTTATAGCATACCCTGATTGAAAAGCTCTTGCTTTTAAAAGTGTTTTAAAACCGAATCCTCTTGAAGTTTTTCTTGAGTTGGAATTTCATTTAGGAAACCTTGAGGTGTAGCGGTTTGTCCATTCCTCCAACTGAAGTTTGGATGGTTTCTCCAGCCAGGATTGTATGTGTTAGAGGTGGGCCCACTGAAAGGTCTTTGGTAATTACTTACGGCATTAGATTGCTCATTCAATACCTCTTGAAAGGCAGATATAGTTGGGCAATTCTCAATAGTGTGAATGTTGCAACCACAAATACTACAAACAATTTCCTTGGCCTTATCCTTCTTTAATTCCATGGCCTCGAGTTTTCAAGTGAGATTGGTTACCTTGGCATTAATATCATCATCCTCTTTCAGGAGGTACATTCCACCTTTTTCTTTGGAATGAGTCGGCCTAGGCGTAGTACTCGGTCTAGGGGAGATGTCCCATGTTTGTGTGTTCTCAGCAAGTTTATCAAAGTAGTCCCACACCTCATCGACACCCTTATTCATAAACTCCCCATTACACATTGTCTCAACTAATTGGTGCATGGGAGATGTCATTCCATCATAGAAAAAATTCATGATGCGCTACGTTTCAAAACCATGTTGTAGGCATGAACTGATAAGATCTTTGAACTGCTCCCAACATTGGAAGAATTTTTCATCTTCCCTTTGGGCGAAGTTCATGATCGACTTCCTAAGGGTGTTCGTCTTATGATATGAAAAAAACTTTTTAATGAACTCCCTTGTCATGTCATTCCATCTGCCAATAGATTGAGGACGTAGTGAATGTAACCACATCTTAGCTTTCTCTTTCAAAGAAAAGGGAAAGAGTTTTAACCTGACCGTGTCATCAGACACGTTAGGAAAGTATAGGGTAGTCATGATCTCATCGAACTCTTTCAGATGTAGATATGGATTCTCTGACTCAAGCCCATGAAATTTAGGAAGGATTTGGATCACCCCTGGCTTGATATCCATATGTCCTGCATTCTCCTGAAAAACCATGCATGAGGGCGTACTCACCCCCGTCGGTTGTAAGTAATCTCGTAAGGTACGAGGCGGGGGTGCTCGATGCACCTCATTCTCATCCTGGACATCTCTACCTTAGGTTGGGGTAGACGAGGTTGATTTTCAGCCATATCCTCAATTAACTCAGGGGATTTCGAGCGATGTCTAGTCCTACGATGGACAGTTAACCCCTCAACTAATCCTCCTTCAGTCAAGAGACGTCGAGTGTTGTCACGAGCCCACTTGGGCATGAAACACTCACAGCCCTCAATCAAATTCTAAACCAAATCATAAGAAGGGAAATAAGAACCTAAAAAGAAAGAGAGGGTTGGAAGGAAGTTACCAAATTGGAGTCCCTAAATTAAAACCTACAAAATAAAACAAAACAAGTTAGTTTCTAAGAATAGAAAAGTTTCCTAAACTTAGAATTAGAAAGTTTCTAAAAACGAAAATAACTAACCTAGTTTCGAAAAACAGAAGCAGAAAGTTCTAAACCTAAAGTTAGAAAGTTCTAAATTAGAAATCCTAACCCTAAAAATAGAAAGTAATGTAAGTTTCTAAAAAAATAAAAAATTTCTAAAATAAATGAAAGCCTAAAAATAGAAAATCCTAAGAAGAGAAATAGCAGTAAACTAGTTTCTAATTTAGAAAAGAGAAATTCCTAAGAGAGTAAAAAATTTCTAAAACAATTTAGGAAAGTTCTAAACTAGAAAGTAAGTTAGTAACAGAAATTTGAAAAATAGAAAGTAGAAATTAGAAAGAGCTTACCGAATTAGAAATTTCTAAAAGGCCTACAAAATAGGAAAGTTAGTTTCTGAACAGAATAAAATAGGAAACAAAATTAGATTCTAAAAGAGTTAGAATTAGAAACTTGCTAAAAGGGAATCCTAATCTAGAAATAGCAAGGAAAAGAGAAATTACCAAGTTAGAAGCCTATCTCAAAATCCTACAAAATAAGAAAGTTGGGTTAGTTTCTAAAAAAAAGGAAAACTATCTAAAAATAGAAAGTTACTTGAAAGAAAATTTCTAAAAATTAAAGGAAAACCTGGAATTAGAAAATTCTAAAAATAAACCCTAAAAATCAGAAAAGTCCTAATCTTAAACTAATCCTAAAACGAGTTAACTTCAAGAAACGTAGCCGTCAGTCCCCGGCAGCGGCACCAAAAACTTGTTCACTCCCAAAATATAGGGTTGTGATGTAGTAATAAACTTGGTAAGACCGAGGTCGAATCCATAGGGATTGAAACCTGTACGTTATCTGAAAATAACCAGATCTAGAACTAGGCTAGGATGAAATCTAAACCAATTGTGATTTGAGGAATAATGGTGAAATAATTATCTAAAACTTAAGAAAATTCAGAGAAGGGAAACTAGGGATTAAGAGGATCCACTTGTAGAGATCAGGGAGATCTACGCTTGATTCACGAACTCAACTGGACTTCGAGTCCCATCTTCATCCAGTTGAAAAATATGGCACTAAAACTCAATCTGAACTTCCTTTTGATCTAGTTTTCAAAAAGATGAAAGATATAAGAATTAGGTATGATTCCATCACAAATCCATGCCTAAGAAACAAGGTAAATAACAGAACTTAGACCAAATCATAACCAATCAAAAGACGTATGAGTGTTAGGAAGGATTCCGTCATCCAACCATGCCTAGGAGACGATGGTGAACAACAAGGCTTCCTAACCCCATAATCAGAATAAGAAAAAGGAAAATCAAGCCATCACAAATCTAATGTAATATCAGTCACACTAAATCATTAAAATCCAAAATCTTCCTTAAAATCAAACTGATCAAAACAAGTTCAACGGACATAATCCAAGCCGCAGAATCCTCTCATCTCGCTACAAGCTTCACCTCTTAGCCCTAGCTAAGAGGTTTAGCCAACCATGATTGGCTGGATCTCTCAACAACAAAGAAAAGAAAAAAAAAAAAAAAAACAATTCTCTTTCTCTCTCTGTCTCTCCCTCTTGTTCCCTGCCGTGGGATTTTTCTTCAAAACTTCGATGCCCTCTTTTTTCTTGTCTTTCTCTTTTATAGCTACTGGAGGTTGGCCCGGAACGTGGAGAAAACTTCCGCAATCTTCATGCACAAGGGAAATCGGTGCGTAGGTCTTTTCTTTTTCTTGGAAACTGCCTCTAAGAACTTTACGCAGCCAGAACTTGTTCTTTACGCAGCAATAGAAAAGCATGCTTTGAGCAACCAATTTCCTTACCATCCTTCCAAGACTGCAACATCGCTGGGGTTTTTGTTTGATCATCTACACATTGGATGGTTCGGATTACTAACCCAAACGTGATTGGAGCCACAAACCAGCCCACAGCGGTCGATTTTCTCGGTTCTGCGAAACAGGGCATGCGGACTTTCTTCCGCTGTTGAGGTCGGTGGGTCCCATTTCATTGCTATTTGCAAAATCCACACCGTCCACTGGATGAAGTACAAGATTTCGATTGGGAATATGTAGTTTCTTACTTCTGTTGATGATGCCCACATGATGTTTTTATCTGCCGTTCAATCTGCTTTTAAATGGTATTCTCCTCTGTATGCGGGCATAGGGTTGGAAACCCTTCATTGTACGGTCATTTTTTCTCTCTTGAAACGAATGGACGGTCTGGATGGTCTTTATAAATGAAGGTGGTGGGCCGTTGAAATTCACACGGACCTCTGTTGCTGCTTTTACGCAGTAGAAAACGAAAAAAAAATCCATTTTTAGAAAGAAAGTCAGGTCAGCGCCTGCTGACTGACTTAGTCCATACGGTGCACGGCTAGTGCACATGTGGAATATGCACGTGCCACAAATGGTGGGGTCCACTGCAATGTTAATCCAAAATCTGCTCCATCCATTCACTTCTTGGCATGATTTAAATTGTTGAGACCAAAATTGAAGCATTTCCAGATACCAGGTGGGCCCCAAATCACACATTCATGTGCTGATCTGTTCGTTGAGTCACTTCCACAGAGACTTACTGGCTAAATTTCGGCGTGTACGGTTAATGTAGAGTCCTCAGGTCCTTTAAAAATTCTTGAGCTGATCAGATGGTGGGAACCCTGTAATCTTGCATTTTGTACTTCTTTTAAGCCTGTTTAAGGTGAGTGGCTAGAATTTCTCTGATCTCCAGCGTGTAAATCCTCGATCTTGGTCCCATGGAGTCTCATCTAATGCCTTGGTGATACCAGAACGTCAAATCTATGCTTTTAGCATCCTTTCCAGTCCACACTCCTAGATTCACCTTGCATCACAAACATGATTAAAATAGTCCGTTAACAGTATCATGTCCGTAAATTCAGGTAAAAACTGGGGTCTAATATGCAATATTTGACCCTCAACAGTAACATGCAATGCCCAATGACACAATATGACCACACACACCGATACAATGATGTACATGGGTCATGAGGATGAATTTAATCACACTATATGACAATATATGATGTATATTATATGGCTCCTATCTTAGAAGGAGCCAAGACTAGGTACTTAGACAATATCCTTAAACAAACGAACTTCTAGTGGGGGCCCATTTACCTGTGGTATCCCACGAGACTAAGTATATTAGTTATGGGTCTAGGTTATATAGAAATGAGTCTAGCAAGAGTCTAGGATGAATATCCAATCACTCTTAAATATAACCAGGCCTAGAGGGGTCCATAATGAGGATATTTAACCACCATTCCTAAAAAAGGCATATCAATCATGAACTATATGGATAGAAGGCCCAAGGCCTACATTTAAGATAAAAATAAAGGTAACCACACATATATATATTCCTCATAATAGGCCATAAAAAGATATAATACCATTTTTAACAACATGGGCTCCAAGAGAGGAATTAAGGACTAAGGCTCAATTCCCAATGGCTATGGAATCCATGCATTAAGTTGGACTTGGTGGGCAGCCCGCGTACACAATATACGGCCCAAAAAAATAAGTTTAAGTTTAGATGAAATGGGCCCAACTACATTAGCCCAATAACTAGTAATTTAAGTGGGCAACCAAGGGCCTAATACTATCCTTATCTCAGCCCACAAGTCCATCAAAATGGTGAAAGTCAGCCCAATATATGGTTGGGCCAAGCTAGGACGTCCCAACCCACTCTGGGCCCATGGGATGCCCCAAAAATCTGATCTAAGATGGGGTCCTCATGTAATCACTAAAGGTGACACAAAAGAATGCATTGATTAAGCCCAAAGATTATAGGAAAACATAAGCATGCAACACGTACACAAGTTCTCAATATGGTGGGCCCTACATCCAAATAAAGTTTTAACCATAAAATTGTACATTAAGGCCCTTTGATAAACTGTTGGCCTGTTTGATTTCCTGGACCTACTAAGGTCCAGAAATTAGTTAAATATGTGGAAATAATCTCGTGAAGACCAACTATACTCACTGGGGGACCCCACCAGATGGAGAGTGTGTATATATCATGAAAAGATCAAGTGGGTCTGCTACTGGATTGTGAGTCCAATAGCAACCCAAGGCAGAGAGTGCATCCACAATCGGAAAATCCAAGGCTTGGATGGCCTAGACCAAACATGCATTAAGGTAGGTTCGACATATATACACATTGAGTCTTAAACAAATGGCCTAGGGTTTATGGTGGGCCTTTAACCATCTATAGAGAAACCCATGGGCCTACCTTAGGATCACCTAGGAGGACATCCAACCTCAATTGGGTCCCAAAATGGTAGCCTGCTACGTATGTAAGGAAAAGTTCAAAGCCCAATCAATCCATGGCCTAGTTGGCCATACACTAAGCCCAATACATAGACAACTTGATAGGCCCTTAAATAAGGTTAGGGCCCAACCATAAGGGTCATAGGTTCACTCATTGTGGTGGGCCTAATGGGCAGCCCATTATCCCAACATATGAAAAATCCTTATATTTAACATAAGTAAGTTGGGCCTCACATCTCGGCCCAAGTATGGATTTATTATAGTGGGCAACCAAGGGCCCAACTACTTAAGTATTTAGCCCATAAGACTAGTCACAATAGCATGATAAATATAGGACCCAACGGGCCTATCAAAAATTCTAGCCCAACTAAGGCTATAAGGCCGATTAATTAACTAGAGGACTATCCCAAAAAGAATCCAATTGGAATGGGCCTTTAATCATACACTAATTAAGCCCAAAAATAAAATTAAAATATTAAGATACTGACTTAAATCCTCCTCAAATCTAGTGGGTCATGCTGCCCCAAAACAGAGATTTATGGGGCGGCAACATTGGGCCCATTGCTGAATTTCCTGCCCACCGGCTTTCTGGGTTTGTTGGAGTTTAGCAAATAAATTAATTTATCATTTTTATTTTTTGATGACCCTCACACATCACTGTGGGTCCCACCAGGTGAGAGAAGAATGCACAATACACATTAAAAGTGGGCCATGTTGCTGGAATACAGGCCAAACAACAGCCCAAGGTAGGGGCGTCCCATGGTGGGTAGTCCTACGGGCCTGGGTATTTGATCCAAAACTGACCCAATTTGTATGTCGTACCACGGTCAGTCCAGGAGCCTGATGGCCATCAAAATTTGCAAGATGTCCTTCCATAAGTGGACCATAACTCCACAAAATTTTACAATTTTTGGATAACTAGAAGTATTTTAATTTATTTTTAGAAAACAGTCCATTTAGAAAATCAGACTGACCTGGACACCGTAACGTGGTGGGCCAGTCCGTCCCTTGTCACGGTGTACACAGGGGTCCATTGGCCCTGAAATTTGGTAGGTAGGTCCTATCATGGGTGGAACACCTCCCTGTAAATTTTAGAATTTTTTGGATAGTAAAAGTATTTTATTTAACTCCTGCAATTTGTTGACAGCAAGGTATTTCAAAAAAAATCTGTTGTTGAAACAATGTTGTTGCCCCTGACTTGTGCACCCCATTAGAGTGGATCCAGGTCTGTCAAAATTTGGAAAAATGCAAGGCCAACCTTCCTATACAAGTATACAGCAAGGTGGGGTCCACAAAGGTGGCCCACCATTTCAAAATCATGCTGATATTTATGTTTTTCTAGCAAACAGTGTGGCTGGACAGTCCAGAAAAATCTGAACCGTCCACCTTCCTCTGCCCACCCTTTTGGGTGATCAAATAGGGACAAATGAAGGTAAAACTTAACATGCTTCTAGTTGGGCTCTACACCTCCAGAATAATCAATTAATGGAGGTAAAACATCGTCCAAATTAGTTCATAAACTATGCCAAAAATAACCTAAAAATAGTCTAGAATTTTTCTAGACAGCAAGGTATGTCTTGAAATAACTGATTATAACCACTGATTAAAGGGGGAAATACCCCACAAGATTAGTATTGTGGTCCATCTAAATGGGCCCCACAAACTTTCAGACAAAACCCCTTTATAAAAACCCATTGCATACATCTAAATAAGAGCAAATAGGGTGTCAACATCCAAGGAATGGACAACCATGGGCGTCCACCTTACTTGATTGGTCTAGATATTCCAAGGCCCCTAAGTAGGCCACACACATCAGAAATGAAGGATAAATTTAAGGGGAAATAGAAAAAATTTGACCATATGGGAGGGTCTCCACCACTATTGAGGCCCTCCCTTCATCACAACAAATACATGTCATGCATTAAATCACATACAAATTAGATCTAGCTCCATGCGTGTACTAGGAGTCAATCATATGGTGGGAGTGCCTTCTCCCACTAAAAATCTAGGGTCTATATGACCCCTACATGACATGCATCAAAAGAAAATGCCATAATGGGGTCCATGGAGAATGGCCCCATCCATGGATCATGCATGCAAGGAAATGGGCCATTGGCCTCAATCACGGAGACACGAGGGACCTCCATCATCATTTGATAGGTCCCACAAGTCTCTAAAGATGAGATGAAGAAGCTAGGATTTAAGAACACCCACCTTGCTTGGATCTTCAAAGTTCTTGATGCATTGAAATCATTTGGCTTCAAGAACCATAGATGAAGGGTCAAGATGGGAATTGGAGGGTTAGAAGAGGAGGGAGATGGAAGAAATGTGGCTGAAATTTTCAGCAAGGTAGGATGTTTTGGAGGTTCTAACAATGGGAGAGAAAGGAGAAAATGAGGGAAAAAGAGGATAGAAAGAGAGATGTAAAAGAGAAATGATGGGGTTACTAGGGAATAGGAAATGAAATTATGAAATTTCTAGAGAAAGGTGGCATTGGTTAGAGCAAGTCATGAAGACTTTCTAGGAAAGGAGGCTCATGATTGCCTAGGTTAGAAAAATCTCATAATAGCTAGCTATGTTGGGTGTAGGCTAGACAATAGGTTAGGTTAGGCACCTAGGAAATGATGACTCCTTGTGTGGGCCTTGTTACCTAGGGAAATGTGCGCACCCCCCTAAAGTGGGTCCTACATCAAAAATGAGTCAATGGTCCAAATAATGCGCAACCTACAACTTTTGATGGACACGTCAAATTTATGCCCGAGACGGGTGTTGGAATCGCGGCGACGATGCGGTCACAACGCTATAGGTCATGGGTCAATCCGAGTCGGGTCTACGTGACCAAACTCAAGGGTGACCACAAACACTATCGGAAGGTCGCGGATCACCGAAATTTGACCGGTAGGACCGCGGGACCAAAATGAACGAAATGCATACTCACACACACACACATGCGAACTCGAGTCGGGTCCCACAATCCTCCCCACCAACAAAGAAATTTTGTCCTCAAAATTGATAAAACCGAGACAACAAAATGTATAAACATCATCATATATATATAACAATCGTCAATCAAGAGAAGGCAACACGAGCAATACAAGCAATCAAACATCGAATAAATGGGGATAACACTCTCTAATCTCCGCCTCACGTTCCCAAGACGCTTCGGCCTCTGAATGATGACCCCATTACACCTTTACCAAGGAAATGACCGTGGTCCTGAGGACCTGATCCTTCCGATTAAGAATACGAATCGATTGCATAATGTAGGAAGCATCCCCACGGACCTCGAGTGGCTACCAATCAATCACGGGAATAGTGTCTGACCCACATTTTCACAACATAAAAACATGGAAAACGTCGTGGATCGCGGACAACTCAGGAGGTAAGGCAAGCCTATAGGTCACAACGCCTACGCGCTCGGTAATATCAAAAGGTCCAATGAATCTCGGGGTGAGTTTGCCCTTTACAACAGAGCGAACCACGCCCTTTATAGGCGATACCTTGAGATATATCATGTCCCAAACTGTGAACTCGAAGGGTCGACGTCGACGATCAGCATAACTCTTCTACCGGCTCCGAGTTGTGTGCATCCTCTCCCTGATAACATCAATAGTCTCTGACGTCTATTGCACAAGCTCATGACCTAAGAGACAACACTCTCCAACCTAGGTCTAACAACTAAGAGATCTGCATGGTCTACAAGAAAGTGCCTCAAAAGGAGCCATGCCGATAGTCGCCTGATAATTGTTGTTGTACGCAAACTCTGCAAGGCGCATATGCTCATCTCAACTACCCGCAAAGTCGATTACGCAAGCTCTGAGCATATCCTTAAGGATCCGGTTGACCCTTTCGGTCTGCCCATCCATCTGCGGATGATAAATGGTGTTGAGACACAAAGTGACCCCTAGCGCATGCTGAAAACTCGTACCTCTAATGCCCTGTCTGCCCACATCCATAACAAATGCTAGTAAATGGCCTAGAAGAAGAAGTTGTTGCATGCGATGTTGATACTCTGGCGGCTTGATAGGCTACGCACCTCTGCCGCTGTCGACGCTTACAAGAGCTACCAAAGGGGGCCTGCCTCTTCCGGCCTCTTCTCTGATCACGATCCCTTTGCGAACCGATCCATTCGGCCTCACCTTGAAGTAGAAATACAGCCAACGAAGCTCGCTGCAGAGTCAAATCTCATAAAAGGGGGCTTGCACGTTCCTGCTCTGCCTGTCCGGGCGCCTCAGGGTGGAGCAAAAGTCACTCGTATTGATGGAGCGGAATGAGAACCATGTCTATGGGCACCACAGCCACAGGTGTTACAATCATATAAACCTCGACTATACAGCATGGTCTAAAGAAAGAACAAAGGTGATGGACACATAGGAATTATAATGCTTAAAGGCTCAAACGAAACGAGAGAAACGCACTCGGGACACTACTTGTCCTAAGCTCGCAACAGATATGTGATACTATCTCAAGTTATTCTAAAATTACTTGTTATGCTTTAATACCAACTCCTATCATGCCCCAGACTCGATAATCGGAGTCACAAGGAACCCGACCGCCGGTTCTGACCGCAACAGCCTCCGTAGTACCCCATTCTCGGCTCCTGAGGCAGGTTCCGATCCTAGGATCCTATAAAGAGGATTTCCATAACAATATAATCATTTTCAACACAAGCATATCCAAGATCATAGCAAGTATATCTGAAAATAACAAGGCACACATCATAAAATCCACTAAGAATTTAAACTTTTACAAGTTTACATAAGGTCCAAAAGGACATACATAAGATAATAGAAGAAAGAAAGGAAGTCTGCAACACTAGGTCCTCAAGCTCAGCTCTAGCCCAAACTCTACCACTATGACGCCTACCTAGGATCTCCTGCATACATCAATCATGCATAAGCTTATAGAAGGTTAAAGGGTAGTGAAGGTGTGTGATAATAGTGCATAGAAGAATAATAGGAGATACAAGAAGGAAACATGATCAAAGCCAACACCACTAGCCTTACCAAGGCTATTATGAACGCAAGAAGCTATACCAAGGCAGTACAATAATGCAGGAAGCCATACTAAGGCTATATAATGCAATGAGTATTATAAAGCAATGAGTATTGGGCGCCATGTCAAGGCGATGCAATATGAGGCTTACACAACCGATGCAAATACAATGCAAAGTAATGTCAGTGCTCATATCCAATCCATATATCAAGTACATTTCCATCATAAGGAAATCACCGAGGTCTATTATACTACTAGAAGACTGCTGCTCTATAGACCCCGCACAGTCGAACAAGCATAAGAGACCTCATTACCCGCCTGTGGATAACTAATCACCAGTAAGGCCTAACGGTAGCAGACCTATTCATGAGTTGGTCAGACTCATCCTAGTAATGCCCTCTTACATCAGGCGAGTAAGGCCACACCCCTATCCAACCGACTGTACGACAGTGGGAGTAACGGCTTAATGGTATAAGGCCCTCGTGCGCTCATATATTCCACCCGGTCACAGCGTTGAAGCAGATCCTTGGTACTATGGAAGTTTTGAAAATTTCACCCATGAGCATCCTATACACCTTATATGCTTAGATAACATTTTCGGTGTCCAATCATGGCCATCCACGATGTAGCTGTGGGGCCTACAATCCTGATGAAGCAAGGGTGGTAATTGTCCATATGCTATGCAATTCCAGATGCATGAATCACACAATCAACCAGTCATCAATTCCAAGCATCCAATCGTGCTCAAGAGGGAATACTACGTCCCTCGGAGAAGGTAACATGCAATGCCCAATGGCACAATATGACCACACACACAGTGTCAACCAAGCATACAATGATGTACATAGGTCAAGAGGATGAATTTAATCACACTATATGGCGATATACAATGTATATTACATTCCTTCTATCCAAGAAGGAACCAAGACTAGGTACTTAGGCAATATCCTTATGAAATCCAACATCTAGTGGGGGTCCATTTACCTGTGGTAGCCCAAGAGACTAAGTATATAAGCTATGAGTCTAAGTAATATATAAATAAGCCTAGCAAGAGTCTAAGATGAGTATCCAATCACTCTTAAATACAACAAGGCCTAGAGGGGTCCATAATGGGGACATTTAACCACCATTCCCCAAAAAGGCATATCAACTATAAACTATATGGATAGAAGGCCCAAGGCCTACATTTAAGATAAAAATAAACGTAACCACATACATATATTCCTCATAATAGGCAATAAAAAGATATAATACCACTTTTAACAACATGGGCTCCAAGAGGGGAATTAAGGCCCAAGGCTCAATTCTGAATAGTCATAGAATCCATGCATTAAGTTGGACTTGGTAGGCAGCCCGCGTACACAATATATGGCCCAAAAAAATAAGTTTAAGTTTAGATGAAATGGGCCCAACTACATCAGCCCAATAACTAGCAATTTAAGTGGGCAACGAAGGGCCCAATACTATCCTTATCTCAGCCCACAAGTCTATCAAAATGGTGGAAGTCGACCCAATATATGGTTGGGCCAAGCTGGGATGTCCCAACCCACTTTGGGCCCATGGGATGCCTCAAAAATCTAATCTAAGATGGGGTCCTTATGTGATTACTAAAGGTGACCCAAAAGAATGCAATGATTAAGCCCAAAGATTGTAGGAAAACATAAGCATGCAACACGTACACAAGTTCTCAATAAGGTGGGCACCACAGCCAAATAAAGTTTTAACCATAAAATTGTACATTTAAGGCCATTAGATAAACTTTTGGCCCGTTTGATTTTCTGGACCTGCTAAGGTCCGGAAATTAGTTAAATATGTGGAAATAATCTCATGAAGGCCAACTATACTCATTGCGGGACCCCACCAGATGGAGAGTGTGTATATATCATGAAAAGATCAAGTGGGCTTGTTACTAGATTGTTAGTCCAGCAGCAACCCAAGGCAGAGACTGCATCCACAATCAGGCGATCCAAGGCTTGGATGGCCTGGACCAAACATGTGTTAAAGTAAGTTCCACATGTATACATATTGAGCCTTAAACAAATGGCCTAGGGTCTATGGTGGGCCTTTAACCATCCATAAAGAAACCTGTGGGCCTACCTTAGGATCACCCAGGAGGACATCCAACCTCAACTGGGTCCCAAAAGGGTAGCCTGCTACGAATGTAAGGAAAAGTCCAAGGCCCAATCAATCCATGGCCTAGTGGGCCATACACTAAGCCCAATACATAGGCAACCTGATCGGCCTTTAAAAAAGGTTAGGGCCTAACCATAAGGGTCATAGGTTCACTCATTGTGGTGGGCCTAATGGGCAGCCCATTATCCCAACATATGGGAAATCCTTATATTTAACACAAGTAAGTTGAGCCTCACATCTTGGCGCAATTATGGATTTATTATAGTGGGCAAGCAAAGGCCCAACTACTTAAGTATTTGGCCCATAAGACCCGTCACAATGGCACAGTATATATGGGACCCAAGGGTCTAACGGGCATATTAAAAATTTCAGCCCAACTAAGGTTATAAGGCCCATTAATTAACTAGAAGACTAGCCCAAAAAGAATCCAATTGGAATGGGCCTTTAATCATGCACTAATTAACCCCAAAAATAAAATTAAAATGTTAAGATACTGACTTAAATCCTTCTCAAATCTAGTGGGCCATGCTGCCCCAAAATAGAAATTTATGGGGCGGCAACATTGGGCCCATTGCTAAATTTCCAGCCTACCCACTTTTTGGTTTGTTGAAGTCCAGCAAATAAATTAATTTATAGTATTTATTTTCTGATTACCCTTACACATCACTATGGGTTCCACCAGATGAGAGGCGAATGCACAATATACATTAAAAGTGGGTCATGCCGCTGGAATACAGGCCCAACAACAGCCCAAGGTAGGGGCGTCCCATGGTGGGTAGTCCTACGGGCCTGGGTATTTGGCCCAAAACTGATGTAATTTGCAGGCCGCACCACGGTCAGTCTAGGGGCCTGATGGCCATGAAAATTTGTAAGATGGTCCTTCCATAGGTGGACCACAACTCCACAAACTTTTACAATTTTTGGATAACTAGAAGTATTTTATTTTATTTTTAGAAAACAGTCTGTCTAAAAAATTGGACTGATCCGGACGTCCTAACGTGGTGGGCCAGTCCGGCCCTTGTCACGGTGTGCACAGGGGTCCATTGGACCTGAAATTTGGTAGGTAGGTCCTACCATGGGTGGACCACCTCCTTGTAAATTTTTAAATTTTTTGGATAGTAAAAGTATTTTATTTAACTCCTGCAATTTGTTGACAGTAAGGTATTTCAAAAAAAATCTATTGTTGAAATAATACTGCTGCCCCTGACTTGTACACCCCATTAGAGTGGACCCAGGTTTGTCAAAATTTGGGAAATGTAAGGCCAACCTTCCTATACAAGTATACAGCAAGGTGGGGTCTACAAAGGTGGCCCACCATTTCAAATCATGCTGATATTTATGTTTTTCCAGCAAACAGTGTGGCTGGACAGTCCAGAAAAATCTGAACCGTCCACCCTCCTTGGCCCACCCTTTTGGGTGATCAAACAGGGACAAATGAAGGTGAAACTTAACATACTTCTAGGTGGGGTCCACACCTCCAGAAATAATCAATTAATGGAGGTAAAGCATCCTCCAAATTAGTCCTTAAATTATGCCAAAAACAACCCAAAAACAGTCCAGAATTTTTCTGGACAACAAGGTATGTCTTGAAATAACTGATCATAACCACTAATTAAAGGGGGAAATACCCCACAAGATTAGTGTTGTGGTCCACCTCCGTGGGCCCCACAAACTTTCAGACAAAACCCCTTCACAAAAACCCATTGCATGCATCCAAATAGGAGCAAATAGGGTGTCAACATCGAAGGAATGACAACCATGGGCGTCCACCTTGCTTGCACGGTCTGGATATTCCAGAGCCCCTAAGTGGGCCACACACATCAGAAATGAAGGATAGATTTAAGGGATAAAAGGAAAAATATGGCCATAAGGGAGGGTCTCCGCTACTATTGAGGTCGTCCCTTCATGACAACAAATATATGTCATGCATTAAATCACATACAAATTAGATCTAGCTCCATGAATGTACTAGGAATCAATCATATGGTGGGAGTGCCTTCTCCCACTAAAAATCTATGGTTTAGATGACCCGTACTTGACATGCATCAAAAGAAAATGCCATGATAGGGTCCAGGGAGATGGCTCCATCCATGGATCATGTATGCAAGGAAATGGGCCATTGGCCTCAATCATGGAGACATGAGGGACCTCCATCATCATTTGATGGGTCCCACAAGTCTCTAAAGATGAGATGAAGAAGGATTTAAGACCACCCACCTTGCTTGGATCTTCAAAGTTCTTGATGCATTGAAATCCATAGGCTTCAAGGACCATGGATGAAAGTTCAAGATGGGAAGTGGAGGGTTAGATGAGGAGGGAGATGGAAGAAATATGGCAGAAATTTTTAGCAAGGTAGGATGTTTTGGAGGTTCTAGCATTGGTAGAGAAAGTAGAAAATGAGGGAAAAAGAAGAGAGAAAGAGAGATCTAAAAGAGAAATGATGGGGTTGCTAGGGAATAGGAAATGAAATCATGAAATTTCTAGGGAAAGTTGGCATTGGTTAGAGCAAGTCATGAAGACTTTCTAGGAAAGGAGGCTCATGATTGCCTAGGTTAGAAAAATCTCATAATAGCTAGCTATGTTGGGTGTAGGCTAGGCAATAGGTTAGGTTAGGCACCTAGGAAATGATGACTTCTAGGGTGGGCCTTGCTACCTAGGGAAATGTGCGCACCCCTCCTAAAGTGGGTCCTACATCAAAAATGAAATCAACAGTCCAAATAATGCGCGACCTACAACTTTTCATGGACACATCGGATTTATGCACGAGACGGGGCATTGGAACCACGACGGCGACGATACGGTCGCAATGGCATAGGTCTTGGGTCCATCTACGTCGAGTTTACGTGATCGAACTCAAGGGTGACCGCAAATACTATCCGAAGGTCGCGGGCCACCGGAATTTGTCCAGTAGGACCATGGGACCAAAATGAATGAAATGCATACTCACATACGCACACATGCGAACTTGGGTCTGGTCTCACACCTGGGTCCTTACTCATGCCTTCATGGTAGATTCGAAATAGTTTCAATACAAGGTCACAATTTCAAGTACACATTGTGGCTATAAGCGACTCTGGTATGTGAGTGTGTGTTAAAAGAAAAAGAAAGAAAGAAAAATGTTGATTTATCTTTTGGGTTGAGCCTAATGGTACTTGGTGATTTCTCATCAGGTAGAAATTACTATTTGTTATTTTTAGAAAGGTGAGATTAGGTCACTTATAATTATATTATCATGATAAAATGTTATACATATATTTGAGCAGACACCACAAAATAAACAATCCTATGGGGAAAAAAATAATGAAAAGAGAGAGAGAACATATGAGAGGTGATCGTTATCTCCTTTGATGGATTCAAACTGCATGTGCCCTACCCAACTTCCTATAAGGAGAAGTTATATGAGTCTTGGAATAATGTTGGTGACAAATCCACCTTGTTTATTAATATTATCATATTGTGTTAGGACATGACTTTAAAAATGAGATAAATCCAAATCTCAATTAATCTATGCTATAAGAGATAGTAGAGATGGAAATAGATGCATTGTGATGCTTGAGTTCGAGTATGCTTGCCAACAAAGCCAGATTTTCTTGTTTGTTACCATGTGATTGGGCTACATTATTATATACTACGTTTGATGCAGCAATGCTGACAACGTTAATAATGACTAGGACTTGCAGTCATAATGCAAGAAAAGGAGAAATTTCTATTTATATCAATGGTAAGCAAAGGATCTAGATTCGTGATGCTCATATGTCATCCAAATTGTTTATAAAGTCATTACCACTAAAATAAACTGAAAAAACACAAAAATTTGTTAATCCTAAACTCTTATATCCCAAAGAAGGTTTGAATGTAGGCGTTCAATCTCTATTCTTATTTGCCATGTGATTCACTTGAGTATGGATTTACTTCATTTTTAGGCACATGTCCCAACATAAGCTTATAAAATTGAAAGACAATGAATTTCTCAAGAATATCAGAGTGAACCCCACCTAGATTCCACCTTGGTGAAGAACACACGCAATTCGAATCCCCCTCTAACCACCTTCCGTGCCTACAAAAGAGGATAAAAATCATCATAATAAGAGACAACAACTAATGTCCTAACAAAGTATTCAACTGAAATCATACAGGAAATAGGCTATGAATAATCTACTTGTATAAGGATAATTCTTTAAGATTGTGTGTGGGCCCATTCAATCGAGTTTGGGTTCCGGTTTAGGTTTGGGTTTTCAAGTTTAAGTTTAGGTTTAGGTTAGCAAGTTGAGATTAGGATTAGGTGTAGGTTTAGGTATAGGGATTTGAGAATACATTTAGGTTTTAGGTTTTAGGTTTAGGTTTTAGGTTTAGGTTTAGGTTAAGGTTAGGTTATAGGTAATAAGTTTAGGTTATAGGTTATAGGTTATAGGTTAAGGTTTAGGTTATAGGTTTTGGTTTAGGTTAAGGTTATAGGTTTAGGTTTAGGTTAAGGTTTAGGTTTAGGTTATCGGTTTAGGTTAAGTTTTAGGTTTAGGTTATAGGTTATAGGTTATAGATTATAGCTTTAGGGAATTGAGAATAGGTTAAGGTTTTGGTTTAGGAAATCGGGTCGGGTTCGGGATCGGGTTTAGGTTTGGGTTTTCAAGTTTAGGTTTAGGTTTAGATTAGGGAGTTGACATTAGGATTAGGTGTAGGTTTAGGTTTAGGGATTTGTAAATACATTTAGGTTTTAGGTTTAAGTTTAGGTTTAGGTTATAAGTGTAGGTTATAGGTTTAGGTTTAGGTTAGGTTATAGGTTAAGGTTTAGGGAATTGGGTTTAGGTTATAGGTTATAAGTTTAGGTTATAGGTTATAGGTTAAGGTTTAGGTTTTAGGTTAAGGTTTAGGTTTAGGTTATAGGTTTAAGTTAAGGCTAAGGTTTAGGTTTAAGTTATAGGTTTTGGGATTTGAGAATAGGTTAAGGTTATAAGTATAGGTTTAGGTTAATGTTGTAGGTTATAGGTTTAGATTATAAGTTTATGTTAATGTTGTAGGTTATATGTTTAAGTTATAGATTTAGGTTTAGGTTTAGGGATTTGAGAATACCTTAAGGTTTTAGGTTTAAGTTTATGTTATAGGTTATATGTTATAGCTTTAGGGAATTGAGAATAGGTTAAGGTTTAGGTTTAGGAAATCGGGTTCGGTTCGGGATCGGGTTTAGGTTTGGGTTTTCAAGTTTAGGTTTAGGTTTAGGTTAGGGAGTTGAGATTAGGATTAGGTGTAGGTTTAGGTTTAGCGATTTGAGAATACATTTAGGTTTTAAGTTTAGGTTTAGGTTTAGGTTAGGTTATAGGTTAAGGTTTAGGGAATTGAGTTTAGGTTATAGGTTATAGGCTTAGGTTAAAGGTTTAGGTTATATGTTAAGGTTTAGGTTTTAGGTTAAGGTTTAGGTTTAGGTTATAGGTTTTGGGATTTGAGAATAAGTTTAGGTTATAAGTATAGGTTTAGGTTTGGGTTTAGGTTATAGGTTATAGGTTTAGGTTTAGGTTTAGGTTATAGGTTTAGGTTATTGTTATAGGTTTAGGTTTGGGTTTAGGTTATAGGTTATAGGTTTATGTTATAGGTTTAGGTTTAGGTTTAGGTTATAGGTTTAGGTTGTAGGTTTAGGTTGTAGGTTTAGGTTTAGGAATTCAGGTTCAGGTTTGGGTTCGAGTTCGGGTTATACGTTTGGGTTAAGGTGTAGGTTTAAGTTAAGTGAATTAAGTTTAGGTTATAGGTTTAGGTTTAGGTTTAGGTTATAGGTTTAAGTTTAGGCTAAGGGTTTAGGGATTCAAATTCAGGGTCGGGATCAGGTTTAGGTTTGGGTTTTCAAGTTTAGGTTTAGGTTTAGGGATTTGTGAAAACATTTAGGTTTTAGGTTTAGGTTTAGGTTATAAGTGTAGGTTATAGGTTTAGGTTTAGGTTAGGTTATAGGTTAAGGTTTAGGGAATTGAGTTTAGGTTATAGGTTATAGGTTTAGGTTTAGGTTTTAGGTTAAAGTTAAGGTTTAGGTTATAGGTTTAGGTTTAGGTTAAGGTTTAGGTTTAAGTTATAGGTTTTGGGATTTGAGAATAGGTTAAGGTTATAGATATAGGTTTAGGTTAATGTTGTAGGTTATATGTTTAGGTTATAAGTTTATGTTAGTGTTTTAGGTTATAGGTTTGAGTTATAGGTTTAGGTTTAGGTTTAGGGATTTAAGAATACATTTAAGTTTTAGGTTTAGGTTTAGGTTATAGGTTATAGGTTATAGCTTTAGGGAATTGAAAATATGTTAAGGTTTAGGTTTAGGAAATCGGGTTCGGGTTTGGGATCGGGTTTATGTTTGGGTTTTCAAGTTTAGGTTTAAGTTTAGGTTAGGGAGTTGATATTAGGATTAGGTGTAGGTTTAGGTTTAGCGATTTGAGAATATATTTAGGTTTTAGGTTTAGGTTTAGGTTTATATTTAGATTAACTTATAGGTTAAGGTTTATGGAATTGAGTTTAGGTTATAGGTTATAGGTTTAGGTTATAGGTTATAGGTTAAGGTTTAGGTTATAGGTTATAGGTTAAGGTTTAGGTTTTAGGTTAAGGTTTAGGTTTAGGTTATTGGTTTTGGGATTTGAGAATAGGTTTAGGTTTAGGTTTATGTTATAGGTTATAGGTTTAGGTATAGGTTTAGGTTATAGGTTTAGGTTAAGGTTATTGGTTTAGGTTTGGGTTTAGGTTATAGGTTATAGTTTAATGTTATATGTTTAGATTTAGGTTTAAGTTATAGGTTTAGGGATTTGAGAATAGGTTTAGGTTATAAGTTTAGGTTTAGGTTTGGGTTTTGGAATTCGGGTTCAGGTTCGGGTTCGATTTCGGGTTATACGTTTGGGTTAAGGTGTAGGTTTAAGTTTAGTGAATTAAGTTTAGGTTATACGTTTAGGTTTAGGTTTATATTATAGGTTTAAGTTTAGGCTAAGGGTTTAGGGATTCAAATTCAGGTTCGGGATCAGGTTTAGGTTTGGGTTTTCAAGTTTAGGTTTAGGTTTAGGTTAGGAAGTTGAGATTAGGATTAGGTGTAGGTGTAGGTTTAGGGATTTGTGAAAACATTTAGGTTTTAGGTTTAGGTTTAGGTTTAGGTTTAGGTTAGGTTATAGGTTAAGGTTTAGGGAATTGAGTTTAGGTTATAGGTTATAGGTTTAGGTTATAAGTTTTAGGTTAAGGTTTAGGTTTAGGTTATAGGTTTAGGTTTAGGTTGAGGTTTAGGTTTAGGTTATATGTTTTGGGATTTGAGAATAGGTTTAGGTTAATGTTGTAGGTTATAGGCTTAGGTTTTAAGTTTTTGTTAATGTTGTAGGTTATAAGTTTAGGTTATAGGTTTAGGTTTAGGTTTAGGGATTTGAGAATACATTTAGGTTTTAAGTTTAGGTTTAGGTTTTACATTTAGATTAAGGTTAGAGGTTTAGGTTATAAGTGTAGGTTATAAGTTTAGGTTTAGGTTAGGTTATATTTTAAGGTTTAGGGAATTGAGACGTTAAGGTTTAGGTTTAGGAAATCAGGTTCGGGTTCGGGTTTAGATTTGGGTTTAGGTTTCGGTTTTCAAGTTTAGGTTTAGGTTAAGGAGTTGAGATTAGGATTAGGTATAGTTTAGGTTTAGGGATTTGAGAATGCATTTACGTTTTAGGTTTAGGTTTAGGTTGTAGGTTATAGGTTATAGCTTTAGGGAATTGAGAATAGGTTAAGGTTTAGGTTTAGGAAATTGGGTTCGGGTTCAGGATCAGGTTTAAGTTTAGGTTTTCAAGTTTAGGTTTAGGTTTAGGTTAGGGAGTTGAGATTAGGATTAGATGTAGGTTTAGGTTTAAGGATTTGAGAATACATTTAGGTTTTAGGTTTAGGTTTAGATTATAGGTTTAGGTTTAGGTTAGGTTATAGGTTAAGGTTTAGGGAATTGAGTTTAGGTTATAGGTTATAGGTTATAGGTTATAGGTTAAGGTTTAGGTTTTAGGTTAAGGTTTAGGTTTAGGTTTAGGTTATAGGTTTTGGGATTTGAGAATAGGCTTAGGCTATAAGTATAGGTTTAGGTTTGGGTTTAGGTTATAGGTTTAGGTTTAGGTTTAGGTTAAGGTTATAGGTTTAGGTTTGGGTTTAGGTTATAGGTTATAAGTTTAGGTTTAGGTTTAGGTTATAGGTTTAGGGATTTGAGAATAGGTTTAGGTTTAGGTTTAGGTTATAGGTTTAGGGATTTGAGAATAGGTTCAGGTTATAAGTTTAGGGATTTGAGAATATGTTTAGGTTATAGGCTTAGGTTTAGGTTTAAATTTAGGTTTAGGTTTAGGAATTTAGGTTCAGGTTTGGGTTCGGGTTATATATTTGGGTTAAGGTGTAGGTTTAAGTTAAGTGAATTTAGTTTAGGTTTAGGTTTATGTTATAGGTTTAAGTTTTGGCTAAGGGTTTAGGGATTCAAATTCAGGTTCAGGATCGGGTTTAGGTTTGGGTTTTCAAGTTTAGGTTTAGGTTTAGGTTAGGGAGTTGAGATTAGGATTAGGTGTAGGTTTAGGTTTAGAGATTTTTTGTTACATTTAGGTTTTAGGTTTAGGATTAGGTTTAGGTTTTAGGTTTAGGATTAGGTTTAGGTTTAGGTTATAAGTGTAGGTTATAGGTTTAGATTTAGGTTAGGTTATAGGTTAAGGTTTAGGGAAATGAGTTTAGGTTATAGGTTATAGGTTTAGGTTATAGGTTATAGGTTAAGGTTTAGGTTTTACGTTAAGGTTTAGGTTTAGGTTATAGGTTTAGGTTTAGGTTAAGGTTTAGGTTATAAGTATAGGTTTAGGTTAATGTTGTAGGCTATAGGTTTAGGTTATAAGTTTATGTTAATGTTGTAGTTTATAGGTTTAGGTTATAGGTTTAGGTTTAGGTTATAGGTTCAGGTTTGGGTTTAAGGATTTGAGAATACATTTAGGTTTTAGGTTTAGATTCAGATTTTAGGATAGGCTAAGGTTACAGGTTTTGGTTATAAGTGTAGGTTATAGGTTTAGGTTTATGTTAGGTTATATGTTACGATTTAGGGAATTGAGAATATGTTAAGGTTTAAGTATAAGAAATCGGGTTCGGGTTCGGGTTTGGGTTTAGATTTGGGTTTTGGTTTGGGTTTTCAAGTTTAGGTTTAGGTTAAGGAGTTGATATTAGGATTAGGTGTAGGTTTATGTTTAGGGATTTGAGAATACATTTAGGTTTAGGTTTAGGTTTAGGTTATAGGTTATAGCTTTAGGGAATTCAGAATAGGTTAAGGTTTAGGTTTAGGAAATCGGGTTCGGGTTCGGGATCGGGTTTAGGTTTGGTTTTCAAGTTTAGGTTTAGGTTTAGTTTAGGGAGTTGAGATTAGAATTAGGTGTAGGTTTAGGTTTTGGGATTTGAGAATACATTTAGGCTTTAGGTTTAGGTTTAGGTTATAGGTTTAGGTTTAAGTTAGGTTATAGGTTAAGGTTTAGGGAATTGATTTAGGTTATAGGTTATAGGTTAACGTTTAGGTTTTAGGTTAAGGTTTAGGTTTAGGTTATAGGTTTAGGTTTAGGTTATAGGTTTTGAGATTTGTGAATGGGTTTAGGTTATAAGTATAGGTTTAGGTTATAGGTTTAGGTTTGGGTTTAGGTTTAGGTTTAGGTTTAAGTTATAGGTTTAGGTTAAGGTTATAGGTTTAGGTTTGGGTTTAGGTTATAGGTTTAGGTTTAGATTTAGCTTATAGGTTTAGGGATTTGAGAATAGGTTTAGGTTATAGGTTTAGGTTATAGGTTTAGGGATTTGAGAATAGGTTTAGGTTATAGGTTTAGGAATTCGGGTTCAGGTTTGGGTTATATGATTGGGTTAAGGTGTAGGTTTAAGTTAAGTGAATTAAGTTTAGGGTATAGGTTTAGGTTTAGGTTTATGTTATAGGTTTAAGTATAGGCTAAGGGTTTAGGGATTCAAATTCGAGTTCGAGATTGGGTTTAGGTTTGTGTTTTCAAGTTTAGGTTTATGTTTAGGTTAGGGAGTTGTGATTAGGATTAGGTGTAGGTTTAGGTTTAGGGATTTGTGAATACATTTAGGTTTTAGGTTTAGGTTTAGGTTTTAGGTTTAGGTTTAGGTTATAGGTTTAGGTTTTGATTTAGGTTATAGGTTAAGGTTTAGGGAATTGAGTTTAGGTTATGGGTTATTGGTTTAGGTTATAGGTTATATGTTATAGGTTAAGGTTTAGGTTATAGGTTACAGGTTTAGATTTAGGTTATAGGTTTTGGGATTTGAGAATAGGTTTAGGTTATAAGTACAAGTTTAGGTTAATGTTGTAGGTTATAGGTTTAGGTTAAGTTTATGTTTGTGTTGTAGGTTATATGTTTAGGTTTAGGTTATAGATTTAGGGATTTGAGAATACATTTAGGTTTTAGGTTTAGGTTTAGGTTAAGGTTACAGGTTTTGGTTATAAGTGTATGTTATAGGTTTAGGTTTAGGTTAGGTTATAGGTTAAGGTTTAGGGAATTGAGAATAGGTTAAGGTTTAGGTTTAGGTTTAGGCTTAAGTTAGGTTGTGGTTTACGTTTAGGTTTTAGTTAGGTTATCGGTTATAGGTTATAGTTTATAGGTTATAGCTTTAGGGAATTGGGAATAGGTTATAGGTTAAGTTTTAGGTTAAGGTTATAGGTTAAGGTTTAGGGAATTGAGTTTATGTCACACCCCAAACTCGAAAAATGGGCTCACAAAATTCTCGATCGCCGAATCCGGTGCTGACAGCCTCCGCAGTACCCCATTCTCAGCTCCCAGCGCCCATACGCCAGATTCCGATCCTGGGATCCTACAAGGAGGATTTTCAGTATGAATTTTTTTTGTAATGGAGTATAACTACACGCATAACCAAGTCACAAAACAACATCACCACATATCCACTATATCAAAAACTTTAAGTACAATGCGGAAAGGGAAATACAAGGTGATCAAAAAGCTCCAAAATAATCTTGTACGCGCTCCTGCCCCAGTACTGCTGCTGTCCAACGACACCTGCATGCAACGGTCATGCATAAGCTTACAAAAGCTTAGAGGGTGGTGTAGGTGTGTGCGCAAGGCAAGTGCCAAGTATACAATATCAGAGTAATGCGAAAATATGCGGTAAGTCCATGGATGCTGTCAGCTGCACCAAAACTATGTAATGCAAGACATGAATGCTATTGACCATACCAAGGCCATACGATGCGAGGCCTATTTAGCCAAATGTCATATGCGAGATGCAATACAAGCATGTCAGTACTCATCAAGTACACATATCAGTACAGTTCCTCTCTGGATATCACCGGGGTTTAATACACCTCGCACTAACTGCCTCCTCCCTAGCTATACAATCAAGCAAGTGGAAGAGACCACACTATCCACCTGACCAGTAGTCTGCCAATACCTACCCGGCTCATCTATAGCGGACTCATTTGCGAGCTGGTCAAACTCAGCCTAGCTTATAGCCCCCTCACTGGGGCGGATAAGGTCAACCCCCTTCCAACCGACCACGACTCAGTGGGAGACGCGGCCTACTGGTATTCGGCACTGGTGCGCTCGTGTATCCACTCGGTCTAGACGTTGGAGCATCCCCTGGTACCAAAAAGGTTCTGAAATTTTCACCCAAGGACATCCTAAGTGCCCACAATGTTAGAGCCAATATTTTCGATATCCGATATGACCATTCACGATGTGCTTGTGGAGGCCACGACCCTGATGTCGCTAGGGCGTGCAATGATCAAGTCACACATGTGAGATGCATGAGTCATACCGTACAACCATGCAGAAATCTCACACGTACCACGCAATCATGTGGGGCACTCCATCTTATAAGGAGTCTCGTAAATGTCGCAGCCCAACGACTTATGCTATGATCAAACATTTCTCATATCAAGCATACATATGATGCGTATGCGCATGAATCATGGAAGTGTACTAAGCATGTTATAAAGTAATGAACTATCCTTACACCGAAGATGAGCTTAGACGGCCTACACATAACCAATATGGGCCTATCAATGGGCCCTATGGAGATTTATAATGCGGACATTAAACCAACATCATTCTTACAATGTGGACGTCAAACCAACATTGCTCCCAAGGCATGGCCTGCCATAAATATCATCACACAAACCATAGGGAAATCACCCATTGTAATGGACCCTAAGGACATCCCATTGGGCCTCGACCCATGGGCCTTGGATACATCAAATGGGTGGCATCATATGGCCTTATATAAATCAAGTGGGCCACATCAATGGGCCTTATGTACATTGCAATGGGCCATAACCCTTAGGCCTTGAAATACATCACAATGGGCCTCACAACATGGGCCTTACATTCACATCAAGGTGGGCCTCAACAACGGCCTCATACACATCAATGGCAGGCCTAATCACTTAGGCTTTATATATATATATATATATATATATATATATATATATATATATATATATATATATATATATATATATATATATATATACACACACACACCAAGGTAGGCCTCAATGGATGGCCACAAATAAATTAAAATGTATATATAATGAATCATATCAAAAGATCAACTGGACCGCACCCCAAATAACAGTGGCAAGAATGATTTCCACCATTAAATCCTCAAGGCCCACCATAACATTTATTTCCCATCCAATCTGATCGTAAGGTCACACTGACCTGAAAGGGGGTCTTAATGGTGGACGGTCAAACCCACTGTTTTCTGTAGTGTGGTCCACCTAATCCTAGATCTGTCTCATGTTTAGTCTCATGCCATAAAATTATCTTTCAAAATGGTTGAACGGCTTGGATGCAACACATGCATCATGGTGGGTTCCATGGAGGCCCACCATTATATATATAATATGTATAATATAATATATAATTTATATATAGTATATATATACAATATTATATATAATATAATATTATATACATATATATATATATATCTATACACGCGCACACACACACACACACCCACTGTCCCATGGACGGTGGGGATAGAACACATAAATCACAGTGGGCTCCACCGTCCGCCTGGACGGTGGGAATAAAACACATATATTACTGTGGGTCCCACGTGGGGCCCACCATAATGTTTATACGCCATCCAACCCGTTGATAAGGTCATGTAGGCCAGGATGAAGAGTAAAAAGAAATTTCATGTTGAACCAAAACTTCTGGACCATAAAAAGGGTCCCAATGGTAGACGTTTAATCAACAATGTTTCCTATGATGTGAGCCACCTGGGCGTCGAATGGGCCTGATTTTTGGAGGAGGCCCATTCCAGGGAGGGGCCCACATAGTCAACGGTTTGGATGACCTACATACATCATGGTGGGGCCCACAGCTGGAGCTGTGGGTCCCTGCCTACACG
The DNA here is from genome assembly GCA_021015155.1 of Magnolia officinalis. NCBI lineage: Eukaryota > Viridiplantae > Streptophyta > Magnoliopsida > Magnoliales > Magnoliaceae > Magnolia > Magnolia officinalis. The sequence continues at coordinate 41,823,645 of JAJHSJ010000004.1, read as the reverse complement.
GCCGCCCGCCAACAGCAGGTGCTGCCAACGCCTCTAACAACAGTAGCAGTAGCGGCTGCTGCTGCTATATATTATTTTATTTTTTTTGAAATCGCGTAATTTCGCAGTTTTTCGCATGTGCAACCCGCATCAAGTGAATCCACCCCAACCATTGGTCTTTACTGCTCGAGACAGACCAAATGAGTCTAATGTGCGATATATTCTGGGGTACAGCAACGACAGAGTGCATTTAAACGGTGAAAACTGCTATTTCATATGTTATGGCCCACCAGGACATAGGATTGGCTCCATTTTTTGGTTCAACGCCTAAAATGAGCTAGGGAAAGGGATGGACGGCTTGGATTGAATACATATATCAAGGTGGGGCCTACATGAGCGGCTTTTCCAAAAGCCTTGAAATAAGGCTAATATTTGTGTTTACAGTTGACGTCCACCGTCCCTAGACGCTGGACGGTTTCAATATACGTGGTGGGCCCTGCACAGGTGGGCCACCAAATGGCAAGTGGTGTGGGTACAACACATATGTAAAGTGGGCCTCACCTACAGATGGCTTGGATACATGCTTCATGGTGGGGTCCATCCGGGTGGGCCACACGGCCACATCATCATATACAACAAGAAAAGAAAGAAAAAAATGAAAGAGAGAGGGAGAGAGAGAGAGAGAGGGACGCACGTGTGATGGAGGGACCCCGACACTATGGGCCCTCCTTTTCATGATCTATAACATACATTAAGTGGGTCCCATTACATGTGGGCCCACTGATCAAAATCAACGGTGGAGATCCTTTCTCCATCGACATGCAAGGTCTAAATGACCCTATTTGTGCAAGGAAATAAACATCATGATGGGGTTCATGGAAAATGGCCCCATCATGGAATGATCATGAGGATCAAAGTGGTCCATCGGCCACATCAAGGGTCCAAAGTGAGATCCATATCATCGATCGGTAGGCCTCACATGGCCCATCATCAAAACATGAAAAATCTATCCTAATAAGCACCCACCGTTCGATCTTCTCGGTCCGTTGGAACGTCGGTCTCCTTGTACTTCACTTTGATGGAGAGGATGAGAAATGGAGAGCTAAGATGATGGATTTTTAGGATGGAAATGGTAGGTCACACAGTCATTTTTTCTCACGGAAGGGCTTGGACGTGAGCCTCTTCTCTTGCTCTTGGTGTTGCTTGGAAATTGTGAGGAGAAAGAGAGAGAAAATGGGTGGTTGTAAGATAGATGGATGTGAGGTGAGTGATGGATGTGAGGTGAGTGATGGGTGAGGTGAGAGATGGGTTGACTTTGGTGATTTCTTAACTTGTGGAGAAACAAAGCATGGGTTGCTTTTGTACTTGACATGATGTGATTGGTTGATTGATTTGAGTGATTGATTGATGGGACATGTTGTAGATATTCCTTTGGGATTACAAACGCGCGGCATTTCTTTGAAATAAATGTCAGCCCACATCTTCCGACTTAGGTATCAGATCAGTGCGCGAGTCGCGGCGTTGGAACCGCGGTGACGGTGCGGTCGTAATGGTACAAGTCTCGACTTAAGCCGACTCAATTCTACAGGATACGACTTAGGGTCGATCGCAAATGTTGGTTATCAGTCATAGATTGCCGAACTTCGACGGGAAGGATCGCGAAAATCGATGGAATAGTACGAACTATGATATGGGTCTTACAGTTTAGGTTATAGGTTTAGGTTATAGGTTATAGGTTATAGGTTTTCGATCAAGCTGATATTTATGTTATTCCTTCTTCAAGTCTAGGTCTGTGTGAACTTACCAACTAGTTGGATCTCAAATAACCACCATGGTGGGTCCCAGGAAGGAATCAACGGTCAGGGGTACTGTCCCCACCATGATGTTTAGTTTTAGGTATTAATTTTCGGTGTAAGTTTAGGTTTCGGGTTATACTAGGGTCTGCTTCAACAATTTCGAGCTAATACATAAACACGCCCTATCCAAATGGCCAGCCCACTCCAATTCTGTCCATAGGAAATGAACAGCTTCATCATGGTCATAACAGCGGTTCCCACCTTCCAGAGACCCCCGCTTAACATTTGGATAGCTCCGACGCACATCTGGGTCTACTCCATTAATTTCGAACAAATACATAAACACGGCCTGTCCAAATGGCCAGGCCACTCCAATGTTGTCCATAGGAAATTGACAACTTCATCATGGTCATAACAGCGGTTCCCACCTTTCATGGACCCCCACTCAACATCCGGAGAGCTCCAACGCACATCCGAGTCTACTCCATCAATTTCGAGGTAATACATTTAAAAACAACAAAAAAGGTAAGTAAAGCAAGAAACATCCATATGAAGATATTGAAGGGAATTACTAGTGTATCTATATTCCTTCTATGTACTAGGTTGATTTTGAGTTGATTATGACTAAGATGTTGATATTACATTATATGTTATGAGGGTTGCATTACTAGTGTATCTATATTCCTTCAAAGTGATCACTTGGACAGTTATGGATCACCAAATGGCAGGCCAACACATGTACAATTTGTTGGTCCTAGTAAAATTAGTTGACTGAACATTGTGTATTTCCTTTATTCAAAATGGTATCCATTAAAAGCCATAGTCGAACTTGCACTAGAGGTGGCTAACCCTAGCCCAGCCAAGCCATTGACACCCTATAAGTAAAGGAGACTGAGGACTGGGGTGTAGGTTAGACAGATAAAATTGGAAAGCATCCATACAAAAGTGATAGTTCATCAAAAACATTTTGATTTGTCAAAAGCCCATCAAGAAATGGACCTGTGATGAATAGCGTTAATGCTTGATAGGGGCAGGATTGATACAAGAGTTGGGTAGAATAGACCTTAAAACTTTTCTGGATAGTGTTCGTCATCTGAAAGTTGATTAAGGTCTTAACAAGGCAAATATCAGAATCTCAAAGCGTTTCAAATGCTACAAGAAAGTTTGAAAATGATGTTCATACCTGAATTTGCATCTAGCATAATCTAGCTACAATATGTGTATACATACATACATGTATATACATGCGTATGTAAACACACACACACACGTGTATCTGTTTCATGCACACCTCATCATATCATTTTTGGACATAATCCCAAAACTCAGGTTGATATAAAACTCAATTAGACCACACCACAGGGAACAGTAGAATGAGAAAGGCCACACATTTTTGGACATATAACAATAATGACCTTTTGATTCATTGATGAAATGATTACAAGACCTAGATGTCAAACAATGCAATGGTGATGTTTTTTTCTAATTATTAAAAAACAACAACTTTAAAGTTTATGGAGTATCATTATTACACAAATTTTTTTCCTAATGAGAATAGACCAAGGGTTGCTGTTTGGGAAAAAAATAAAAATAAAAAAAGAAGAAGAAGAAGAAAAGAACCAACAATGATTAATTTTGTGAATAGTGGCACAATACCAACAATTTTCCTAAAGAGTTGATTTAGTAGGCGAAGTGTATAGAAACCATCCCATACACACAGTTGCATTTGGCCTCATGAGCACATCGCCTACTTGGACCATCTATTAGGTCCAACCCATTCTTCTTCCACTACTATGCACAAAAAAAGCACATCAATCATCTGGTAACTATGAATTTTCAAGGCAGCCCAAGAAGAGTGGACTTGGCCTAATGGACAGTGTAGATAGGTGATGCAGAGGGTAAAGAGCAAGGGGAGAAGAACTATGGAAGTGATGAAGACAATTCATTGCTATAGATTCTAGATTCATGGTACAATAACAAGGATGATAGTGGTAAGGATCAGTTGCAGAATGGCGATGGGCATGTTGATTGTTCGAGAGGGATCAACAGGTCACTAAAAGACTGAGGTTGAAAGACTGAGCATTAGATAATGAGTAACATAATGATCTCAAACGCATGGTTATTCCCTTACAAGACTGAGCATTAGATGATGATGATCTCAAATGCACGGTTATTCCTTTAAAGACAAGTTAAAAACACTTCTTCTAAGGTAGGAAAACATTAATAAGTTGCTAATATATATTTTTATCCTTTTATTTCTTATATAATTTTCTTAATTTAAGGGGTTTCCAGTTTGTGGTAATATGCTCTGAAATGCCATTTTAATATTTCAAATAGAAAGGCTGATCTAATCTGATTGGAGCATCACTTGAATGGAAAGCCAAATTGCTTCCATGACCATTTAATACCAATGCATGCCTCCAATCAAGTGTTTGGATAATGATCTTCCTCTTCTTCTCCATTTCTTGATCCACCATGAAGAGTTCAACTATTTGTTCAACTAAGTGCAGCCCCACCATGAAGAGTTCAACTATTTGTTCAACTAAGTGCAGCCCCACCATGAAGAGTTCCCTGGTTTAATTAATAGGATGGTTAGCTCATTATTGTTTTACTGCATTTTTTCATACCCAATCCAAAGTGGGATCCAAAATGATTTGCATTGAGCTACATATATGTTGTGTGAATGGGCAAGTGGGCAAGAATTTCAGGATTTTTACCTGCAAGCCAACTATTTGTTCATATGGAGATGTTAGTTATGAAAAGATTCAATGCCTCTCTTCATGACAAAGCCCTACAACGTCTTTGGTCCCCTGCTTCCACCAACAACTTGGACCCACCCCTATACTGTCATTAATTTACAAGCCGAAAGTAAAAAACCAACAGCCCATAACAAAAAGTCACAATCCAAGTAGAGACTTAATACTAATAGTAAAACACATCCATATATGGGGATCATGTAGTTGAATTTGGAGATCATAGTAGCAATGTGGGTATATTGCTACAGTCACATTTGGATGCATTTGACAGTTCAGTCAATTAATCTATTCAGTCAAGGACACGATTCATGAGTCACCATGTCTCTATCATATGACAATTCAATCAATTGATCAATAGTGTGCACTTCTTTGCTCACATGGATTTTTCATATAAAAGTCCTCTATTTTACCCAAAGCATAAACTTCAGTTTCTTGTTTTAAAGAATGTGTTTTTTTTATGTTGGAAGTTTTTATTTTTCCCTTTTCTGTTCCAGGTCTCTGTAAGACCCGTACCCTAGTCCGTACCGTTCTGTAGGCTTCCGCAATCCTACCGGTCGAATTCCGGCAATCCTCGACCCATTTCCGACGTTGCGCACGATCCTAAGCCGAGTCCCGCATGCCGAAGTCGGCTCGACTCGAAACCTGTATCTTGGCGACCGCGCCGTCGCCGCGATTCTAACGCCGCGACTCACGCGCCGACCTGATACCCAGGCTAGAAGATGTCGGCCTGCGTTCAATTCGAATAAAACACTGCGCGTTGCGAATTACGAGAAAATCTCTACGAGATGTCCCATCAATCAATCAATCACTCATGTCAAGTACAAGTCAAGTCACCCCATACCCAAGTACAACAACTCATCCCTCTCCCTTACATAAGCAAGCCTAAAGTCAACTCTCTCTCTCATTTTTTAAAGCCACCCTTACCCATGACATCATCACACCACTCCCTCCATCCCTTATTTCTTTATTTTATTTTATTTTCTCTCTCATTCTCTCATTCCCTCCCTCTCACACGTCCAAGCCTCTCTAAGCAACCCAATCTCCCAAGAAATTTCTAAGCGTGGCCCACCTCCTCAACTTCCATCTCAACCGTCCGATCATCATCCGCACCGTTAAAACCCGATCGACGTCCATAAGAACCGTAGGTGAGGAGTTTTCAAGCCAAGGGAGCAAGGATGATCACAACAAGGTGGGTGATCCACCGTTATTTCTCATATTTTTGGGTCACATGTGGTGGGACCCGTTTGATGTATGCATGTATGAAATGGAGGGCCCATAGTGGCGGGGTCCCTCCTCTATCTCACCGTGTATCTCTCTCTCTTTCTCTCTCTTTCCCTCTTTTTCTCTCTTCCTTAGAATGGAGTGGGCCCCACCAATATGTTAAATCTACTCCATCCATCAAATAGGGTGGCCCACCTCATTTTAGGAGAGATCCACCCCCTATTTAGAGTAAATGATATATTATAATATTTATTAATATTTATATATAAGGTGGGCCATGATCATGTGGGACCTACCTTGATGAACGTGGGCCACTCACTTGTGCGACCCACCATGAGGCAGTGTATATCTAAACCGTCCAGCGTCTCTGGACGCTGGACGTAGGAGTACTGGCTAATGCAGGCCCTACCTTGATGTATGTATGTGATCCACACCGTCCATTCTAATCTTCAGATCATTTTAGGCATTGAGCCGAAGTTTCAAGATGATTCGATCACCGGGTGGGCCATACCATCTAAAATCATGTGAAAACATGCCAAAACATATAAAAGTGCTTGGTGGGACCTACCTGGAGTTTGGATGCATCTGAAATTCGGTTTAGACGGCCAAACAATTGGGACACACATAATGGGTGGGTAGGATTGTGAATCACATCTCGGTGGGCCCCGAAACAAAAAAAAAAAAGAAGTTTAAAAGCAGCAGCGCTGCTGCTGCAACAGACGCAAGCAGCGCCTGCCTGCATGGGTGGCGGACGGACGCTGGGCCTCACGGCCCAGCTGTGGACCCCCCATCGTGATGTGTTTCGAAAATCAACACCGTGCATTCTGATGACCCCCCTTTTTATCAGGGACCACTCCAAAAATCAGCCGTATACAGAACTCAGGTGGGCCATACCATCTTAAATCATGTGAAGATGTGCCTAAACATATAAAATCACTTGGTGGGGCCTACCTGAGATTTGGACACGGGTGAAACTTGGTCTGGACGGTCAGTATGGGGGGACACACATAATGTGTGCGCTGGATTTGTGGACCACATCATGATGGGCTCCTTGGTCTACTGACCATATCAACAGGTTGGTGGAAATAAACATTACCGTGGGCCCCTGCCCACGCAACCTTTCCAGGATGTTGGTTAGCAAATAAACATTACAGTGGGCCCTACCCTGGCCCCACTGTGATGAGTGTGCACGGCCCCACTTGATGTGTGAGTTTCATCCATGTCGTCCATCTATTTGATGAGATCATTTTAAGGCACGAGCCCAAAAATGAGGTAAATCCAATCTCAAGTGGACCACGTTACAGGAAGCAGTGTTCATG